>CM038674.1:470794886-471994886 GCA_021605145.1 Aegilops bicornis | reverse complement strand
CAAGCTTCTCCTCGTTCTGCGAGTTGATGGGACACATCAAAAGTACTCTAGTGTATATAGCCTTGCCTCTAAGGTAGGCCCCACATGGTTTGCCTCTTTTTTTAACATAACACGTCAAGTCGCAATTTTTTTGTTCACCCGTGGTAGACGATCCTCCCTCCACCAAGTGGACAACCAGTACACGTGCCAAATTACCATGTGGGCTGCCTTTTTCGTACAGAAATGAGCTCCACCGTGTACACGCGCGGGTGTGGTTAGGAAAGAGACGGGAGTACGTGCGCCGTGCATGCACCTCTTCTTTTCGTGCACGTCCCCCACCTACGTGGGTGTGTGTGAGAGATACAAACCGCGTTCGTGAGTGTTTTATGTTTTGGGTGGGGGTGGGGTGGGGTTGATTTCGTGAATTATTTGTGGTAATATGTGTCGATGACATCTCAAACAAAATTTTGCATGCAATGTGTGTGAAATGGAGGCCTATCCATATCATACATAGAGGGTCGGGCAATCCACGAGAAGAGAGGGAGGGGTCATAGCTACCGATAGAGTCGAAGAGAGGATCAAGTGGGTGGGTGCGAGATCGATGAAGAGAGCCATCGAAATTGTGTGTGTGTGCAAGTCAAAGGTGTAGGGCGACTGGTCTACCGGAACGTTAGAGGGCACATGTCAAGTTTGTGTGTGGCAGGGAGACATGACTAGAGCGCTCGATGTATCGGTGTGTGTGGGGGGGAGGGGTGGGGGAGGGTAGGCAAAGGCCTACCTATAGTGGTAGAACGACTCGTATATGTGTTGAGAAGGCGAGACCCAACTATGTCTTGAGAGAGATCGGTCGACATCCATACATAAGCGAAGGACGGGAAATATGATGGGATAGAGAGAGAGAGAGGAGAGAGAGGGAGGAGAGGGAGGGAGAGGGGTAGAGTGCTGGATGGGTGATGGAGTTGCTTCAAGATGGTGGGAGAGGCCTACTAGACAAACGAGGGTGGAACTGCAATGTTATCAATAAGAGTGGGGATGTGTTTACGTGTGCTTTGTGCATGATAGATCTGTCGGGACGCATCCATGGATGATGAAGGGGAACCATGTTTTGGTAAGCAAACCTAACTAGATCTGTAGATCAATTTTTGATTGTCGGAGTAATGGAGAGACACAACTAATGAGGTAGATCGATTGACGTGTGGGTAAAAACGAGTTATAAGGACCTAGCTAGCTATATGTATAGCGAGAGATCGGTCGGTGTACGTCCATTTGTTAGAGGAAAATAAGGCCCAGCGAGACGGATAGACAGAGAGAATGGAGCTATGAGGTGGTGCGAGAGGCCCAACTACTAGCTAGATAGGGGGAGGAGTGTGCGGTTGTGAGATCGATGAAAAGAGAGGCGAGAGTTTACACGTGTGTCTGACCGTATGAGAGACACGAGGCAAGGACACATAAAGGAGGAGATTGAAGGTGTGTGTGTATGTTGTAGGCAGGCATCGCTGGAGAGGTTTATCGATCGGTGTGTGTCGGAAAGGAGTTGTGGAGACTCTGGGAGAACAACCTAAAGAAAAAAATGAATGTGCTTGGTGGATAGAATGCCGAGGAGGGGAGGGCGAGGGAGGCGTGTGCATGCACGAGAGAAAGTTAGTGGTAGCTACAAAGGTTAGAGGATTGTGTCGGTGTAAGAGACTAACAAAGATCATAATTTGATATGAAAGCGGATTCATATATTTGAATAGGAGATCATAGTGTTTTAAACATTGCATGCATGAATATAGCAGTGATACACGTGTTGTGCACATGTTATACCATAATGTGATAATGCATGGCGTTTGCAGCTCACGACTAAATGCCGAACAATCTAAACCATACTATACATCAAACAATCTCACATTTTATTTGAATTTGTGATAATGTGTGGCGTTTGCAGCTTACAACTAAATATCGAACAATCTAAACAATATTATATATCGAACATTCTCACATTTTATTTGAATTTGTGGTAATGTGTGGTGTTTGCAACTCACATCTAAATACTTGTAGGCGTAGGGGGCGGGGCACCATACATAATGTGATAAACACATTATACATATGAGACATGGTTTAGATTATGAAGATCTAGCTAGAGCTAGAAATGTAATGTGATTTGAAATCAAAATAAAGTGGATTCAAAAAATCTAGTTCGAGTTCATATAGTACATATAGTTCATATGTAACTCGAGACTAATCATGTGGTGTGCTGTGAAGATAATACACAAACGATGGTTTAACTTGACAATAATGATGATTGTAGATCTTATTAAAACAGAAAAACTAATTCAAATGCTTTGACTTCACAACAATCATTACTGTAGATCTTATTCAAATAGAGAAACAAATTCAAATTTAGTTCATATTGAAGCGGTAGTATATACGTTTGGAATGCACTAAAACGTTCATTTGAGTAGTAGGTTGCATGCATTATACACGAGTTTAAATATTTTAATTGAACATAACATGAATTCGAAGTTTTGAATGGCATTTGTAGTGCGCATTGATTTGGTACAGTACACGTTAGGCTTGTCCGGAAATTTCAACCCGCGCCTTGTTAGCCCGAAATATTTAAGATATATATTTGTCTCGTTGTGCTCCGACAACTCCCTCCATCTCAACCCGCGCCTTGCTATTCCGATATTACAACGCACGCGAAAACTCCCACCTCTGTGAAATCCCGACACGCCGAAATGCCCGTGGTACCCCTGAACCAAAAGAACCGCTCAAATCGGTGGGGGGTACTTTCGGAACTTACCCCACATTTCGGACAAGCGCGTCTCTAAGCCATGGTTCCCCCAAGCCATCCCATCCGCCCACCCATTCGTACACCGAGGCCACGAAAACCCACGACGAAACCCCACACCCTGCTCCGTCCGCCACCCAGCCGGAGCCTCTTCCCCGGCGACGTCGTCCACAGCAACACCTCGACGTCCCTCATCCACCGTACCGGATGAGGATCCGTTGTCGATCACATCGTCCCGTCGGTTCAGCCACCCCGTCCTCCACCTGCAAGGAGCTGCCCTGATGTTCCCCTCATCTTTCGCGCCACCTCCAATCCCACACCACCGTCTTCACCTGCACCACCGGAAGAGCATCATCATCACCGTTTCCTCAGATGAAGCTGCGGCCTAATCGGTGCCACCAAAGAGGTTGTACACTAATCACCGCACTTTCTTCTTGATTCGATCTCACGGTGCTGCCGGCGCTCGGTCTCAAGCCGACACGGCGCGGCTCCATCTACGGCGGCATCGCCGGCCACTTCCCCTACGGCGCCGCTCCCTCGGCGGCGACGTCCACATCAGTAGGAGCTGCTGCTGCTTTAGCTCTCGCTCGCGCTGCTACTCTGCTCTTGCTCTCGGTCCTCTGCCTGCTCTGCTCTTGCTATTGCTCTTGCTCGCGCTGCTACTCTCGCTCTTGCTCTTGCTTGCGATGCTGCTCCGATTTAGCTACACTTGACCGGTTGAATCGACTTTTGGGTCGATCGATTTTCAGGAGGGGGCTCACGGGTGAAGGAAGAACCAGCCAGCTGGGAGGGGGCTCACGGAGAGTTACCCCACTATCTATCTTAGGGTTTAGGATGGGGGTGGTGGCCGCGGTGGCAGGCGTTGGCGAAGCGGTGGCGTGGGGATCGCTGGGAAAAAAGCTCAGACGCAGGGGGCCTAGAGGGATGGTCAGGCGGCGGGCGGACCGGCGGGGGGGAGTGTTTTCGGGGCAGGCGGGGCAGCGCACCGCCGGCCATGGGCTGCGGGGGGCTGCTGTTTGGCCGGTGGTGGCTTTCGGCTCAGGGGGGTGGAGGTTGAAGATGAATCGCAGGCCCTTGATTTCGTATCCAACGGCTGCAAAATCGACTGACAAGAGATGAAAAAGTCAGTCGACCGACGTTTAGCCTCACCTTGCTAGTGCGTTCAGTTTCAACAGCAAAATTTAGTTTGATAGCAAAATTCAGTTTTGACAGTTAAGTTCAGTTTCGACAGTTAAGTTCAGTTTCGACAGTTAAGTTCAGAGATGAGCGGCTGATGTATTTTACATCTAGCACTTTGTGGTTATGTATTTTATGTCATGTATTGGAGATGCTATTAGAATTCCACTCAGGTTAACGTTGATCGTTGTCTCTCTTGTCCTGCTTCAGCCTCGGCGTCGTACAACTCACTAGAGCTGCTCCAACGATGAAACCCTCTATCACAGCGGAGCAGGACCTCAGGCTCCATCTCCAGACGCCTAAGATCTTCTTCCCCTCCTCCGACAACAAAGTCAGCCGGAGGATCGTCACCGGCCAACCCAATCACGCTGAGATCGACATGGCTTCGCCAAAGAGGTTGTACACTTGTTGCATCTCTTTTTTACTCTACATGTTATATATATTGTCCACTGAGTACACGAATTTGTTCCTTTAGTGTCTCCTTGAAAGACAAAACGTAGGAATTTTAATTTTCACTTGTCCTCCTTTTCAAATTCCTATTCATGAAGCACAAGACTAAGAGATAGTAGCATAATAGCATTATAACCGTACATTTTCTAGTGGTTTGACTTAATCTCACCATGCTTCTTTGCATCCTGTGATCTTCCAATTGTTGTGAATCAAACACCCAGTTAGCGTAAATCCTCTTTTTTAAATTATCTCGCTTTGCACGTGCATTCCTATATATTCCTGTCTATTTCCTATCCCTGCATTGTTGGAATCCTCCAATTCAAACGAGCCCTTACAGAATTACTTCTCTTACAGATAGTTGTCAAAGAAAACCTTGCGTGGTTTGTTCCGCTCCTGCTGCGCCGTGGTCCACCCCAGCTCAGCTGCTCCAACGACAGAAGGGTCCAACAAAGCAGGGATCCGGCCTCCAGACTATCTTTCGCCGCCTCAGATCTTCTTCCCCGCCGCTGGCAGCCATGAAAACTGCATTACCATCATCAACCGGCAGATGACCTCGAGGACTTCATGGGTCCGCAAGAGAGGTCGCACTCTTCGTGGTTCCGCTTACGTTATGCATCGCTTAATATTACATGCTACTTTATCGTCTCCTGTTCACCGATTAGACTCGAGTCAGCTCCAAACTAATGGTCAAACTTGAGTTTTTAAATGGTTGTGGGGTACATATTGGGGACGCTATCAATAGTATCTATCTACTATCCGGTTAATCTCGGTGTCTACTATGAGTTTCATGTTGGGTGGGAAACAAACAGGTAAGAAGCCATTATCTGTATTTTTAAGCGAAGCCATTATCCGCACCGCTATTATTGGTTTTGGGTCTATCCACAAAGTTGCTACCATCACTCTGGATTTCTGCATGCACTCCTAACATAATCTCACTATGTTTTATTCCTATGCATGACAGTTATTGTAAACAATGGAACTGAACATGTCGAGCAAAAGAGATGAGCCTTGCGTGGCAATAAAATTTCATGCAGACGTCGCTCCATGGTAGGCGCAAAGGCAGCCCCCCACCATGCATTTCGGATTGTAATCGAGAGGAAGATATCTATTCTGAGGGGGATTCAGAAGGAGAAGACAACTCCTATTTACCCCCTGAGGTCTTCGCTCTAACTTGGCATGCTGATGTTGCTTATATCATGCATATGGTGTCTTGCATTGCTTACTTTATAAATCAAATATGTCATCTGCTTAGTTTATACATCCTTTGTGCGAATGCCATCTGTTTAGTTTATTCATCGTTTATGTGAATTATGCAACACCATCTTGTTTAGCCAGGCATCATATATGTGAATTTTGCAATGCCATCCTGCTTAGCCAGTCATCTTATATGTAAATTATATCAAGCCGTCATTTTTTTGTTACATATTACATTTGTCAACAATGTTAGTACATTCAACTGCTCTTCGTGTGCATCAGCCATTTGACACGGTGATGGCAAATTCGCGAGTGAAAACAAGGTCTTCAGAGCAGACTATGCTATCTGACGAAGCGCATATCTCGCTGGTTACGGATAGCTCCTCAGAGGAGGATTCAGAGACAGATGACCGGTCCTATTCCCCCCCTCCCGAGGTGTATGCTCTAACTTGGCAGGGTTTTGTTGCCTATATCGTGCGTATGGTGTCTCACATTGCTATGTCATTTGATTAGTTTAGACATGCTTTGTGTGAATGCCACCTGTTCAGTGTCTATTACCATATATGTGAATTATGCATTGCCATCTTGTTGCAAGACATTATATATGTGAATTATACAATGCTATCTTGTTGCAAAGGCATTATATATGTGAATTATGCAATGTCATGCTGTTTAGCCAATCATCATGTATGTGAATTATATCATGCTATCATTTTTTGTATTGCGTGTTCCATTTGTCGACAACGTTTGTATATTCAACTACTCGCCCTGCATCAGCCATTTGAAGCGGTGTGACGGAAGTATCCGGAGTGAAAATAAGGTATTGAGCAGAACAATGCTACTGTGAAGCAGACATCTTGCTTTGGTTCTGAGAGCTCCTCGAGAGGAGGATTGAGACCGATGACCAGTCCTATTTCCCCGAGGTCTATGCTCAAACTTGGCAGGGTTATATTACCCATGTCATGCATGTTGTCTTGCATTGCTTAGTTTTTACATCATATATGGATTGCCATCTGCTTACTTGCTTACTATATAAATCATATATTTGAATTATATCATGCCATCATGTTTACATAGTACATACACATCATCTATCTGAATTATGGCATGGCAACCCATTTAATAAAGACATCATATAGTTATATCATCTCATCTGTTTAGTGTTTACAGTCATCATATTTTGAATTATGGCATTCTATCCATGAATGTATGTGAATTATGGCATGCCAACCTATTTAATAAACACATTATATAGTTATGTCATGTCATCCTGTTTACATAGTCTCATATTTTGAACTATGTCTTTCCATCTTTTTAGTTAGCCATCATAATGTGAAATTGTGTCATGCTATCCTGTTTAGTTAGCCATCATATATGTGAAATTGTGTCATGCTATCCTGTTTGGTTAGACAACATAAATATGAATTATTTCATGCCCTATTTTATTCCCCACTATCCATTGCACACATCTATCATACAATGTCTATCTTTCAATTACTTTTCTTGTTTATCACCATTTGAATTGGAGAGCGTGATGGCGTATCTAAAGGGAGTAACAACAGTCTTTCGTAAAAGATAGTGCTACCATTGATGCATATAGAACCACGGTTGTACTTGCCCAAGGACCAGATCCACCACACATAACCTGGACTCGAGATTGTACCCCTACCCAGTTGGACAGAGAACCAGCTACACCCCTTCTAACTCCAACCCGGCAGATAGTAACCCAGCCCAGTTGACACAAAGACCGTCTCCACCACAGAGCACCCAAACACGGCAGTTAGTAAGGTAGCTGCAGTGCCCAAAGCACGAGGACCACCACTCCGAATCCCAACTCAACGCTTAAAGGAGAAGAAGATTTGTTCTCAGGTCAGGTTACATTTGCTATGGTTCATACTCATTTGCTCTTGCATTCTTGTATTTACTCATACCAACTATTTTCAAATTTGAAGGATGGAATTGAAACTCCAATGGCGCAACAGGTATGTTTTAAACCTGTTTCTTTAACTGGTTTGCTGTTGTAACCTGCTCTATGTTGATTTCAGTTTCAGTTGAATAAACAGTTATGTTCTCATGTCATGCACATTACAAGTTTTGTTATTGCTCTATAGTTACCCACACTTATATTCTGTCTATTCTGCTTTGTCTTGAACAAATATTATTTGAACTGTGTCTATCTTGATTTGGCAACAAAAACTAGAATGATATAGACCATAAAGTGACCATGGTACATAGATATATGTTTGTTTCATGTCATATCCTGTCCACTTTACTACTGAACTCATTTACCAAAATGAGTTTCATATACAACATGGTAAACATGTGATGTTTCTTGTTTCTCTTTTAGAATGCGGACAAATATTGGAGAACAGTACCGCGTTCTCCAATGGTAAAGGAAGTAATGTAGATAAGGTTCAAGATAGTGAGACATCCCTGTTGGTCTCCAAGAAAGCTAATAAAAACTATCTTGACGACAGTGAGGGAACCCAAAAGTCCTGTCTTGATGTAGTGTTCGAGTTATCGGCCACTCTTGTGGCACAAGCTCTTGAACTCATTTGCTGAATCAGTTCGTCTTCTTGAGTCTCAACTTCAGGTTGAAAGACATCGATCAGATGTGCTTCTGACAGTGAAAATTTGAAGGACCGAGGAAGTCCCCGCAGAATTTAGATGCATATTTTACGGTGCAACAACAAGCTACCGGAGGATTTAAGCGCCAAACAAGAGAAAGTTAATAAGCTTGCTAAGCATCTTGCCCGCATTATGGGTACCTGTGATATTGTTTCTTGAGATCTTACGAAGTGGTTTCAGTTATGGATTTGTTTTGCTTGCGGCGTTTATTTGCTACTGTCGCCAACTTTGACAACCAGTGTATATGATATGCTGCTTTGTTCCCTATATTTGCACTGGTGGCCAACTTTGATGCCTAGTGGATGTAATATGTGTAATAGCCGTGATAGCCTACGTTAGTTGCTTGCTTATTTATTTCCTTGTTGTCTTGTTTATTTGTTTGCTTGTAGTCATTGCAGTTCTTTTTCCGTGGTTAGCTAGTGGCTGCAATAACCTATTTTTTAAAACTAGGCCACAATAACCATGGGCTAATATTTACTGTAGTAACACTGGGCCTCCTATTGGCCGTAGAAACAGTGGGCCTTCTATGGGCCACAGAAACAATGGGCCTTCTACGGGCCATAGAAACAATGGGCCTTCTGCGGGCCGTATCATCAATGGGCCTTATACGGGTCGTATGATCGATTGGCTAAACATGGGCCAAACAGACCGCATTATGGCCGTAAACGGGCTAGAGTTGGAATCGTCCGTTCATGGGCCGACCATAACGGGCCATCGTTAATAGGCCGTATTTGATGACGCTACGAAGACGGCCCAACGTATTAACGGACCACAAACGGGCCGACTATAACCACGGGCTAAATTTGGCCTACAAGCGTAAAATGACGATGGGCCGTAAGTAAGTAAAGAACCTGAAATGAGCCCAAGAATAAATGGGCTCTGAGAAGGCCGAAAGATAACATGGGCTAGAAACGGCGCAATGGAATAACGGGCCGTTAATGGGTATAAAGTGATACACTATTCATTACGGGCCAGTTTCACCACGGGCCTTTAATGGGTGTAAAGTGATACACTGTTCATTACGGGCCAGTTTCACCACGGGCCTTTAATAGGGCAAGAGTTACATAGGGCCTCATATGGGCCGAAAGACGTCATGGGCCATACATGCGCCAGAAGTGAAAACGGGCTGGAATCATATTGGATGGCCCAGATGACGCTACTGGGCCTAATTCGGATAGGGCGTAACGGGCCTTGGGTTAGCGGGTTGTAAATGGGCTATATGCGAACAGGCCGTTAACAAGCTTTCGATGGGCGGCCCGCCACCTTTTGACCAAGTCAAACGGGCCGGCCTTTTCACAGGAATGGGCCTCTGTTGGGCCGTGCCACCTGTCGACGTATCATAGGCGCCTTCCGTCCAATGAGTGGATGACATCTGTCCCAACGATTAGCCGACACGTGTTTCCTCCATCCAATGATGATTTTACACGTGGAAAATCCCCACTGGTCGGGGCTGTTAACGGGTTATCGGATCCAAAACCCGACCCGATAGCTTAATGGCATTCCTTTACGGTGGATGCCACGTGTCGGTCACCCTTGACGAAAGCACTTCTGTGACGCACGATTTATCGTCATGGAAGTGGACACTTCCGTGATGATAATTTTGGTAATGTCATGGAACACTTCACGACAAAGACATGTATGACTATCTTGATTCTCGTCATAAAATCGTCATGGATGTACATGCATGACAAAAAACGTGACCTACTGTAACAAACACGTATCATCACGGAAGTGTATTTTTTTGTAGTGGTGGTTCACCACCATCTTGATATTGATCTTTCCCTTGACCTTGTTCATTTGGTTGAGGGCCTTCACTTTGTTCTTCGGAAGCATGTGGGTCTTGGGTTGGTGATGGTTCCACTTGAGTGGAACATTGTCCTTCTCCTTCGGCCACAAGGGGTTCCTCAATGGGTAGGATACGACCAACACCCATTCTTCTTATGGCTTGGGGAGGAATTTCATCACCTACATCACAAGTACCACTTTGCTCCACTTGGGAGCCGCTATTCTCATCAAACTCCATGTTACACGACTCCTCAATGAGTCCGGTGGACTTGTTGAGGACACGGTAAGCATTAGCATAACCAACAAATATTGCCTCATGAGCTCTAGCCTCAAATTTACACAAATGAACACCTTTCTTGAGAATGAAACACTTACACCCAAACACCCGGAAGTACTTGAGGTTGAGCTTGTTGCCGGTGAGTATCTCATATGGAGTCTTGTTCAAGCCTTTGCAGAGATAGAGCTTATTATATGCATGACAGGCGGTGTTGATGGCTTCAGCCTAAAAGTTGTATGGAGACTTGAACTCCGCCATCATGGTCCTTGCCGCATCCATCAACGTCCAGTTCTTCCTCTCTGCTACACCATTTTGGTGACGGGTGTAAGGTGCGGAATATTGATTCCTGATCCCCTCATCACTAAGAAACTCATCTAAGGTGTAGTTCTTGAACTCGTTGCCATTGTCACTTCTTATCGTCAAGATCTTTGCATTGTGTTGACATTGAGCTTCATTTGCAAAGTCGATGACGGTTTGTTGGGTCTCACTCTTCCTCTTGAAGAAATATAGCCAAGTGTATCTTGAATAATCATCCACAATCACCAAGCAATACTTTCTACCCCCAAGACTATCAAAGGATGGAGGCCCAAAGAGATCCATGTGAAGGAGCTCCAAGGGCCTCTTCGACTAGATGATAGTCATGGGTGGGTGAGCCTTCTCATGTAGCTTTGCTTCGATACAAGAAATGCAAGCATGATCTTTGGCAAAACTAACATTTGCTAGTCCACGAACATGGTCCCCCTTTAGAAGACTTTGCAAAGATCTCATATTGACGTGGGATAAACGGCAATTCCAAAGCCATCCCACGTCAACTTTAGCCATTAGGCATGTTGCGGTCTTAGTGGATCGCTTCGAAAAGTTAATCATATATAGACCGTTCTAGACATGCCCAACAAAGGCTATTTTAAGAGTCTTGCTCCACAAGAGGGCCACAGTATCAATATCAAAGAAAGTAGCAAAGCCCATGAGTGCAAGTTGACGAACGGAAAGTAAGTTGTATGCAAGGGACTCAACAAGCATGAATTTCTCGATCGTGAGATCATGAGAAATGACAACCTTGCCAAGACCCAATACCTTAGAAGATGCGGCATCACCCCACTCGACATTGGTGGGCATAGATGAAACCTTGTGCAAGTCCACCACCAAGTCCTTGCTTCCAGTCATATGATTTGTGGCTGGACTATCGAGCAACCATGACCCACCACCGGAAGCAAACACCTACAAGAGATCAATGCTTGGTTTTAGGTACCCATTTGTAATGGGTCATTTGATGTTAGTAACAAGGGTCTTAGGAACCCAAATAGACCATTCAATGCACTCATAAGGAGAAGCACAAATTTGGCATAAACATGCCCATCACTAGCACGGCATAACACATAAGAAGGGTTAAAGTCACCGGCTTTGTTGGAAGGGGAGGTGAGGGAGTCCTGGATTAGGGGGTGTCCGGATAGCCGAACTATCACCGTTGGCCGGACTCCTGGACTATGAAGATACAAGATTGAAGACTTCGTCCCGTGTCCGGATGGGACTTTCCTTGGCGTGGAAGGCAAGCTTGGCGATACGGATATGTAGATCTCCTACCATTGTAACCGACTACGTGTAACCCTAACCCTATCCGGTGTCTATATAAACCGGAGGGTTTTAGTCCGTGGGGACGAACAACAATCATACCATAGGCTAGCTTCTAGGGTTTAGCCTCTCCGATCTCTTGGTAGATCCACTCTTGTACTACCCATATCATCAATATTAATCAAGCAGTGAGTAGGGTTTTACCTCCATCGAGAGGGCCCGAACCTCGGTAAAAACATCGTGTCCCTTGTCTCCTGTTACCATCCGCCTAGACGCGATTCGGGACCCCTACCCGAGATCCGCCGGTTTGACACCGACATTGGTGCTTTCATTGAGAGTTCCTCCGTGTCGTCATCCTTAGGCCCGATGGCTCCTTCGATCATCAACAACGACGTGGTCCAGGGTGAGACCTTTCTCCCGGACAGGTCTTCAGATTCGGCGGCTTTGCACTGCGGGCAATTCACTTGGCCATCCGGAGCAGATCGAAAGCTATGCCCCCGCCATCGAGTCGATTTGGGAGTTTGAACTACGGCCCGACATCCGTGGAGACTTGATCTTCGATGGATTCGAGCCACAGCCAAGCGCGCCAGACTTGTCTTGATGGGCACGATCTAGCTCGACGCCAACACCGCCACGGAGGCCGCGCAGCCGTCCGCTCCGACCCTTAGCTCGGAGCCGACTCCACCGATCGAGGATGAGTGGTTGGACACCGCCTCGGGGGCTACGATCTCTACGGCGATTGAGCCGAACTCCATCCCTGTCCTTCGCGAAGACCGTGACTCCAAGGTGCCGGACTCCTCTCCGGATTCCGAACCCTCCGCGCCCCTGCCAATCAAATCCAATTGGGTGCCGGTTATGGAGTTCATCGCCGCGGACATCTTTCAAAGACTCGCCCTTTGGCGACATCCTGAATTCACTAAAGTATCTCTCTTTATCAGGAGAGCCCTGGCCGGACTACGGTCGGGAAGGTTGGGATGCGGACGACGAAGAAATTCAACGCCCACCCACCGCCCACTTTGTAGCCAATGTTGATGATTTAACCGACATGCTCGACTCTGAAGACATCGACGGATCGCTCCCTCGAAAAGCAGTCAAAACGGCAACGTAAACGCCGCAACAAGTCCCGCCTCGACAAAGACGGCAGCCACACAGACCCAGCCATAGAGCAGGACGAACCGGTGGACGACGAACATGCTATCGAGCAACCGTCCGAACAGGACAACTTGGATAAACAACCCGTCCCCGGCGAAGATAACAGTCCGGACGATCTCACGCCGGACAAATTGTTGGAGCAGAAGAACCTCCACAAAAGGCTCGTCGCCACTGCGTGTAGCCTGAAAAAGCAGAAGCGGAAGCTCAAAACAGCAGAAGATGCACATAGAATCAGATGGAGCAAAGTACTCAACACCGCAGACAAATACGCCGACAGTCGCCGAACAAAGAGCTACCCAAAGAGAAAACCACTGCCCGAATTTGATGAGGAGGCCGTAGAGCCCCCACAATCAAAAAACAAGGAGGCCACCCGGTCGGATGGACGACCCCATTGCAAACAAAGAGCGGAAAACGGTGTCGCACACAAACCTGCATGCGATCCGCATAAGGATTCGCATCAAAAGGATGGCCCAGTTAGGTCCATCTATGGGACAAGAAAGCAAGCTCTTCCAAGCAATGCAACACGCCAAATATCCGAACATCACGGCACACCCAAATATAGGGATGCCGCACACCCCCTGTGTTTTACCGATGAGGTGTTGAATCACGAATTCCCAGCAGGATTCAAACCCGTAAACATAGAGGCATACGATGGAACAACAGACCCTGGAGTCTGGATTGAGGATTACACCCTCCACATACACATGGCTAGAGGAGATGATCTCCACGCCATAAAATACTTACCCCTCAAGCTCAAAGGGCCAGCCAGGCATTGGCTCAAAAGCCTCCCTGAAAATACCATTGGAAGTTGGGAAGAGCTCGAGGATGCTTTTCGCAAATTTTCAAGGGACTTATGTCCGTCCTCCGGATGCAAAAGCGATTTAAGTCATATAACTCAACAACCCGGAGAGTCAGCCCGTAGAATCGGAACAGGTTCCTCACCAAAAAGAACCAAATAGTCGACTGTCCAGACGCCGAAGCCTTAGCATGTTTCAAACACAACGTCCGAGACGAATGGCTCGCCAGACACCTCGGCCAGGAGAAGCCGAGAACAATGGCTGCATTAACAAGCCTCATGACCCGCTTTTGCGCAGGAGAGGATAGTTGGCTAGCAAGATGCAGTACCAGCGACCCAAGTACATCCGAAGTCAGGGATGGAAATGGAAAACCACGACGCAGCAAGGACCAACGCCGGACAAAGGGAAACAGCCCGAAGAGCACGACAGTAAACGCCGGATTCAGAAGCTCCCGGCAGAATCATAAGAAAATGTCCCTCAAGGACAACAGCGACGAGCTATCCAACCTAAACAAAATCTTAGACAAAATATGCCAAATCCACAAGATTCCGGAAGCACGCAAACCATACACACAGAGATTGTTGGGTCTTCAAGCAGTCCGACAAACTCAATGCTGAACACAAGGGGCTCGACACACCAAGCGAGGACGATGACGAACCCCACCAGCAGAGCACCGGAAAACAAAAGAATTTCCCACAAAAAGTCAAAACAGTGAACTCACTTCAAGTGACAAAAGGGAAAAACAGAGCGGCGCCCATAGAAACACGCGTCGCACGGTCTATCCCAAAAGAGTCCCAACGATGGTTGTCAAAACCAATCACCTTCGATCATCAGGACTATTCAGGAAGTAACCGGAACGCAGGATGGACTGCCTTGATATTAGATCCTATAATCGACGGACTCCAATTTACACAAGTCCTAATGGACAGAGGTAGCGATCTAAACCTGTTATATCAGGACACAATCCGCAAAATGGGGATAAACCCAACCAAAATTCGCCATAGCAACACCTCCTTCAAAGGGGTAATGCCAGGCCCATATGCCCATTGTACGGGCTCCCTACTGGTAGAAGTTGTGTTCGGGTCATCCGACAACTTCCGCCGCGAAAAGTTAACCTTCCACGTCGCCCCATTCGAAAGTAGCTATCAAGCACTACTGGGACGTCAAGCTTTCGCCCGCTTTAACGCAATACCACATTATGCATCTCTTACACTTAAAATGCCCGGTCCACGCAGCATCATCTCATTAAAAGGGAGTACCAAGTGTTACTCGAGCACGGAAGAACATGAGACTACCTTGACAGCCCCACACTAATCTGGCTTCGCTGATCAAAGCACCTGAATAGGTCATTCAAACCCCGGACATGGCTAGACGAGTCCGGCGTAAACATACAAAGGCCTACTAGCGGCATACCCCCGTACAAGGGGTTGCACACATGTACAACAAGAGACAATAAAGCTCAATTTTGCTCACTTTTTCGAACCGTACTCTGTTTATTTAATATAAAGTTCATTTTTCGCACGATCCTTTTTCTTTTCAACTAAGTTCTTCTCTTTTACAGATGAACACCGTGCTACACCCGTCCAGGATACGGCACAACGGAGACACGGTAGCAGACGTGCAGAGGGACCCGTTGCAAGGATTCTTTTCAGATTAAGACCTGTGTAAACCTTTTTACTGTCTCTTGTTGATACACATCCCCGGCTTCTTGCTATAATCGAGGAGGAGGTGGCGTTTTGGCATCGGCCGCACCAGAATTTTTTATGCGTGCACTGGACACTGGGGGGCTTAGGGCATTATTCTGCCCGTTTTCATAAAGACCGAATACCTTAGGGAGTGTTCGGCGTCTCGAGTTAGGCCTTATATACATCAGCTCCGAATCATGTCTTTGGTCAAATGCTGGGTTTTCCCGGCTCCCATGTTTTGGTACCTTACATTCCGTTATATCGGCTAAGGTAGCGCTGGGAGAACCACTGCAATTGTGCCCCGGTTGAGCTGGGTTGAGCACCTCAGTGGAGAAAGCTAAAACTGACTGTCATGATATAGCGTGAGACTGGTCAACCACTCGATGACCCACCGGAATGTTTAGAATTCCCCCGCATTAACGAAGGACCGTTTCCCGGACAGGCACATACGCGCCCCAAATTCGGGAGAACGCGGTGCCCCTAGGGGCTATATAGTAGCCCCACCATCGAACTCCTGTGGCTAAGTGAAAGTGATAAAGCATTATAGTCTTGTTGCCTAGTTTGCTACGCTATCACCTCCTTTACAGGACCAAGACGTTGGATTAAGTGTGAAAATGCGCCTTTTTGCAAACACCCCCGCACTATGTGCGTGGGGTCCGTCAAGACCGCCATCTTTCGAAAGTTATATACACATATACATCAACGGCAAGACAGAGGTGTTTTAATACTTGAACGCACAAGTATAAAAAGCTCTTATATTATATTGAAACATTGTTTTCACAAATCATACATGTCATTAAAGCATAACATCCTTCGAAAGCATCGCGTCTCTATTAAACGAGCGCCTGCAGACTTCCTCAAAATAGGCTCGGCAGGTACTCGGCTTCTGTCCGAATCTTGGGATGCAACGTCGGTGGCCTTCATCTCCGCCCAGTATGTCTTGACACGGGCAAGAGCCATTCGCGCACCCTCTATGCATGTTGACCGCTTCATTGCATCGATATGCGGCACCGCACCAAGGAACTGTTGCACCAAGCCAAAATAACTCTTCGGCTCGGGCCTTTTCGGCCACAAACGAGCCACGACAGCCTTCATGGCAAGTCCGGACAACCTATTCAGCTCAGCCCATTCGGCCAAACGATCGGTTAATGAAAGTGGACGCTTCGGACTATGGAACTGCGACCAAAACAGCTCTTCCATCCCGTGATCCTTTTGACCTTGGAAGTGTTCGGCCGCGTCTGCGGCACTCGCCGCCAAGTCCAGATAAGCATCCTCTGCACCCCACAGCCAGTCCAATTGAGCGTACCTAGGATCCGTGAATTTCCTCCGCAATGAAAGGGCTTTCCACCGCAATATCTCCTACCGACGTAGCTCCTCCTTCATAGCTCTTATTGCAGAGCGAGTATCCTTGGCCTCGGTGGCGGCCTTTTTCAGGTCCTCTTGTTTCGCTCGATCTTCTTTTCAAGAAGCTCGCATGAACGGTCGATAGCATTCTTCAATTTCACGGCCATCTCGGTCATTTCTTTCTTGCTTCGGCAGTGAGCAGCCTGTTCGGCTTTTAGCTCTGCGGCCGCCTTTAAAGCAGCCACGTCACTTTTTCTAGCTTGCTCCTTGGCTCGGGCGAGCTCCGATCGAAGGCTCTCCATAGCAGCGGCACCATCTGCATTAAGCATACACGTTGTAAGACATGGGCGTCAAGCTCCCTTACCAGGTGTCCGCGGAGAAGTTGCATACCTTGTGACTCGTCAAGCCGCTTATTAACAAGCGTGATGTCCGCATACGCCACGTCAAGTTGCCGCTTCAGTTCGGCAAATTCATCAGCCCAGCTAGCCACCGGACGCTTCGCCACCTACATAGGAAGAGCGCATATTATACCTAGGGTTATGATCCTCGGCGCGCCATCATTTTTGACACCGCACCAAGTCTCAGGGGCTACTATCTATAAAGGGCGCATTTTATATGCAAAACTGTCCAAAGGTACATCATTTTGCGTACCTCAAAACCCGTCAATAAACTTACGACGGCTTCATGCAATCCGCTCTCAGCGGATGAAATCCTTTCAATCACCGTACCCATTAACATATGGTGATCTTCCGAGATAGATGCTCGCCCGAGCAGACCCTTCAGCTCCTCCGACCGCACACCCGTTGGTGCCGGACTCATCCGGTGGCCTTTTTCGAAGGCCGGACACGGAGAGCTTTGAGGGGACATACGGCTGCCTTCTGGCCCCGCCGGATTCGGAGGAGCCTCCGTGACGACACCTTAGGGTCGTCCACCTCGCATAACGGTACGGCAGGCAGAGGCGTTTCGCTCTTCATCATCTCCGGATCAAGATCCCCTGAAGACGAGCTCTGCTGTGAAGGGCTGAGATCCGAACTACAAGGTAAACTTTCGGTTACCTTCGTAAATAAAGCAGGGATGTCTCTCTTTAGAAAAACGCCTTTACTTACGGCTCATTTGGAGGGCTGATCTCCTTGGGGAAATAGTGCGGTAGGGGCATCTCCGCCGCAGACCCTCCGGTGAAGATTTCTTCCCCGCTTGAGGCTTTGGTCTCCGGATCTTGAAGCGGTCCTCTTCTCCCTTGGAGGGAGGGATTCTCGATCCCCTTTCTTTCTTGATAGCCTCCTTCACGGAGGAAGTAGCTCCTTGTTCCCCCTTTGCCTTCTTGAAGGCACATCCTCTAGCATCTTGGTTATCTGAGGATCCGCGTGGTCTCGGGGAGGGCGGACACTGGTCGATTTTGCTTTTGCTATCCACTCCTGTTTAAAGGATAGCTCTTTTAAGGGCAAGTTTATGATAAATATGCGGATAGCATGTCCTGCACAGACTACTTACTTGAGTATCCAAGGCGATTGCAGCTCAGACCTGCGTCCTCGGTTAAGTCCGGACACATTGCTTGTGATCTCAAGAACAGTTGGTACATCTCCACAGGCGTTACGCCCATAAAATGTTGGAGAGCTCGTGGTCCCTTCGGATTAAACTCCCACAAAGTGAGGGGGGCGGCGTTTGCGAGGCAAGGTACGCATTTAATCAGCATGACCTGCGCTACTACGACCAGATTGATCTCTCTCTCGGAGGTCTCGAATACAGCCCTGCAACAAAGTTACGTCCTTGGACGGTCCCCAGTCGAGCCCTTTATTGACCCATGACGTCCGCCGCAGTGGAGGACCCGAGCGGAAGGAAGGTGGCGCCGCCCATTTGGTGCCCCTGGGAGCGGTGATATAAAACCACTCTTGTTGCCATAAATTGAGCTCCTCTTGAAAAGAGCCCTCGGGCCATGGAGCGTCCGCATTCTTGCTTATAACAGCCCCTCCGCACTCTACTTGATGCCCCTTGATCATCTTTGGCTCCACTTTGAAGGTCTTGAGCCGCAATCCAAAGTGAGGGGTAATGCGGAGGAAGGCTTCACATATGACAATGAACGACGAGATGTGGAGGATAGACTCTGGATCCAAGTCATGGAATTCCAGCCCATAATAAAACATGAGCCCCCTCACAAAGGGGTCCGTCGGGAAGCCTAAACCCCGAAGGAAGTGAGACACGAATACCACGCTCTCACCAGTCTCGGGAGTAGGAATAACCTGCCCTTGGGCAGGCAGCCTATGCAAAATTTCGCCGGTGAGATACCTGGCGTCTCTCGGCTTTAGCACATCTTCTTCTGTGACGGAGGAAGACATCCACCGGCCATGCAGGTCAGAGCCGGACATCGTTGAAGGTCCGAAGCGCTTGAGTCTGGAGCTTTGGGTGTTGGAACTCGAGGCGAGGGGCCGATTTGATTGAGATTGAAAGAAAGGAGCAGGCCTTGGTCTCGTTATAAAGAGGTTGAATACCAAGAGCCCTCCCCATGACCGTTCGAGACTCGCCTTTGATGGAGGAGGCGTGCCAACGGGCATGATTGGGTTACCCACGCCCGTATTGATGAGAATCCCGGAATAAGGGGGCACGATCTCCGCTTTGATAAGACGTGCCAAGGAAACCGCCTCGCTAAACGTGCTGAGGTGGGACAGTTAAAACGATTCGTATAAAGGCCTGGCCGTGGTGTGATGTCACGCCGCGGAATACGTCAGCAGATCTGTGCAAAAGTTATTCTCTCTATGGTGGTATATGGAACTTGTTTTGCAGAGCCGGACACTATCCTTGTGTTCAAAATCTTCTATGAAGTATTCGGAGGAGGAACCCGCCTTGCAATGCCGAAGACAATATGCGCGCGGACTTCGTCATCATTGAAGCCTGGTTCAGGGAGCTCTTGAGAGAGTCCTGGATTAGGGGTGTCCGGATAGCGAACTATCACCGTTGGCGGACTCCTGGACTATGAAGATACAAGATTGAAGACTTCGTCCCGTGTCCGGATGGGACTTTCCTTGGCGTGGAAGGCAAGCTTGGCGTCTGAGATATGTAGATCTCCTACCATTGTAACCGACTCTATGTAACCCTAACCCTATCCGGTGTCTATATAAACCGGAGGGTTTTAGTCCGTAGGACGAAGAACGATCATACCATAGGCTAGCTTCTAGGGTTTAGCCTCTCCGATCTCGTGGTAGATCCACTCTTGTACTACCCATATCATCAATATTAATCAAGCAAGAGTAGGGTTTTACCTCCATCGAGAGGGCCCGAACCTGGGTAAAAACATCGTGTCCCTTGTCTCCTGTTACCATCCGCCTAGACGCATTGTTCGGGACCCCCTACCCGAGATCTGCCGGTTTTGACACCGACAGGTGGCAGTGCCCTTCTTGACACCACCAGCCTTCACATTGTTCTTCTTCTCCTTCGAAGCACCCTCTCCCTCCTTCAGAAAAGTTTGCTTGAGAGGAGGAGGTCATTTGGCCTTGTCATTCTTATTCTTATTCTTGGACTTGGGAGCAAACCCAATTCCCTCCTTGCCCAAAACTTCCTTTTAATTGCTCAAAAGGTCGTTGAGGTTCTTCTCACCTTGTATGCAAGACACAAGGCCTTTCTCAAGTTTCTCCTTTAACTTGGCATTCTCCTACACAAGATGCACATGCCCACAACAAGGGTTAGTAGCATTTGCATTATCAATTAAAACCATATGAGGAAAAGTCGCTTTCTCCTTGGTTAGCCTCACTTGGAGTTGATCATGAGACTATTTGAGACTAGCATGAGCACTCTTCAAGGCCTTGTGAGCCTTGCCAAGTATATCAAACTCCTCCTTGAGTCTAGCATGGTCAACCCCAAGTTTAGCCTTCTCGGAACTGAGCACACGAGATACAACAAGAGCATGATCAAGATCTTTCTTTAATTTAGCATGATCATCATTGTGTGACTCCTCAAGAGCCAAATGATGACCACACTCTTCCTCAAGTGCATTAGGGAGATCTGATATCTCATCGGCATAGTCACGACTATGCCCTTCCATCTTAGAAATGGTTTCTTTGTGAGCCTCGATCATGTCATTGGCTTCACCAAGTTGTTCCAAGAGAGAAACAAAGTACGTCTTGGGTTTACCCTTGAGCTTACTCATAAAAGACTCAAATTCATTTTCTTCCTCCTTCGACCCCTCACTTTCATCAATGCAATCCGTCAAGGAAGGATTAGTAGTGATGGTGGTTTTGATGTTGGGGGTTACCTTGTTGGTGGCTTTGGCCATGAGGCACTTGGCGGTGATGTTCTCGTTGGGTGAGTCGAAGAGGGACACCCATGGAGTTGTTGCAATGGCAACGGAGGCCATGGCTACCGTCTCACCGTCTTCATCATCATCATCATCCTCATTGTACTCTTCTTGTGCCACCAACCCTTTGGGAGGAGTCTTCTTGGTGAAGTTGTTCTTGTTGGGGAAGTACTTGGCCTTGTCTTTTAAGATAGGTTGGGCTTCTTTGCTCGTTGAGAACGCAATACCACATTGTCGGCGGTCTTGTCCAAGATCCTCATTGCAACAAACTCATCCAACACTTCACTTGAGGACAAGGCATGGAAGTCTGGCCTTTGACGGATGATGGAGGACATGGCCTTAAGGTAAGGCATCATGGCCTTGAGAAACTTGCGCTTGATCCAATTGTCATCTATATCCTTGGTCCCATGATCTCAGAGTGAGACCGCGAGAGTGGTTAATCTTCGGTAAATCTCTCGAGGTTCTTCATCTTCATTCATTGCAAACTCATCGGCTTCATCTTGCACCACTTCAAAGTTTGAGCGTTGAATTCTTGCGCTTCCCTTGTAAATGGAAACAATATGTTGCCATGCTTCCTTGGCCACGGTGAAAGGTCGGAGATGCGCAATATCTTCGGGTGGAATTGCTTCTTGGAGAATGAAGAGAGCGGACTTGTTGAATTGATGATCCGCGGCTTCTCTAGGAGTGAAGTTGCTTGGGTCGTGCAGGTATAAACCTTGCTCAATAATTCTCCAAAGATTAGTAGAACTATGGTTTAAATGACGTTTAAAGCGATAGACCCAAGAGGGAAAATCCACATTTTTCACAAGCTTAGGAGGAGGACCAACATGATTCATATGAGTGGAGGGAACCGTTCCTCCATAAGTAATTGGAGGTTCAACATGGGCAAAGATGCCATTTCCACTTCTACCACTAGTCAAAGGAACTTGATCACTAGTAGCTTCCCCCTTGTTGGAGTTAGCATCCGTCACCTTGTTAGTGGGATCGACCACGTCCAACGGTGCGGTGGATAATTTAAGACCATCAAGAAAATTCTTAAGCATGTCTTTAACCTCGGTCGTCATGGAGGTTCTCAATGTGTCCAAGGCCACATTGAACTCCTCACGAAAGATTGAGGATCCCCCATCGGCCGCAGACAAAGTGGGACTCACACCATGGTGCTCCTCCACCACGTCTGTGGTGTCAACCATACTTTTCGGACGACAAAGTCCTTAATAAAGAGACGAGGCTCTGATACCAATTGAAAGGATCGATATGGTTGACTAGAGGGGGGGGGGTGAATAGGCAACTAACAATTTTTAGTTTTTGTTTACCAAATTAAACTTAGCATCAAAATAGGTTGTCTAGATATGCAACTAGGTGGGCAACCTATATGATGCAGCAACAACAAGCACACAAACAAGCAAGGGATACAACACAGTATAAGCTTACACAAGTAAAGGTGAGAGATAACCAAGAGTGGATCCAGTGGAGATGAGGATGTGTTACCAAAGTTCCTTCCCTTTGAGAGGAAGTACGTCTCCGTTGGAGCGGTGTGGAGGCACAATGCTCCCCAAGAAGCCACTAGGGTCACCGTATTCTTCTCACGCCCTCACACAATGCAAGATGCTGTGATTCCACTATTGGTGCCCTTGGAGGTGGCGACCTAAGCTTTACAAACAAGGTTGGGGCAATCTCCACAACTTAATCGGAGGCTCCCAACGACAACATGAAGCTTCACCACAATGGAATATGGCTCCGCAGTGAATTCAACCGTCTAGGGTGCTCAAACACCCAAGAGTAACAAGATACGCAAGGGATTAGTGGGGGGAATCAAATTTCTCTTGGTGGAAGTGTAGATCGGGGCCATCTCAACCAATCCCTAGAAAATTGACAAGTTTGATTGGCTAGGGAGAGAGATTGGGCGAAAATGGAGCTTTGAGCAACAATGGAGCTTGGGGAGGGAAGAGATGGTCTTCTTGGGGAAGAAGACCCCCTTTATATAGAAACTATAGCACTTGGAAGCCTTCATCTCGTAGAGATAAGGATAAACGAACGATGCTCCAATGAGGCGAAGGAAAGGTGGTGCAAAGGAACAGATGTGTACGTGTTGATTCCACCCTAACCTTTCAGAAGCGGACCCCCTCTTAATAGTACAAATTTCCTATGACTCAAATCCACCGATAAGAAACGTAGAGAACCGCCGTCTTCGATAGGCTCCGAGGGGCACCGAATCGTCTTGTGCCTAAATGAGATATTTGAAATGTTCAATGCACACGATTAGTCCGCAAAAGCACTGTCATCAATCACCAAAACCACATAGGGAGAAATATGCCCTTACAGAGCTGGGACCAGCCCAGGGCCTGCTTCTCTAGTTTTGTGCCTCCGGTGACAATTCCCGTATCAGCCCAGGGCGGCATTCTGTATTCGACTTATTTATTTGGTTTCTCCTATATACAGATTTGTCCTCATGCAATTTTTATTTTGAGAATATCGTCACTGATCCATTCATCACAAGTTGCGGTACAACACACACTATTGGAATCACCCAGAAAGAGCGAAAGAAGATACAAGTCCATGAACATTAGAAAAAAGGATAAAGTTTCTAAGAATAACTACAATTGCCAACGACGCCACATGCCATCGCCGGAATTGAGGAAGTACCATTGTCCAATTGGGCTTTGCGAGCCAATTCAGATATCGCCGTTGGTGGAGCCGAAGTCAATGTGGTGCGTCGACCGGGGGATATTCCCGTTCTTCTCGCATCCAAGAACCACTACTTGCCACCGACGTGGTCGTGGCACAACAAAGGAACCATCATCCATGATGGAGCACCATCCCAGTTTTTGGACCATTACCTTCCGATGCAAACGGACAGTGCCGCTTAGGGCAACCACCACCAATCCACTAGGAGACACTAGATCTGTTGCACCGAAGAAACAACATAATACAATATCCCATGAATCCCTCGACCTCGCCGCCATCACACTGCTGAGATGGAGCCAGGACCAGGGACAATTTATTCCAACCGCCGAGGTCGCAGCCATCCAAACTACGGCAGAGGAAACACACATCCTAACCATAACTACATGACTGAGTAAGAGAACCGGCCCCCCTCCCCCACTCGGCGCCAAAGCAGTGGAGGGGGAGAGAGCACCTGGCCTCGCCGACGAAGACGCAGATGTAGGAGAAAACTCATGCAATTGGGTTCTCTTTTGCGTGTTAGACACATTCTGCTTCAAAGTGTCACTCAATCACACATGAGCCAGCGATTCATCCGCCCATTAGCGTAACACTGCTTTTTAAACATCGACTGGTTTTTCTGGTAACAGGAAGCTCTTAGGAGGCTACTATTCGTTTTTCTTTCTCATTTTCATGTTGTTTCCTATAGCGGTTTTACCTACTCTATAGGAAAATGGGGGTGTTTATTTTCTTTTAAACATGTTTGCAATTTTTAAAAATATTTCCGAAATTTAAAAAATATTCAAATAATACAAAATTATCTAGTTTTTTAAAAAATCATAAAAGTTTTTAAAAATGTTAATTCTTTTGGTGATTTTTTATAAATTTGAGAAAATAATTAAGTGCATGCTTTTTTAGAATCAGAGACATTTTTTTGAAAACACAAATATTTTTTTATCATATTCTAAATTTCACAATTTTTTTAAATTTCATGATCCTTTCTTCGACCTCTCTATTATACTCGGTTTTCCTCGGAGAAAATCTGTCGAAAACCTGAACAAAATTGCCCCATTTTCGAGTACTAAAGTCGACCTTTGCCATAGAGGGTGGCAAATATGATCTTCCTGCTGATTGCTAGGTATATATTCTAACACTAAGTCAGGCTCCCAAATACAGGAGCTTGTAGGAAGCGATAAATTTCCCTTAGATGGAAACCAAGGTATCAACTCCTGGAGGTAATTGTGTTCTAGGGATAAGTTTTTGCAACACAAATAAAACTTCACTTGTGTCCACAATAGGGATATCAACCAGGCTAGTCTTTCTAATTGCATAAACAATTAAAATATAACGCAACCGATAATATTTTTGCATTTTCAGGATAAAACAAAACTAAAAATAAAGTGCATACAAAACTTGTTGGAAGGTGATTCTTATGTTAAAAACTCGATCGGGGTTGATTGGTTCGCCAAGTGTAACTCTCGAATAGGATAAAATGCCACAAGTAACATGGTCATGTGAAAACGTGCATATTGAAATATTTCATGCTCATGCCAACCATATGTTATGTGTTAATATTATTGAAGGAAATATGCCCTAGAGGCAATAATAAAGTTGTTATTTTATACTTCCTTATATCATGATAAATGTTTATTATTCATGCTAGAATTGTATTAACCGGAAACTTGATACATGTGAGAAAACATAGGCAAAACACTGTGTCCCTAGTAAGCCTCTACTAGACTAGCTCCTTAATCAAAGATGGTTAAGTTTCCTAACCGTAGACATGTGTTGTCATTTGATGAATGAGATCACATCATTAGGAGAATGATGTGATGGACATGACCCATCCGTTAGCTTAGCATGTTGATGATGACCCACAAGTATAGGGGATCTATCGTAGTCCTTTCGATAAGTAAGAGTGTCGAACCCAACGAGGAGCAGAAGAAAATGATAAGCGGTTTTCAGCAAGGTATTCTCTGCAAGCACTGAAATTATAGGTAACAGATAGTTTTGTGATAAGACAATTTATAACGAGCAACAAGTAACAAAAGTAAATAAAGTGCAGCAAGGTGGCCCAATCCTTTTTGTAGAAAAGGACAGAACTGGACAAACTCTTATATAGAGAAAAGCGCTCCCGAGGACACATGGGAATTATCGTCAAGCTAGTTATCATTACGTTCATATGATTCGCATTCGGTACTTTGATAATTTGATATGTGGGTGGACCGGTGCTTGGGTGTTGTCCTTACTTGGACAAGCATCCCACTTATGATTAACCCCTATTGCAAGCATCCACAACTACAAAAGAAGTATTAAGGTAAACCTAACCATAACATGAAACATATGGATCCAAATCAGCCCCTTACGAAGCAACGCATAAACTAGGTGATGCGGAGCATCCTACGGTCATCACCATGTCAAGAGTCCGTTTGGCAAGTGACACGTGCGACCTCTTCTTCACATACACAAAGGTGAATCTTCTCCTTTACACGTGCTCACTTGACCCCTTCGAGGATGGTATACTACTTGACACTTCCCCCGTATGCATGCATAGGTATTGTCGGAGCTTCTCGGATGTCAAGGAGGAGTCCAAGCGCCAAGGAACGACTACACCATCCGCGAGGGAAGCCTGGAAGCAACGACGAAAGAAGACGGAGCTGCTGAAGCTACAGCGGCCGGACATCCGGGCCAGAGGCCGGACATCCGGCGCCTGTGCAACCGCCAAGGAGCTGCACCAGCAGACGGCCTGCAGCATCAGCGGCCGGACATCCGGCGCCTCACCAAAGCCCGGACATCCGGCCAACCGCCCCGGACATCCGGCGTCCCACGAGATCCCGGATATCCGGCCCGAAGCCCGGAAATCCGGCGCCCCTCTCCCGATTCGACAGAGCAGTCGCCAGCCGGACATCCGGCCGAGAGCCCGGACATCCGGCGCCTCGCGAAGGTCTTGACATCCGGCCCGACGCCCGGACGTCCGGCCTCCCCTGCCTGCACGCAGTGCTTCCAGGACTTGTCCCTTGTACCCCTTCGCCCTGAGACTATATATACTTGATCCCTTTCCCCGTTCTAGGGTCGCTTAGGGTTTAGCTCATGTTTGTGTGAGAGCCTTGCTCATCCACTTGGTTACTTCTCCTCGGAGCCCAGGACCTCTTGGAGAAGATCCCTAAGCGGATTCAAGACCCCCTTCTAGGGTGGACCCCATTAAGACCTCCTCTCGGAGATGAACCTTACCTTGTATCTTTCCTTTTGTTGTTCATGTACCTTCTGGATCTTGTGTGTTTGATTATCTAGTGGATGTGTGATTGGACTTGTTCTTGAGTGTTTCCACTTGTAATTTCTCTCCGTTCTTCCCTGTGTTTATCGTGATTCCCCGTAGGATCCGCTCCAACGTGAAAGATCGTCCACGTAGGGTTCCGCCCTACATCATCTATGGTATCATGAGCCACGTTGGTCACGTTTTTGGAGCCCCTACCCCGTGTTTTCTAGCTTGATTTTGTTGATTTCGTCCTAAATCCGAAAATCCCCACCAAAAATAGCCCCAAAATTTTTTGTGATTTGTTAGTTTTGATGATGTTTTGTTGATTTTGATCCATGGATTTGCTTGGTTTCGAGTGGATCTAGCATTTCCCCAAGTTTCCCCACTTTCCATCCACGAAATCTCTCTAATTTTGACCTTGAAATCATCAATTTCCGGCCCCAATTCGAAAACTTCCGCCCCAAACGAGATCGGGATTCGTCGGGCCGGACATCCGGGCCCCAAGCCGGACATCCGGGCCCTGGAGCACCAAATCTGCTCGATTCTGGACAGACACCTCCGGAAATCCAGGCTCCACCCCGGACATCCGGCCCCTGAGATTTCAGTTTTTCCGTTTCACCGTTTCGGCCATAACTAATTCATCCGGAGTCCGATTTTGACGTTCTTTAGCTCGTTTTGAAGCTATTGACACCCCCCTTCCCATAAAAATACTACCATCACCATTTGACTCCATCAAATTTTGTGAACTTTGGCATCTTTGCCTAGGGCTTCCGCCACATCCTCCATATAACCACCACCGACTTCCACAACCTAACCAATTTTGTTCCCCATAGCATTAGTGGTTGCTTGAGTAGTGATTCGAGTCTCCTAAGGTGTTTGGCTACTTAGGGACGATTGCTTCTTCATCAACCACCACCACCACTTCCACATAACCTTGCCCACCACACACTTCCGACAACCCAACTTAACCCAATTGTTGATTGAGCTTTTTCGAGTTGTGGCTTGTGTCTCCTAAGGTGTTTCGGCTACTTAGGGACGGCAACTTCAACTCCGACACGTGTATAGCCCATCATTCCACTTCCGCATTGCCAAGTGCAAACCACCACCGCATTCCCGCTACCACCATTTTGACATTTGACGCTTTGAGATTTTGAGTTCGCGGTTTTCCGTTTCCTAATGTGTTTCGTCTACTTAGGGACGAGTCTACATCATCTTGGTATCTACATCAAGAACACCGCTACTCATCATCGCCTGACGGTAACCTCCATATCATCTTGGTATCGTGGTATCCCTCCATTGTATATTCCCTTGCCATTGCATTGTTAACCCCTAGCCTTACTTTTGCGTTACTTGCCTATCGAGACTAGCCATTTGAGTATTGCCGGCAACGTTAGTTGTGCACATTAGTGATCATACTTCCCATAGCATATATATCATATCATTGTGGTGCATATATTGGTATCATATCTTGTGTCACAAGTTTGTTCCCGCATACACACAATTGCTATCTTGGTTTGTGCATTGTGCAAAGTGGCCATAGAAAAAAAAAGAGAATAAGCTTTTAAGCAAAAGAGAAATAGCAAAGAGCTTGTAAGAAATAGCCATAGCATCCAAATATATCATATGGTATCATACTTGATCATCTTGGGTCATTGTGAGAGAAACACCGGGAACCATACATACATAGCATACTTGGGATAGAAAGTTTATCCATTTTGCATCTTATAGGTTGTGCACAAGTGTCGTATCCGCCTATTGAGCAATCAGACTAGCGTCTCTCTTGAGTTGTGCAACACGAGCATTTTGGTGGATTCCACATTTTGAGCTCATTCCTTGGTTGCACGACCCCATTTATCTATCCGTGTGTGTGTCTCCGTGTGCCACATATTGCTATTGGTCTACTTGTTTCGCTTGCGAATTTGTGAATCTGTTTCAACATTATTGACTCTTGCTAACATTTTGCATCAAATTTTTGTGCCACTATCCTCACCGAGCTCTACCATAAGCTTTACTTGATAGGTGTGAGTGAACAAGTCCGGTACCAATTCCACTATTCTTTCATCTCACATTGAGTGAAACGGGATACATCCTCAACTTTGGGAAAAGGTAACTTGGTATTGTTTATCTCATTTCATACTCACCTCTACTCGAGTCTTGTGATGGATAGGCAAGGCATTTCATCTTCGGTCTACAACAACAACGACGAGTTCGACACCATGGAAAACAACTACGACGCCAAGATGCAAGCTAAAATGGAGGAGATCAAATCCCTCATCAAGTCCTACAAGCGATCTTCCTCATCTTCGAGAAGACGCTCAAGAGCACATGCTTCCGAGCTACCATCTCGGCAAGATCACATCGGCATCGACACCATCATCAACAAGAACGTGAAGGTCAAGAGCTCAACATCAACAACCGCTCAACGACTTCACCATCTCCCTTGGCATCTTCGCCAAGCGACGTCAAGGCATCTTCGCCTTCGGATATTTGGCATCTTCGCCAACAAGCACCCCAAGACTACGCTCAAGAGAAGCTCCCCAAGCGCAAGTCCGCGACTTCCACGAGCTACTACGACCTCGACATCGACCACGGGATTCCTTTCTATGGGACTGAAGAACCCGAGGAGTACCTCGAGTGGGAGCGTTTCATGGACGACTACCTCAAGCTACATCAAGTTCCTCCCGAAGATCAAGTGAAGTGCATACAAGAAACTTCCACGACTACGCCTCGACATGGTGGCTTCACACACCTTCGAGTGCTACGAGATGAGTTGGTCCAAGATGAAGAGAGCTTTGCGGCGAGAGTTCGTGCCTCCAACCTACGGAACAACTTCGACGCCAATTGGAGAACACCACCCAAGGATCCAAGTCCATCGACAAGTACTTCAAGGAGATGAAGATTGCCTTCTGACGAGCCGGTGTGGGCGACCCCATTTCGATGAAGTTCCACTTCATGATGGGATTGCACTGTGACATCTCCAAGACCATCTTCCTCGAGAACTACAAGTCCATTGGCGACTACTACATTGGTGCTCTCAAGGCGGAACAAGAACTCATGAAGGCCAAGGCTTCTCCACCCCAAGCACACTTGGCGACCAAGCTCTATGACAAGCATGAGGCTAGTACCACCAAGATGTCCAAGCCCGACAAGCTCCAAGACGATGCTCCCAAGTGCAACTTCACCGCCATCCCTCTTTGTGGCATTGATGATGCCGAGTCTACCTTGACTCTTTTTCAAGATGGTGCGGCGACAAATGCGACTACGGAGACCTTCAAGGACCAATCTTTGGAGGCAAGCGACAAGGTGGCGAGCAAGGATGATGCTTCCATCTTAGGAGGCGAGAGTGATGTTGTGCCATCTTGGCCTTCATCCACGACGAGAGCGATGATGTGCCATCTTCGCCTTCATCCACGCAGCGACTACGAGACGGTTGAGCATGGGATTTTCCCTTCGACCACGGCGACGTCCGATGACTTGAGTGATTTTTGCCACCATATTGAGAGTGAGAGTGACTTCACCACTAGCCACATACATGATGAGTTGCCCATATTCTCATGTGAGGAGAGCCACAACCACCACCCGAGTGAGATGAGTGTCTCCACCATACGTGAGTTTGAGTGCACCTATTTTGAGGGAGTGAGTGAACCACCACATAGAGAGAGTGAGATAGTTGATAGGTCATGTGAGGCCACTTTCAACACTAACGACTTGACCTCTACCTCTATTGTGTCTTCTCATTTGGTGCTAGGTCCCATATATGATGACGCGCCGATCCCCGACGACTTTGTCCTCCCTTTGGACAAGACGATGGCCATGGTGGACTATGATGCACCCCCCACATGGTTCCATCAAGATGAAGATGACCACCATTTGGTCTTTCCCACCTCACCTACACCACTTGAGTGGAATGACAAAGGTAACATAGGTGACGGTGATGCTCTAGTCCCACTAGTGGACATTCTTGACATTGATTGCTTGCATGATGTTGATCACCCTATTGACATGCTTCATTCTAGTATGATTTCCCCATGTGATGATTTGCCCATTTATGATGAATATGATGATTCTCATGTGGAGTATATTAGTTGTGATGCCATGTTACATAGGATTTCTTGTGACAATTCTTTAGGTCACATCATGTTTGCTAATCCGCTTGACTTGTCATATGCTATGCATGAGATCCATCATATGTCTTATTTGCAATCTCTTCATAGTGACTATGCATATGCCATTAAAATAAACCCAATTTTCACATATGGCATAGATGACAAGCCCATGGTTATTGGCATTTGTTTTTCTTGTGATGATATTGATATGCTCCCTTTGCATCCTTTATCTCATATGCCATGCCATGCCGTCCTAGCTTCGGATATGCATTGTTTTGGATGTTGTCCATTTTCTCCATGTGATGTTTCCGCTATTGCTCATGAGGAGGCCCCATAGTTTCCTCATACATGTTAGGAGATTTTGATCCATCCCATCCATTGCATGATCCCAATAATTATGTGCACCATATGCTCCCCATGAACAAACATGCTATTGATCTGCCATATACTTGCATTCTCAATTTGTGTCCCCATCGTGTCATACATAATAACTATTCTTTCATGATGGATGACATGTTCTTATACCATGCATCAAATTTCTTTGAGCGATGCTTATCTTGTGCTAACTCACATGTGCACATACACATCATGATGGATGATGTGTACATTTACCACGCGCACAATTTCTTTGGTTTGTGTCTCTTTTGTGTAGGTACCAATGAATACTTGTCAAACTCGCAATCCCACGAGTTGACAAAACAAGCTCTAGAGAGCACCGATGATTTGGGATCCCATGGATTGACTTTCCACCGCTCTCTTCACGCGAAGTCTTCGCGCATTTCTTCTACATGGCCCTCACTTGGCTATGGGTTATTGTCCATTACATATTCTATGCCCATCTAGCCATGTTCACTTTGCATGATATGCCCATTCCTATACCTTTGACATGCATTTGTGACCCATGCTTTGCATTACACATGATGATTGATTCTCGTACTTGTATGTGTATTTGCAAGCTTGGTGGAGATATTGTTTGTTATTGCCATGTTTCTTTTGTGCACCATTCCTATGATGATACTTTCATCTTGCTTTGTGTTCGTGCTTGCAATATGTCATGTGCATTTTATTTGCCTATTATTTGCTCACATGACATGATTGCCATGATTTATCCTAGTGTGTTGCATCTTCGCTCCACTAGTTTGCACGACTTGATTACAATGCTTGCTTATGTTGCATCACCAATGATTCATACTTGCTCATTTCATGCGGTTGATGACAACCATCTAAATGCTTTGCACATGATTGTTATTGCTTCTTGTCACATATCTCCATATGTTGCCTCTCTCATGCTAGATCATTTTCCATGTATTGAGTGCAACCATGATTGTCATCTTGCTCATGAGATTGCCCCCATAGCATTCTCACACTTGTTTGGAGATTTTGACATATCCCTTGTGCAGCATGCTTGCCTTACTTCTTTGCACCATATACCTAGTGCCATGAATATCGCCATTGTTGCATCATATTATTCATGCACTTTTGTTACTAATGGTTTTGTGCAAAAGAAGAGAACCATCATGATGGATGATGTGTTTATCTACCATGCGCATACGTTCTTTGTTTTGTTTTGTGCATGTTTAGGATACTTGGACTTTGTGTCGACTTCCACGTCAAGTGAGTTGACCATTCGAGCTCTTGAGAGCGAACCACCTTCTACCACGATTTATTCTACATTGCACTTGTTTGTGCCTCGGCATTGTGAAGGACGCACAAGGACACGCCTTCAAGGTGACATCTTTTTGAGCATGGATATTGCGGATCATACTACTTGTGTTGCTTGCACGATGAGACTTATTGTTCATCTTGGATCACTTGATTGCACACTTGTTAGAGATTTTGCTTCAACTTGTCATTTCCACCGTTCCATGCATCATGATATATATGCCTTGTGTGTTGCATCCAATTCTTGGATTACTTGCTCCTCTCATATGTTTGGTTGCAACAATGTCATTACTTCACATATGCCATATCCCATTGATTGCTACATGCTTGACTTGATGGCCTCACACATGATGAATAATTGCTCTTTCTATTGTGTTGAGCGCCACACTATATTCACTACACCCTATGCACATTATGCTTGGATTGTCTTGCACTTGAACCATGTGTTTAGACACTTCATTTTATTTGGTGTGGTGAATACTTCCTATGCCTACCATCGACCATTTGTCGGCGCTTTATGCATGCTTGCTATGACCTTGAGGTGGATGCTTATGCTCTTGTCACACATATTTGCATCACTACCTCATGTTTACATGCGTGTTTCCATGATGACCTTGATTTTGCTCAAATCATATGCTTACATGCCATGTCACAATCCTTTGTCACACCAAATGCTATGCTTGATGACAACACTTGTTTGGTGAATCACCTCTTGAATGCTTGGTTTTGCACTAACACTAACCACATTTGTTTTTCCAAGTGTTTGTTCTATGTAATCCTTTTGAAGGAATCACAAGATGGTGCGACATTGGAGAGTGCCCATTTCGAGCTTCAAGATGACGAGAGCTTAGTGATCGACCACTTTGACACGGCACCGCCATCTCTTTCCCATGGTGATTTGGTTTTCGATCCGAGGTCGGATCCTTTCCAAGGGGGAGGGGATGATGCGGAGCATCCTACGGTCATCACCATGTCAAGAGTCCATTTGGCAAGTGGCACGTGCGACCTCTTCTTCACATACACAAAGGTGAATCTTCTCCTTTACACGTGCTCACTCGACCCCTTCGAGGATGGTATACTACTTGACACTTCCCCCGTATGCATGCATAGGTATTGTCGGAGCTTCTCGGATGTCAAGGGGGAGTGCAAGCGCCAAGGAACGACTACACCATCCGCGAGGGAAGCCTGGAAGCGACGACGAAAGAAGACGGAGTTGCTGAAGCATACGGCGGACATCCGGGCGAGGTCGGACATCCGGCGCACAATAACCGCCAAGGAGCTGCACCAGCAGACGGCCTGCAACATCGGCCGGACATCCGCGCCAACCCGGACATCCGGCGCCTCACCAAAGCCGGACATCCGGCCAACCGCCCGGACATCCGGCATCCCACGAGATCCGGATATCCGGCTGAAGCCGAAATCCGGCGCCCCTCTCCCGATTCGACAGAGCAGTCGCAGCCGGACATCCGGGCTAAGACCCGGACATCCGGCGCCTCGCGAAGGCCCGGACATCCGCCCGGCGCCTGACGTCCGGCCTCCCCACTGCCTTGATGCTTCCGGACTTGTCCCTTGTACCCCTTCGCCCTGAGACTATATATACTTGATCCCTTTCCCCTTTCTAGGGTAGCTTAGGTTTTAGCTCATGTTTGTGTGAGAGCCTTGCTCATCCACTTGGTTACTTCTCCTCGGAGCCCCGGAGAAGATCCCCCAAGCGGATTCAAGACCCCCTTCTAGGGTGGACCCCATCAAGACCTCCTCTCGGAGATGAACCTTACCTTGTATCTTTCCTTTTGTTGTTCATGTACCTTGTGGATCTTGTGTGTTTGATTGTCTAGTGGATGTGTGATTGGACTTGTTCTTGAGTGTTTCCCCTTGTGATTTCTCTCCGTTCTTCCCTGTGTTCATCGTGATTCCCCATAGGATCCGCTCCAACGTGAAAGATCGTCCACGTAGGGTTCCGCCCTACATCACTAGGGTTTAAGCTTCTGTCACTCTAGCAACCCATCATCTACTTATTACTTCCCAATGCCTTCCTCTAGGCCCAAACAATGGTGAAGTGTCATGTAGTCGACATTCACATAACACCACTAGAGGAGAGACAACATACATCTCATCAAAATATCGAACGAATACCAAATTCACATGACTACTAATAGCAAGACTTCTCCCATGTCCTCAGGAACAAACGTAACTACTCACAAAGCATATTCATGTTCATAATCAGAGGAATATTAATATGCATATAGGATCTGAACATATTATCTTCCGCCAAATAAACCAACTAGAATCAACTACAAGGAGTAATCAACACTACTAGCAACCTACAGGTACCAATCCCAGACTTAGAAACAAGAATTGGATACAAGAGATGAACTAGGGTTTTAGATGAGATGGTGCTGGTGAAGATGTTGATGAAGATTGGCCCTCTCCCGATGAGAGGAGCGTTGGTGATGACGCTGGTGATGATTTCCCCCTCCTGGAGGGAAGTGTCCCCGGCAGAACAGCTCCGCCAGAGCCCTAGATTGGTTCTGCCAAGGTTCCGCCTCGTGGCGGCGGAGTCTCGTCCTGAAAGCTTGCTTCTGATTTTTGTTTGGACGAAAGACTTCATATAGTAGATGATGGGCACCGGAGGGCCAACAGGGGGCACGAGGCAGGGGGGCGCGCCCAGGGGGGTAGGGCGCGCCCCCCACCCTCGTGGCCAGGGTGTGGGCCCCCTCTGGTATTTCTTCCACTCAATATTTTTTATTATTTTCAAAAATAACTTTCGGGGATTTTAGGACTTTTGGAGTTGTGCAGAATAGGTCTCTAATATTTTCTCCTTTTCCAGCCCAGTATTCCAGCTGCTGGCATTCTCCCTCCTTATGTAAACCTTGTAAAATAAGAGAGAATAGGCATAAGTATTGTGACATAATGTGTAATAACAGCCCATAATGCAATAAATATCGATATAAAAGCATGATGCAAAATGGACGTACCAACTCCCCCAAGCTTAGACCTCGCTTGTCCTCAAGTGGAAGCCGATAACGATAAATATGTCCACATGTTTAGAGGTAGAGGTGTCGATAAAATAAAATACGGACTTGAGGGCATCATGATCATTCTTATAACAACAACATATATGGATATTGTCATATGATTTCTTACGCTCAAGTAATAATCTATTCACAATGCAAAGTATGAACCAGAAACTTCATTGAGAACTAACAAACTATAATCTCAGTCATTGAGGCAATTGCAATTTATCATGACGTCAGAAAGAGTCTATGTCAGAGCTTTTTAGCAAGTCCACATACTCAACTATCATTTAGTCTTTCACAATTGCTAACACTCACGCAATACTTGTGGTTACAGAGTTTTAATCGGCCACAAAGAAAGATAGGGGCTTATAGTTTCGCCTCCCAACCTTTTACCTCAAGGGTAATGTCAACAATAATAGTTCGTACTAACTTACATCAAATTAAATATATCTATCAGGATCTTTCCAACACAATATGCTTGCCAAAGGATAAAATGTAAAAAGGAAAGGTGAAGATCACCCTGACTCTTGCATAAGGTAGAAGATAACAATAAAAGATAGGCCCTTCGCAGAGGGAAGCAGAGGTTGCCATGCGCTTTTAGGGTTAGATGCACAAAATCTTAATGCGAAAGAACGTCACTTTATATTGCCACTTGTGTTATGAACCTTTATTATGCAGTCCGTCGCTTTTATTTCTTCCACATCACAAGATCGTATAAAGCTTATTTCCTCCACACTAATCAATCATACATATTTAGAGAGCAATTTTTATTGCTTGCACCGATGACAACTTACTTGAAGGATCTTACTCAATCCATAGGTAGATATGGTGGACTCTCATGGCAAAACTGGGTTTAAGGGAATTCGGAAGCACAAGTAGTATCTCTACTTGGTGCAAAGAATTTGGCTAGCATGAGGGGGAAAGGCAAGCTCAACATGTTGGATGATCCATGACCGTATACTTTATCTCAGATATAAGAAAACATAACCCATTACGTTGTCTTCCTTGTCCAACGTCAACTCTTTAGCATGTAATATTTTGATGAGTGCTCCCAATCATAAAAGATGTCCAAGATAGTATATTTATATGTGAAACCTCTCTTTCTTTATTACTTCCTATTAATTGCAACGATGACCAAAGCTATGTTTGTCAACTCTCGACAACTTTTAATCATCATACTCTTTCTATGTGAAGTCATTACTCTTCATAAAATCAATATAATCTCTTTGTTTCTTTTTATTATTTTCTCTTTTCTCTTATTCACTCAAGATCATAGCAAGATAATCAAGCCCTTGACTCAACACTAATCTTTATTATATAGCTCATGGACTCGATTACATAGAGGGATCATAAAGCAAAACTCAAAACTAGATCATACTAAAATTTTATTCTGCTAGATCAAGATATTACTAAAAGGGATCAAACTAAGAAAAACGGTAAAGATAGAGATGTGATGGTGATACGATACCGGGGCACCTCCTCCAAGCTTGGCAGTTGCCAAGGGGAGTGCACATACCCATGTGATTATGTTTCCTTCTTCGGAGATGGTGATGAGATATTCTTGGCGATGATGCCCCTCAGAATACGATTCTCCTCCCCGAGCTTATTGACTTGATGCTTGAGGTCCATTATTTCCTTACGAAGCTTTCCTGTAACGGCCAAAGCTCCTTGCACCCAAGGGTGTTGCATAGCTACGGGAGAACAAGTGACACTCTTCTTCATATTTTCATAAGAAAGAAATCTAACATTGGAAGGGACAACCGAGTTTGGAATAGCCGAGCTCTGTAGTTCCCCCATTGTGAATCCATCTCGGAAGCGAGAAGTTACTTACTGATCCTCCTCCATGGCGTCTATCCTCTTCAAATCAGCCTCCATCTCTTCCTCCGCTGCTGGCCCAAAGTGGTCAGCATCGCTGTTTGTCCTTGATCTCGATGCCGGATGAGACACCTGGCTCTCCCAAACTGACTCTTGAGAAGACATCTTGCTCTAATCTGCAGCAACAACAACTCGAAACAAAAATAGAGGATATTTGTGTGATACAGGAGTCAAAACCTTCAGGAGATTATACAATGATTTTTTACCGAACAAAATACGTAACGTGCAAGAAAATGGAGTCCGGAGAGCGCACGAGGTGCCCACGAGGCAGGGGGCGCGCCCAAAGGGGTAGGGCGCGCCCTCCACCCTCGTGGAGGCCTCGTGTCCTTCCCGGACAGCTTCTTATTTTTCTATTTTTCTAAATATTCCAAAACGGAGAAAAATTGCCATTAGAACTGTTTTGGAGTCAGTTTACTTACCGTACCACATACCTATTCCTTTTCGGAGTCTCAAACGTTCTGGAAAGTGTTACGGTTCAATAACATTGGTTTCAATATTTATGGGATTTCCTAAGATATAATGTTTGATTCTTTGACCGTTCACCACCTTCGGATTTGTGCCTTCGAATTTGTTGATTTTTATGGCACCGGAACGATAGACCTCCTCGATAACGTAAGGACCTTCCCTTTTAGAGAGAAGTTTTCCTGCAAAAAATCTCAAACGAGAGTTGTATAGCAATACATAATCACCTACATTAAACTCACGCTTTTGTATTCTTTTGTCATGCCATCTTTTAACCTTTTCTTTAAACAATTTGGCATTCTCATAGGCTTGGGTTCTCCATTCATCAAGTGAGATAATGTCAAATAACCTCTTCTCACCGGCAAGTTTGAAATCATAATTGAGCTCTTTAATAGCCCAATAAGCCTTATGTTCTAGTTCGAGAGGTAAGTGACATGCTTTTCTATAAACCATTTTATACGGAGACATACCCATAGGATTTTTATATGCAGTTCTATAGGCCCATAATGCATCATCAAGTTTCTTGGACCAATTTTTTCTAGATCTATTAACAGTCTTTCGCAATATTAATTTGAGCTCTCTATTACTCAATTCTACTTGACCACTAGACTGTGGGTGATATGGAGATGCAATTCTATGATTAACATCATACTTAGCAAGCATTTTACGGAAAGCACCATGAATAAAATGTGAACCACCATCAGTCATTAAATATCTAGGGACTCCAAACCTCGGAAAAATAACTTCTTTAAGCATCTTAATAGAGGTGTTATGATCAGCACTAGTTGGAATAGCTTCTACCCACTTAGTAACGTAATCAACAACAACTAGAATATGTGTATACCCATTAGAGGCGTGAAACGGTCCCATATAATCAAAGCCCCAAACATCAAATGGTTCAATAACAAGTGAATAATTCATAGGCATTTCTTGACGTCTACTAATATTACCAATTCTTTGACATTCATCACAAGATAGGACAAACTTACGGGCATCCTTGAAGAGAGTAGGCCAATAAAAACCGGAGTGCAATACCTTATGTGCAATTCTATCTCCAGCGTGGTGTCCTCCATAAGCCTCGGAGTGACACTTGCGTAGGATCTGTTCCTGTTCATGCTCAGGTACACAACATCTAATAACACCATCTACTCCTTTATAAAGATGTGGGTCATCCCAAAAGTAATGTCTCAAATCATAGAAAAACTTTTTCTTTTGTTGGTATGTGAAACTAGGTGGTATAAATTTAGCAACAATGTAATTAGCATAATCAGCATACAATGGAGCAGTACGAGAGGCATTTATGACATTTAGTTGCTCATCAGGAAAGCTATCATCAATAGGTAGTGGGTCATCAAGGACATTTTCTAACCTAGACAAGTTGTCTACAACGGGGTTCTCAACTCCCTTTCTATCAATAATATGCAAGTCAAATTCTTGTAGCAAGAGAACTATCGGATGTGGGGTTCCGGCAAACCCTTAAGGTTCGAACACTGGGTGCGCGCGAAGTCTTTCCCTCCTACCGATCTACGCTCTAGCTCGCTAAGATCTTGCGGACGAACTCGAGGAACTCATAACACATAAAGAGACACGGGGTTTATACTGGTTCGAGCCACCATTGTGGTGTAATACCCTACTCCAGTGTGGTGGTGGTGGATTGCCTCTTGGGCTGATGATGAACAGTACAAGAGAAGAACGGCCTCCTGAGGTTGAGGTGTTCTTGTGCGTGTGTTGGCTTCTCGATCTGTTCGAGTTTGGATCCCTTGCCTCTACTGTGGTGGCTAGCTCTACTTATATAGGCCCTGGTCCTCTTCCCAAATGTTGAGCGGGAAGGGAGCCAACAACGACGGGCGAATTTGAAGGGGGACAGCTAGTACAAGCTATCCTGACAAAAGTGGTCTTCGCTTGCGAAAAGCCCTGGGGTGACGCTGTCTTGGGCTCCACGATGACCTCCGCCTTGCCGTCCTCCTGGTCTTGGTCTTGTTGCACCAATATGGCAACCTTTGCCTGATGCCTCGGTACTCTTCGTCTGCGCTTGCCTCCTTAGCACCAAAGAGGAAATGGGGATGTTGCGTGCACTGGCGCCCGCCTGGTATCCGCCTGGCACCGTTTGTCATGGCTCACGTCACGAGTGCCTCGTGAGGTTTGCCCCGCCTTGATATCTCCGCTCCTCGTGAGCCTGCCTGGCTAGGCTACTCCAGAGGAAGTCTTGCGTCGTCTGCCTCGCGAGGCTTGGACCCTCGCGAAGGTCTTGGATGCCTTGTTGATGAAGATGGGCCATACGGCCCGCTGCCTAGCCATGCTGTGGGCCGCATGCAGGCAAGTCTGGGGACCCCCGTTCCCAGAACACCGACGGTAGCCCCCGGGCCCAAGGCGTGCTCGGGATTGGCTTCGCGGCGAAGCCAAGGGTCAAGTTCGGAGCACCACGGGCCCCAAAAGCCTGCGGCCTCAGTCGACGTGTGGCGGTTGATTGGACGTGGGAGGCTCCGCTTCCCCATGCTGCCTTTGAATCTGCCTGGCTATGCGGCCCCCACGGCCTACACAGTTATTCCTCCGCCTCTTGTGTCTTGCCTCCCCAATTCCTCTGCTTCCTTGCGACTCTGTTTCTCTTCCCTAATCTGACTTGCGCTCTGCCTGCTCCATAGCCATGGCACCCAAGCAAGCTGAGAAGGGGAAGAGCCCTTTGCCTCTCTCGGCCGTGCCTCCGCCCTTCTCGCCGGCGCTCGGCCGATCTCGCGTGCTCAACGATGAGGCCATGGACAAGGTGCGCCCGATGCTTGCCTCCAGCTTCAACGAGTGGGGGGAGACGGTGGCTTGTCCCACGTCCCGCACTCGCTCGGTTCAGACAGCCATTGAGATTCCAATCTTCATCGATGCCCTCTGGGCAAGCCTGATTCCTCCCTTCTCCGCCTTCTTCAACGCTGTGCTTGAGCATTATCAGATCCACTTGCTGCATCTCGACCCTCAGTCCGTGACACTTCTCGCCATCTTCGCCTTCGTGTGTGAAGCCACGGTGGGCATTGCTCCTTCAATGGCTCTCTTCCGCCACTTCTTCTCATTGCATCTGGCCGACCCTCAGCAGTGCTCAGGGTGCGTGAGCTTCCAGGCTGTGGCCGCAACAGCAGGCGATGGGATTGATTTCGAGCTCCCTCCATCCACGAGCGACTTCCGATACGATGGGTGATTGTTGATGCTGGCGTGCTCAGTCCTCTGCTTCAGGCTCCGTCGGGGCCCGCTGTTCCTAACCCCGGCTGGGGCCATCAGCGGCTCGCGAGCCCCGGCCTCGCTCGTGTCTGGCTCAGGTTGAAGTTGCTGAAGAATCGCGGCGTGACTGCTCCGATGGTGGTGAAGGAATTCGTCCGACGCCGGGTTGCTCCGCTTCAGAGCCATTCTCGCGCAATGTGGTCCTTACTCAGCAGCCAAGACCACATGAGGTTTCAGGAGTCCGGGCTCCTCCTTGGGACGCGGGGGACGGTGCTCAAGGTGCTAACGGGTGTCTCTCTGCCGGCCGAGCTGCCCAGGAATAGTTGCCTGCTGTACCACTGCAGGAATAAGGATGAATTTGTGAAGGCCATGCCTCTCTTTGACGAATGGGGGCCGCGGCCGATCAGCCTGGAGGGGCCTCAGGAGAACCCTGTTGTTGTGGTTCCCTTTCTTGCTCCTGATGCTGAGCTCGCCCCAAGTGACGGTGCAGGTGGGCGAGCTCAGGCGGAGACCAGCGGCTCGTGTGCTGATGAGCACGTGTCGGGCGGTGATCCTGGGGCATCGTCTTCGGGAGCCTGCCACGCCCCTCCCGAGGCGTCAGTTGCTGAGGAGATGCTGTGTGCGACTCCCGAGGCCAAGGCTCCAGGAGCCTCGGGAGATCGTGGCGAGACGGTGCCCGGTTGTTCGCCGCAACCGTGCGCACCTGAAGATATATTCCCGCTTCTGCGGCTCCGCTGCACTCTGGCCGTCACGTCCAGCGTTTCGGTCGTCTTTGCGTGGACTTCGAGGAGCTCCACAAGAGGAAGGGATCTCCCAGTGGCAGCACCATCTTCGGACCGCTGAAACGGAGGAAGTACTTCGCCATTGACGTGTAAGTATCACGCAGTCATGGCTTTCCGTGTGCTGCTTTCTTCTTCTGATGCTAGTCTTTCAGGGCTCCTTCCTCTGAGGCTGCTGGATCTCCCGAGGAACGGCCTCCTTCTTCGTCAACTACCCGCCACCATGGCGTGCGAAATCCCGCCTACAGGGCAGAATTGGTCGAAGGAGCACCCATGCCTTCCTGGCGTGCTAATCCCGCGGCCACATCGCTTCTCCCCACTAGCATGGCGTGGAGCCTGACAAGCGTGCCCAAGGCTCCTCCGCTGATCTTTGGTGGTAGTTTGTTGGCTTCGATCCTCGGCTCCTCCTCGAGCAGCAAGCCCCAGCAGGCTTGGGCTTCTCGCGAAGACAGGCTGGTGTCTGGTGCGGCACCAGCCCCCAGCCTCTTGCCGAGGGGTGGCGTGCCATGCGGCACCCCTCCTGCAGCCCCCGAGGCGGAGGATGAAGAAGGCCAGGCGTTCGGGCTTGAGCGCTGGCGGAGCGTGGTTCGCCATGAGCTCTTCCAGGAGGTGATGAGCGCGATGAGCCGGCTTGGTGGAGAGCTCGCGAGTGTTGACTCGCGTCTTCAGGCTGAAGTTCTTCGGTTGCTGGAGGAGCGGCGCAAGATGAAGGTGGCCATCAGCCTCGGCCGCTATCAAGGTGACCTCGAGCAACTGGAGACGAGGGAGCATCAAGTTGCCCAGGCAGAAGACGCCATCAGGGCTCGCGAGGCCGGAGTTGAGGAGGAAGTGAACCGCCGGGTGGCCGAGGTTCGCGCGGACCTGGAGGGCAGGTACGACCTGAAGCTGAAGCTCGCGGGCATGGAGGATGAAGGCAGGGCCACTGCCCTCAGGCCCAGGTTGAACGAGGCTGAGAGGCGCGCGGAAGCCACGGCCGCAGCCCTGGTCACAGCGCAGGCGGACTTGGCCTCCACCCGCCCCGAGCTGCGCTCCCTCCGGAGATGGGTTGATGACGCAGAGGCCATCGCACGGCAGAACACGGAGGAGGTGCTCCGACACCGAACGCTGGAGCGCGAGCACGCCCCCATGCTTCAGGAGCTTCGGAACAGGGCCAATATCGCCCTGGGCCACATTTGCGATGTGGAGGCGCCGACTCCTCGCTCAGACGATTACGCTAGCCACCTGACCTTCTTCACTGAGGTGGTGACGCGCCTGGAGGCTCGATCTGCCCAAGCTCGCCAGCTCGTGGAGGAAAGGGGGCGCGGCTTGCTTGAGCGTGCTTTCTCGCGCGTCTTCAGCCACCTCCTGAATGCCGATCCCAACTTCGACTTTGACGCCGCCATCGCCCCCATACCCACGGCTATCCGGGGCGACCTGGCGCGCTGGGTCGAGGACCGTGTGGACGCGTTGGTCATGGCCTTCGCTTCAGAGGATGATGCGGTGGTGGTCGCCACAGACGAAGGCGGTGTGTTCGATGATGGCGACGGGGGCGTCGCTGATGACGGTGATGAGGCCGATGAAGACGATGATGACGCGAGTGACGCGTCTGCGACTGACGCAGCGAGTGACATCTCCGGCTGATCCCTTGTTCTCCTGTCATTTATTCCTGCGCACAAACTCGGGCGTGGCCCTTGGAAACTTGTAAGAGCATTTTGAGAGGGGGAGCCCCTCATGTAGACAAATCGCAGTTTTTATTTTTCCATGTCGTGTGAGTTTGTGTCCTCGTGAACTTGTGAATCCTGATGCGAGTTTTCTGCCTTGGTTTACCTTAGTCAGCGCCAGCCTTGAGCTAGGCTGTGACGTGTCGAGTTTCTGAGAGCCTTGCGGAGCTCGCCGCCCTGCCGGAGGGGGCCCCACGTGGAGTGGGCAACAGTTGCAAAGACGCTGGGCGCGGCGTGCAGCCAGCGATCCTACTCGCGAGGAGCTCATGAGGGAAAGGCGACGAACATGAGTCCCAAATAAAACGAGATCCAGAAGGCAAGGAATCGCTCAAACGAGAAAAGGTTCCCCCCGTGCGCATCAATAAAAACTCAGCTTGAACTCAAATCGAGATCCAGAAAGCAAAGCTACTGAAGGAAAGATCCAAAGCAAAAGGCCGAGTCCGGCACGTAGTCTAGTCTTCTGGTCTTCAAGTCTTCTCACCAGCGCGGAGCTAAGTGCTGCCACTAGGCGTGGAAGGGAGCCCCAGGGCCTGAGGCCGGCACCCCTGAGACTCTAGGGCATGTACATCCCCAACTCATTATTACGTACCGAGCTTCACAGGCATCGGGCCTTCTTCATAGGTACCGACCTTGCTTCATATCGCCAGACGAGGGCCCCGCCTTGCGCCGCTCTCGACCTCCTCTGAGTCGACCGGAGACCAGGACGAAACAGAAGAGGAAAAGAGGACGCCAGCGGTTCCCTCAGCGACCACAGGTCCTCTGCCGGGGGAAGGGTTGGCGACGCCTCCCCGGCAGAGGGCCTACCTCCGGTGTCGTCGGTAGCGCGCCCTTGGGAGGGCCCTTGCTCCTGGCTCCCTCTCGGTGGCCCCCAGCGCGTCTCACTTGCTGGGGCGGGTGTCGCCGCGCCCGGGTCATCGACCGACGCGGCAACCTGGTTCATCTATAGCCCATGGTTAGCGTAAACTTGTTCTTGAGGGACTAGTGGTACCCTGTAATTGCCGCTGTTGGCGCGATCGTCGTGGTTCTCCGTTGGCTCTTGGAAAGCTTCCACTCCTGGCGCCCCTTCTCCCCAATCTTCTCCAGCGAACGAGCCTATGTCATCCTCTGGTGCGTACTCCTTGTTTATCATGCGGGGCACGTAGGCTTCCAGGGCCGTCACCCCGAACACCTCGCCATGGTGCCCCACGCTCCATGTTGCTCCACCCATGACGGTGTCCTGGGGATGACGATACGGCACCCTGCCGGAACCGTGGGGGGGACGCATGTGCTTGTGCTCATCGAGGCCGGCATGGGGGGATGGGAGCACCCTGCGCCGCCGGCCGTGCTGATGTTGATGAAGCCCCCGTGCGTAGTTGGTGGTGCGCAGACGTGGAGATGCTCGCCGCGCGGCCCTGCAATGGCCTGGGGAGGGAGTCGATAGCAAAAGGGTGGTGCTCCCCACGCCGCCGCGTCCAGCAGCTCAGTGACTCGCTGGAGTAGCGTGTCCCGGCCGCTCTCCATCAGCCTGCATCGCAGCAGCTCTCTTGCCACCGTAAGTGCCGCCCGCATGTTCGCTTGCTCCCGCCACGAGTGCGGCGCCATTGCTGCAGCGTGGCTCGCCGCTCTCGCCGCCGCCCGTACTTGCCATGGGGTGAGGGTGGATGACGCCTGACTGCGCTGTCCACGCCCAGCGGAGCTTGGTGGTGCCCGTGCCGCTTGAGGTGCGGGGTCGAGATCTCCATGGGCAGGCGGTGTCGCCCGGTCCGGCCAGGATGCCCAGCGGTCGGAGCTGGTCCTTGGGCCACCAGACATCGCAGCCGATGAACGTCGAAGAGCTGGTTGGTGGGGAAGAAGCTCCAGCGCACCCCTACCTGGCGCGCCAAATGTCGGATGTGGGGTTCCGGCAAACCCTTAAGGTTTGAACACTGGGGTGCGCGCGAAGTCTTTCCCTCCTACCGATCTATGCTCTAGCTCGCTAAGATCTTGCGGACGAACTCGATGAACTCACAACACAGAAAGAGACACGGGGTTTATACTGGTTCGGGCCACCGTTGTGGTGTAATACCCTACTCCAATGTGGTGGCGGCGGATTGCCTCTTGGGCTGATGATGAACAGTACAAGAGAAGAACGACCTCCTGAGGTTGAGGTGTTCTTATGTATGTGTTGGCTTCTTGATCTATTCGAGTTTGGATCCCTTGCCTCTACTGTGGTGGCTAGCTCTACTTATATAGGCCCTGGTACTCTTCCCAAATGTTGAGCAGGAAGGGAGAAAACAACGGCGGGCAAATTTGAAGGGGGACAACTAGTACAAGCTATCCTAACAAAAGTGGACTTCGCCTATGAAAAGCCCTGGGGTGACCCCGTCTTGGGCTCCATGATCACCTCCGCCTTGCCGTCCTCCTTGTCTTGGTCTTGTTGCACCAATATGGCAACCTTTGCCTGATGCCTCGGTACTCTTAAATGCGCTTGCCTCCTTAGCACCAAAGAGGAAATGGGGGCGCTGTGCGCATTGGCGCCACTTTGGTACCACTTTGGCACCGTTAAATCATGGCTCACGTCACGAGTGCCTCATGAGGTTTGCCCCGCCTTCATATCTCCGCTCCTCGTGAGCCTGCCTGGTTAGGCTACTCCAGAGGAAGTCTTGCATCGTCCGCCTCGCGAAGGTCTTGGATGCCTTGTTGATGAAGATGGTCCGTACGGCCCGCTGCCTAGCCACGCTGTGGGCCGCAGGCAGGCAAGTCTGGGGACCCCCGTTCCCAGAATGCCGACAAGCACCCATCTAATAAGTCTAGGTTTAGCATCTTTCTTTTCCATAAGGTATTTAATAGGAGCATGATCAGTGTGAATAGTTACTTTAGAATCAACAATATAAGGTCTGAACTTATCACAAGGAAATACAACTGCTAAGAATTCTTTTTCGGTAGTAGCGTAATTTCTCTGGGCATTCTCTAGAGTTTTACTAGCATATTGAATAACATTTAATTTCTTATCAACTCTTTGCCCTAGAACAGCACCTACAGCATAATCGCTAGCATCACACATAATTTCAAAAGGTAAATTCCAATCAGGTGGCTGAACAATAGGTGCAGAAATCAATGTTTTCTTAAGTATTTCAAATGCTTATACACAATCATCATCAACGACAAACGGTATATCTTTTTGTAATAAATTAGTCACAGGCCGAGAAATTTTTGAGAAGTCCTTAATGAATCTCCTATAAAAACTGGCGTGACCAAGGAAACTTCTTATACCTTTGATGTCCTTGGGACATGGCATCTTTTCAATAGCATCAACTTTAGCTTTATCAACTTCAATACCTCTTTCAGAAATTTTATGCCCCAAGACAATGCCTTCATTAACCATAAAGTGGCACATTTCCCAATTCAAGACAAGATTAGTTTCTTCACATCTCTGCAAAACTCGACCAAGGTTGCTTAAGCAATCATCAAAAGAGGATCCTTAAACGGAGAAATCGTCCATGAAGACCTCACAAATCTTTTCACAAAAACCAGAGAATATAGCCATCATGCATCTTTGAAAGGTAGCAGGTGCATTACATAAACCAAAAGGCATACGTCTATAAGCAAAAGTACCGAAAGGGCAGGTAAAAGTGGTCTTAGCTTGATCATCAGCTGACACAGGTATTTGAGAGAAACCAGAATAACCATCTACAAAGCAAAAATGTGTATGTTTAGATAATCTTTCTAGCATTTGATCAATAAAAGGTAAGGGGTAATGATCTTTTTTAGTAGCTTTATCTAATTTGCGGAAATCAATTACCATCCTATAACCTGTAATAATTCTTTGCGGAATCAATTCATCTTTATCATTAGGAACGATAGTGATACCTCCTTTCTTAGGGACACAATGGACAGGACTTACCCTTGACTATCGACAGAACGGGATAAATTATACCTGCCTCAAGGAGCTTTAGTATTTCCTTTCTTACCACTTCTTTCCATTTAGGATTCAGCCGTCGTTGATGATCAATAATTGGTTTGGCATCTTTCTCCAAATTTATTTTATGTTGACATAGAGTGGGACTAATGCCCTTAAGATCATCAAGAGTATATCCAATAGCAGCACGGTGCTTCTTCAAAGTTTTCAATAATTTTTCTTCCTCCTTCTCTGAAAGGTTAGCACTAATAATAACAGGATATATCTTCTTCTCATGAAGATAAGCATATTTAAGAGTATCAGGCAATGGTTTAAGCTCAAACACGGGATCACCCTTGGGTAGAGGAGGATCCCCTAAGATTTCAACAGGCAAGTTTTTTTTCAGAATAGGTCCTTGTTTAAAGAACATTTCATCTATTTCCCTTCTTTCATTCATAAACATATCATTTTCATGGTCTAGCAAATATTATTCTAAAGGATCACTAGGAGGTACGGCAATAGAAGCAAACCAATAATTTCATTTTTACTAGGCAATTCTTCTTCACGGTGTTGTCTACGAAATTTAGAGAAATTAAACTCATGAGACATATCACCCAAACCAGTAGTAACAACATCCTTTTCACAGTCTATCTTAGCATTAACAGTGTTTAATAAGGGTCTACCAAATATAATGGGACAAAAGCTATCTTGTGGAGAACCAAGAACGAGAAAATCAGCAGGATATTTAGTTTTCCCACACAAGACTTCAACATCTCTAACAATTCCAATTGGTGATATAGTATCTCTATTGGCAAGTTTAGTGGTGACATCAATATCTTCTAACTCAGCAGGTGCAATATCATGCATAATTTCTTTGTATAAGTCAATAGGTGTTGCACTAGCACTAGCACCCATATCACACAAGCCATGAAAAAAATGATCTCCTATTTTAACAGAAATAACAGGCATGCCTACCACAGGTCTATGTTTATCTTTAGCACAAGGTTTAGCAATTCTAGCAGTTTCATCACAAAAATAAATAACATGCCCATCAATATTATCAGCCAAGAGATCTTTAGCAATAGAAATATTATGTTCAACTCTAACTTGCTCAGGAGGTGTATAAGTTCTAATATTGCTTTTACGAACCACAATTGAAGCTTTAGCATGATCTTTATCATAACTGGAAAAGGTGGTTTCTCAACATAAGCAGTAGGAACAATAGGATCATTATAAGTGATAGTCTTTTCCTCAACTTTAATAGGTGCAACTACTTTTACTTCTATCGGAGGATGATATTTCAACCACTTCTCCTTAGGGAGATCAACATGAGTAGCAAAATATTCACAAAAAGAAGCTACTATCTCAGAGTCAAGTCCATATTTAGTGCTAAATTTACGGAAAACATCGGTATCCATAAAAGATTTAACACAATCAAACTTAGGAGTCATACCTGACACCTTACCTTCGTCGAGATCCCAATCTTCAGAGTTGCGTTTAATTCTTTCCAATAAATCCCATTTGAATTCAATAGTCTTCATCATAAAAGAGCCAAAGACAAGAAGTATCGAGCATGGTGCGATTGTTATCAGAAAGCCGAGCATAAAAATTTTGAATAATCATTTCTCTTGAGAGCTCATGATTGGGGCAAGAATATAACATTGACTTAAGCCTCCCCCAAGCTTGAGCGATTCTTTCTCCTTCGCGAGGCCAAAAATTATATATATAATTACGATCACGATGAACAAGATGCATAGTATAAAACTTTTGATGAAATTCCAATTTCAATCATTTGTAGTTCCATGATCCCATATCATCACATAGCCTATACCATGTCAATGCATCTACCTTCAAAGATAAAGGGAAGACCTTCTTCTTAATAACATCATCGCGCATACCTGCAAGCTTAAATAATCCACAAACTTCATCCACATATATTAGGTGCTCATCAGGATGTAATGTTCCATCTCGTGCAAAAGGATTGGCCAGCAGTTTTTCTACCATACCCGAAGGAATTTCAAAGTAGACATTTTCATTTTCAGTAGGTTCAGTAGGTTGAGGAGCAACTCTTTGCTCTACTGGTCGGGGTGAAGTTACCCCGAACAAGCCCCTCAAAGGATTACTTTCCATAGTAACAAGTGACAAAAAATTTCAGCACACTATATAAATTTTTCCTTACCAAATTCCACCTACCAAAGGCGCTTCACTCCCCGGCAACGGCGCCAGAAAAGATTCTTGATGACCCACAAGTATAGGGGACCTAGCGTAGTCATTTTGATAAGTAAGAGTGTTGAACCCAACGAGGAGCAGAAGGAAATGATAAGCGGTTTTCAGCAAGGTATTCTCTGCAAGCACTAAAATTATAAGTAACAGATAGTTTTGTGATAAGATAGTTTATAACGAGCAACAAGTAACAAAAGTAAATAAAGTGCAGCAAGGTGGCCCAATCCTTTATGTAGCAAAGGAAAAGCCTGGACAAACTCTTATATAGAGAAAAGCGCTCCCGAGGACACATGGGAATTATCGTCAAGCTAGTTTTCATCACGTTCATATGATTCGCGTTCGGTACTTTGATAATTTGATACGTGGGTGGACCGGTGCTTGGGTGATGTCCTTACTTGGACAAGCATCCCAGTTATGATTAAACCCTATTGCAAGCATCCGCAACTACAAAAGAAGTATTAAGGTAAACCTAACCATAGCATGAAACATATGGATCCAAATCAGCCCCTTACGAAGCAACGCATAAACTAGGGTTTAAGCTCATCACTCTAGCAACCCATCATCTACTTATTACTTCCCAATGCCTTCCTCTAGGCCCAAACAATGCTGAAGTGTCGTGTAGTCGACGTTCACATAACACCACTAGAGGAGAGACAACATACATCTCATCAAAATATCGAACGAATACCAAATTCACATGACTACTAATAGCAAGACTTCTCCCATGTCCTAAGGAACAAACGTAACTACTCACAAAGCATATTCATGTTCATAATCAGAGGAGTATTAATATGCATATAGGATCTGAACATATGATCTTCCACCAAATAAACCAACTAGCATCAACTACAAGGAGTAATCAACACTACTAGCAACTCCATGTGTACCAATCCTGGACTTAGAGACAAGAATTGGATACAAGAGATGAACTAGGGTTTTAGATGAGATGGTGCTGGTGAAGATGTTGATGCAGATTGGCCCTCTCCCGATGAGAGGAGCGTTGGTGATGACGATGGCGATGATTTCCCCCTGAGGGAAGTGTCCCGGTAACAGCTCCACCAGAGCCCTAGATTGGTTCCGCCAAGGTTCCGCCTCGTGGCGGCGGAGTCTCATCCCGAAAGCTTGCTTCTGATATTTCTTTGGACGAAAGACTTCATATAGCAGAAGATGGGCATCGGATGGCCAACAGGGGGCCCACGAGGCAGGGGGCGCGCCCCCCACCCTCGTGGCCAGGGTGTGGGCCCCCTCTGGTATTTCTTCCGCTCAATATTTTTTATTATTTCCAAAAATAACTTTCATGGAGTTTCAGGACTTTTGGAGTTGTGCAGAATAGGTCTCTAATATTTGCTCCTTTTCAAGCCCAGAATTCCAGCTGCCGGTATTCTCCCTCCTTATGTAAACCTTGTAAAATAAGAGAGAATAGGCATAAGTATTGTGACATAATGTGTAATAACAGCCCATAATGCAATAAATATCGATATAAAAGCATGATGCAAAATGGACATATCAGTTGATCGCTTAGTTTTATTGCTATAGCTCTCTTCATGTCATATACATATTCCTTTGACTATGAGATTATGCAACTCCCGGATACCGGAGGAATACCTTGTGGGCTATCAAATGTCACAACGTAACTGGGTGATTATAAAGATGCTCTACAGGCATCTCCGAAGGTGTTTGTTGGGTTGGCATAGATCGAGATTAGGATTTGTCACTCCGAGTATCTGAGAGGTATCTCTGGGCACTCTCGGTAATGCACATCATGATAAGCCTTGCAAGCAATGTGACTAATGAGTTAGTTACGGGATGATCTGAGAGGTATCTCTTGGCACTCTCGGTAATGCACATCATGATAAGCCTTGCAAGCAATGTGACTAATGAGTTAGTTACGGGATGATGTATTACAGAACGAGTAAAGAGACTTGCCGGTAACGAGATTGAACTAGGTATGAAGATACCGACGATCGAATCTCGGGCAAGTAACATACCGGTGACAAAGGGAATAACATATGTTGCCATTGCGGTACGACCAATAAAGATCTTCCTAGAATATGTAGGAACCAATATGAGCATCCAGGTTCCGCTGTTGGTTATTGACCGGAGAGGTGTCTCGGTCATGTCTACATAGTTCTTGAACCCATAGGGTCCGCATGCGTAACATTCGATGACGATTTTGTATTATATGAGTTATGTGATTTGGTGAACGAATGTTGTTTAGAGTCCCGAATGAGATCACGGACATGATGAGGAGTCTCCAAATGGTCGAGAGGTAAATATTCATATATAGGACAATGATACTCGGGCACTGGAAGTGTTCTGGGGGTACCGGGTACATATCGGGTCACCGGAAGGGGTTTCGGGTATCCCCCCGTCAACTACATGGGCCTAATGGGCCAAGAAGGGGACAAACCAGCCCCTAGGGGGCTAGTGCGCTCCATGTAGGCCAAAATAAGGGGGAAGGAAAGAGCAGAAGAGGGAAAGGAAGGGCAGGGGTTTGGCCTCCCCCTTCCTTCTCTCCTCCCTCCTCCTTCCTTCCCCCTCCGGATGAATATGGAAGGGGGGAGGCCGAATTGGGAGGCACCCAAGTAGGATTCCTCATACTTGGGGTGCCCCCTTTGGCTGCCTCTCCTCCCCTCCAACCTATATATATGAGGGGGCACCGCTAGAACACACAACATTGATTCCTAGCCGTGTGCGGCGCCCCCCCTCCATAGTTTACGCCTCCGGTCATATTCACTAGTACTTAGGCGACGCCCTGCGCGGATCACTTCACCATCACCGTCACCACGCCGTCATGCTGACGGAATTATCCCTTGACACTTTGCTGCATCAAGAGTTTGAGGGACGTCATCGAGCTGAACGTGTGCATAACTCGGAGGTGCCATACGTTCGGTGCTTGATTGGTTGGAATGAGAAGAAGTTCGACTACATCAACCGCGTTGTCAAACGCTTCCGCTTTCAGTCTACGAGGGTACGTGGACACACTCTCCCCCTCTTGTTGCTATGCATCTCCTAGATAGATCTTGCATGAGCATAGGAATTTTTTGAAATTGCATGCTACGTTTCCCAACAGTGGCATCCGAGCCAGGTCTATGCGTAGATGATATGCACGAGTAGAACACAAAGAGTTGTGGGCGGTGATTGTCATACTGCTTACCACCAATGTCTTATTTTGATTCGGCGGTATTGTTGGATGAAGCGGCCCGGAGCAACCTTACATGACCACGTTCATGAGACCGGTTCCATCGAAAGACATGCAACTAGTTTTGCATAAAGGTGGCTGGCAGGTGTCTGTTTCTCCAACTTTAGTTGAATCGAATTTGACTGCGGCCGGTCCTTGTTGAAGGTTAAAACAACAAACCTGATAAATCACCGTTGTAGTTTCGATGCATAGGTAAGAACGGTTCTTACTAGAAGCCCGTAGTAGCCATGTAAAACTTGCAACAAAAAAGCAGAGGACGTGTAACTTGTTTTTGCAGGGCATGTTGTGATGTGATATGGTCAAGACATGATGTGATATACGTTATTGTATGAGATGATCATGTTTTGTAGAAGTTATCGTTAACTGGCGTGAGCCTTATGGTTATCGCTTTATTGTATGAAATGCAAATGCCATGTAATTGCTTTACTTTATCACTATGCGTTAGTCATAGTTGTAGAAGCAATAGTTGGCGAGACGACCATGACGCTATGATGGAGATCAAGGTGTCAACCAGTGACGATGGATATCATGACGGTGCTTTGGAGATGTAGGTCAAAGGCACACAATGATGATGGCCATATCAAGTCACATATTTTGATTGCATGTGATGTTTATCTTTTGGGACAATTGCATATTTGCCCCTAGTTGGTTCCCACCCCGGGTTTTGCCCTTACTTTTCGGGCATTCTCTATTTTGCCCTTAGTTTTTCCACTCCGTCAGCTCGAATGCCCTTCTGTCACAGCTCCACTTGGTCAGTGTCGTTTGACCGTGATGACTCAACGTTTTGGACACCGGTTGCCCCTGGGCCTTCCTTATAGGTGGGTCCACATACAATAGACAGTGTAGTTGCCATTTACCCTCCCCCTCCCTCTATCTTATCCCAGCCCTGAACCCTAGATCAGGGACGACAAAGGCGACCCAAACCCTAGCACTCGGCAGCGACGCGGGCTCCCATAGAAACCGTGGCCTCGATGTTGTGAAGTCCTCATCACCGGATCTACATCGCGCGGCGGTGATGGTGGAGACACGCTCTTCGCGCAGCGGTGGTGGTGGCGGTGACGATGCCATGAGGAGAGGCTGCATGACAGATTCAAGGCAGGAGATCCCGGTTGGGTAAGTTTCCAGATCCAGTACTTACTCATCTGTTTCCATGATTAGAAAGGTGCATTCCATGACCTCTGTTGTGTTCACAATCGTAGGATGGATCGATCGTGTGCGTTCTTTCTGACAATTAGAATGGAGACCACTCTTTTAGCAAAGGGTGGTACTAAGGGACATGATGCAAGCTTCAGTTTCCCTCTAGTGGTGGACTGCACAAGCTCTTTCAATGATTTTAAGTCTACAATCTATAGGAAATATCCTTGGGGTATGCATGATGCAGTTGAGTTCAGATTCTGGGATGTAGAGAAAGCTACTTGGAATCCTCTATAGTGTGATGATGAGTTAGGTGTAATGTTTGCTACATATGCTGATTACAAAACTGCAAATGTTGAAACTACTATAATTCAGAGATGTAGAGCAGAAGCAGCAACTACAGTAGCAAAGCCCCCTGCCTCTAAAGCAACAAATAAAACACATGCAGCAGGAAGTACTTCTAGGAGCAGGTCAGCATCCGCTAGTAGTACTTGCAATCCACCTACAACTCCTACTTCAAATGTACCAAGGCAACCTGGCTGCAAAGACAATAAAATTCCTTTAGAGCCTATGATTGAGGAGGCTGAGCCTGATGATGTGCTAAGCTCAGATGAGGAGGATGAGAGGATGTTTCCAGATCTTGTGCAGAAGACAAATGAAGAGATAGATGAGGATTTTATTCCTGCTGAGTTTTCAGATACAGATTCAGAGGGGACCAAGAGAACATTGACATGGGAATTTTGAGAATGATGATGAGGACATGCCTGAGATGATGTATGACAGAGAAAATCCTAGTTTAGCTGAAGGAGTTGTTTTTCCTTCTGCTATTGACTGCAGGAATGTCGTTACCACATTTTCAATTAAGCATGAAGTAGAGTTCAAAATAGAGAAGAGTGATCCATCAAGGTTCACTGTTTATTGTGCATTCCCAAGGTGTAGATGGAGGCTACATGCTTCTTTAATGAGAAACAGTACTTTGTTTTAGGTAGTAACAGTACTAACTAACTAATCTCATTGATAGTATTTTGCAAATTCAGTTTCAGTGAGCCACACAGTTTGCTTAATGTTTAGCTTTGTTTCAATTTACAGATTAAAGTAAATCCTTATGAGCACCACTGCCCAAGTGTGAACAGAACTGAGAGGCTCAGAGCAACCAAGAGCAGATGGATAGCTGATGCTGTGCAAAATTGGGTCAGAGAAAACTCCAACATTGGTCCTGTTGAGTTGGTAACTAATTTGAAGAAAAAATATGGTATAGAATTGCCATACATGAGAGTGTTTTATGGTAAACGAATGTTAATTGACAACCTGTATGGTAAATATGAGGATAGTTTTCAGCTTTTGTACACATTCAAAGCTGAGGTTGAGAGGGCTTCTCCAGGTAGTGTAGTAGAAATTGACACACACATAGTACCTTTCCAGCTAAGAGGAAAGAGGTATGAGAAGCAGTGTTTTAGGGGAGTTTTTGTCAGTTTCAAAGCTTGCTGGCAGGGATTTTTAGCTGGTTGTAGGCCCTATCTTGATATTGATGCTACTGCACTAAATGGTAGGTTCAGAGGTCAGTTGGTTGATGCATGTGCAATTGACGCACATAACTAGATTTTTCCAGTTGCATATGGTGTTTTGGAGACAGAGTCTAAAGAGAGCTGGGGTTGGGTTTTCCAAAATTTGAAGAAGGTGATAGGTCATCCTGAAGGACTAGTAATTCATATTGATGCATGCAAGGGTCTTGAGACAGTTGTAGATGACATTTACCCTGGGGTAGGGCAGAGCAAGTGCATGAGACATCTGGCTCAGAATTTTTCTAAGAAATTTAGGGGGAAGTTATATGACCAGCATTTGTGGCCTTGTTCATTGACTTATAGCATGAAGCACAACTATCACCTGAGACAGTTGTTCACAAAACCGAAGGTGCAGGCTTATCTAGAAGAGCACCACACAAAAATCTAGGCCAGAGCACAATTCAATGATATCTGCAAGGTTGACTATGTCAATAAAAACCTTGCAGAATCGTTCAATTCCAAAATTAAAAAGTTCAAGGGTCTCCACATTGTGGATTTGTTGGATAATATCAGGCAGTTCTTTTGGTTGCAGCAAGATTGGTTGTGAACTATGTTCTTTTGGTTGTTGAAGAATATCAAATGCTCCTTGTGAACTATGTCTAGTTGCAGCAAGATTGGTTGTGAACTATGTTCTTTTCGTTGTTGAAGAATATCAAATGCTACTTATGTTCCAGCAAGATTCATGTTTGATCTTTCATTTCACAATACATGCATTTGCAAATTGTTGGGTCCATCATAACATAACATAACAACCGCTAGGTTCATACAACTTCATATGTTCATTACAGCTTCATAACATAGAAAGTGCATTTGAGCTACATAGATCATAAACTAATGTGCATTACGTACGTAGACAGCCATTGAGATTGCTAGAAAACAAATGAAAATGCTAGCAAACAACATTGTCCCTATGCGCATCATTTCTTTCATTTTCTTCAACTCCTTGTTCAATGCACAATTCTTCTTCGCAAGATCAATTGCTCTCTTCTCCAGATAGTGACTTTTGATCCAGCTATGTCCGATCACTCCGTGTAGTTCTTCAAAGGCAAGACCAGCACGTTCTGGAGGTGGTGGGTCAACCCAAACTACCCATTCACATTCATCTGGCAAGTGAAACAATAAATTTGACTAAAATCATCCTTGAAAGTTAAATCATAAAATGGAAACAAAAATGCAATGCAAATGAAATCATACATCTAGAGGACAACCAAAAAAATGACGTCCAGTGCTTGCGCCTCCCCAGGCGACACGACGAGCCGGGATTAGCTGGTGCCCCGAACAACGATGCTTCGAGCGCGGCTCCAAGCCACGGTACGTAGAGTTTGGCAAGTAGAACTCAGAGCTGTGCTGAACGATGCCTACCCTATCCACCTAAATCAGGCCAAGATCCAGAAACTGCCCCCCAAATGTAGCAAACCCTAGAAAAGCAGGGGACCAGATGAGCTATAAAACATGTTCGGCTGCCGGTGACGATTTCTCCGACGAGATGACTGACGTCACCATGGTCCTTCCCACCTCTCCCCACACCGCGATTTCACACCTCTCCCCCCAGCCGCTTATCCATTTTCTTGTGCAACAGGTGAGGGAGTCCTGGATTAGGGGGTCCTCGGACAGCCGGACTATATCCTTTGGCCAGACTGTTGGACTATGAAGATACAAGATTGAAGACTTCGTCCCATGTCCGGGTGGGACTCTCCTTTGCGTGGAAGGCAAGCTTGGCAATTCGGATATGTAGATATCCTCCCTTGTAACCAACTCTGTATAACCCTAGCCCCCTCCGGTGTCTATATAAACCAGAGGGTTTAGTCCGTAGGACAAGAACAATCATAATCATAGGCTAGCTTCTAGGGTTTAGCCTCTACGATCTCGTGGTAGATCAACTCTTAAAATACTAATATCATCAAGATCAATCAAGCAGGAAGTAGGGTATTACCTCCATCGAGAGGGCCCGAACCTGGGTAAACATTGTGTCCCCCACCTCCTATTACCATCCGCCTTAGACGCATAGTTCGGGACCCCCTACCCGAGATCCGCCGGTTTTGACACCAACATTGGTGCTTTCATTGAGAGTTCCACTGTGCCATCACCATAAGGCTTGATGGCTCCTTCGATCATCAGCAACGATGCGATCCAGGGTGAGGTTTTTCTCCCCGGACAGATCTTCGTATTCGGCGGCTCCGCACTGCAGGCCAACTCGCTTGGCCATCTGGAGCAGATCGAGAGCTATGCCCCTGGCCATTAGGTCAGGTTTGGAAACTTAAACTATAATGCCGATATCCGCAGAGACTTGATCTTCGACGGATTCGAGCCCGGGTCGGGTGCGCCACACAGTCACGACGAGCATGACTTAACTCTACCGCCGGACAGTGTTCGAGAGATCACCCCTGTGGCAACTCCGGCCCTCGATCCGGAGCAGATCGTGCCGTCCAAGGACGGGTGGATGGACCCCGCCACAGAGGTCGCACACTCAGTGGCGATAGAGCCAAAAACCGATTTCACCTCCTACGAGACCTCAGACACGGATCCTTGATTCGTCCCGATCACGGCTCAAACGCTGCGTCTGCGTTTCATCGAATCTGATTGGGCGCCGATCATGGAGTTTTCCTTCGTGGATATCTTTCATCACTCGCCCTTGGGCGATGTGCTAAATTCATTAAGGTCTCTCTTCTTGTCAGGAGGCCCATGTCCGAACTATGTCCGGCTCGAGTGGGAAGCGGACAACAAAGAAATTTGTTCCCCACCTTGTCGGTGTCAAAACCGGCGGATCTCGGGTAGGGGGTCCCGAACTATGCGTCTAAGGCGGATGGTAACAGGAGGCGGGGGACACGATGTTTACCCAGGTTCGGGCCCTCTCGATGGAGGTAATACCCTACTTCCTGCTTGATTGATCTTGATGATATGAGTATTACAAGAGTTGATCTACCACGAAATCGTAGAGGCTAAACCCTAGAAGCTAGCCTATGGTATGATTTTTCTTGTCCTACGGACTAAACCCTCCGGTTTATATAGACATCAGAGGGGGCTAGGGTTACAAAGAGTCGGTTACAAGGGAGGAGATCTACATATCCGTATTGCCAAGCTTGCCTTCCACGCCAAGGAGAGTCCCATCCGGACACGAGACGAAGTCTTCAATCTTGTATCTTCATAGTCCAATAGTCCGGCTGTCCGAGGACCCCCTAATCCAGGACTTCCTCAATAGCCCCTGAACCAGGCTTCAATGACGATGAGTCCGGCGCGCAGATTGTCTTCGACACTGCAAGGCGGGTTCCTCCTCCGAATACTCCATAAAAGATTTTGAACACAAGGATAGTGTCCGGCTCTGCAAAACAAATTCCACATACCACCGTAGAGAGAATAATATTTCCACAAATCTAATCTGCTGATATATTTGGCAGCATGACATCATACCACGGCCCGGTCATTATTTGTACCATTTTTCTCAACCAACTACTGCACACATTGCTAGGCGGTTTTCTTGGCACGTCTTGTCGAAGCAGAGATCGTGTCCCCTTATCACGGGATTCTCATCAATACGGGTGTGGGTAACCCAACCGCGCCATCAATTACGACGCTTGGGGAATAAGCGATTTTACCGGGCAGGTGGGGAGGCATATAGTTTCCTCCGCCTTTATAAAGGGACAGGGATTCCTTTTTTTACCCACGCCATCTTCCTCCTTGCTCATCCATTCTTGCGCACTCGAGCTCCAGCACCCCAAGTTCTCATTTCCTCCTCAAACCACTCCAAGCATATCCGGAGCGGGAGGCAAGTGGATGGTCTCCTCCATTACGGAGGAGCACATCACAAAGCTACGGGGAGCAGGATATCTGGCCGCGGATATCGCACACCGGCTGCCAGATGCGGGGCAGATCGTCCCTACTCCAGAACCCCATGAGAGGGTGGTTTTCCTTACCCACTTCGTCCGTGGACTGGGATTTCCCCACCATCCGTTTGTCCGCGGGCTCATGTTCTACTACGGGCTGGATTTTCACGATCTGACCCCCAATTTCATCCTCAACATCTTGTTGTTTATCGTCGTGTGCGAGGCCTTCCTTCAATGTTAAACCGAAGGTGGTGGTCGGCTAGCAAGAAGAGTGCGGAGGCACCATGGTGGGCAAAATGCCTAACGTCACCTGGCTCGAAGGCTCCTATGTGGAGACCAGAAAGGGGTGGCAATCGGGGTGGTTCTACATCACCGAGCCGCGCGACACCAACTGGGTGGCGGCCCCAAAATTTCGACCCGGAATCCCCATGCGACTCACCTCCTGGAAAGAGAAGGGCCTGTCTTGGGGTTCCTCGGAAGAGCTGACCGGACTCCAGACCTGCGTCAAAAACATGATGAGCAAGAAAATCAAGCTTGTCAATGTGGTCCAAGTCATGCTCTTCCGCCGGATCCTCCCGTGTCAAAGACGGGCATTCAATTTGTGGGAGTTCGTCCTGGCCGAGCACCGGACGTTGCGAGAGCTCTTTGACACGATGCACAAGGACGTCTGGAAGGTGTTGTTCAAGGGCGCCGAGGTACCTCCTCCCCTTACCGAGGACCACGGTCTCAGCGCAAAGCGTCCTGCCAATCCGGTAAGCCTTTTTTACATTTCATGAGATGTTCTTTTCCCCAGTATAACTACGCGCGAGATCTAAGCCTCCACGCCATTCAATAGGACTGGGTAGAGACAGCGGAGCGGATCGATTGTTCGGCTCCCCCTGCCCGAAGATCCGGCAGACGCTCTCCTAACAGAGATGCTGGTTTCGACGCCTTATGAGGTGCCGGAGAAGCAGGCCAAGAAGAAGGCCACGGGGACCAGGAAGGGTCTCTGACGCAAGGTTATATCGGACTCATCGTTTGAAAACACCGAGGCGCACTCCTTCCACGAAAATGAGGAGGAGGCAGAGGAAAGTTCTCCCCCCCCCCCCCCCCGCCGGGGGGGGGGGACAAGAAAAGGAAGGTCGCCCCATCCGGGGAGGCCGAAGGGTCCAAGAAGGTAAGGACCCTCCTCCCGGACTGCTCCACGACGGCCGCCTATAGCGATGACGAGTGGTTGCCCCGGGACAAGCCCCTGGCGAAGTCATAAGTATCTGGATACCATAATAATTCTTGATACGTCTTATTGTACTGGTTCTTATTACGCTACGCGTAATTATGCAGCCCCTCCCGAGCCTGCATCGACGTATCTTCATCAGATGATTCTTTGGGCCCGTCGGACCTGAACAGCGATTCACTTCTGACCGCCTCCTGCCCTCGCCCTACGGACAACATCGAGGTGTTGTCTGAAAGGGCACCGAACCAAGGAGAGGTAGTCCTGGAGGCGCCGCAAGGCGACCTTCCAGACACTGGGCGCAAGGGGAGCAGGACTCCCATGGGCTCCGATGATGGGGGCAGCAAATTCGGCCACCAGACGAATACTGCGCAGAACCTCCAGTGGTTCCAGACTCTGTCAGGCGACCCCTCGCTAAGAGGGGCAAGCCGCCGGCGCCGATGGCCTCTGTCCATCCAGAGGCGTCGGATGACTTGCTGGAAGCGCTTCACGGCGCTTCCATCGATGAAGAGCACCGCACTATCATGAGTGCGGTGATCGAGAAGGTTCAGTCCGCCAAAAGCGGATCGACTGCTCGTGCCGCCTCCTAACAGGCTTTGAGGTAAGTGATCAAATTATGAGAAAATGTTACACCATAGACGGTAGCCTCGATGCTCGCTTTGGTGTTCGCAAAGAAAGGCCGAACAGAGGATCAATCAATAACCGTGAGGAGTCTAATCAAAATATGTCTATGTGCATATGCAGGCTTTGTCTGTCACGCCGCCGCATGTAATCATGGAGGTCGCCAGATCAAGGAGACCTTGAGCGGTCTAAGGAAGAGCTCGGCCTTACCAAGAGGCAGCTCGAAGAGAACAAAGGTAAGGACACCCTGTATGTATGTATATATATATATAAAGGTTGGTTGTAAAATAATAGGATCATCATGAATTTGCTAGGGGCCACGACCGAAGTGGCGGCCCTGAGAAAGGCGCTATCCAAGGCCGAAGACAAAGCGGCCAAGGAACGCACCGAGCGCGAGAAACAAGAGGCCCGAGTAGGCGAGGTGCAGCAAGAGCTCCAGGCTCTCGTTAAGAAACACGAGGCCTTGGAGCTTGACTCTAAGACGCAAGGGTCCGAGCTTGTGAAGGCCCTCGAAAGTGCACAACATGCCAAGGCCGAAGCCCAAAAGGCCCTCCAGGAGATTGAGGCGGTTAAGAAGATAGCGGCGGGTAAGGCATTCATTATGCAAAGCAAGCATGTGAAGGAAACTTTCTTTTTACTTACCCGAGTTCGGAGCTCTCCAGGAGCGTTCGCAGATCTACCCCGTAGTGTGTCAGATGCCGCAGAGTTCTACCGGGCCGAGCAGGGGTGCTCGATGGAGAAGTTGTTCTAGTCTCAGTATACTGGGACCGAACACCCCATGCCCTTGAGCGACCAGCTGAAGCAACTGGTCGAGCTCCATAAGGCAGCCGAACAGGCCATGAAGGGTCTTATAGTCCGGATGTGGCCTGGCGATCCCCTGCCTGGCAGCTACTTCGGTCTAGTGGGGCGGCTTGTGAATGCTTGCCCACGGCTTGAAGTCATAAAGCGATCCGTTTGCATTGGGGGTGCGCGCAGGGCTTTTGCCCGGGCGAAGGTGCACTGGGGGAAGATGGATGCTGAGAAGCTGGTGACTGAGGGGCCACCAGAGGGGAAGGAGCACCGCAAGCCCGAATTGTACTATGACAGTGTCCTGAAGGGTGCTCACATTGCGGCGGAGGAATGTGCTAAGGATGTAATATTTGAATAAATGTACTCATGTGATCCTGTAATATGAAACGAGTTCATTTGCACTATGCAATGCTTGTGAGTTTAAAATATTAGCTTATGTGCGGCCGTTTATACAATCTGAGAGTTGGCCAGTCGTCGGCTTCTGCCCCCATGTAACTAGTACTGAGGTGTTCGGGATAAACCTCAGCACTCTTTATCCCAATTTTGGGTCCTTCGAAGGAGGTGTTCAGCACAACGAACCAGGCAATCAGACTATAAGGCTTTATTACTCTCACTTAGCCATAGAAGTCTATGATTTTAAACTTTGGCGAAGCACCTAGTATTCGGAAGGCCGAATTTGGGGCGCTATATATGCCTAAGCCGGACAAGGCCGACTCCTCGCCCAAAGCGGAAAATGTCTTTAAGGACTTGAGACCTCTCGAACAGCGACCATCTCTAGCCTTATCATGACAGTCAGTTTTTGGCTTTCTCTACTGAGGTGTTCGTCCGGAAGAACCGGGACACAATCGCAGTAGTTCTCCCAGCGCTACCTTAGCCGATACTGCGGAACGTAAGGTACCAAAACATGGGAGCCGGGCAAACCCAACTATTGACCCAAGACATGGTTCGGAGTTGATGCATATAGTGCTATAAGTTCGGGGTGCCGCACTGTCGAAAGTGTTCGGACTTCTCATGCTGTATTTATGGGGTATACTGAAGCCCCTGGCGTATTGGTCGTACCACAATGTATGGGTGCAATTTTTCGTAAATAAGCAGACAAGGGAAAAAAGCAAAAGCCATGCAGTAATGGACTAACTCTATGCATGTTTATTAGATAATACGTCGAAGCGTACGGATACAAGTAGTACAATAAGCAAAAATAGGACTATTTGACATGTCCTATCCAAGGGCAAGCTGTGTATGGGTATTTAAAACAGGTATTTTGATCGTTATCAGAGAGCACCTGAGGATTCCCTTGTACGTCAGAGCTTCTTGCTTCCTTGCTATTTCCTTCCCGCAATGCGTCCAGCAATCAGACTGCCGAAAAGGGGCTCCAGAGAGTAAGGTCCTGAAAGAGAGAAGATGAAAAAGGTATGTAGCCCCTGGGGCGGTTGGGCCGCATTGTGGGACATGCCTTGGCCGTGCCCCCGCCTATGCCCATGGTATTTTTAGTGCATAATTATGTACGCAGCTGCACAGATTTCGCTTGATCGACTAGGACAGGGGGCGAATTGCTAGGCGAGTTCTGAACGTGCCAGGCGATCCTGTTGCAGATTACTCCGGACTCGCTTGAAGGTGTCCGGGGGTTTTATCGCCGAATTGGCGGTGTGCCTTAAAAGGCTGCTTTGTGCTTCTGCTGCTAGGGCCATAGTGTGCTCCTCCGTGCGGAGTGAGCGCTCTATGTTTCCATTGACTGTTATAACCTCACAAGGTCCTGGCATTTTGAGCTTAAGGTATGCATAATGTGGTACCGCATTGAATCTAGCAAATGCGGTTCGTCCGAACAGTGCGTGATAGCCACTGCGGAACGGGAAGATATCGAAGATTAACTCCTCGCTTCGAAAGTTGTCCAGAGATCCGAAGACCACTTCCAGTGTGATTGAGCCCGTGCAATGGGCCTCTACACCTGGGATGACACATTTAAAGGTGGTTTTAGTGGGTTTGATCCTCGAGGGGTCTATACCCATTTTGCAGAACTGTATCCTGATAGAGCAGGTTCAGGCTGCTGCCGCCGTCCATAAGGACTCAAGTGAGGTGAAATCCGTCGATGATGGGGTCAAGGACCAATGCGGCAAAACCGCCATGACGGATACTAGTGGGGTGGTCCCTGTGATCGAATGTGATCGGACAAGAGGACCATGGGTTGAACTTTGGGGCGACTGGCTCCATCGCATAGACGTTCCTTAGTGCACGCTTCCATTCCCTCTTGGGAATGTGGGTTGCGTATATCATGTTCACCGTTTTCACTTGTGGAGCGAACCTCTTCTATCCTCCTTTGTTCGGTGGTCGAGGCTCCTCCTCGTAGTTGCTATGCAGCCCCTTAGTCCTTGTTTTCGGCATTCAACTTGCCGGCCTGCTTGAACACCCAGCATTCTCTGTTGGTGTGATTGGCTGGCTTGTCGAGGGTGCCGTGAATTTGGCACGAGCAATCGAGTATTCGGTCCAAACTGGATGGGCCCGGATTACTTCTTTTGAACGGCTTTTTGACCGAATTTAGAACCACTGAATCCGGCATTGACTGTCGTGTCTTCGGCGTTATCGCCATTGCTGCGGCACTTGTGTCTGTTACGACGCGGTCTGTTGTTAGTATCTTAGGTATCTGAAGTGCCAGGATTTCTTGATGTGTTGTTGTTGTGAGCCAGCCAGCTATCCTCGCCCGCGCAAAAGCGGGTCATGAGTGTCGTGAGGGCTGCCATAGACTTCGGCTTCTCCTGGCCGAGGTGCCGGGTGAGCCACTCGTCACGGATGTTATGCTTGAATGCCGCTAAGGCCTCTGCATCCGGACAATCGACAATTTGGTTTTTCTTGGTTAGGAACCTAGTCCAGAATTTTCTGGCCGATTCCCCTGGCCCCTGAATTATATGGCTCAAGTCATCAAGATCCGTGGTCGCACATAAGTGCCACGGAAGTTGTCAAGGAACGCATCTTCCAAATCCTCCCAAGCGCCAATGGAGTCTGGCGGCAAGCTATTCAGCCAATGCCGAGCTGGTCCTTTGAGTTTTAGTGGGAGGTACTTGATGGCATGTAGATCATCACCGCGAGCCATGTGAATGTGGAGGAGGAAATCCTCGATCCATACCGCGGGGTCTGTTGTAACATCATATGATTCAATGTTTACGGGTTTAAAACTCTCCGGGAATTCGTGATCCATTACTTCATCAGTGAAGCATAAGGGGTGTGCGGCGCCTCTGTGTCGGGCTATATCACGACGCAGTTCATACGAGTCTTGTTTGCTGTATTCGTCCTGGCCGGATTTGCTTTTAGTATATTCGGCGTGATGATCATCGTCCCGCGTTGGGGCGCGCCCCCATGATCCGTAGATCGATCTCGCATGTCCTACTTTGTTTCCCAATACGTCTCACATGTCCCGCGTGTTGCCCCAGGCCTTGGTATTGTTGTTTGGATTGCGGCGGGGTGCGGGCTGGACTTCGGGCTGGTATGCCCCTCTGTCTCGGTCACGAGGTGGCCGATCAGCCGCATCATACGCTAGTGATGTAGGTTTTAATGCTTCCTCCCCGAATTGAGGTAGCAACCTACGCTTTGGGTAACTCTTGGTTGGGCGCTCGAGTTCATATTCCTCGGCCGCCAGGACTTCAGTCCATCTATCCGCTAGCAGGTCTTGATCAGCTCGAAGCTGTTGTTGCTTTTTCTTTAGGCTGTTTGCTGTGGCTATAAGCCGGGCGCTGAAGCGCCCCGCTCGACAGTGATCCTCATGCACGATAAATTCTTCGTCGCCGAGACTCACTTCGTCTTCGGAGAGAGGTATGTAATTGTCATCCTCTGATTCTCCGTCTGCTGCCTGTTCTGGGGGGCTAGCTTGTTCATCCTCCCGCCCGAGATCTGGCTGGAGGGGATTGTCATCGTCTCCGGCGCTATCCAGAGCGTTATTGTCTCTTGGGCCGGTATCGCTGCTATGGCGGGACTTAGAGCGGCGCCGCTGATGTCGGTGCTTGGATTGCTGCTTGGAGGGATTATCCTCCGTTGTCTTATCGCCATCGCCTTCTTTGGGGGTGTCCACCATGTATATATCATATGATGAGGTGGCAGTCCAGTATACAATGGGCGGTGGTTCTGTTAAATCTCCTACATCGCCGTCCATACCGTCGATGTCTTCGGAGCCGAAATCGAGCATGTCGGTTAAATCATCGACATTGGCTACTAAGTGGGTGGTGGGTGGGTCGCGAATTTCTTCGTCTTCCGCATCCCATTCTAGCTGGACATAGTCCGGCCAAGGTTCTCCCGACAAGGAGAGAGACCTTAATGAATTTAGCACATCGCCCAAAGGCGAGTGCTGAAAGATATCCGCGGAGGTGAACTCCATGATCGGCGCCCAATCAGATTCGATAAGCACGGATGCAGGCGTATCGGGGCCTGCATCCGGAGGTGGACCTGAGGATCCGGCGACACAGGTCGCATAGGAGGTGAAGTCGGTATTCGGCTCTATCGCCACTGAGTGTGTGGCCTCCGAGGCGGGGTCCATCCATCCGTCCTCGGACGGCGTAATTGACTCTGGATCTAGGGCCGGAGTAGGCACAGGTGTGATCTCCCGAACACCGTCCGACGGCAAAGCTGAGTCATGCTCGTCGTGACTATGCGGCGCACCTGACATGTGCCCGAATCCGTCGAAGATCAAGTCTCCACGGATGTCGGCAGTATAGTTCAAGTTTCCAAACCTGACCTGATGGCCAGGGGCGTAGCTCTCGATCTGCGCTAGATGGCCAAGCGAGTTGGCCCGTAGTGTGAATCCGCCGAATACGAAGATCTGTCCGGGGAGGAAAACCTCACCCTGGATCACATCGTTGTCGATGATCCAAGGGGCCATCAAACCTTGTGGTGACGGTGCAGTGGAACTCTCAATGAAAGCACCAATGTCAGTGACAAAACCGGCGGATCTCGGGTAGGGGGTCCCGAACTGTGCGTCCAAGGCGGATGGTAACAGGAGGCGGGGGACACGATGTTTACCCAGGTTCGGGCCCTCTCGATGGAGGTAATACCCTACTTCCTACTTGATTGATCTTGATGATATGAGTATTATAAGAGTTGATCTACCACGAGATCATAGAGGCTAAACCCTAGAAGCTAGCCTATGGTATGATTGTTCTTGTCCTACGGACTAAACCCTCTGGTTTATATAGACACCGGAGGGGGCTAGGGTTACACAGAGTCGATTACAAGGGAGGAGCTCTACATATCCATATTGCCAAGCTTGCCTTCCATGCCAAGGAGAGTCACATCCGGACACGGGACGAAGTCTTCAATCTTGTATCTTCATAGTCCAATAGTCCGGCTAAAGGATATAGTCCGGCTGTCCGAGGACCCCCTAATACAGGACTCCCTCACACCCACCACCCACTTAATAGCCACTTTCGATGACTAACCCGACATGCTCGATTTTGACTCCGATGACATCGATGGTATGGACGACGATGCAGGAGAGGAACATGAACCACCGCCCACAGGGCGCTAGACTGCCACTTCATCATACGATATATATATGGTGGATACACCCAAAGAAAACAATGACGAGGAACGGAAGGATGCAGCAAAGGATAGTACCCTCGAGAAGCAACCAAAGAGACGGCGTAGGCACCGCTCCAAACCCCGCCTCGACAAAAACAACGATAACGGCGCAAGAAAGAATAATACCCCGGTCGACTCCAAAGGAAACGACGACCACATGGATCCAGCGACAGAGCAGGAGGAACCAGCGGACGACGAACATAGTACTGAGCCACTGTCCGATCACACCGACGCCGAGGGTAAAGCTAATCAACCTATCTCCGGAGAGGAGAACAGTCCGGATGACGATGCACATATCATCCCGGAAAAGCACTTGGAGCAAGAGAACCTCCAAGGAAGACTTATTGCCACCGCAAGGAGTCTAAAGAAGCAAAAGCAAAGGCTTAAGGCTGCGCACAATACACTCAAAAATAGATGGAACAAAGTGCTCGACACTGAAGAAAAGTACGGCGGCAGTCGCCACACAAAGAGCTATCCAAAGCGCAAGTTGCTACCTGAATTCGATGACGGTGCTTTAGAGCCTATAGAGCCGACAAATAAAACGGCCGGTCAGCCGGATCGACCACCCCGTGGCCACGATAGGGCGGTTAACGATGTCGCATATAAGTCAGCACACGATTTACATAAGGACTTGCACCAAGAAGCCGGTATGATCAGGTCCATCTATGGATCTAGGAAGCATGCTCCGGCACAGAATCAAAACCAAACACTACAACCGTCAGAATGACATGACACATCCAAATACAGGGGTGTCGCGCACCCCCTATGTTTCACCGATGAGGTGCTAGACCATGAATTTCCGGAGGTATTCAAACCCGTGAACATAGAGGCATACGACGGAATGACAGACCCTGGGGTCTGGATTGAGGACTTTATCCTTCATATCCACATGGCTCGCGGAGATGATCTCCACGCCATCAAATACTTGCCCCTCAAGTTGAAAGGACTAGCTCGGCACCGGCTGAAGAGCCTCCCCGAAAACTCAATCGGAAGTTGGGAGGAGCTTGAGGACGCTTTTAGGGCTAATTTTCAAGGGGCCTATGTCCGACCTCCGGATGCAGACGATCTAAGTCATATAATTCAACAGCCTGGAGAGTCAAACCGAAAGCTTTGGAACAGATTCCTCACTAAGAAGAATCAAATTGTTGACTGCCCGGACGCCGAAGCCTTAACGGCTTCCAAACACAGTGTCCGGGACAAATGGCTCGCCAGACACCTCGGCTAGGAAAAACCACGGACAATGGCAGCCCTAACAAGCCTTATGACCCACTTTTGCGCGGGCGAAGATAGTTGGTTGGCTCGTAGCGGGACCAGCGACCCAGGCATAGCCGAAGTCAAGGATGGCAATGGAAAACCATGATGCAATAAAAGCAAGCATCGAAACAATGAAGACAGCTCAGACAACACGACGTTAAAACGCCGGATTCAGGGGCTCTTGACCCGGTCAACGGAAAAAGCCATTCAAAGGCAGCAGAGATGGACCGTCCAGCCTAAACAAGATTCTAGACAGATTATGTCAGATTCATGGCACCTCCGACAAACCTGCAAATCACACCAACAGAGAATGATGGGTCTTCAAGCAGGCCGGCAAGCTAAATGCCGAGCACAAGGGGAGGGAGACACAAAGTGAAGACGAGGATGAGCCTCGCCAGCAAAACACTGGGGGACAGAAAAAATTCCCACCAGAGGTCAAAACAGTGAACATGATTCACGTAACAAAAAGGAGGAGCAAATGTGCACTCCGAGAAATATGCGTCGTAGAGCCCGTCACCCCCAAGTTCAACCCTTGGTCGGCCTGGCCGATCACTTTTGATCGCAGAGATCACCCGACCAGTATCCGGCACGGAGGATCGACTGCCTTGGTACTAGACCCAATAATTGACAGATACCATCTCACCCGAGTCCTTATGGCCGGCGGCAGTAGTCTTAATCTGATATATCAGGACACAGTCCGCAAAATGGGGATAGAACCGACAAGAATCATCCAAAGCAATACTACCTTTAAAGGAGTAATACCAGGCCCAGAGGCCCGCTGCACGGGCCCTCTAATACTAGAGGTTGTATTCGGTTCTCCCGACAACTTCCGAAGCGAAAGGTTAACCTTCGACATTGCTCCATTCCGAAGCGGCTATCAACCACTACTCGGAAGAATGGCCTTCACTCGTTTTAATGCAGTACCGCATTACGCTTATATTAAGCTTAAGATGCCCGGTCCACGTGGCACCATCATAGTTAGCAGAAGCACAGAGCATTCCTTACGGAAGAATGTGTGGCGGCTTTAGCAGCCGAACACTAAACGACCTCTCTAACCAGAATAAATGATCGGTCGTCAAGACCGCGGACACGATTAGGCGAGTCCGGCGCACCCCTAGCTGTAACAACTCGGACAAACCTGATATTGGGTCGATGGATATAACCCTATAGGTGGTGCTAGGGGCTTCCCGCATGTAAAAAGAACTACAGTTCGGCTTGACCTTATTTAGGTTGAATTTTAATGGTTCATTAAGAATAACCAATTTTTTCGCATACGAAGAATTTCACACGGGTTTTTCTCTTTGCAGATGATCATCGTGCTACACCCTTCAGGATACTGGTATAGCGGAGACACAAAGCAGACATGCAGCAGGGCCCCGTTCAAAGGTTTCTTTTTAGATTAAAACCCTGCGTAAACCTTTTTTACTGTCTTTTGTTGCTTCACGCCCTCCGGATACTCAACACAACCAAGAGGGATGATGGCGTTATTGACATTTCATCACGTCAGACTAATGCATGTACCTGAAAATTCAGGGTTTATTATCGAGGGCGTTACTTAGCCCAGCATATGTTATAAAGTCCTAATACCTTAGGGAGTGTTCGGCGTCACGAGTTTGGCCTTATATGCATCAGCTCCGAATCATGTCTTGGGTCAATTGTTGGGTTTGCCCGACTCTCGTGTTTTGTTACCTTACGTTCCGCTCTATCGGCTAAGGTGGCACCGGGAGAACTACTGCGATTGTGCCCTGGTTCATCTGGATGAGCACCTCAGTAGAGAAAGCCGAAAACTGTCTGTCATGATAAAGCGCGAGACTGGTAAACCACTCGATGACTCAGCTGAATCTCCGCGATTCCTCCGCCTTAATGAAGGACCGGTTTCCCGGTCACGTATGTACGCGTACCATATTTGAATAAGCACGGAAGTACCAGGGGCTATATAGTAGCCCCACTGTCAAACTCCTATGGCTAAGTGAAAGTGTTAAAGCAATAAAGTCCGATTGCCTTGTTCGCCGCGCTCTCACCTCCCTGATGGACCAAGACGTTGGATCAAGTGTGAATACGTGCTTTTTCGAACACCCCCGCATTATATGCGTGGGGGCTGAAGCCGACAACTGCGAACTTTCAGGTTATATACACACATAAACGGCCGCACAGGAGGCATCATAATACTTTCAGGCAAAAGTATAAACACATCCTTTATAATCCAAATAGCATTGTTCTTACAATTGGGATACATGTCACTCAAACATGATACTCTTCGAGCACTGAGCCTCTATTAAACGAGCACCTTCTAGGACTTCCTCAAAATAGTGCTCGGCCGAGACCTGGCTATGGCCGGACCCCGGGTTGCAATAGCGGTGGCATCCATCTCATCCCAGTATGTCTTAACATGTGTAAGAGCCATCCGCGCACCCTCTATGCACGCCGACCTCTTTATAGGGTCGATATGCGGCACAGCACCAAGGAATCATTGCACTAAGCCAAAATAACTATTCGGCCTTGGCCCTTCCGGCCAAAGATGATCCACGACAGACCTCATGGCAAGCCCGGACAACCTATGGAGCTCAGCCCACTCGGCTATTCGCTCATTTAATAGCAACGGACGCGTTGGAGCAATCGAATCGCGACTGTAACAACTTTTCCACTTCATGATCTTTTTGATCTTTGAAAAAATCAGTCGCATCAGCAGCACTCGTTGCCAAGTCCACGTACGCGTCTGTAGCACTCCATAACTGATCCAGAGGGGCATACTTCCGATCTCCAAACTTCGACCGCAACGAAAAGGGCTTCCCAGCCGTGATATCTCTGGCTTGATGAAGCTCCTCCTTCGCCGCTCTGATTTTAGAGCGGGCTTCCTTGGCTGCTACCATGGCTTTCTTCAGGTTCACCGCTTTCGCCTAGCTTTCCTTTTCAAGAAGCTCATACCGGTCGGCGGCATCCTTCAGCTCAACAGCCATCTTGGCTATTTTATCTTCGCTCTGGCGATGAGCAGCCTGTTCGGCTTTTAACTCTTCGGCCGCCTTTAGGGCGGCTGCATCACTTCTCCTGGCTTGTTCCTTGGCTCGGGCAAGCTTTGCCCGAAGGGTCTCCACGGCGGCAGCTCCATCTACAGTCACAACATATTATAGACACTAGCATCCTGCTCCTCTTAATATCCGTTGACCACCCGAAAATACATACCCTGTGCCTCGTCAAGCCGCTTGTTCACAAGCGTGATGTCAGCATCTGCCGCGTCAAGTTGCCTCCTTAGTTCGGCAAACTCAGCAGTCCAGCCAGCCTCCGGACCCTTAGCCGCCTGCACATGAAAGCAGCAAGATCATTACCTGGGACTATGATCCTCTGTTTGCCACCTTTGGACAGCAACCAGAGTCTCAGGGGCTACTATCTGCATTGGGCACACCTAGCGTGTGCGGTGCAAATCAAAAAATATACATATTACTTTGCGTACCTCAAAGCCTCTTAGCAGGCTCATAAAAGCTTCATGCAATCCACTTTTTGCGGATGAAATCCTCTCAACCACCGTACCCATTAGAGTACGATGCGCCTCTAAGATAGTCGCTTGCTCCAGAAGACCCGTCAGTGCGTTCGGTCGTGCACCGGACAGTCCCGGACTCTTTTTGTTGCTCTCCTTAGGAGCCGAATACTCCGGACTTTGGGTGGCCAAAGGGTTACCTTCTGGCCTTGGTGGATCAGGAGAAATCCTCCGCGACGACACCTCAAGGTCGTCCGCCCCATGAGGCGGGGAGGCATGGGGAGGCGTTTCGCTCTCCGTCATCTCTGGAAGAAGATCCCCCGAAGACGAACTCTGTCGAGAAGGGCTATGATCCGAAATGTAAGACATACGTCTCGGTTATTGTCCTCGGAGATGAAGCAGGATATATTTACTACAAATTACTCTTGTTCACTTACAGCTTGGTGGAGGGCTGATCCCCTTGCGGGCACTGTGCGGTAAGGATGCCCTCCGGGGCGGGGCCCCCCAATGAAGGTTTCTTCTCTCGTTTGGAAACCATTATTCCCAAGTCTTCAGGGGCGGTCCTTTTCCTTCCTTGGGGAGAGGGAATTTCAGATTCTTCTCTCCGGTTATCCTCCTTCGTGGAGACACTAATTCCCCCGGTTTGGATGGGTAATGCGTGAGGCCCGCTTGCGGCTTCTTTATTCCTCCCTTTATCTTCCCCTGATGGCGCTTGATAAGGTGTGAGCTCAAGCATCCTGGCTAGTACATGATCCGATGAGCCTTCGGGAAGGGGGGCCGAACACCTGATCATCTTCGCCTTTTTTATCTAGTCCTGGTCAAAGAGCAACTTTTCAGAATGATGTCATGATAAATAGAAAGATAGTGTCTTCGGTCGCAGAATTACTTACATGGGTATCTAGACGATTGCAGTTTAGACCCGCATCCTCGGTGGTGTCCGGACACTTTTCGTGATCCCAAGAATAATCCATACATCCCTTCGAGCGTTACACCAAAGAATTGCTGAATAGTTCGTGGTCCTTCTGGGTTGAACTCCCACATACGCAGAGGACGACGTTGGCATGGCAGGACCCGACGAACTAGCATGACTTGCATTACCTTGACAAGGCTGACATCTCTCTTGAGGAGATCTCGGATGCGACTCTGTAGTGTCGGCACGTCATTAACCGGCCCCTAGTCCAGCCCCTTGTTGACCCATGACGCCAGTTGTGGCGGGGGGCCTGAACGGAAGGCGGGGGCAGCTGTCCACTTAGTACTTCGGGGAGCCATGATGTAAAACCACTCCCGCTGCCATAAGTTGGACATCTCCGGGAAGGAACCCTTTGGCCACGGAGCATCGGCGCCTTTGCTTATTATGGCACCTCCGCATTCTGTGTGTCGCCCATCGATCATATTCGGCTTCACATTGAAGGTCCTGAGCCATAAGCCGAACTGTGGGGTGATGTGGAGGAAGGCCTCACATACGACGATGAACGACGAGATGTGAAGGATGGAATCCGGAGCCAGATCATGGAAATCGAGCCCGTAATAGAACATAAGCCCTCTAACAAAGGGGTCAAGACTAAAGCCTAGCCCTCGGAGGAAGTGGGAAACAAATACGACACTCTCGTTGGGTTCGGAAGTGGGGATGACCTACCCTTGAGCAGGCAGCCTGTGCAAGATTTCGGCGGTCAGATACCTGGCTTCTCTTAGCTTCTTGATGTCCTCCTCTGTGACAGAGGAGGCCATCCACCGGCCTAGAAGGTTGGATCCGGACATGATGGAAGGTCCGAAAGTGCTTGGACCGAGACTTGGGTGTTGGAATTCAAGGAGGGGGAAGGCAAGGATCGAGCGCGAGAAGAAAAGGACAGACCTTGGCCCCTTTATAAAGAGGGTGAGTATCGAGCGTCCTCCGCGTGGCCGTTTGGAACTTGCTTAAAATCGAGGAGTCATACCAGCAGGCACGATTGGGTTACCCATTCCCATATTGATGAGAATCACGTGATAAAAGGAACACGATCTCTGCTTCGACAAGACATGCCAATAAAACCGCCTCGCAACATGTGCAGTGGCAGGCTGGGAAAAACGGTTCGTGATGACCGGACCACGGCAGGACGTCACATTATGAAAAGTTGTCAGCAGACTAGATTTGTGGAAATATTATACTCTCTACGATGGTATGTGGAATTTCTTTTGCAGAGCCGGACACGATCCTTGTGTTCGGAATCTTCTATGGAGTATTCGGAGGAGGAACCCGCCTTGCAATGCCGAAGACAATCTGCGCACCGGACTACATCGTCATTGAAGCCTGGTTCAGGGGCTACTAAGGGTGTCCTAGATTAGGGGGTCCTCGGACTGCTGGACTATATCCTTTGGCCGGACTGTTGGACTATGAAGATACAATATTGAAGACTTCGTCCCGTGTTCGGGTGGGACTCTCCTTTGCGTGGAAGGCAAGCTTGGCAATTTGGATATGTAGATCTACTCCCTTGTAACCGACTCTGTGTAACCCTAGCCCCCTCCGTGTCTATATAAACCAGAGGCTTTAGTCCGTAGTACAAGAACAATCATAATCATAGGCTAGCTTCTAGGGTTTAGCCTCTACGATCTCGTGGTAGATCAACTCTTGTAATACTCATATCATCAAGATCAATCAAGCAGGAAGTAGGGTATTACCTCCATCGAGAGGGCACGAACCTGGGTAAACATTGTGTCCCCCGCCTCCTATTACCATCCGCCTTTGACACACAGTTCGGGACCCCCTACTCGAGATCCGCCGGTTTTGACACCGCAGCGGGAGCTAGAAGATGACTAAACGGGAGGGGGTATCAAATCTAGGGGCAAATGTGTGTGTCACGGTCAAACGACACTAACCAAGCGAAGCTGTGACAGAAGGGCATTCGAGCCGGCAGAGGGGAAAAACTAAGGGCAAAACTTAGCATGCCCGAAAAGTAAGGGCAAAACCCAGGGGTGGGAACCAACTAGGGGCAAGAATGGAATTGGCCCTTATCTTTTATGCATCTTATTTTTCTTAGTACGGCGGTAGTATTATAAGATGATCCCTTACTAAGATTTCAAGGTATAAGTGTTCTCCCTGAGTAGGCACTGTTGTGACAGTTCATCGTGCTGAGATAGCACGTGATGATCGGGTGTGATAGGCTCTACGTTCACATACAATGGGTGCAAGAAAGTTTTGCACATGCGGAATACTCAGGTTAAACTTGACGAGGCTAGCATGTACAGACATGACCTCGGAATACTGGAGACCGAAAGGTCGAACATGAATCATATAGTAGATATGATCAACATAGAGATGTTCACCATTGATGACTACTCCATCTCACGTGATGATCGGACATGGTTTAGTTGATTCGGATCACGTGTTCATTTAGATGAGTCGAGGGATGTCTATCTAAGTGGGAGTTCTTAAGTAATATGACTAATTGAACTTAATTATCATGAATTTAGTCCTGGTAGTATTTGTATATTTATGTTCTAGATCAATAGCTCGTGATATAGCTCCCTTATTTTTGATATGTTCCTAGAGAAAAATAAGTTGAAACATGATAGTAGCAATGACGCGGACTGGGTCCGTGGTCTGAGGATTATCCTCATTGCTGCACAGAACAATTATGTTCTTAATGCACCTCTAGGTGACATACCTATTGCAGGAGCATATGCAGACGTCATGAACGTTTGGCAAGCTCGATCTGATGACTACTTAATAGTTTAGTGCGCCATGATTTACGGCTTAGAACCAGGACTTCAAAAACGTTTTGAATGCTACAGAGCATACGAGACGTTCCAAGAAGCTGAAATGATATTTTAGACTGTTGCCCGTGTTAAGAGGTATGAGACCTCTGACAAGTACTTTGCCTACAAGATGGAGGAGAATAGCTCAGCTAGTGAGCATGTGCTCAGAATGTCCGGGTACTACAATTGCCTGAATCAAGTGGGAGTTAATTTTCTACATAAGATAGTGATTGACAGAGTTCTCTAGTCACTATCACCAAGTTACTAGAACTTCGTGATGAACTATAATATGCAAGGGATGACGAAAATGATTCCCAAGCTCTTCGCGATGCTGAAATCAGCGAAGGTAGAAATCAAGAAATAGCATCAAGTGTTGATGGTTAACAAGACCACTAGTTTCAAGAAAAAGGGCAAGGGAAAGAAAGGGAAACTTCCAAAAATAATGGAACGAAAGTTGCCACTCGCATGAAGAAGCCCAAAGCTAGACCCAAGCCTGAAACTTAGTGCTTCTACTGCAAAGGAAATGGTCACTGGAAGTGGAACTGCCCTAGATACTTGGCGGATAAGAAGGATGGCAAAGTGAACAAAGGTATATTTGATATACATGTTATTGATCTGTACTTTACTAGTGTTTATAGCAACCCCTAGGTATTTGATACTGGTTCAGTTGCTAAGAGTAGTAACTCGAAACAGAAGTTGTAAAATAAACAGAGACTAGTTAAAGACGAGGTGACGATGTAAGTTGGAAGTAATTCCAAGATTGATACGATCACCATCGCACACTCCCTCTACCTTCGGGATTAGTGTTGAACCTAAATAAATTTTATTTGGTGTTTGTGTTGAGCATGAATATGATTAGATCATGTGTATTGCAATACAGTTATTCATTTAAGTCAGAGAATAATTGTTATTCTGTTTACATGAATAAAACCTTCAATGGTCATACACCCAATGTGAATGGTTTATTAAATCTCGATCATAGTGATACACATATTCATAATATTGATGCCAAAAGATGCAAAGTTGATAATGATAGTGCAACATATTTGTGGCACTGCTGTTTAGGTCATATTGGTGTAAAGCGCATGAAGAAACTCCATGCGGATGGACTTTTGGAATCACTTGATTATGAATCATTTGATGCTTGCGAACCATGCCTCATGGTCAAGATGACTAAAACTCTGTTCTCTGGAACAATGGAGCGAGCCACTGACTTATAGGAAATACTGCATACCGATGTATGCGGTCCGATGAGTGTTGAGGCTCGCGGCGGGTATCGTTATTTTCTGACCTTCACAGATGATTTGAGCAGATATGGGTATATCTAATTGATGAAACACAAGTCTGAAACATTTGAAAAGTTTAAAGAATTTCAGAGTGAAGTGGAGAATCATCATAACAAGAAAATAAAGTTTCTATGATCTGATCGCGGAGGCGAATATTTGAGTTATGAGTTTGGCCTTCATTTAAAACAATGTGGAATAGTTTCACACTCATGCCACCTGGAACAGCAAACGTAATGGTGTATCAGAACGTCATAACCGTACTTTATTAGATATGGCACGTTCTATGATGTCTCTTACCGATTTACCACTATCGGTTTGTGGTTATGCATTAAAGATAGCTGCATTCACGTTAAATAGGGCACCGTCTAAATCCGTTGAGACGACACTGTATGAACTATGGTTTGGCAAACCTAAGCTGTCGTTTCTTAAAGTTTGGGGTTTGATGCTTAAGCTCGAACCCAAATTGGAGAACTGTGTCTTCATAGGATACCCAAAAGAAAATGTTGGGTACACCTTCCACTAGTGCAGGATGCTGCTAACGCGACACTACGATCAGAGACCCTTCGAGAAACTGTGTGCGATGCAATAGTCGCAAATGGTGTTGTATGAAAACCGTCAGAAATGATGCAAAACGTTTGTGATGAATGATACATCAAACACGGTTCAGATTAGAGTTGTGTGTGCGATGAGGGGCAAACGGTTGATCTGTACGAACTGTTTACGATGAGACAAAACAACAGAAACAGGCAGCCAGATCAAGGTGTGTGCCATATACGGCATACAGTTCACTCCGATGAACCGTTTGCGATGAGTGAGGTGAACACAAACGATCCGGCGTAACAAGATGTGTGTGATACCCGGCAAACAGATCGGTAATCAGAATTGTGTGCGGTCATTATAGACAGCCCATACAGCCATTTTTTTGAATTGTGTGCTCGTCAGGGCACACAGTTCAACAAACCAACCTGTTGGCGATAATGTAGAAGATCTCTGTCGAATACATATTACTAACCGTCTGCGATGAGATTGACCGGATAAACAGAGATATATACAGTCTGCTTAATTTAGTCCTTCTTCTTCTTGTTGTTCTTGTTGGATGGCCCCGCGACATCGTCTTGGCGAGGACGCTTCTTGCCGCTGACCGTCGGCTATTCATCGCTGCCGCCTTCGTCATCGTTGTTGTTGACGTCGTCCTCCTCCTCGTTGGACCATTCCTCCTCATCATCATCATCGTCCTCTTCTTCATCCTCCGACGGCTCCTCGTCCGTCTGGTTGTCGTCTAACGAATCCGGAGGCGGCGTCCCTTCCATGAACTGGATATAATCAAGGTCTGGGCTCGATACCGGACTCATGGAAACTAGCGGGATGATTCCAATGTTGACCTATCATCGGGCGCCAGACTGCTGGCCGAACTGTCGTCCTCGCTATCGCTCGACATGGCTGCAGAGCGTGTGCCAGTGTGTAGCGCAGCCTGCTGGGGATGATGAAGATGGTGGATACTTAAGCGGGGTATGCAGAGAAGAGGAACTGCCAATTGAAGCGGGGATTGAAGCGGGCGTTGACGTATTATCTAACCGCTGATATAATCAACCGTAATTATTTGTACCCAGTCGCACTAAATTCCCGGGGTTGCGCAGGACTCCTATTGGCTATTTGGCCGGTTTCCTTTTTCAGGACAAAAACAAGGAACGAGTTTTGGGATTATGCACCAGCTCTAGTACGAACAGAGTAGGACAGTTGGCAAGCAATACATTGAGCTCTTCTTATTGATAAAGCCAGTAATAATCAAACTAGAAAGGAAAAGAAAAAAGACAAAGAAAAATATCTGCACGAATCTTCGCATAACATCAATGGCATATATAGGACCTAGATGTGCATTACTTAGAGCACATCTAGATGTGATTTAGCAATACTGTCAAACAAAACCCCTAATCATCATTGCAAAGCGATTGCATAGAACATGGCTAATGCGACAACCACAACTACACATGCTAGTTCCTTCTTGTCTCTTGCTTTCATCTGTTGCCTGTGATTGATTCTTTCTTGCTTCATCATACTGATTGTACATTCCAGACCAGCTAGTTTCTTCTTCAGCTTTACGTTATCTTCTGCGAGCTTGGTGATAACACTCCGAGCCCTACCATGCCATTCTTCATTCAGCCAGTTAACAAAGGCACAAGCCTCATATCCCTGCTAATGTTAAATAGTATTCTGGATGAGTGGTGGCATTAACTGAAGTAAAATGATGAACTTAATTAGCACTAACCTCTAAGGGGCAACTGAGAAACCGTCTGCCGATGTTGAATCCCTCCGTGCATACACGTCGAGCGAGAGTGTGCCCGTGCACACAACTCAGCTTTTGGTACTTCTCGATGGCGTAAAACTCGGAGTTGAACTCGTGTTGCGAGAGTCTGGAGTCAAGCTTCGGATCCGGCAGCAGATCGCTTTCCTGGGGGGGGGGCACAGGATGGATTCAGCAAGGAGCCTTACTTTGGACATGCTAAAAAGGATCAGGATAGATTGGAACCTGATAGGACGATTCAGATCCGTTGTACACCTGCCTTCTGATGACCTTAGGCAAGTGCTCGGCGGTGACCGCCATCGTGGCGGCGATACGAGCAGGAGCAGCCGCACCGAAACCATCAGCACCATCATTCCGCATTCCCCACCGCCGCCGCCACGCGAGGGAATTTGGAGGGTATGTAGGGATTTGGGGGAAAAGGGGAAACTGTGGAGATAAGCTAATGGTCGGGAACTACTAATGGCACTATATATATGTTGTATACGGCACACTGTTTGTACATGTCGTTTGTGTTAGGTATTACAACGTCACACACGATTTCCACACCAAACTGTGTGAGAAGACAACGCAGGTTAGACACGGTTGCCGTTACATAACCGTATGTGATATGTACTGCCCTGTCCATATAATTGAGTTACGGTGAGATACCGTGTAAACAGCCGCTCCGCGGATATCCATAATAAAACAGACGCTCTACATATAGAGATGGCGGCGGCGGCCAAGGCAACGGCTACCGGAGAAGAGGTCAATCCTCGGTCGGTGGGCGGTGGCGGCGTCATAGGAGGTCAATCCTCATTCTGCGGCGGGAGATAGGAGGAGCTCAACCATCGAGGTCGGCGGCGACGTGATTCGAGCACATCCATCGTGGTCGATGACGGGATAGTGGAGGTCGAACTTCAGGCGGCAGTCGCACTAAGCTTTGCTCCTCGACCCTGCTGTCTCGGCGTGCCGCCGCATCGCGCTTTTCTGTCTGCTAGGTGGAGGTCGCCGCGCGGCTAATTAATTAAGGTATTCTTTTCGTGAGTGGCTAAATTTAGGTATTTAATTCCTAAGTGTAGTGTTGTACTAGTACGCTGCGTGTAAATTGACTGGCCATTAATTTTTGTCATAGCACGTCTGGATAACAACATGGAGCACCCTCAGTAATTATTAAAATAAAACCTTGTGATTTATGCACGCATCTTTGGACAGCAGTTAATCTGTATATTAATGTTGTTGTTTTGTTTTTAATTACCATTCGTGTGCTGCAGATGGAATGATCTCGATGGATGAAGAATCGGAAAACCGCAAATTTTATTAGTGGCGTGACAGAGTTCATGAATTTGGCTGAAAGTACAAAGAGGAGAATTGGTGAATCGTATTACATCATGTGGCCATGTACTGATTGTGCCAATACAGAGTCACATGAAGTTGCAGATGTCCAGATGCACTTAGTCTCTAGGGGATTCATGGATGGATATACACGTTGGACCAGACACGGTGAAGAGGAGGTCATGGATGAAGATACCCAGGGCAGTGTGATGCCAAACCCCGATCAGTGTCACATGGATGTTGATCAATCTAACATCGGTGCAGAGGTGTCAAGCTACCAATGGAACACCGGAAAGCTGAAATGCCCACTGGAAAACCAAGACGTCGACGCAGACGACGACGATCTTGATATGCTAGAGTTTGTTGCTATGATTGCAGATTTCGAGGACCCAGATAAGCATATGATTGGGTACAAGGATCTGCCAACCATTGATGCGGACTCCAAGAAAGAATTGTATCCAGGTTGCAAAAAGAAATGTTCCAGGTTGAGTGCCACCCTGGAGCTTCTCAGATTTAAAGCAGCAAACGGTCTATCAAACAAGGGCTTCACAGAGATGTTAGGTCTTTTGAAAGAAATTCTTCCGGAAGATAATGTGCTCCCCAGAAGCACGAATGAAGTGAAGAAAATTGTTTGCCCATTGGAACTTGAAGTACAAAAGATACACGCTTGTGTGAATGATTGTATATTGTACCGTGGTGATTACAAACATTTCCGTGCATGTCCCACATGCAAGCATGCACGATACAAGCGCAGGAGAGCAAAGGACAAGTACAAATTGGACGACGAGATCAAGACAGGAGTCTCATTCAAGGTTGTTTGGTACTTGCCTTTAATTCCAAGGTTGAGGCGTTTGTTTGCAAACCCTAGAGAGGCAAAGAGGTTGCGGTGGCATCATGATGAGCGAATTGCAGATAGGTATATGAGGCACCCGAAAGAAGGGGCTCAGTGGGAATTAATCGAAAAAAAGTTTCAAAATTTTTCCAAGGATCCTAGAAGTATAAGGCTCGGGGAGTGCACCGATGGGATGAATCCTTTTGGCGATATGAGCACCAATCACAGCACATGGCCAGTGCTTCTGTGCATATATAACCTAGCTCCTTGGTTGTGTATGAAGAAAAAATACATTATGATGTCAATGATTATCCAAGGCCCAAAGCAACCTGGAAATGACATCAACATTTACTTTCAGCTACTGGTAGAAGAAATGCTGACTGTGTGGATAGATGCGCCTGTTGTAAAATGTTATGATGCTTACAGAAAGGAGTTTTTCGATCTACATGCGATGCTGGTGCACACCATTCAAGATATGCTGACATTAGGCAACACATCGGGGCAGAAAACAAGGGGAGAAGTAGTGTGTGTCACATGCATGGATAGGACAGCTAGTAGAAGACTTCCCAACTCGCACAAAACATTGTATTTGCGTCATCGTAGGTTCTTACGAAAAAATCACCCATACCGAAAGATGAAAGCTGAATTTGATGGTACGGCAGAGGCAGCTGCAGCCCCAAGACCCTATGAAGGGGAGGTGGTCAACAATATGGCTAAAAAAAATTAATGTTGTGCTTGGCAAGAACCACCCTTTGGAAGTAAAACTAACACCCAAGGATCAAGTGTTTCAGAAGAAATTGATGTTCTGTAAATTATCTTACTAGTAGATTCTACATGTATGTCACTACATCGATGTCATGCACGTAGAGAAGAACGTATGTGAAAGCATCCTTGGTACTCTGCTCAAGATTAAAGGTAAAAGAAAGGATGGTGACGGTTCACGGCTCGATATGCTTGCTGATCAATCACAACGCAAGAGTGAAGCAGAAGATGATGAAAAATTCATCAAAGCTCGCCAGAGTTACAATTTCAGTACAAAAGAAGCAACAGTTCTTCACCTATTTGTTGTCAGTTAAGACACCCTCTTCCAACTGCGCAAACACCAGAAGTCTCGTGGATGTGAGATCAGGTAAAATGAAGTTGGGACACATGAAGTCACATGATTGCCACGTAATGTTGACACAAATCCTCCCGGTGGCCATCAGGAATCTGATGGACAAAGATATAAGAAACACACTCATTGACATTTGTGGTTTCTTCAACCAACTATGGCAGGAAGTTGTAGATCCTGAAGAGTTGGATCATATGCAAGATGATATTGCAATAATATTGTCCAACCTAGAGATGTTTTTCCCACCGTCATTCTTTGATATCATGGTCCATCTCACTGTGCACCTTGTTAACGAGATAAAGTATTGTGGTCCTGTGTTTCTTCGCAACAAGTATCCCTTCGAGCGGTTCATGGGAATTCTGAAGCGCTTTTGTCGGAACCAAAACCATCCAGAGGCAATCATCCTACAAGGTTATACCGCGGAGGAGGTGGTTGAGTTTTGCATCGAATACATGAAACAAACACCTATAGGTTTGCCCCTCTCTCGCCACGAGGGAAGGCTGAAAGGTAAGCCAGTCCTTGTTGGCACGCAAATGGTTGCACCCGGAGAATTGGCAGAGAAAGCCCATTTGACGGTACTGCTTAACAGCCCAGTTCTCATCGCTTATGCCAAAGAACACTTGGAGGAGATACGCCAAAGATTCTTACCAATTGTGCCTTCATCAGATGTGGAGATGAAGGAGCACACTAAGAACTACGCCGAATGGCTGAAGAATCATTTGGCACAAGGATCCATCAATGACATTGCTACGTGGTCGGCACAAAAGCCATCATCTACGATGCTGACATACCAAGCATATGACATAAATGGATACACGTTCTACACTGAGAAACGTGATAAGAAGACCTCGTATCAGAACAACTCTGTTCAAATCGAATGCATGACTGTAAATGAAGCTGATAAAAGGGTATACTATGGAACCAAAGAGATTTGGGAGCTTGACTATTTGAGTTAAGGTGGCATTATTCAGGTGCGCATAGAACCCTCTTGGTCAGGTAAGGATTGATGAGTACAGGAAGACCTGTGTTAACAGGACAAGATGGCATATTACACAGACCCATTCATTCTTGCCAGCGATGCTACCCAGATTTTCTTTATGGAAGACCCCTTGCATAAGAACGGCCATTTAGCGATGCATGGGAAGAGAAGGGTACTGGGTGTCGACAATGTTGCCGATCAGGACAAGTACGATGAATTTGATGAGTTGCCAGCCAAGGGATCACGCACCAGTGCAACAGAGAAGAAGCGTAAAATCATCAAAAACCCCAAGTTCATTCGGGGTCAACTTAGTGATCCCAGTTCCCCCATGTACATGGGAATTAAGCTGTAAGACTAGTCTTTATGCCTACCCTGCAACTTAATTCGTTCAATTTAGAACTGTCGTGTGTACTGAATTTGTGAGTTATGCCCGATTTTCTGTTGATGTAAGAACCGTTAATATGTTGACCTTGATATGTCGGCTCAAGCAATGAATATGAACTGTTTTTGTTATTATTATTATTATTATTATTATTATTATTATTATTATTATTATTATTATTATTATTATTATTATATCATAGAGGTAGCTAACTCAATCGATCTCACTATAGTATGTGTGAACAAAAATATTCAATCTGGTTTGCGAATAGCACACGGTTCATTGATGAAAGCCGTGTGCTGACCAAACCCCGTCACCCGCCCACGATCTGAGTCGTGCTTGCTACTTGTCCAGAACCCAAACCCCACGGATCGTACGTCTGCATCGTTGGATGCTCCCAGATCGAACGGCGATCCTCATCCCTTTCGACAACACATGCAGTTCCGGTTGTAATTTTATTTTTATGTACAAAATGCACGTTAATCTCAAAAAATGTCTTAAATATAGCTAACGATACCTGAAATGTGCTAGAAAATCAAACCCGTGGTATAATGGTGATTGCGTACCGTGGAAATTTTATGAGGCCAAACGATGAAGTCATCGGCCACAGGAGTTTGAATTGACACGTCTCCTTTTGGAAAACCATGATCCTTCATGTGAGATGCTCCGGTTTGGAAGGAGCGGTCATCATAACTTGTGCCAAACTTTACCATTTTTTTTCCACGGGGTCGTGAGAGCACGCCACAGGCACACATCAATTTTGATGATGTCCGAACTCCATCTAAATTTTCTGTAATTAAAATACCAACTAGGCCTACGCTAGTGGCCGCACCTTGCGGCCGAAATGTTTGAAACTTCTCCCCGCTTCTCGAACAAACGGATGAAAACTCACAAAGTGACGCACAAATGATCTGTACACCTTTGTTTGGCTGATAGTAAGGGGGTATCATAGCTAGTATCATGCATGCCAACTAGGCAATTTTGATGAGTTGTCATAGAATTAATTAAATGAAGAAAGAGAGGGTTAAGTATCATATCATGAAACCGTATCTTACTAAATGTTATGCTACTATGTGTCATGCATGACAATATAAATAAAGTAATACATATGATACTAGCTACTCTATGATACTATGCATTATTAGAGCAAGTAAGTACACAATAGAGTGACATAAGAGTAGCCAAAATGGGTAGTAACATAAAATGTTACTAGTCTATGTTACTACCTCTATAGTGGGGAGTAACATATGTGTAGTAACATGCAACACTTCATTTATTAGGCTATAGACTCATCTTGCCTTGAGATGTGTGATGTTACTCAGACTAGCCACAATGGGTAGTAACATAGACTAGTAACATGCCCATGTGTTACTAGTCTATGTTACTACCTCTATAGTGGGGAGTAACATATATGTGTGGTAACATGCAACACTTCATTTATTAGGCTATAGACACATCTTGCCTTGATATGTATATGTGATGTTACTCATACTACTAGTAACTAGCTATGTTACTACTTTCCTCTCTTTCTTCATTTATTGCTTGCCACATCATCTACTTTATCTAGATATGTGTGATGTTACTACCTATGTTACTCCCGTTGTGGGTAGTCTCATACTATAGTAAGACTATACCCACAGTGGGAGTAACATAGGTAGTAATATCACACATATCCACACTTTCCTCCATTTCTTCATTTATTGCTTGCCACATCATCTTTTTATCTAGATATGTGTGATGTTACTACCTATGTTACTCTCACTGTGGGTAGTCTGGCTATAAGGAATAGAATAATATATGTGTGTTTATTAGTTCGAGGAAAGAGAAGAGAAGCGGGCTCTTGGTTAGTAGAGCCAGCTGCAAGAGGAGACCCAAGACACTTTGTGAGGATGTAAGGTGGGCCAACTATCGATAAACTAGTACGTATATAAAACTTACTATTGTACATACCCGCTAAGAGATTGGCTGTATATGACATGGCAACTTCTTATAGCCGACCCTTTGTTGTATTATTAACCATGCTCTTAGTGAGGTAGCTAGTATATCATAGACGACTAGCTAGTATCAGACTAGCCAGTGTGGGAGTAACTTCAACAGTAACACCGACTCCAACTCAACAAACTTGCTTATGTGGCAATAAGTTAATGAGGAGAGAGATAGTTTCAGTAACTTAGATAGTTACTGTAGCATCACATGTCCCAATGCAATATGAGTCTCTAACCTAAGAAATGAAGCTTTGCATGACACTACACTTTTGTTACTACCCACTATGAAGGTAGTAACATATATAGTCTAGGGATATGTGTATGTTACTAGTGTACTGCTCTCCATTGTGGCTAGCTAGTCTCATACTCCCTCCTTTCCGGTTTAGGCCGGTTGTAATGGTATTATCATAAGCGGTATCATGCATGCCAACTAGAGTTTCTAGATGATGTGGCACACAAGAGAGGATGTGGTATCATATCATGATACCGTGTCATATTAAATGTTGTACTACTACTTTGTGTAATTAGTAAGGCAACCTAAGATGTTAACTTATGATACTATGCATTACGGAAGTAGCTAGTATCCTAGCTACACTATCATATATATGCATGATACTACTAGTATATATGATACTCCCCATTACAACCAGCCTTATAGGGCTCAATTCAAAAATCTCACCAACCAATGTAGATGGTGAGTGGTGGAATACCTTTTGTAGTTTGCAAAAACATCCAATTAATGCTTTTGTTTTCCTCAAAAAATTATGTTTTCCAATGTATTAATTGCAATACATGCATGCATATATAAAGTACATGCATTGGTCAACTTTCTCTTTATACTTGCATGCAATGATTTAATGCACCTTGGAATCCGGACATGTGATGGGGAACAACCAAATTGAGCCTTATAAAATGGAAAAACTAAAATTTTGAGATAAACCTATAAACCGGAAAGGAGGGAGTATATATGCATGATACTAGTATATGATTGGCAATGCCTCCGTAATGCACGCATGCATAGTATCATGAGTTAGTATCTTAGGTTCCTTATTAATTACCATGCATGACACAAAGTAGTACAACATTTAATATGATACCACTTACCCTCTCTTTAATCATTTAACTATGTGCCACATCATCCAAAAAGTCTAGTTGGCATGCATCATACACCTTGATACTCCCATATTACGACCAGCCTTATTAGGGTGGCCATAGTGGGGGTATCATAGCCTGTATGATGCACACGGGAATAGAAAATATGATGATGTGGCAAAGAAGCAGTAACATAGGTCGATATCGTAACATATATATATATATATATATATATATATATATATATATATATATATATATATATATAAGATAAGCTACACTACTGTGTGTCATGCGGGGCCAAAAATGCGGTCATCTCTGATATATACTCACTCAGTACACTAATATAAGAGCGTTTAGGTCACTATTTAGTAATCTAAACACTCTTATATTAGTTTACAGAGGGAGCTAGTACTACTCTATGATACTATATATGCACTATGAAGGTATGTATGTAGTATCAAACACTAGTGGCATATGCATATACTATATATATAGTATATGATACTCCCCACTATATAAGGCTGGCCATAGTGGTGGTATCATAGCCGACGATGTCATGCACTCGGAAATAGCAAGTATGCTGATGTGGCAAAGAATTAAATATATATAAAGAGGATTAGAGTAACATATAGTAGGTAGATACTGTATCATGTTAAATGCGATGCTAATTTGTGTCATGCATGGCAATAAGTATGATCTATATATGATGCTATACTCTATGTATTATACTATGCGCTATAATTAATTAAAGGTAGTATCATATGTATTGTATATTCATGATACTAGTAGATGACACTCTCCACTATACTCATGATTTCTTATCATGGAAAAAAATTGGAGGCTAAACGATGAACTCATGTTTTCATTCGAACAAAAATATGATGTTAGGTAATGTAAATGTTTTCAAAGAGCACACGGTTCACTCACGAAAGCCGTGTGTCCACTAAACCGTGGCCGATGCACCCCCCACCCCTCTGCCACGCGCGCGATCTGAGTCGTGCGTTCTGATTGGCCAGAACCCAAACCCCACGGATCGTACGTCTGCACCGTTGGATTCTCCTTGATCGAACGGTGATCCTCATCCCTTTCGACAACACATGTACATGTTTTCCAATAGCCCCTCAAAAAATGTTTTCAAATAGCACACGGTTCACACACGAAAGTCGTGTGCATACCAAACCTTGGCCGATGCCCCCCTCGCTGCGCATGCGATCTGAGTCGTGCATTCTAATTAGCCAGAACCTAGACCCCACGGATCATATGTCTGCATCGTTGGATGCTCCTAGATCGAATGGCAATCCTCATCCCTTTCGACAGGAAATGCAGTCCGGCTAGGAATTGATTTATATGCCAACATGCACGGTAAATGCCAAAAAATGTCTTACATATAGCACAGGAGACCTGAAATGCGCCAGCAAATCAAACCGTGGTAAAATTGTGATTGGTTTACGTGTGAAAAATTTAGATGAGATATGATGAACTCACGTCTTCATTTCAAAATCAGTACGTCATCTCAAACGGAATTATTCTGTTTGTGCACACGAGCGCTCAGAGGCAACCGTTTGCATAGGCCTTTCCGCGCGCGTGGCGACCAGGGATATTTTTTACCCTTTTCACCTAGGCTGCCAACACCCCCCACCGTCCGCTCGCGTTTCACTCAACTAGTCCCCCCAATCTCCTTGTAGCGACCAGACCTCAAGCGATCGATCTACGTGCTCGATGTCATCCTGGATCAAGAATGTCGACACCACACAATACTCAGAGGATTTAAAACAGAGTAGCAATCACACACTTATTACAATCGAATGTCTCAAGAGAGAACTTAATAAAATAAAAATGGCTTAAGGCCATCTAAGTATGATAACAGCGGAAAGCTTGGAAGAATAAGCGAGTCCATCAACTCCAACGGCATCACTGAGTATAGAACCACGACCTAAGCACCTTACCGGTCGTTTGAAAAGTCTGCAACATGAAACGTTGCAGCCGAAAAAACAGGTCAACACATGGAATATGCCGCAATGTAACACATAGAGAATAATGGAATGATAAGCCTATACTACATGCATATATGGCTGGTGGAAAGCTCTATGGTTACAGCTTTGCGTAAAGCCAATTTTTCCCTCTTGCAAAGGAATAAATTTATTTAACTATCATGGTGGTTGTTAAACATTGAGAATGGTTGATGACATTCTCAATCCCAATTAAAAGTACTCATTAAAAACCCAACAATATTAATTAGAAGTAACATGATGAGATTCACATGATATCCAAGTACTAGATACTCAAGATGTCCATAACCGGGGACACGGCTAACCATGATTAGTTTATACACTCTGCAGAGGTTTGTGCACTTTTTCCCACAACACTCGATCGCCTCCGTTTGATTTCTCGCACTACATGGTGTTTGAGAGACGGATGACCGAGACATAGTCTTTCAGAAGCGCTAGCACCTTACATGTGGGTAGACCGTACCAACCTACAACCCCTACATCAGCTAGTCTACTCGTAAGAGTTCGCACAACTTAATCAACTATGCCAGAGCCCATAATGGCTTGTGGCTGTGCACGTAAGTTTCTAGTTTGAATAATCTCATGATCCCTTTGAGCCTGGGTGGCGGTCCGAAGAAATACAGGGAAGTCCTGATGGAAACCAGGTGCCTCAATCCACCCAGATGTGTGTTTAAGTTGCCACCTTAAATAAACCATTAAATAACAATCTCACATCTGTCATGGAATTCACTCACCCAATCCACGTCTACTAGCATAGCATGGCATAATAAGCAAACGTAGAAGTAACTCCCAAGGGTTCATAATAAAACAGGTAATAGGTACTACCTCATCTACTTCCCATCCCACAATTTAATTAGATCCTAATCATGCAATGTTTGAGGATAGATCTAATGCATAAAAACTGGGTAGTAGAAAATGTATGATCAAAGTGTTACTTGCCTTGCTGATGATCCACGAAACCTAGAGACTCGAAGTAACAAAGCGGCGACTCCGGGTATTCTATCGCATAAAAAACAAACATACAATAAGTACTCATCTAATGCACAGGTAAAACTCAAATAGATCTAACCAGATAGTTCAACTTAAGAACTCCGGTTTGCAAAAAGAATCAAATCAAACGAAGCAACGAAAGTCAAACGGCGGAAGAAAACAGCTTCGTTTTACTAATCTGGATCTAGGTAAAATTTTACAGTAGCAAAAACTTGTTTAAGTAGGTTATTCGGAAAGAGGGTTTCGAGACGAAACTCCAGGCGCTTGAATCGTCTGATTCTGATAAACGAGCGAAAAGTTATACTAAAACGAAAATCGGATCAGGAATCGCGATCAGAAAAATCACGAATTAAATCCGAGAAAAAGAAAAACGACGAACGGGTTAACGAACGAACGTTCGTTAACTAAACTAATCTGACGAACGCGTTCGTTAAAAATGAACGAACGAACGAACATTCGCTATTTAACCTAAACCGGAAAAAAGCCAAAACTAATAAAAAACGAAACTAAAAAAACCGAAAATAAACAAAATAAAACCCGCCCGGTTTTAGAAAAACCGTGACACGGTTCTGGCGGCAAAGAAACCTCAGCGAGGTCGACGGGTCCGGGGTCGGGCGGCGGGTCCGGCGGGTCGGCGGTCCGTGAGTCCGGCGAGAACGGCGGCGACGGAGGTCCCATGGTCGGCATGGCCATGGTCCTGGCAAGCATGTGGCGGGCGGCGGCGTGAGGTCGGGCTGGGCTAGGGTTTGGCCTCCGGGTGGGCGGCTTATAAAGCCACCTCGCCGGAGTCCCAAGTAACACGCCTCAGAGGTCGGTTCTGCTGCGTTTTTTAAATAATTCCGCGCAGAAGAAAAATAAAAAGATATACTAAACAAACTCCAAAAATCCCGAAATAAATTTTCCCCGTTTTCTAAAATCAAGCCACACAAGATGAACATTTATTTGGGGCCTAAATGCAATTTTGAAAAACGCGCATTTTTCCTAAATTGAAATAAAAAGGCGAAAAACTCCAAAATAAAATCTTATTTGATTTTATTATTAAATCTTCATTATTTCTTTATTGTGGGAAATTCATTTTATTCCCTCTCTCATATTTTGATAGTAGAAATAATTGAAGATAAAATAACTAAAATCAAATAATCCTATTTTTAAAATTTGAGAAAACTCAAATATGAAAATAACGAAATCCCCAACTCTCTCCGTGGGTCCTTGAGTTGTGTAAAATTTCTAGGATCAAGCAAAAATGCAACAAATAATATGATATGCAATGATGCTCTATGTACAATATTCCAAATTGAAAATTTGGGATGTTACACTCCTTCGCCAGCTTCCCCCTCCCCCAGATCCACAGCAGAACCCTCTCCGGCGCCACCGTGCTCACTCCGGCCGTGTGCCCGCTCTTCGGCGTCAAGCCTACCTCCACGGTCGTTCCCAACACGCGGCGGCCCGCGCCTCGTCGTCTTCGTTTGCTCGCCAGCCACCCTCAAGCATATCGATGCAGTAACCCTCGCCTCTCCTGTGGTCCGGCCGGGTTTGGATTAAGAAGCCTGTTAGTTACTGCTCTCCATCGCAGTGAGGGATATTTCCTCGCAATCCCTCTTACAAATTCGTTTCGTATGTTCCCAAATTGGCTATAAAATAACGGAGAGCATATATATGTTCATTATCTACCTTCCTTACTACATATAAGTTGTATTTGTTCCAATAAGTTACTGCCTATTTACAGATCGCGGGCGCTCGAGTCACACAAACTTAACAAATTAGCCGTACATTTTCTAAATTATTGCATGGCATGTTTAGAAAGCTTGATACCAAGCTGTTAGTTTTATGTTTATCCTCCTTTCCCGAGTTTCGCATGTGTTCTCTGTAGATGCCGAGTAGCAATGACAAAGACTCATTCATGCCATGTATCTTCATCTGATTCGAACAACCCTAGGTCTTCAGCAGATTGTGAGGGATCAAGTAGTCTTGAACGGGATAGAGCTGCAGCAATTACCCTTCCGATCAGGACACGGAGGAACGCTCCAAGGAAGCCCACACACCAGCCTAAAGATGTATATGAAGTAACCGAGATTGATTTAAAGTCCTGGGCTCCAACTAAACTAGATAAAGCATGCATGAGGTTCAGGAGTGTGTGTGGATTTGTTGGCAGGGCAAGGCTCAACATTAATCTGCCGGGGTTTCGTAAGGTGACACGTAAACATGGCGAAGGATAGTCCGGGAGATCATGGATCACTTCAACGTTCCAGAGCAGTGGAGAATTCAGGTGCAACACGCTGCACTGAAGAAGGCTAGGGATGCTTGGAGAAACTGGAAGCACGTGATGTACAAGAAGTACCTGAGTGAAGGTAAGGACCCAATCCCCGCATACCCCCAAATTACAAAGGCAGACTGGGCAGAATTCAAAAGGGTCAGGGCAACTCTAGAGTTTGTTGCGAAGAGTTTCAAGCAATCGGAACTTTATAAGAAGAACATACACCTCCATCGTATGGGTGTGGCAGGATACTATGACATGAAACTGATATGGGAACAGGAGAACAAAGAAGCAGTAGCGGCAGGTGGGAATCTAGCCTTTAGTGAAATCAAGGGCAAACGCGCCAGTGACTACTTGCGGGCACGTGAAAAGAGGCGTGGTGATGGAACTTATTACTTTGAAAATGCACGTGGCGCCAAACTGTATGAAGTGATGGTAGAGGCTTCCAAGATCCCTGGAAGGTTCTATAGGAACTCAGGGCCATGTGACATTCTGTCCATTGCTCTGGACACAAAAGAGCCCCCTGGCCGTGCAAGGGGTATAGGTGTTAATGTCTTGCACAAGAGGGCTTTCACACTCAAAGAAAGAAGAGAGGCTCGACATGAAAAAAGCGAGGAGTGAAATGAAGCGAGAATGCATTATGCGAAAAAGTTGAAGAAGGAGATTTATCCGGCTGTTCGAAAGGATGTTGAGTCAATGATGATGATGCGAAGACTCTAACACCGGATAGCCAGCAGATGAGAGGAGGCGGGCATGGATGATGTGCTTATTGCACGACAACACTTTGCACAAGACTAGCTGCATCACCGACCCCAGACACCGAGATCGCAGAATCGCCGTTGATGATGCTATATCTAATCTATCTGGAATGAAAGACATACTGAAGGGCGTGCTTACACATTATGAAGGTACATTAAAATGTGCAAATGTCTGGGTTTGCCCACCCTTCTTGGAAGATGGCCTCTTCTTGGACAATGTGCCATTGAAGCCGGGCTGTGAAAAGTGCTATGTGACTGAAGTAAAGCCTGGATTCAATGAATTTTCCTTGAAGAATGTCCTAGGAGACTTCGATGAGCAAAGGACCTTGGGAGACACACTGTTACATCACATCCAGTGGCCATGAAAGGAAATAGAGTTCATCGATGAGATTCCTGAAACCCCGCCAAGAAAAACCACTGTCACTCCTCAGCTGCTGATGCTCTCCTTGCCAGAGTAGCTCTCGCGGGCTGATGCATCAACCTGTGATCAGCCGGACCGACTTTGTGGCGTACAGTCCATGTCATCCTCCGCCCCAAAGCAGCCAGTGGCAAGGCCTACAACTGCTGATGACGCACCACCGGTTCAGATGCCGGCCGCTGAAGCAGCAGGGGGAGACCTAATCAAAGCACATGCTCAACAGACCAACACAGTGGAACAGATCGCTAAGCGATCGATGCTTGAACCGCCGCTAAGCGATGTAGGTCCGTAACCATCTGTTCATCAGTCCGTCGGTCCGCAGGCGCGTCATCAGCATACCAATGCGTTAGCACTTCCTGCTCAGCAAACCAACGCGTTGGCACGCCTCCTCAGCACACTGACAAGTTGGCACCACCTGCGCAGAAACCCGACATAGCTTCAATACATGGTCAGCAGTCCGATGCCTCTGCTCCTAGAGCGCAGCAGCCCGTCACTGCAGCACCGCCAGCTCAGAGGGCCGGCATAGATAAACAGTCTGCTAAGAAGTCCGTCCAAGCTTCACCGTCTTCTCGGCAGTCTACCGTGGAGGCAACCAGACGTTCTGCCAGAAATGCTTCAAGTACCAAGAAGGAAGTGGCCAAAAAGGCTACACCCACGACCACGAGGAAGCGCAGCGGGAAAGTGAAGAGGAAAGAGAATGATTGCCTCTTACTTAAAGCACTCATCGCCCAGAACCAAATTAACAGCAGCTTGTTCGAATCGGGGAGTAATTTTATTTTTGACGCCATGGATGATGAACAAGTAGAATTGTTGCTTGCTAAAAGAAAAGTAGACGTACTTGAAGAACGCAATTACATCCATGGCCAGCCATTTCTTGTTGGAGAATACTGTGATGAGTGCAGCTCCAGTTGCCGCGAGTTACATGAATATTGCATGGATCAAATGTCAGAAGGTCATCACCATTTGCTAGTCCACTACAACAGAGATCATTTCCGACACGATGCTGGTTCCATCATTGTGAGTTTCAACGACTTACATCTCTTCTTCAACTTCAACGTGCTCGATGCCACTCTTATCAAACTCTGATCAACTTCTCCATACAAGGCTGTAAATGATAAACAGCTAACTGCATTTTATTCCTCTCAGGGGATTGGACGCACAGAGAAGACAATGTGAGAGTGTGTATTTCATAGATCCTGTATTAGCAAATGGCACAACATTACATGAAAAGGACCGACAGGACTGGGCCGTTAACACGGTCGTCCGTATCTTCGACAACACGTCCCATGAAGAATCATTTCTCTGGCCATATCATGAAGGGTAAGTCAAGTAAACAACCACGCATACACTGATTGTCTTTTAGATTTCGACATCATTCGTAAGTTAATGGCTTTCTTAATATGTAGCAATCACTGGATATTGGTATTCATTGTTCCAAACAAGAACACAGTTTACCACATCGATTCTCTCAGAGAGTCAACAAACGCTCAAGATCTGACGCATCTTCAACAATTCTTGGATAGGTATTGAGTTCTATGATGTTGAAATTAATTCGCATTCATATCTGGTTCAATAATTGATGTTGTCAAAATTCATCATCATTTGCAGTGTGCTTGCATTGTGGGAAACTAAAACAGGGAACTTGTTCAAGAGGAAAATACCTCTGTTGCACGAGATCGTTTCTCCGGTAACACACCGAAATCCGTTATTTTCAGAAAATTTATCCAACAGTCTGCAAATACCTTTCCTTACGCTAGTCAAATGTTCAAGCTTCTAAATAAAACTCTTTCTATTTTGCCCAAAGAAAAATAATACATCTAACACCAGTTAGGTTGTTCCTAACAGGACAAATACATGACTAATTTTGTACAAAAAATTTCAGTGTCCTCAGCAAGAAGCAGGGACCAACCTTTGTGGATACTATGTTTGCAGACACATGATCTCCATTTGCAAATTTGCTGATAGTTGTGATGATCCTCGTGAATTAGTACCAGTAAGTCTATCTTAATTAATATCTTCTACTCCACTCATATGGAACATTCTGATCTTAAAAATACTGCAGCTCATCTTAAAATCGAGGACCCCTGAACCGCTCCCGGCTGGTGAATTGCTGATGGTTCGGAGATTTATCAGCGACTTCTTCCTGGATCACTACATCAATCCCACTGGTGATAATGAAGATTTCAGCATGCCTTCTCCTGAAACATTGAGTAAGAGTTAGCCGCTAAACATATAACACATGGATCCATTATCTTCCATCTGATGAGGTCTTCGTATTTCGTACACTATGATTAATTATGTAATGCATGTATGTGTGGACAAATCTGGGGAATTTAGCTACCATATGTTCAATTGCAATTGTTGTGAAATCTGATGAATGTTCTTCCTGTGGACACTATTTGTTCAATTGAATATTGTGGCGAATTTGCTTTTTGCGTGCCGATTCAAAATGGGATATTTTTGTTTATTTGTTCAATTGAATATTGTGGCGAATTTGCTTTTTGCGTGCCGATTCAAAATGGGATATTTTTGTTTTAACCTGGCAATTGCTCCGCACACGGTTCAACTAAAGGAGTGTGTGCGATCCACTTCAGAAAGCATACGTCAATCATATTGGAACCATCGGTGATACACAGCAGATCGCAAACGATTCGCAGCGCTGCTACGTGTGCGTAGGTTCTCCGGAACCGTTTGTGATATCGCGTTATCGCACACGAGAACTGGGAGTAAACCGTGCCCAATGCAAAATACAATCCCAGTCGTTTTTTTTTCAGGAAACGTGTGGGATCCCAAACGAAAAGCACACATCACTCCTGCAGCAACCGTCGGTGATACCTAACAAATCACAAATGGTCTGCAGCACTTGTATGTGTGCGAAGGGGCTCCTGAACTGTTTGTGATAGAACATTATCACAGACGGTAATTGTTGGAAAACGTGTGCGATGGAATCTAGCATGGTAGACGGGTTACGTAGAAAACTCGTGTGCAATAAGGCACAAATCACACACAGTTCATATGTTGGCCCGTGTGCCTTACATACTATTTCCCAAATGGTTCATTACGACAGACCGTATGGTTTCATTGCGTCATTAGAAACACTTAATCACCTATACCACACGTGCGAAAGAATTTAGTGTGTGCTACATCGCACACGAATACATTTTGGAAGTCCTCTGGTTCACTGTTACATATCCCCGACGGTTTCTGGGTCGTGTGGGAAGGACCCCCTATCGCACACACTCACTTGGTGGCGGTTCCGAAGGCCATCGCGGAAAGGGGTTAAAACCGTTTATTTAGGACCGACGCGCACCAGTGTTCTATCACAGATCTGAAAGCAAGATCTTTATTGCTAACAACGGATCCTTTCTAGAGAAGGAGTTTCTCTTGAAGGAAGTGACTGGGAAGAAAGTAGAACTTGATGAGGTAATTGTACCATCTCTCGAATTGGAAAATAGCTCATCACAGAAAACCGTTCCCGTGATTCCTACACCAACTAGAGAGGAAGCTAACGATAATGATCATGAAACTTCAGATCAAATTACCATCAAATTGTAGGTCAACCAGAGCATGTTCCGCACCAGAGTGGTACGGTGATCCTGTTCTGGAAGTCATGTTACTAGACCATGACAAAGCTACGAACTATGAAGAAGCTATGATGAGCCCAGATTCCGATAAATGGCTTGAGGCCATGAAATCTGAGATAGGATCCATATATGAGAACAAAGTGTGGACTTCGATGGACTTGGCCGATGATAATCAAGCCATTGAGAATAAATGGATCTTCAAGAGGAAGATGGACGCTGACGGTTGATAACCCACAAGTATAAGGGATCGCAACAGTTTTCGAGGGTAGAATATTCAACCCAAATTTATAGATTCAACACAATGGGAGCCAAAGAATATTTGAAGGTATTAGTAGTTGAGTTGTCAATTCAACCACACCTGGAGATTAATTATCTGCAGCAAAGTGATCAGTAACAAAGTAGTATGATAGTTTTGATAGTAGTGGCAGCAGCAACAATAATGGTAACAGTGATAGCAGTAATTTTGTAGCAAGCGTAACAATGATGATAGCAGTAGTAACTTAGCGAAACAATATAGGATAAATTTGTAGGCATTGGATTGGTGACTTGTTGGATGATATTCATCATGTGACAGTTATAACCTAGGGCGATATGGCACTAGCTCCAGTTCATCGATATAATGTAGGCATGTATTCCATAAATAGTCATACGTGCTTTATTAAAAGAACTTGCATGACATCTTTTGTCCTACCCTCCCGTGGCAGCGGGGTCCATACTGGAAACTAAGGGATATTAAGGCCTCCTTTTAATAGAGAACCGGAACAAAGCATTAAGACATAGTGAATACATGAACTCCTCCAACTACAGTCATCACCGGGAGTGGGCCCGGTTGTTGTCACTCCGGGGTTGCCGGATCATAACACGTAGTAGGTGACTATAACCTGCAAGGTCGGATCTAGAACATGGATATAATGATGATAACATAAACGGTTCAGATATGAGTTCATGGCACCCGGGCCCAAAGTGACAAGCATTAAGCATAGCAAAGTCATAGCAACATCAATCTAGGAACATAGTGGGTACTAGGGATGAAGCCCTAACAAAACTAACTCGATTACATGATGGATCTCATCCAACTCCTCACCGACCAGCGATCCTACGAAGGAATTACTCACTCCCGGTGGGGAGCATCATGGATTTGGCGATGAAGAAGGGTTGGTGATGACAAAGAACGAAGATCCCCCTCACCGGAGCCCCAAACGGACTCCAGATCTGCCCTCCCGAGGAAGAACAAGGCTTGGCGGCGGCTCCGTCTCATGGATCATGATAATTCTTTCTCCCTTGTTTTTTCTCCAAAAATAGGATTTTATAGCATTGGAATCTGGGTCTGCGGGGCCACCAGGTGGGGACAACACACCTGGGCGCGCCAGGAGAGGGGGGCGCGCCCTGGTGGGTTGTGCCCACCCAGGTGCCCCACTCCGCAGGTCTTGGCTCCAGAAATTCTCATTATTGATATAAAAAATCCTTGTGAAGTTCCGTTCCATTCCGAGAACTTTTATTTCTGCACAAGAATGACACAATGGTAGTTCTGCTGAATACAGTGTCAGTCTGGGGTTAGTTTCATTCAAATCGTGCAAATTAGAGTCCAAAACAAGAGGAAAAGCGTTAGGAAAAGTAGATACGTTGGAGACGTATCAACCCCCCCCCCCCCCCCAAGCTTAAATCTTTGGTTGTCCTCAAGCAATTCAGTTGATAAACTGAAAGTGAAAAAGAAAAACTTTTACGAACTCTTTTGCTCTTGTTGGCATAAATAAGCTTAAACAGCTACCAGGTTTTTAGCCAACATTATAACTAACCATGCCGACCATAAATCTTAAAGATTATAATGATTCATATCAATTACATAATCAGCTAGCGAGCAATAATAAGATATCTCAAATGGCAACACATTGTCAAAACAACTATGATATAATATGACAATAATGGTATCTCGCTAGCCCTTTCTGAGACCGCAAAACATAAATGCAGAGCACCTCCAAAGTTCAAGCAGCGACTAAACATTATAATTCATGGTAGAAAAGATCTAGTCATGATGCACCCAACATTAGCTACATACAATGCATAAGTCATGACAGCTGTGCTCTCAGGTTCTAGCGCTTGTTTTAGAAGGTGATGATATAACATAAAAGTAAATAGATAGTCCCTTCGCTGAGGGAAGCAGTGATTTGCAGAGGTGCCAGAGCTCAATTTTTAAAACAGGGATAAATGATATTTTGAGACATGCACCTTTCTCATTTACTTCACGACCATCAGTTATCAATATCTTCCATGCTAAGTACACTAGTGGCGGTTCCCAAGCGATAAAAGTAAAGATTTTGACTCCATTGGGAGTTTTTGTTTGATTATTTAAGAGATTACGTCTTTTTCATGTTTGCAGTTTGGGACTGGGCATCCCTATTACCGCCCTTTTCTCGTGCGATGGTGAGTGAATAAACACTCGACCTGATAATAACCCGCTTAACATGGAAGATACCGACCACCTCCTGTCGTTCCATGAACGATCCAGGAACACAAAACGGATATTTTTTAGAAGTTTTTAGAGGTGGCACATGCAAATTTACTTAGGACGGCAGGGTAATACCGTATATAGGTAGGTATGGTGGACTCATCTGGAATAACTTTGGGTTTAAGGTTTTTGATGTACAAGCAGAATTCCCACTTAGTACAGGCGAAGCCTAGCAACTAGATTGAGAAGCGGCCAGCTAGAGAGCAAAAACGGTCATAGCCATGCATTATGCATATGTAACATTGGACACTAGCATGAGTAGGATATGAACACCATGAACATAAATATCATAGAGGCTATGTTGGTTTTGATTCAACTACATGCATGAACATGTGCCAAGTCAAGCCACTCGAACATTCAGAGGAGGATCCCATATCATCATACTACATCACAATCATTTTAACGCTATGTTGATATCTAAGATAAATCATTATCAACTCCCAGCTACTTATGCATGGCATGAGAAACTATAATCTCTAATTGTCATTGCAAACATGTTTAATCATAATGGGCTGAATCATGGATACTAGGTTGAACATATTTACACAAACATAACAAGTCGAGTTCATACCAGTTTCTCTCTGCCCCGGCCAGTTCATCGAATATTGTCATTATTGCCTTTCACTTGCACGATGAACCATATGAAAATAATAATAGTGCAAGAGTGCCATGGACTAAGATGGAATCTGCAAACATTTTATTCAATGGGAGAAGACAAGGTAAAATGTGCTCTTTATTAGTTCAACAATTATTCATATGAGAGCCACTCAAAAATTTCATCGTGGTCTTCTCCTTGATACAACTCGAATAAAAAAAGAAAAGAAATTCAGAGAAACACAATGAAATATTTTTGGAGTTTTTGGTTTTCTTGAACAAGCAAATAAAAAACAAAAACAAGAAAAACTATTTACACGGGAAAGCTCCCAACAAGCAAAAGAAGAACAAGGAAATCTTTTTGGGGTTTCTTTTTAATATTACTACTAAGCATGCATAGAAAGTAAATTGACTACAACTTTTTTTTGGGTTTTTCTAAAGTTTTTCAAACACACAAGAAGAAAGGAAGAAAATAAATCTAAGCATGGATGATACAATGAAAAAGTGTGAACACCGACAAATGGAATAAATAAACATGAATGTAAACTCGGTGGAAACACGTACTCCCCCAAGCTTAGGCTTTTGGCCTAGCTTGGTAGTCGATCAGTAGCGTGGAGGGTAGTAGTCGGCGTGGTAGCTTACGGAGGCTCTTGGTGCAGACGCCTCGACCTGCCGTGCTGCCTCTACTTCCGCGTTGTGAGCTCGGGCCTCGCTCTCAAGAACAAAATATCTTCCCTTGCTATGACAGTCAAAGAGAGTAGGCGTAGGCAAATATGTGTGCACAACAGATTTTTGGTTAAACAATAGATTATAAGTGAAGTTATCAACCTTTTCCTTGAGAATCTTATGTTCTTTTAAAGTGTCAAAATCTAAATACCGCGTGGGTAGGATAGGATCAAAGGGCAAAGGTGAGATACCTAGCCCTCGTGCTAAACGCAAGGCATAAATTCCACCATAAAACCAGCCACTATTAGCATTGTGTTGAAGTCTGCGTGCAACAGTGGCTCCAAGGTTATAATCGCTTTCACCGGTGAGAGTAGTACGTATGAGGCTCAAGTCTGGAGCATAAAGCGTACTACAGTCTTGCTTGCCTACTATGCACTTCCCGTTAAATAATGCAAAGTATTGAATTGCGAGAAAATGAACGCTCTTTATTCTACCTTGTGTCACTCCCCTCCTTTCACCATAACAAAGACTGGTCAAGAATGTTTTGAACTCAGCCTTTGGTGGTTCATCAAGCGACACCCAAAATGGGAGCCTGCAGTGGTAAGCAAAATTCTCTAATGAGATGGTAAATGGGCTATCATAAAGCATAAGCGACACCCTAGACTCACGAGGAAATAATTTAAACTCTTTGACAAATGATTCAGTGAGAACTTGGCGTTTTTCACACTTACCTGAAAGGTAGGGACCGAGACCGGCATTGTGAACATATTGCTCAAATTCCTCCTTAATGCCCACATGCACCATATACTCATCGCAAGGCCACAAGCATGTTTTGGTGGCGGCATCTCGCATGGAACTTTTACTTGGTTCAACGTAAGACCAGCGAGCAGAACTGTCACTAGAAGATGCCCCCGAGGATCGCCTCCTCGAAGAACTCCTTCCAAAAAGGTTCATCATGTTCGCGTACAATTTTCTGAAAATAAGAAAAATTTGGTGGTGACAAAAATTTGTCAACAAAACTTTATGAAATTGATATCAACTACTCATAGGGATACATAGAGGCCATAGCAAGCATTCAAACTACTTATAACACTAAGAATTCAACATGCAAGCTCATCTACAGCAGCACCAAGAGTAGCTAATTATTCAAAATATAAACCACTAAAACAAAAACTAATTCGACAAACGGTGGAGTCACAAGCAACAATCTCCCGAAACAGTTTTAGAAACGGAGCTTCGAGCAAAGAGATCAAAATCCGCGGGTTTAAGAGCAAGAAAACGGGAGATATAGCAATGGAGATTTTTTTCTGGAGGTAAATGACGATGCGGGATGAAGAGGTAAGTGAGGGGCCCACATGGGGACCACAACCCACCAGGGCACGCCTGGGGGTCCTGGAGAGCCCACGTGGGTTGTGCCCACCTGGTGCACCTCCCTCTAATATTATTTGCACCAGAATTCAGAAATATTCAGAAAAAACCGTGTAAAATTTTCAGGGCATTCTGAGAACTTTTATTTTTGGGTCATCTTTTATTGCACGGGAAATTCAGAAAACAGACAAAATATGGCATTTATTTTATTTAACTAATAAAAACAGAAAACAAAAGGTAGGGACAAAAGGTAGTGCTTACTAAATTCATCAACTTCATACCGCTCAAAAATGATCCATTAATAAGGTTGATCAGGTCTTATTAACAACCACTTTCGATTAGCATAAAACCGAAGAACTTTCGTAAATCACTACGTTACCTCAATGGGGATATGCATTTCCCCAATAATAAGCATTTCATATTTCTTTTTGACAGTAGGTAGAGGTATTTGAAACTTCCAATAGTGATTTTCGGAGATTTTTCAATAACATTAATACCAGTCACTTGGAATTGTTTCTTCGAAAAGTGCACCATATGCTCATTACCATTGATATGAAAAGTGACCTTGCTTTTATTGCAATAAATAACAGCCCATTCAGTATTCAAGAAGGGTCTACCAAGGAAAATCGACATGTTTTCATCCTCGGGCATCTTAAGTATAACAAAGGCAGTCAAAATAGTAACATTAGCAACAACAACGGGCACATCCTCACATATACCGATAGGTATGGTAGTTGATTTATTAGCCATTTGCAAAGATATTTCAGTAGGTGTGAGTTTATTTAAGTCAAGTCTTTTATATAAAGAGAAATGCATAACACTAACACCAGCTCCTAAATCACACAAAGCAGTTTTCACATAATTCTTTTCGATAGAGCAAGGTATAGGTTGTATTCCCGGATCTCCAAGTTTTTTAGGTACTCCATCCTTAAAAGTATAATTAGCGACCATAGTGGAGATTTCAGCTTCCGGTATTTTTCTCTTATTAGTGATGATGTCTTTCATATACTTTGCATAAGGAGGCATTTTCAAGATATCAGTCAAGCGAGTACGCAAAAAGACTGGCCTCAACATTTCAGCAAAGCGTTCAAATTCTTCATCATATTTATTTTTAGTTGACTTGGGTGGAAAAGGCATAGGTTTTTGAACCCACGGTTCTCTTTCTTTACCGTGTTTTCTAGAAACAAAGTCTCTTTTATCATACCTTTTATTCTTAGGTTGTGCGTTATCAAGATCAACAGGTGGTTCTATCTCAACATCATTATCTGGTTCTTTATCATTATTTGGTTGAGTATCTTCATGAACTTCATCATTATCTTTTCCATTATCACTAGGTGAGTGTTCATTACCAGATTGAATTTCAACATCTGAGATACAAGTTTCATTATCATTATCAGGAGGTTTTTCTATTTCAGGTTCACTAGAAGTATGCAAAGTCCTATCATTTTTCTTCTTCTTTTTGTTTTTAGAAGGACTGGGTGCACTAGTGTTAGCTCTTTGTGAATCTTGTTCAATTCTTTTTGGGTGCCCCTCAGGATAAAGTGGTTCCTGGGTCATTTTACCTCCTCTAGTCGCAACTCTAACAGCAAAGTCATGCATATTATGATTCATTTCATCAAGCAATTCTCTTTGTGATTTAGCAACTTGTTCTAATTGAGTTTGAACCATAGAACCATGCTTTCCAACACCTCTAACATCATTTGAAATTCTAAATAACAAGTCACTCAAGCGAGCAATCATATCAGAATTGTATTTCAATTGTTTCATAACATTTGCATTGAAATGATCTTGTTTTCTAATGTAGTTTTCAAACTCATAAAGGCATTGACTAGGATGCATATTGTGAGGATTATCATTATCATTGAACTTCATTAGAGAATTTACCTCTACCACCTTAGGATGTGTGGGTGTATTAAGCCCATGTATTTCTTCAATAGGAGGTAAAATTTTAACATCCTCAGCTTTAATACCTTTTTCCTTCATAGAGTTCTTTGCCTCTTGCATATCTTCAGGACTGAGATATAACATACAAATCTTCTTCGAAGTGGGTTGCCGGTGGTTCAGGAATAGTCCAATCATCATAGTTTTTTAATATGTTATTCAATAATTCTTCAGCTTGTCCAATAGTTCATTCACTGAAAACACAACCAGCACAACTATCTAGGAAGTCCCTAGAAGCATCGGTTAGTCCATTATAGAAGATAACAAGTATTTAATTTTTCTTAAGAGGATGATCAGGCAAAGCATTAGGTAACAGGCAAATCCTCCCCCAAGCTTGTGGGAGACTCTCTTCTTTAGTTTGCACAAATTTAAATATTTCCTGTAAGGCAGCTTGTTTCTTATGAGCAGGGAAATATTTTTCATAGGAGTAATAAATCATATCCAAGGGACTACGCACACAATCATATCCTGGGGATATGCCATGATCTGATGTAAAAAGAAGTTATTGCATCCCGCGGCTCCACATGACGATCTAATCATCGCCGCGGATATGTGTTGATCCAATATGAAAAAAGTGAGTAATGACATCCGACGGCTCTACATGGCGATCTAATCGTCGCCGCGGATGTCTATAGATCCAATATGGAAAGAGAGAGTAATGACATATACTGGCTCTATGTGACGTTGTAATCGTCACCGCATATATGCCACGATCTAATGTAAAAAAAAGTTATTGCATCCCGCGACTCAACCTGACGCTCAATCGTCGCCGCGGATGTATGATGATCCGATATAAAACGGAGATGGTTATGACATCTTGACTCTATATGGCGATTGAATTGCTGACGTGGACTTTTCACCGTCATGTGACCTTCTTGTCATTTTTCACCCTTTGATCCTCATTTATTTGAGTTTTCTTGATTTGTGATGATCTACATGCAAATTCTTGCATGAATTACTGTACACGTACCAGCGTGCATGGTACATGGCATGAGCAAAAGCCTTCCCGAGACTGCAACATATACACACATCCTGAACTAGAGTTTGCAAACATTTACAAAAAAGGTGATTCAGTTGACATGCAGAGGTCAACTTATGATGAGAATCAAGCACGTACCAACAATGACATGGCCATCTACACAGGAATAATAAGACGCCATTGTTCAAAGTTTATACACTCTTTATTCAGATCAGCTGTCGGTTCATTATTCCATCCCTCTCTCTTCCTGGACCAACGAGGCCGGAATATGATGCATACACGTCCTAGCCGACAAGGTTTGAAACACATAGTCCGCGACCGATGAGGCCGAGCAACTACTTTAAGGCTTCATATCAAATGTTCGACCGATTGCTCATGGAGAGGTGGAGCTGAATATTACATGGTTGATGATGTGTTACGACTACAACTTTAGCAATGCAGTTTTTTTTTGTCCTGAGCATTTTTAGAAGGGCTTATCTTTAATCAAAAGGTCATGTTGTAACTCCTTGACATGTAAACATTTCTCATAGTGGATTGGCCTCCGTGCCACCGTGGTTTTTTACCCAACTTGGGTTTTCCACGTTAAAATGTGTGTCCCCTGTGCATGCTTTGATGGTTTGTTTTATTTCCATGCATATCATTACGAAGGCGTGAGATAGAGATTTATAAAGATAAGATGACCATTTGATGTAGCTTAATCGGAGGTATTATGCGAGTGTAGACTTGCAGATGTAATTAATTAGAATTCTTTCGAGGTTCCAGGAATTAAGGACTTTCGCAATCGTCTCAGTCAGATATATATTCAGGCGCAATATGGAACATACAGGTGAAATAGAAATAGGCAATCCTTTGATAATTCGATAAAGTGTGAGTCTCCTATTTTTGTGTATTCAAAGTACTGAATTTGTATACAACTGTATACTGGCACGCCCGCACCTAAAATGCCAACGCGGATATATTTAATATTTATCTCGCATAAAACAATTGGATCGGTGACTTGTTGGATGATATTCATCATGTGACAATTATAACCTAGGGCGATACAGCACTAGCTCTAGTTCATCGATATAATGTAGGCATGTATTCCGTAAATAGTCATACGTGCTTTATTAAAAGAACTTGCATGGCATCTTTTGTCCTACCATCCCGTGGCAGCGGGGTCCATACTGAAAACTACGGGATATTAAGGCCTCCTTTTGATAGAGAACCGGAACAAAGTATTAACACATAGTGAATACATGAACTCCTCAAACTACGGTCATCGCCGGGAGTGTGCCCGGTTGTTGTCACTCATGGGTTGCCGGATCATAACACGTATTAGGTGACTATAACTTGCAAGGTTGGATCTAGAACATGGATATAATGATGATAACATAAACGGTTCAGATCTGAGTTCATGGCACCCGGGCCCAAAGTGACAAGCATTAAGCATAGAAAAGTCATAGCAACATCAATTTAGGAACATAGTGGATACTAGGGATCAAGCCCTAACAAAACTAACTCGATTACATGATGAATCTCATCCAACTCCTCACCGACCAGCGAGCCTACAAAGGAATTACTCACTCCCGGTGGGGACCATCTTTGAATTGGGGATGAAGAAGGGCTGATGGTGAAGACGAACGAAGATCCCCCTCTCCGGAGCCCCAAACGGACTCCAGATCTGCCCTCCCGAGGAAGAACAGGGCTTGGCGGCGGCTCCATCTCGTGGATTGCGATCATTCTTTCTCCCTGGTTTTTTCTCCAAAAATAGGATTTTATAGCGTTGGAATCAGGGTCTATGGGGCCACCAGGTCGTGACAACCCACCTGGGCGTGCCAGGATAGGGGGCCGCCCCCTGGTGGGTTGTGCCCACCGAGGTGCCCCACTCCGGCAGGTCTTGACTCCAGAAATTCTTATTATTGATATAAAAAATCCTCGCAAAGTTTTGTTCCATTCCGGTAACTTTTATTTCTGCACAAAAATAACACCATGGTAGTTCTGCTGAAAACATCGTCAGTCCGGGGTTAGTTTCATTCAAAATCATGCAAATTAGAGTCCAAATCAAGAGGAAAAGCGTTAGGAAAAGTAGCTACGTTGGAGACGTATCAATGGTAGTGTTACTATCTACAAAGCTCAAATTGTCGCAAAAAGTTTTTCGACAAGTTCAAGGTGTTGACTACGATGAGTTTTTCTCATTCGTATCGATGCTTAAGTCTGTTCGAATCATGTTAGCAATTGCCGCATTTTATGAAATATGGTAAATAGATATCAAAACTGCATTCCTTAGTGGATTTATTAAAGAAAATTTGTATATGATGCAACAAGAAGGTTTTGTCAATCCTAAAGGTGTTAAAAAAATGTGCAAGCTCCAGCGATCCATCTATGGACTGGTGCAAGCATCTCGGAGTTGGAATATACGCTTTGTTGAGTTGATCAAAGAATATAGTTTTATACAGACTTGTGGTGAAGCCTGTATTTACAAGAAAGTGAGTGGGAGCACTACAGCCTTTCTGATAAGTATATGTGAATTATATATTATTGATCGGAAATGATGTAAAATTTTCTGGAAAGCATAAAGGAGTGTTTGAAAGGAGTTTTTCAAAGAAAGACCTCAGTGAAGCTGCTTACATATTGGGCATCAAGATCCATAGAGATAGACCAAGAGGCTTGATAAGATTTTTCAATGAGTACATACCTTGACAAGATTTTGAAGTAGTTCAAAATGGAACTGTCAAAGAAGGAGTTTTTGCCTGTATTGCAAGGTGTAAAGTTGAGTAAGACTCAAAACCCGACCACGGCAGAAAATAGAAAGAGAATGAATGTCATTCCCTGCCTCAGCTATAGGTTCTATAAAGTATGTTATGGTGTGTACCAGACCTATTGTGTACCTTTCCATGAGTTTGGCAAGGGGGTACGATAGTGATCCAGGAGTGGATCACTGGACAGCGGTCAGAGTTATCATTAGTTACCTAAGAGGACTATGAAAATATTTCTCGGTTATGGAGGTGATAAAGAGTTCGCCGTAAAGACTTATGTCGATGCAAGGTTTTACACTGATCCAAATGACTCTGAGTCTCAATATGGATACATATTGAAAGTGGGAGCAATTAGTTAGAGTAGCTCCATGCAGAGCATTGTAGACATACAAAATTTGTAAAATACATACGGCTCTGAATGTGGCAGCCCCGTTGACTAAACTTCTCTCACAAGCAAAACATGATCACACCTTAGTACTCTTTGGGTGTTAATCACATAGCAATGCGAACTAGATTATTGACTCTAGTAAATGATACGTCTCCAACGTATCTATAATTTTTTATTGCTCCATGCTACTTTATCTACTGTTTTGGACTATATTGGGCTTTATTTTCCACTTTTATATTATTTTTGGGACTACCCTATTAACCAGAGGCCCAGCCCAGAATTGTTGTTTTTTGCCTTTTTCAGTGTTTCGAAGAAACAGAATATCAAACGGAGTCCAAATGGAATAAAATCTTCGGAAATGTGATTTTCTCACCGAACGTGATCCAGGAGACTTGGACCCTACGCCAAGGCACAAGAGAGGCGGTCACGAGGGTGGGGGCGCCCCCCTAGGGCGCGCCCCCTGCCTCGTGGGCCCCCTGTTGCTCCACCGACGTACTCCTTCCTCCTATATATACCTCATTGCCCCCAAACGATCGTAACAGAGCCAAAACCTAATTCCACCGCCGCAACTTCCTCAGATCCACGAGATCCCATCTTGGGGCCTGTTAGGAGCTTCACGGAGGGCATCCACCACGGAGGGCTTCTACATCAACACCATAGCCTCTCCGATGAAGTGTGAGTAGTTTACTTAATACCTTGGGTCCATAGCTAGTAGCTAGATGGCTTCTTCTCTTTTTGGATCTCAATACAATGTTCTCCCCCTCTCTCGTGGAGATCTATTCGATGTAATCTTCTTTTTGCGGTGCGTTTGTTGAGACCGATGAATTGTGGGTTTATGATCCAGCTTATCTATGAATAATATTTGGATCTTCCCTGAATTCTTTTATGTATGATTGCGTTATCTTTGCAAGTCTCTTCGAATTATCCGTTTGGTTTGGCCAACTAGATTGGTAGTTCTTGCAATGGGAGAAGTGCATAGCTTTGGGTTCAATCTTTCGGTGTCCTTACCCAAAGGATGTAAAGGGTTGGAAGGCACGTATTGTATTGTTGCCATCGAGGATAACAAGATGGGGTATTTCTCATATTGCATGAATTTATTCCTCTACATCATGTCATCTTGCTTAAAGCGTTACTCTGTTTTAAACTTAATACTCTAGATGCATGCTGGATAGCGGTCGATGAGTGGAGTAATAGTAGTAGATGCAGAATCGTTTCGGTCTACTAGTCTCGAACATGATGCCTATATACATGATCATACCTAGATAAACTCATAACTATGCTCAATTCTGTCAATTGCTCAACAGTAATCCGTTCACCCACCGTAGAATACTTATGCTCTTCAGAGAAGCCACTAGTGAGACCTATGGCCCCCCGGTTTATTCTCATCATATCAATCTCCATCACTTTAATACTTGCTTTGTTTTTACTTTGCCTTTTACTTTTCACTTTGCATCTCTATACCAAAAATACCAAAAATATTATCTATCATCTCTATCAGATCTCACCCTCGTAAGTGACCGTGAAGGGATTGACAACCCCTAATCGCGTTGGTTGCGAGTAGCTATCGTTTTGTGCAGGTACGAGGGACTTGTCTGTGGCCTCCTACTGGATTGATACCTTGGTTCTCAAAAACTGAGGGAAATACTTACGCTACTTTGCTGCATCATCCTCTCCTCTTCGGGGAAATCCAACGCAGTGCTCAAGAGGTAGCAAGAAGAATTTCTGGCGCTGTTGCTGGGGAGTCTACGCAAAAGTCAACATACCAAGTACCCATCACGATCCCTATCTCCCGCATTACATTAGTTGCCATTTGCCTCTCGTTTTCCTCTCCCCCACTTCACCCTTGCCGTTTTATTCGCCCTCTCTTTCCCAATCTCCTCCTCTCTTTCCGTTGTGTTTTCCTCGTCTGTTTGTTTCCTCGTGTGTTGAATTGCTTGTTTATCGCGATGGCTCAAGATGCTACCAAATTGTGTGACTTCACCAATACCAATAATAATGATTTCCTTAGCACTCCGATTGCTCCTCTTGCGAATACTGAATCTTGCGAAATAAATACTGCTTTGTCGAATATTGTTATGAAAGATCAATTCGCCGGCCTTCCTAGTGAAGATGCCGCTACTCATCTGAATAGCTTCGTTGATTTATGTGATATGCAAAAGAAAAAAGATGTCGATAATGATGCCGTTAAGTTGAAGCTATTTCCTTTTTCGCTTTGAGATCGTGCTAAAGCGTGGTTTTCATCTTTGCCTAAAAATAGTATTGATTCCTGGAACAAGTGCAAAGATGCTTTTATCTCTAAGTATTTTCCTCCCGCTAAGATTATCTCTCTTAGGAATGATATTATGAATTTTAAGCAACTTGATCATGAACATGTTGCACAAGCTTGGGAGAGAATGAAATTAATGATACGTAATTGTCCTACTCATGGTTTAAACTTGTGGATGATTATACAAAACTTTTATGCCGGATTGAATTTTGCTTCTAGAAATCTTTTTGATTCGGCCGGGGGAGGCACTTTTATGGAAATCACTCAAGGAGATGCTACTAAACTCCTAGATAATATTATGGTTAATTATTCTCAATGGCATACTGAAAGATCTACTAATAAAAAAGTGCATGCAATAGAAGAAATCAATGTTTTGAGTGGAAAGATGGATGAACTTATGAAATTATTTGCTACTAAGAGTGTTTCTTCTGATCCTAATGATATGCCTTTGTCTACTTTTATTAAGAATAATAATGAATCTATGATGTGAATTTTTTTGGTAGGAATAATTTTGGTAAAAAAACATGTATAGAGGGAATTTTAATCCTAGGCCTTATCCTAGTCATTCCTCTAATAATTATGGAAATTCCTAAAACAACTCTTATGTAAATTTTAATAAGATGCCCTCTGAATTTGAGAATAGTGTTAAACAGTTTATGAATTCACAAAAGAATTTTAATTCTTTGCTTAAGGAGAAATTGCTTAAAGTTGACGATTTGGCTAGGAATGTTGCTAGAATTTCTCTTGAAGTTGATTCTTTAAAGCTTATATCTATTCCTCCTAAGCATGATATCAATGAGTCTCTCAAAGCTATGAGAATTTCCATTGATGAGTGCAAAGAAAGAACCGCTAGGATGCGTGCTTCCAAAGATGCCTTTATTAAAGCGTCTTCTTCCAATTCCTATGAAAATCAAGATAAAGATCTAAAAGTTATTGATGTGTCCCCTATTAAGTCTTTGTTTTGTAATATGAATCTTGATGAAACTGAATATGATCTTCCTTTAACTAGAAGGTGTTCTAAGAATTCGAAGTTTTTAGATCTTGATGATGAAATTGATAAAAGTGGGATTGAAAGAAATAAAAATCTAGATGTTGCTAAACCCACTATTTTGGATCTCAAGGAATTTAATTATGAAAATTGGTCTTTAATTGATTGTATTTCCTTGTTGCAATCCGTGCTAAATTCTCCTCATGCTTATAGTGAAAATAAGGCCTTTACCGAACACATTGTTGATGCCTTGATGCAATCTTATGAAGAAAAACTTGAGTTGAAAGTTTCTATCCCTAGAAAACTCTATGATGAGTGGGAACCTACTATTAAAATTAAAATCAAAGATTATGAGTTTCATGCTTTGTGTGATTTGGGTGCTAGTGTCTCCACTATCCCCAAAACTTTGTGTGATTGCTAGACTTCCGTGACTTTGATGATTGCTCTCTAAACATGCATCTTGCGGATTACACTATTAAAAAGCCTATGGGAAGAATTAATGATGTTCTTATTTTTGCAAATAGGAATTATGTGCCCATAGATTTTATCGTTCTTGATATAGATTGCAATCCTTCATGTCCTATTATTCTTGGTAGACCTTACCTTAGAACGATTGGTGTAATTATTGATATGAAGGAAGGGAATATTAGATTCCAATTTCCATTAAGGAAAGGCATGGAACACTTTCCTAGAAAGAAAATAAAATTACCATATGAATCTATTATGAGAGCCACTTATGGATTGCCTACCAAAGATGGCAATACTTAGATCTATCCTTGCTTTTATGCCTAGCTAGGGGCGTTAAACGATATAGCTTGTTGGGAGGCAACCCAATTTTATTTTTATTTTTTTGTTTTTGCTTATATTTAGAAATAAATATTTGTTCTAGCCTCTGTTTAGATGTGTTTTTATCTTTTAATTAGTGTTTGTGCCAAGCTAGACCTATTGGATCTTCTTGGATGATAGTTATTTGATCTTTCTGTAATTTCCAGAAACTTTGCGCTCAGTGCCCGAATTATTAAAAATCACCAGAACGTGATAAAATACTTATTCCAATTTCTTCTGATCAATAAACAAAATTTCCAGGTCTTCTAATTTTGGTAGAATTTTGTGAGTTCCAGAAGTTCGCGTTAGTTACAGATTACTACAGACTGTTCTGTTTTTGACAGATTCTGTTTTTCGTGTATTGTTTGCTTATTTTGATGAATCTATGGCTAGTAAAATAGTTTATAATCCATAGAGAAGTTGGAATACAGTAGGTTTAACACCAATATAAATAAATAATGAGTTCATTACAGTACCTTAAAGTAGTCTTTTGTTTTCTTTCTCTAACGGAACTCATGAGATTTCTATTGAGTTTTGTGTTGTGAAGTTTTCAAGTTTTGGGTGAAATCTTTTGATGGATTATGGAACAAGGAGTGGCAAGAGCCTAAGCTTGGGGATGCCCATGGCACCCCCAAGATAATCCAAGGACACCAAAATTCAAAGCTTGAGGATGCCCGGAAGGCATCCCTCTTTAAATCCACTTCCATCGGTAATTTACTTGGAGCTATATTTTTATTCACCAACATGATATGTGTTTTGCTTGGAGCGTCTTGTATTATTTGCGTCTTTGCTTGTTAGTTTACCACAATCATCCTTTCTGTACACACCTTTTGAGAGAGCCATACATGAATTGGAATTTGATAGAATACTCTATGTGCTTCACTTATATCTTTTGAGCTTGATAGTTTTGCTCATAGTGCTTCACTTATATCTTTTGAGCGTGATAATTTTTTGTCTAGTGCTTCACTTAGATCTTTTAGAGCACGGTGGTGGATTTGTTTGAAAGAAACTTGATCTCTCATGCTTCACTTAGATTATTTTGAGAGTCAATAATAGCATGGTAATTTGCTTAATGTTAATATACTTGGTATTCAAGATATGTGAAACTTTCTTTTGAGTGCGTTGAATACTAAGATAAGTTTGATGCTTGATAATTGTTTTGAGATATGGAGGTGATAATATCATAGTCGTGCTAGTTGAGTAGTTGTGAATTTGAGAAATGCTTGTGTTGAAGTTTGCAAGTCCTGTAGCATGCACGTATGGTTAAAGTTATGTAACAAATTTGAAACATGAAGTGTACCTGGCTTGTGCATCCTTATGAGTGGCGGTCGGGGACGAGCGATGGTCTTTTCCTACCAATCTATCCCCTAGGAGCATGCGCGTAGTACTTGATTTTTGATGACTTCTAAATTTTTGCAATAAGTATATGAGTTCTTTTGACTAATGTTGAGTCCATGGATTATACGCACTTTTACCTTTCCGCCTTTACTAGCCTCTTCTGTACCATGCATTGCCCTTTATCACCTTGAGAGTTGGTGCAAACTTCGCCGGTGCATCCAAACCCCGTGATATGATACGCTCTATCACACATAAACCTCCTTATATCTTCCTTCAAACAGCCACCATACCTACCTATTATGGCATTTCCATAGCCATTCCGACATATATTGCCATGCAACTTTCCACCGTTCCGTTCATCATCATCATGACATACTTTACTTTTGTCATATTGCCATTGCATGATCATGTAGTTGACATCGTATTTGTGGCAAAGCCACCATACATTATTTTTCATACATGTCACTCTTGACTCATTGCACCATCCCGGTACACCACCGGAGGCATTCATATAGAGTCATATCTTGTTCTAGTATCGAGTTGTAATCCTTATGTTGTAATCAATAGAAGTGTGATGATCATCATTATTAGAGCATTGCCCAATAAAAAAAGAAAGGCCAAAAAAAGGGGGAAGGCCCAAAAAAAAGAAAAGAAATAAAAAGGGCAATGTTACTGAGGGAGTCCCGGACTAGGGGGTGTCCGGATAGCCGGACTATCGTCATGGCCGGACTCCAAGACTATGAAGATACAAGATTGAAGACTTCGTCCCGTGTCCGGATGGGACTTTCCTTGGCGTGGAAGGCAAGCTTGGCGATACGGATATGTAGATCTCCTACCATTGTAACCGACTTTGTGTAACCCTAGCCCTCTCCGGTGTCTATATAAACCGGACGGCTGTAGTCCATAGGACGAACAACAATCACACCATAGGCTAGCTTCTAGGGTTTAGCCTCTTTGATCTCGTGGTAGATCCACTCTTGTAACACACATCATCAATATTAATCAATCAGGACGTAGGGTTTTACCTCCATCAAGAGGGCCCGAACCTGGGTAAAACATCGTGTCCCTTGTCTCCTGTTACCATCCGCCTAGACGCGATTCGGGACCCCCTACCCGAGATCCGCCGGTTTTGACACCGACATTGGTGCTTTCATTGAGAGTTCCTCTGTGTCGTCACCAACAGGCCCGATGGCTCCTTTGATCATCAACAACGACGCGGTCCAGGGTGAGACTTTTCTCCCCGGACAGATCTTCATGTTCGGCGGCTTTGCACTGCGGGCCAATTCGCTTGGCCATCTGGAGCAGATCGGAAGCTACGCCCTTGGCCGTCAGGTCAGATTTGGAAGTTTAAACTATACGGCCGATATCCGCGGAGACTTGATCTTTGACGGATTCGAGCCGCAGCCAAGCGCGCCGCACTGTCTCGATAGGCATGATCTAGCTCTGCGAACGGTGCCCTCGAGACCGCGAGAATCTGCTCCGACCCTTAATCCAGAGCCGGATTCCCGATCGAGGACGAGTGGTTGGACACCGCCTCGGGCTTTAATCTCTACGGCGACCGAGCGAACTCCATCCCTGTCGCTGCGAAGACCTTGACTCTGTGGTGCCGGACTCCTCTCCGGACTCCGAACCCTCCGTGCCCTTGCCAATCGAATCCGATTGGGCGCCCGTTATGGAGTTCACGGCCGCGGACATCTTTCAGCACTCGCCCTTTGGCGACATCATGAATTCACTAAAGTCTCTCTCTTTATCCAGAGAGCCCTGGCCGGACTACGAAAAAGAAGGTTGGGATGCGGACGATGAAGAAACTCAATGCCCACCCACCACCCACTTCATAGTCAATCGCCGAAAAGCTTACACGGCGTGCTCGATTTCGATTCAAGACATCGACGGTATGGACGGCGATGTAGGAGACAACAATGAACCAGCACCTATAGGATGCTGGACAACCTCATCCCATGATGTATACATGGTGGATGCACCTAAAGGAAATGAAGACGAGGAACAACGGACGCCACGAAGGATAAATCCCTCGAAAAGCAGTCAAACGGCAACGTAAACGCCGAACAAAGTCCCGCCTCAACAAAGACGCAGCCATAGAGCAGGGCGAACCGATGGACAACGAACAAGCTATCGAGCAATCGTCTGAACAAGACAACTTGGATAAACAATCTGTCCCCGGCGCAGACAACAGTCCGGACGACCTCACGCCGGACAAACCATTGGAGCAAAATGACCTCCAGAAAAGGCTCGCTGCCATCGCTGCGTAGCCTGAAAAGCAGAAGCGGAAGCTCAAAACAGCGGAAGATGCACTCATGATTAGATGGAGCAAAGTATTCAGCACCATGAATAGAAATGCGGCTGACGATCGCCCGAACAAAGAGCTACCGAAAAGAAAGCTACGCCCTAATTGGACGAGGAGGCCTTAGAGCCCCCACAATTAAAAAGCAAGAAGGCCACCCGGTCGGATGGACGACCTCACGGCAAAAAGAGAGCGGCGAATGGTGCCGCACACAAGCCAATATGCGATCCGCCTAAGGATTCACATCAAAAGGATGGCCCAATTAGGTCCATCTATGGGCCAAGAAAGCACGCTCGTCAAAGCAATGCAATACGCCAAAATTCAAAACCACGGCATACCCAAATATAGGGCGCCAGACGCCCCTATGTTTCACCGATGAGGTGTTGGATCATGAATTTCCAATGGATTCAAACCCGTAAACATAGAGGCATACGACGGAACAACAGACCCTGGAGTCTGGATTGAGATTACATCCTCCACATACACATGGCTAGAGGAGATGATCTCCACGCCGTAAAATACTTACCCCTTAAACTCAAAGGGCCAGCTCGGCATTGGCTTAAGAGCCTCCCCGAAAATACCATTGAAAGCTGGGAAGAGCTCGAGGATGCATTTCGGGCAAATTTTCAGGGGACATACGTCCGCCCTCCGCACCTGACGATCTAAGTCACATAACTCAACAGCCCGGAGAGTCAGCCGGAAATTTCGGAACAGGTTCCTTACTAAAAAGAACCAAATAGTCGACTGTCCGGACGCTTGAAGCCTTGGCAGCTTTCAAACACAACGTCCGAGACGAATGGCTCGCCAGACACCTCGCCAAGAAAAGCCAAGAACAATGGCCGCATTAACAAGCCTCATGACCCTCTTTATGCTAGGGAAGATAGCTGGCTGGCTAGATGCAAAGACCAGCGACCCGAGTACATCCAAAATCAGGGATGGAAATGAAATCACGACGCAGAAAAGATCAGCGGAATAAGGAAAATGGCCCAAATAGTACGGCGGTCAACGCTGGATTCAAAAGCTCTTGGCGAACAACAAAACACCGCCCTAAAGGATAATAAAGGACGAAGCTATCCAACCTAAACAAGATTACGGATAGACTGTGCCAAATACATGGTACCTCCGGAAGCTCGCAAACCATACCCACAGAGATTGTTGGGTCTTCAAGCAGTCCGGCCGACTTAACGCCAAACACAAGGGGCTCGACACACCAAGTGAAAGTGACTAAACCCAAAAGCAGCACTCCGGAAAACAAAAGACTTTCCCACTAGAAGTCAAAACAGTGAACTCACTTCATGTGATAACACACAAAGACGCAAGACCGCCATACCAGACACCGTCGCATAATGGGGATAGAACCTACCAAAATTCGCTATAGCAGCACTTCCTTCAAAGGAATGACGCCAGCCTTCTTTATTATACAGGCTTTGTACCAAAGAGAGGTTGTGTTCGGTTCATCCGACAACCCCCGTCATGCGAAAAGCTCACTCCCCATCGCCCCACTCAAAGAAGTAGCCCTTAAGCACTCTGAGGCATACAACTTCGCCCGCTTACGCAATACCGCATTATGCATCTCTAACACTTAAAATGCCCGGTCCACGCGACATCATCTCGTTAAAAGGAAGTATTAAGTGTCACTTGAGCACGGAAGAACGGGAGACTGCCTTGACAGCCCCACAGCTATCCGGCTCTGCTAGGCCAAGAACCTGAATCGGTCATTCAAACCCCGGACTCGGTTAGACGAGTCAGGCGCCAACTAGCGGCATACCCCCATACGAGGGGCCGCATACATGCATAACAAGAGACAATAAAGCTCAATTTTATTTAATTCTTCGAACCGTACTCTGTTTATTTAATATTAAGTACACCTTTCGCACGACCCTTTTTCTTTCAAACTAAGTTCCTCTCTTTTACAGATGAACAACGTGCTACACCCGTCCAGGATACGGCACAACGGAGAACAGGCGCAGACGGGAAGTAGGGACCCGTTGCAAGGATTCTTTTCAGATTAAGACCCTGCGTAAACCTTTTTTCACTGTCTCTTGTTGATATACATCCCCCCGGTTCCTTAATATAACCGAGGAGGAGGCTGGTGCTTTGGCATTGGCCGCACCAGAATTTTTGCGCTTGCCTGGACACCAGGGGCTTAAGGCATTATTCTGCCCATTTTCATAAAGACCGAATACCTTAGGGAGTATTCGGCGTCTCGAGTTAGGCCTTATATGCATCAGCTCCGAATCATGTCTTTGGTCAAATGTTGGGTTGCCCGACTCGTGTTTTGCTGCCTTACGTTCCGTTTTCACGGCTAACGCGGCACCAGGAGAACTCATCGCGATTGTGCCCGGTTCGCCGGGCGAGCACCTCGATGGAGAAGGCCGAAAACTGACCGGCATGATATAGCGAGAGACCGGTCAACCACTCGATGACTCACAGAATGTTTAGGATTCCTCCGCATTAACGAAGGACGGTTTTCGGTCGAGCACATACGCACTTGAATTCGGGAGAGTGCGGTGCCCTGTGGGCTATATAGTAGCCCCACCCTCAAACTCCTATGGCTAAGTGAAAGTGATAAAGCATTATAGTCCGGTTGTTCGGTTTGCTACGCTATCACCTCCTTAACAGGACCAAGACATTGGATTAAGTGTGAAAAGCGCTTTTTGCAAACACCCGCACTATGTGCGTGGGGCTGAAACCAAGGACTGCCATCTTTTAGGTTATATACACATATACATAAGCGGCCGACAGGAGTAGTTTACTACTTGAACGCACAAGTATAAAAAGCACTTATATTACATTGAAACATTGTTTTCACAAATCATACATGTCATTTAAACATAATATCCTTCGAAATCGCGTCTCTATTAAACGAGCTACCGCAGGACTTCTTCAAAGTAGTGCTCGGCAGTACTCGGCCTCTGTCCGAATCACGGGATGCAACATCGATGGGCTTCATCTACGCCCAAGATGTCTTGACACGGGCAAGAGCCATCCGCGCTCCTCAATACACGCCGATCGCTTCATTGCGTCGACACGCTGCACCGCACCAAGAAACTGCTGCACTAAACCAAAATAGCTCTTCGGCCGGGTCCGTCTGCCACAAGTGAGTCAAGACATGCTTCATGGAAAATCCGGACAATCAATTCAGCTCGGCCCATTCGCCAACCGATCGGTCAGCGGCAGAGGACGCCCGGACTATGGAATTGCGACCAATATAGCTCTTCCCTTACCCCTTCTTCGCCCCGGAAGTGCTCAACCGCTGGCCCACAGCCGCCGCCAAGTCCAGATAAGCATCCTGTGAACTCCACAATTTATCCAACTGAGCATACTTTGGATCTGTATATTTCCTCCGCAGCAGAAACGGTTTTCCAACCGCAATTGCCCCGGCCCGACTCAGCTCCTCCTTGGTAGCTCTCAAAGCCGATTGGGCATTCTTGGATTCGGCGGCGACCTTCTTTAGGCCCTCTTGTTCCGCTTGACGTTCCTTTTCAAGAACCGCACAGCGATCGGTAGTATTCCTTAACTTTTTGGCCATATCGACCATCTCCTCTTTGCTTCGGCAAAGGAGCAGCCCGTTCAGCTTCTAGCTCTTCGCCGCCTTCTGATGGCCGACATTAATTCTGGCTTGATCTTTCGCTCGGCGAGTTCTGCCCGCAGCTCCTCCACGGCAGCGGCACCATCTGCATTAAGCATACAAACAATGAAGACATGGGCGCTTAAGCTCCTTACAAGGTGTCCGCATAGAGGTCGTGCATACCTTGTGACTCGTCAAACCGCTTTATTGACCAAATAGCGATGTCCGCATCCGCCTCGTCAAGTTGCCTCTTTAGTTCGGCATATTCAGCAGTCCGGTTGGCCTCCGGACGCCCCGCCACCTGTTCAGGAGCGGCGATATGTTATAACTGAGAATTTGATCCTCGGCACATTGTCAATTGTGACAACATACCAAGTCTCAGGGGCTACTATCTATAGGTATGCATTTTATATGCATAAGCGCCGAAGGTACATCATTTTGCGTACCTCAAACCCCGTCACAAGAAGCTTCGACGGCTTCATGCAATCCTCTCTCATGGATGCAATTCTTTCAATCACCGTACCCATTAGAGCACGGTGATCCTCTGAAATAGCCGCCGCCTGGCAGATCCTTGACTCCTCCGACCAAGCACGCCACTTGGCGGCTGGACCTTCCGCCCCCGGACTTGGGAACCCTCCGCGACGACACCTTGGTCGTCCGCCTCACATGAGGGTGCGACAGGTGGAGGCGTTCGCTCTCCATCATCTCCTAAGAAGATCCTCAAGACGAGCTCACGAGAAGGGCTGAAGTCCGAACTACAAGGTACAATTTCGGTTATCCTCATGAATAAATACAGGGATGTTCCTTATTTACATGACCCCTTCTTTTTACTTACGGCTGGCTGGAGGGCTGATCCTTGGGGAAATAATGCGGCTGGGTTACTTCCCAGCACGGACTCTCTCGGGCCAAGATTCCTTCCTCCTCTTTGAGGCCTTGACCTCCGGATCTTCAAGCGGTCCTCTTCTCTCCTCGGAAGGTGGGACTCTTAATCCCTCCTTCCTTGATATCCTCCTTCGCAGAGGCGATTGCTTCCCGCTCCCCTTCGCCTTCTTCAAAAGGCGCGACCTTCAACATCTTGGTCAACATGGGATTCGGCGTGGTCTCTGGGAGGGGAGCCGGACACCTTATTAATTTTGTCTTGGCTATCCACTCCTGTTCAAGAAACGGCTCCATTAAAGGGCATATATATATATATGAAATAAATGAATGAACAGCTTGTCCGGTTACAGGACTACTTACTTGAGTATCTGGGCGATTGCAGCTTAGTCCTGCGTCCTCGGTCAAGTCCGGACACTTCTCTTGTGATCCGAAGAATAGTTTATACATCTCCACTGGCGTCGTGCCCATAAAATTTTGGAGAGCTCGTGGTCCCTCGGATTGAATTCCCATAGGCGGAGGCGGCGTTCTTGAGGCTGAAGGCGCGGATCACCATAACATGCGCCCATCGCAACCAGATTGATCCCTCTTTCTGGAGATCTCGAATCACGGCCCCGCAGCAGAGGGAACGTCCTTGGACGGGCCCAGCCGAGCCCTTGTTGACCCATGATGCCAACCGCTGTGGTGGACCTGAGCGGAAGGCGTGAAGCGCCGCCCATTTGGTGCCCCCGAGGCGGTGATATAAAACCACTCCGCTGCCAACCAAGCTCCTCTTGAAAAGAGCCCTCGGGCCACGGAGCATCAGCACATTTGCTTATGACCGCCCCTCCGCACTCCGCTTGCTGCCCCTTGATCATCTTTGGCTCCACCTTGAAGGTCTTGAGCCACAATCCAAAGTGGGGGTAATCTGGAGGAAGGCCTCACATACGACAATGAATGACGAGATATGGAGGATGGACTCGGATTCAAGTCATGGAAATCAAGCGCATAATAAAACATGAGCCCTGCACAAAGGGGTCCGTCGGAAGCCTAAACCCGAAGGAAGTGGGACACGAACGCCACGTTCTCGCCGGGCTCAGGAGTGGGAATGACCTGCCCTGGAGCAGGCAGCCTATGCGAGATCTCCCCGGTCAGATATCTGGCGTCTCGCAGCTTTAGCACATCTTCTTCTGTGACGGAGGAAGACATCCATCGGCCGTGCTGGTCAAAGTCGGACATCGTCGAAAGTCCGAAGCGCCTGAATCTGAAGCTTTGGGTGTTGGAACTCGAAGCGCAAGGCGAACTCGATGGAGGGTGTAAAGAAGAAGAGGGCCTTGGTCTCATCATAAAGAGCTTGAATACCAAGAGCCAAACCCGTGGTCGATTAGGACTCGCCTTCGATAGAGAAGGCAGGCCAATGGGCATGGTTGGGTTACCCACGTCCGTATTGATGAGAATCCCGGAATAAGGGGGCACGATCTACGCTTTGATAAGACGTGCCAAGGAAACCGCCTCGCTAAACACGCTGAGGTGGAACAATAAAAACGATTCATATAAAGGCTCGGCCGTGGTGTGATGTCACGCCCGCGGAATACGTCGGCAGATCTGTGCAAAAATTATTCTCTCTACGGTATTATGTGGAACTTGTTTTGCGAGCGGACACTATCCTTGTGTTCAAAACCTTCTATGAAGTATTTGGAGGAGGAACCCGCCTCGCAATGCCGAAGACAATCAACGCGCCGGACTCATCGTCATTGAAGCCTGGTTCAGGGGCTACTGAGGGAGTCCCGGACTAGGAGGTGTCCGGATAGCCGGACTACCGTCATGGCCGGACTCCAAGACTATGAAGATACAAGATTGAAGACTTCGTCCCGTGTCCGGATGGGACTTTCCTTGGCGTGGAAGGCAAGCTTGGCGATACGGATATGTAGATCTCCTACCATTGTAACCGACTTTGTGTAACCCTAGCCCTCTTCGGTGTCTATATAAATCGGACGGCTGTAGTCCATAGGACGAACAACAATCATACCATAGGCTAGCTTCTAGGGTTTAGCCTCTTTGATCTCGTGGTAGATCCACTCTTGTAACACACATCATCAATATTAATCAAGCAGGACGTAGGGTTTTACCTCCATCAAGAGGGCCCGAACCTGGGTAAAACATCGTGTCCCTTGTCTCCTGTTACCATCCGCCTAGACGCACAGTTCGGGACCCCCTACCCGAGATCCGCCGGTTTTGACACCGACAGTTACTATCTCTTTTTCCACACTTGTGCTTCAAAGTAGCACCTTGTTCTTCATGTAGTGAGTCTAATATATTGTGCTTCAAAGTAGCACCATGTTTTTCATATAGTGAGTCTCATAAGTTGTCTTTGCATACTAGTGGGAATTTTTCATTATAGAACTTGGCTTGTATATTCCTACGATGGGCTTCCTCAAATGCCCGAGGTCTTCATGAGCAAGCAAGTTGGATGCACGCCCACTAGTTTTATTTTGTTGAGCATTCATAGCTCTAGTGCATCCGTTGCATGGCAATCCCTACTCCTCATGTTGACATCAATTGATGGGCATCTCCATAGCCCGTTGATTATCCTCGTCAATATGAGACTTTCTCCTTTTTTGTCTTCTCCACACAATCCCCATCATCATATTCTATTCCATCCATAGTGCTATATCCTTGGCTCACGCTCATGTATAGCGTGAAGGTTGAAAAAGTTTGAGATTATTTAAGTATGAAACAATTGCTTGGCTTGTCATCGGGGGTATAGAAGTTGGGAACATCTTTGTGTGACGAAAATGAAGCATAGCCTAACTATATGATTTTGTAGGGATGAACTTTCTTTTGCCATGCTATTTTGAGAAGACATGATTACTTTGATTAGTATGCTTGAAGTATTATTACTTTTATGTCAATATGAACTTTTGTCTTGAATCTTTCGAATCTGAATATTCATACCACAATTAAGAAGTTTTACATTGAAATTATGCCAAAATATCACTCTGCATCAAAAATTCTCTTTTTGTCATTTACCTACTCGAGGACGAGCAGGAATTCAGCTTGGGGATGCCTGATACGTCTCCAACGTATCTATAATTTTTGATTGCTCCATGCTACTTTATCTACTATTTTGGACTATATTTGGCTTTATTTTCCACTTTTACATTATTTTTGGGACTAACCTATTAACCGGAGACCCAGCCCAGAATTGTTGTTTTTTGCCTTTTTCAGTGTTTTGAAGAAACAGAATATCAAACGGAGTCCAAACAGAATAAAATCTTCGGAAACGTGATTTTTTCACCGAACGTGATCCAGGAGACTTGGACCCTACGCCAAGGCACAAGAGAGGCGATCACGAGGTGGGGGCACCCCCAAGGCGTGCCCCCGCCTCGTGGGCCCTGTTGCTCCACCGACGTACTCCTTCCTCCTATATATACCTACGCACTTCAAACGATCGTAACAGGAGCCAAAACCTAATTCCACCGCCGCAACTTCCTGTATCCACGAGATCCCATCTTGGGGCCTGTTCCGGAGCTCCACCGGAGGGGGAATCCACCACGGAGGGCTTATACATCAACACCATATCCTCTCCGATGAAGTGTGGGTAGTTTACTTAAGACCTTCGGGTCCATAGCTAGTAGCTAGATGGCTTCTTCTCTCTTTTTGGATCTCAATACAATGTTCTCCCCCTCTCTCATGGAGATCTATTCGATGTAATCTTATTTTTGCGGTGTATTTGTTGAGACTGATGAATTGTGGGTTTATGATCCAGCTTATCTATGAATAATATTTGAATCTTCTCTGAATTCTTTTATGTATGATTGAGTTATCTTTGCAAGTCTCTTCAAATTATCCGTTTGGTTTGGCCAACTAGATTGGTAGTTCTTGCAATGGGAGAAGTGCATAGCTTTGGGTTCAATCTTGCGGTGTCCTTACCCAAAGGATGTAAAGGGTTGCAAGGCACGTATTGTATTGTTGCCATCGAGGATAACAAGATGGGGTATTTATCATCTTGCATGAATTTATTCCTCTACATCATGTCATCTTGCTTAAAGCGTTACTCTGCTTTTTAACTTAATACTCTAGATGCATCTTTGGATAGCGGTCGATGAGTGGAGTAATAGTAGTAGATGCAGAATCGTTTCGGTCTACTTGTCTCGGACGTGATGCCTATATACATGATCATACCTAGATAAACTCATAACTATGCTCAATTCTGTCAATTGCTCAACAGTAATTTGTTCACCCACCATAGAATACTTATGCTCTTGAGAGAAGCCACTAGTGAAACCTATGGCCCCCGGGTCTATTCTCATCATATCAATCTCCATCACTTTAATACTTGATTTGTTTTTACTTTTCCTTTTACTTTTCACTTTGCATCTCTATACCAAAAATACCAAAAATATTATCTATCATCTCTATCAGATCTCACCCTCGTAAGTGACCGTGAAGGGATTGACAACCCCTAATCGCGTTGGTTGCCAGTAGCTATCGTTTGTGCGGTCTGAGGGACTTGTCGCGTGGCCTCCCTCTTTGGATTGATACCTTGGTTCTCAAAAACTGAGGGAAATACTTACGCTACTTTGCTGCATCATCCTCTCCTCTTCGGGGAAATCCAAAGCAGTGCTCAAGAGGTAGCAGTAAACCCTTTGGGTTGTTAGTCACATGGCGATGTGAACTAATCACATAAAGATGTGAACTATTGGTGTTAAATCATATGACAATGTGAACTAGATTATTGACTCTAGTGCAACTAGGAGACTCAAGGAAATATGCCCTAGAGGCAATAATAAAGTTGTTAATTTATATTTCCTTATATCATGATAAATGTTTATTATTCATGCTAGAATTGTATTAACCGGAAACTTGATACATGTGTGAATACATAGACAAAACATCGTGTCCCTAGTAAGCCTCTACTAGACTAGCTCATTAATCAAAGATGGTTAAGTTTCCTAACCATAGACATGTGTTGTCATTTGATGAATGAGATCACATCATTAGGAGAATGATGTGATGGACATGACCCATCCGTTAGCTTAGCATGTTGATCGTTCAGTTTTATTGTTATAGCTCTATAGCTTTCTTCATGTCATATACATATTCCTTTGATTATGATATTATGCAACTCCCGGATACTGGAGGAATACCTTGTGTGCTATCAAACATCACAATGTAACTGGGTGATTATAAAGATGCTCTATAGGTATCTCCGAAGGTGTTTTCTGGGTTGGCATAGATCCAGATTAGGATTTGTCACTCCGAGTATCGGAGAGGTATCTCTAGGGCCCTCTCGGTAATGCACATCATAATAAGCCTTGAAAGCAATGTGACTAATGAATTAGTTACGGGATGATGTATTACGGAGTGAGTAAAGAGACTTGCCTGTAACGAGATTGAACTAGGTATGAAGATACCAACGATCGAATCTCGGGCAAGTAACATACCGATGACAAAGGGAATAACGTATGTTGTCATTGCGTACGATCGATAAAGATCTTCGTAGAATATGTAGGAACCAATATGAGCATCCAGGTTCCAATGTTGGTTATTGACCGGAGAGGTGTCTCGGTCATGTCTACATAGTTCTCGAACCCGTAGGGTCCGCACGCTTAACGTTCGATGATGATTTTATATTAGATGAGTTACGTGATTTGGAGACCGAATGTTGTTCGGAGTCTAGGATGAGATCATGGAAACGACGAGGAGTCTCAAAAAGGTCGAGAGGTAAAGAATCATATATAGGACAATGATATTCGGACACCGGAAGTGCTCTGGGGGTACCGGGTACATATCGGGTCACCGGAAGGGGTTCCGGACATCCCCCCGGCAACTACATGGGCCTAATGGGCCAAGAAGGGGACAAACCAGCCCCTAGGGGGCTGGTGCGCCCCATGTAGGCTTAAATAAGGGGGAAGGAAAGAGGAGAAGAGGGAAAGGAAGGGGAGGGGTTCGGCCTCCCCCTTCCTTCTCTCCTCCCTCCTCCTTCCTTCCCCCTCCGGATGAATATGGAAGGGGGGAGGCCGAATTGGGAGGCGCCCAAGTAGGATTCCTCCTACTTGGGGCGCACCCTTTGGCTGCCTCTCCTCCCCTCCAACCTATATATATGAGGGGGGGCACCGCTAGAACACACAACATTGATTCCTAGCCATGTGCGGCGCCCCCCTCCATAGTTTACGCCTCCAGTCATATTCACGTAGTGCTTAGGCGAAGTCCTGCGCGGATCACTTCACCATCACCGTCACCACGCTATCGTGCTGACAGAACTCTCCCTCAACACTTTGCTGCATCAAGAGTTCGAGGGACGTCATCAAGCTGAACGTGTGCAGAACTCGCAGGTGCCGTACATTCGGTGCTTGATCGCTCAGAACGAGAAGAAGTTTGACTACATCAACCGCGTTGTCAAACGCTTCCGCTTTCGGTCTACGAGGGTACGTGGACACACTCTCCCCCTCTCATTGCTATGCATCTCCTAGATAGATCTTGCGTGAGCATAGGAATTTGTTTGAAATTTAATGCTATGTTTCCCAACAATTATGTACGCATTACCTCCATAATTCTATAGGCCGAGACCCTCCCCGCATCTAATAATCAGCTTGTAAGTCGAGATACTATCTGCACCAACCAAATTTTAAGTGTAAACACATATTGACGCATTGGATAAGATGGCATACATTTGTTTATCTGAATCATTTCAGTCCTCACAAAAGTATTTACCCTTGGTGGCAATGATGAAATACAATTATTTTTCACTTTCTGTCACTACAATAGTTTACTTGCAAGATTAAACCTAACTATTGCACACCTCTCTCTCTACTAGTTACCATCTATAATTTCCAAGAATAGGCACATAACCGAAGAGAAATGTGCATCTATAATTCAAACATAGGGCATAAAAAATCTGACCATTAAGAAATAATTCATCACGTGATAAGCATAATCATGTAGGGCAGCTCATATGGCTATTCTATTGAACTACAAATTGGAGAGATTACATCTTGGCTACTATCATTAACTCCTAGTTTACGGGGTGGAGTACTCACAACATGTAAATGGCGAGCAGAATAGAGTGGTTGTTTTTATTTTAAGTTCTTGTGTGCGTCTGTTTTGTTGCGACAACATTCTTGACCTTATATACGCTCTAGCCTGTAGGACCGTCTCCAGAAATATGAGGTCCTGGTGCGAAATGCGGACCAGGGGCCCAAAATTTTCAAAATTCTTATAATATAATCAAAGTATATCATCATTTAATGATATAACTTTAGATACATATTATTTCATATAAAATTTAGAAAATATGAAATACCAATTGTAAAGGAAAACAAATAAATGTAGTACTAAAGCAATAATTTGACCTCATGATCGACCGAAAAGCATCATCAGTCTAGTATTTCTTAAATGAAATCGTCAATTATATCTAGCACAAACAATTCCACTTCATAGCAGAAGATGAAGAAACAATATTAATAAACAGGTGCACATGTGTACAAAAGATGGAAATGATAAATTAACATAATGATTCGATATAGTATTATCAAGATGAATTGATGAGAACTATTCAATATTGCATATACACACTAACATAATTATACATAAAAAATTCTAAATTAGTAAATTATTTAGGTTTTGTACCAAGAGAAATGAGCGCTAGGGCGCTGAGCCGCTGAGTATAAACCAATCGATCGTTCATGTAGATCGAAGCGTTGAGTTCGGCCAATATAGCAAGCAGCAAGCCCACGAGGTCCAGAAGGGAAACAAAGCCCAAAACGGAATGATGAAGTACTTCTTGATGTTCTGGAGGCACATAGGGGGAAATTCGGTCTAGTTGGGGGCCATGTGCAAGCGCACAGCTCGCACAAGCCCATGGTCGGCCATGCTAGCGTGTAGTTAGGCAAGTATGTCTATGTCCAAACTCTAGCCATGGAGATGTAGCGTCTTGAATGAAGTACTTGCTTTCTCGTTGTGTCCATCTTCCCGTTGGGACGGGTGAAGCATTGCAGTTTAGGGAAGGTTTTTGGAGGCCAAAATAAAAATAGAGTTTTGGATGGTTTTATCTTCGGCAGTAGAACGTTTGACTTGTTTTTGTAGGGAATACTTGTGATTTGGTATAGCCCATGAATGTCGCATGTATGTTTTTAGCCCATGAATGTTGCATGTATGGTTTTATGTCATGACCTGCACGTCATGAGTATGGCAACGGGCTGGAGCCATATGGTTGTCCCATTATTAATTTAATGACCTGCGTGTTAACATAAGAAGACTTGAAATGTAATTTACTTTCCTAGCTATTAGTTTATAATAGCATAGTATGTTATGTAATACTTGGCGGTTGACACCGCAGTGTGGAGATGGAGATCACCACAAGGAAAACTTTGCATGGAGATGGAGATCACCATGATACAATCACGCGCGTGGAGATGGAGATCACATGCACTTCAAAAAACGGGGTTGTACGATATCACACATGTATAAACTGCCTGTGAAAGTTTATCCCTTTTTAGACACCCTTCTTTTGATGGTAGATGTTGTAAGTATGGTGACCCCTCAACGAATGTCAAGTAAAATTGCCTCCCCAATTGTTGCAACATCACATCTAAGTAGTTTTTAGTGGTGGGCCAATAAAATTAGCGTGCTACTAATTCTCCTTAATGTGGTGTGTTTGTGTCGGACACTTACGAGAGAAGAATTGGTTAACTTACCGTGGTTATGAAAACTGTTTTAGGCCTGGAGACATGGAAGTTGGTGTGGCATGTGATGTCCCCAACAAACAAGTGTCGTGTAGAGATACAATTAGCAATTGTTGTTTAGTGAGTAATCTAGTATTGTAGTAGTGTTTAAAAGCTCACTAGTTAACATGTTGATCATGGATCTTGAATCACTAAGTATCGATGGAGGGATGTTGATTTTAATGGGAATAATATTCTTATTAATATGTTTAATGTGAATTACTCTTCATGAATACATTTCTTAATGTTTTGCATATTTCTATTGTATATCAATGGCACCACCTGCTAATATTAAATTACAAGCACGGTCTGTTGTATCCTATCATCTCTCTACACACAAGACACAATCAGCATTGCCACTACTTTCCTCCTCCCTAAGAAAAGTCTCCTTCCTCCTCCCGTCGGCGTCGCCGCGGATCCGCTCCTCCTCCAATGGCCTTTGGCATGTGGAGGTGTAGAGGATCTCGCCCCCGACGGGAGGGACCCCGTTCTCGTTTTTGCTAGGTTAAACGTCTTGGTTGGGGCTGTGTGGCGGCGATGATTGAGGGAGTCCTGGACTAAGGGGTCCTCGGGCGTCCGGCATGTTAGCCATAGGCCGGACTGATGGGGTGTGAAGACACAAAGACCGAAGACTGCACCCGTGTCCGGATGGGACTCTCCTTGGCATGGAAGGCAAGCTTGACGACCAAATATGTAGATTCCCTTCTTTGTAACCGACCTTATGTAACCCTAGATCCTCTTGGTGTCTATATAAACCAGAGGACTTAGTCCGGAGGAGATACTCATGACCATAGTCATACAGGCTAGACTTCTAGGGTTTAGCCATTACGATCTCGTGGTAGATCAACTCTTGTAATACTCATATTCATCAAGATAAATCAAGCAGGAAGTAGGGTATTACCTCCATAGAGAGGGCCCGAACCTGGGTAAACATCGTGTCCCCTGTCTCCTGTTACCATCAACCTTAGATGCACAGTTCGGGACCCCCTACCCGAGATCCGCCGGTTTTGACACCGACATTGGTGCTTTCATTGAGAGTTCCACTGTGCCGTCCTCAAAAGGTTCGATGGCCCCTTCAATCATCAATGATGACGCTGTCCAAGGAGAAACCTTCCTCCCCGGACAGATCTTCGTGTTCGGTGGCTTCGTGCTGCGGGCCAACTCGTTTGGCCGCCTGGAGCAGATCGATAGCTACGCCCCTAGCCACCAGGTAAGATTTGGGAGCTTGAACTACGTCGCGGACATCCGTGGAGATTTGATCTTCGCTGGATTCGAGACCGCGGCAACCGCTCCTGGTCACCTTAATGAACATGACCTAAATATGTCGTCAGACCGCATCCAGGAGATAGCTCGTGTAACAGCTCTGGCCTTAGATCCAGAGCATACAGCGCCATCCAAGGATTGGAGGCTCAACCCCACCACAGAGGCCACCGATTCCTCGGCGTTGGAGCCGCACATGGACTTAACTTCACACAATATTTGTGTCACTGGAACTCCGGACTCGTCTCTGGGCGTAAGTTTCGAACCATGTGAGCCCGCGGATGCCGAACTTGATCGTTTATCGATCTTCGAGTTCAGCGCCGCAGACATCTTCCAGCACTCGCCCTTGGGCGATGTGCTGAACTTGTTAAAGAGCCTGTCCTTGGCGGGGGACTCACAGTCAAACTATGTTCGGTTCGAACTAGGGGCCGATGATGGAGAATCTTGCTTCCCACCCGCCACCCACTTCATAGCCACAGTCAAGGATTTAACCGACACGCTTGATTACGACTCCGAAGACATTGATGGTATGGACGACGATGCTGACGAGGAGCAAAATCAAAGTCCGCCATTCACTCGACATTAGACGGCCACTTCTTTGTACGATGTGTACATGGTGGACACACCCAAAACAACCAACGACGATGACACAGAAAATCTAATTGAGAATAAACCTCCTGAGACACAGCAGAAACACCGGCGTCCTCGGCGCCGCTCTAAGTCACGTTGTTCCAAAGACAGCAATACCGGCACCGGAGAAAATAATACTAAAAGCACAAGTGCTCCCTGGGTGATTTTGGTAATTAATGTCAACATATCTCTTGTTGGACTAACACTTTTACCTAGTATATTTCAGACAAGTTCAACAAATTAAGTGGCATGGACTAAAGGATGTGGAACCCCTTCAAGATGCTAAGGAAAAAGGATTGGCTCAAGCTTCAAGTACAAGACTCTACATTTTATATTTTAGTGATCCAAGATCACATTGAGTCTATAGGAAAAGCCAATACTATCAAGAGGGGATGAGGTGTTGCTTAATGGATTTCTTGCTCAAAGTGCTTAGTGATATGTTCCAAAACCCTCAACTACCTTCCCACATCCACATATGACCTAAACCAAAAGTCTAACTCGGCCCCACTGATTCTTTTTATCCGGCGCCACCGAGTTCAGATGTCATAGCCACTGCCACAAACCCTAGGCAAATCGGTTTCACCGATAGGGATCTCGGCCCCACTGAGATGGGATTGTAATCTCTCTGTGTATGTCCATTACCAAAATCGGTCTCACCGAGTTTGAGCAATCGGTACTACCGAGATTAAAATGCAAACTCTCTGGTTAGCTTATTACCAAAATCGGTTCCACCGAGTTTGTGTAATCGGTCTCACCGAGTTTGCCTGACCAACTCTCGCGTTAGCTTATTACCAAAATCGGTCCCACCGAGTTTGTGTAATCGGTCACACCGAGATTACGTTATGCCCTAACCCTAACCATATCGGTCCTACCGAGTTGCATGTTGGTCCCACCGAAAATCCTAACGGTCACTAGGTTTGCTAAATCGGTCTGATCGAGTTTCTCAATTCGGTCCCACCGAGATTGGTAAATTGTGTGTAACGGTTAGTTTTTGTGTGGAGGCTATATATACCCCTCCACCCACTCTTCATTCGTAGAGAGAGCCATCAGAACGAACCTACACTTCCAATACACATTTTGAGAGAGATCCACCTACCCTTGTGTTGAGGCCAAGATATTCCATTCCTACCATATGAATCTTGATCTCTAGCCTTCCCCAAGTTTCTTTCCACTCAAATCTTCTTTCCACCAAATCCAAATCCTGTGAGAGAGAGTTGAGTGTTCGGGAGACTATCATTTGAAGCACAAGAGCAAGGAGTTCATCATCAACACACCATTTGTTACTTCTTGGAGAGCGGTGTCTCCTAGATTGGCTAGGTGTCACTTGGGAGCCTCCGACAAGATTGTGGAGTTGAACCAAGGAGTTTGTAAGGGCAAGGAGATCGCCTACTTCGTGAAGATCTACCGCTAGTGAGGCAAGTCCTTCGTGGGCGACGGCCATGGTGGGATAGACAAGGTTGCTTCTTCGTGGACCCTTCGTGGGTGGAGCCCTCCGTGGACTCACAAGAACTGCTACCCTTCGTGGGTTGAAGTCTCCACCAACGTGGATGTACGATAGCACCACCTATCGGAACCACGACAAAAACATCCATGTCTCCCGATTATGCGTTTGATTTCTCCAAACCCTTCCCTTTACATTCTCGCAAGTTGCATGCTTTACTTTCCGCTGCTCATATACTCTTTGCATGCTTGCTTATTATGTATTGTGATTGTTAAACTTGTGCCAAAACTCCACTTGAACTTAAAGAAGTTAAAAACTGCAACCTTTGATACTTAGTGTCTAATCACCCCCCCCTCTAGACACCTCTTCTCGATCCTTTCAATTGGTATCAGAGCTTTGGTCTCCATTGCCTTGGTTTAAACACCTTTGGAGGAAGATGGATGTGTCTACTTTGGGGAGTCTTAGACATAGAGTGCCTACTCTTGATGGAAAATATTTTCATGAGTGGAAAAATGAAATGCTTGAGATTTTCAATGAATATCATTTGAACAAGTACATTGCTAGCCCTTGTGCACCTCATATTGATCCCTTGCATCCCACACCCGAAGAGGATCTTGACATGATTCGCAATCTTAGAACTATCAATATTATCATAAGAGGATTGCCCAAAAATTTGATTGCTAATTTTCCTACTCTTGATTGTGCCTACACTATATGGAGATTTCTTGAGGAACGATTTCCAGATTATTCCTTGAAAAATTTAGACGAAATTCTCCATAAGTCTATTGCCTTGAGTAAGATGAATTCTAGTGATCCTAGCTTTGGTGATTGTCTATTTGAGCTTACAAATCTCATGCGTGCCATAGGAGATGTTGGAATCATTAGCAATATTGTTTCCAAAGCTATTAGAATCCATAAAGACAATCATAGAAATGATCATTTGTCTAATGAATTACCCTCTAGGAATTGATCAATCACAAGATGATGTAGAACATGGATACTATGATGAGGATGATGATAGTGACTATGATCTTGACGATGCGATGAGACACTTTGGTCTTATGGCAAATCTGCGTGGCTACATGGCCGGAGGAAAGGAATGGGTTCTTGATAGTGGATGTACTGATCACATGACCGGAGATAAAGACATGTTTCGTGAGCTTGCTGAAATCAACGGCCCTCGAAAATATGTCACTTTTGGTGATAATTCAAAGGGTAAGGTGGTTGGCCTTTGTAAGGTGGCCATCTCACATGATAGCTCCATACAAAATGTCATGCTCGTTGAATAGACAAGGTTGATTCTTCGTGGACCCTTCGTGGGTGGAGCCCTCCGTGGACTCGCGCAACCATTACCCTTCGTGGGTTGAAGTCTCCACCAACGTGGATGTACGATAGCACAACCTATAGGAACCACGACAAAAACATCCGTGTCTCCAATTGCGTTTGATTTCATCAAACCCTTCCCTTTACATTCTCGCAAGTTGCATGCTTTACTTTTCGCTGCTCATATACTCTTTGCATGCTTGCTTATTATGTATTGTGATTGTTAAACTTGTGCCAAAACTCCACTTGAACTTAAAGAAGTTAAAAACTGCAACCTTTGATACTTATTGTCTAATTACCCCCCTGTGGACACCTCTTCTCAATCCTTTCAATTGGTATCAGAGCTTTGGTCTCCATTGCCTTGGTTTAAACACCTTTGGAGGAAGATGGATGTGTCTACTTTGGGGAGTCTTAGACATAGAGTGCCTACTCTTGATGGAAAATATTTTCATGAGTGGAAAAATGAAATGCTTGAGATTTTCAATGAAGAAGGCCAAGAAGAAGAACCAGATGAAGAAGATGTTCAACCAAGACCCAAGCAAAAGCTTTCACGAGTTCGAGCAAGAATTGCTAAAGATCATCCCGTCGAGCAAATATACAAAGATATCCAAACCGGGAGAATCACTCGCTCTAAAACTCGTTTAGCTAACTTTTGTGAAGATTACTCATTCATCTCTAGCATTGAACCTATGAAGGTTGAAGAAGCATTGGAGGATCCAGGCTGGATAAACACTATGCATGAAGAGCTACACAACTTTGAGAGAAATCAAGTGTGGACATTGGTTGAGAAGCCTGACAACAACCACAACATCATCGGTACCAAATGGGTGTTTCGCAACAAGCAAGATGAAGATGGACAAGTGGTTCGCAAAAAAGCACGTCTCATCGCCCAAGGCTACACACAAGTCGAAGGTATGGACTATGGTGAGACATATGCTCCCGTTGCTAGACTTGAGTCCATTCGCATCTTACTTGCTTATGCTAATCATCATGATATCACCTTGTACCAAATGGACATTAAAAGTGCTTTTTAAATGGTGAAATTGAGGAGGAAGTTTATGTTAAGCAACCTCCCGGCTTTGTCAATCCTAAGAAACCTAATCATGTCTACAAACTTCACAAAGCACTTTATGGTCTTAAACAAGCTCCTAGAGCATGGTATAAATGCTTGACCAAGTTCCTTATTAAAAAGGCTTTGAAATTGGAAAAATTGATTCTACTCTTTTTACAAAAAGGGTAAATGGAGAACTATTTGTATGCCAAATTTATGTCGATGATATTATATTTGTTTCTACTAACCCTCATTTTAGTGAAAAGTTTGGGAAGCTAATGTCGGAGAAGTTTGAGATGTCTATGATGACTGAACTCAAATTCTTTCTTGGTTTGCAAATCAAGCAAACTAAGGAAGGTACCTTTGTCTCTCAAACAAAGTACACCAAGGACTTATTCAAGAAGTTCAATATGCAAGAATGCAAAGGTATGACTACACCCATGCCTACTAGTGGACATCTTGATTTGACCAAAGATGGTGAACCGTTGATCAAAAGGTTTATCGCTCTATGATTGGTTCATTGTTATATCTATGTGCTTCACGTCCCGATATCATGCTAAGTGTGTGCATGTGTGCACGATATCAAGCTGCTCCTAAGGAATGTCAACTTAACGCCGCGAAAAGGATAGTGAGATACTTAATCCATACACAAAATTTTGGCATTTGGTATCCAAAGAGGGCTTCCTTTGATCTTGTTGGCTACTCCGACTCGGACTATGCCGGTGACAAGGTTGATAGAAAGTCCACTTCGAGTACTTGTCAATTTCTTGGTAGATCTCTTTTGTCTTGGTCTTCCAAGAAACAAAACTCGGTATCCTTATCCACCGCCGAAGCGGAATACATTGCCGCTGGTTCATGTTGTGCTCAATTGCTTTGGATGACCCAAACTCTTAAAGATTATGGGATATATGTGAAACATGTTCCATTACTTTGTGACAATGAAAGTGCTATCAAGATTGCTCACAATCCCGTGCAGCACTCTCGAACTAAGCATATTGAAGTTCGTCATCATTTCATTCGAGATCACGTTGCTAAGGGTGACATAAACCTTAAGCATGTTCGCACCGATAAGCAATTAGCGGATATATTCACTAAACCACTTGATGAGAAAGTGTTTTGCAGGTTAAGAGGTGAATTGAACATCATTGATGCTTCAAACTTGAAGTAGGAACTCCATTGGATACATGCAAGACTTGAGATTATGACTAATCCTTGATATTTCTCTCATGATGATTATCTTATGTCTTGGATAAATTTGCATCTTGCATGTTATCTAACCCTTGTAGGTACTTGGATGAATCTAAATCTATGAGATTCCAACTCACTCACATATTGGGCAATCTCTACATCACCAAGTCTCTACACAATGGTGGATGAAGACAAGGAAGCACGAAACCATTCAAACATATCCTTTGACAAATTCTATGTTGAGTTTCATGATTGTCATTTTGGATACACAAGTGCTCTTCCTTGCAAAAACTAACCCATGTAGGAAGATGAACTCAAATTCCAAGTGGTGCTCCCAACTCTTGGTGAGCTACATCAACCTTGAGCAACCCACACAAGTTCAACTACATGATCATGATCAACACCACCACCCAAGGTATGGTATTCCATCTTAGAGAAGCCTTACTCCAAGTTATGAGTCAAAGCAACTCGACAAGATGTGAATACATCAAGATGCTTAAACGAAAAATGGCAACCCCATTTTGAGCTTAACGATGAGTATGACCTATGATCAACTGATCTCACTTGACTCCTAAGTCAATATACTCTAACATAGGCGACTTTGTCACCGCCCAACTCTAGATGAAGTTCTCTTCTGCTCTTTTCTATGCTCATGCATTTGTCTCATGCATATTTGTTTCCCCTTTCTTTCAAAAAAAACTTCATCTAGATCTTTTAGTTTCTTCTCTTTTATTGTGCTGTTCTGCATTTTCTGCATCCAATTCATTGCAAATCTTTCAGTTAATTCCTTGCAAATCCTTGTGAGATCTTACTTGTCTAGTGAGCTGAGGTGACAAGTGCTTTTCTCTGTGATGAACTCGGTTCCACCAGTTTCATGTTTCCGGTCTAGCCGAAGTCTTTCGGTGCAACCGAAGCATCCAACTCGGTGCCACCGATTTCACTATAGGAAAAACATTTTGCCACTCTGTAACATCTCAAAATTCTAAATTTTGGAATGTTAAATTAAATAGATATATTTGATTGATTGTTTGATTGATTGACTGAAAGTGAGTGAATTTGAAACTTTTTGAAAGTTAAATGAGAGGGAATAAAAGGACTTTCCCAAACTTTCATTTTGCATTCGTGATCTCCATGAATTCAAATTCTTTTCACCACAAAACCCTGGAGAGAAGATGACATGACTTCTTCCATTTATTTAAATGACAAGGGGTGTTGAAAATATTTGAATTTCATTTGGAAATTATTTCCAACCCAGGAACTTTATGCAACTCAATGATTTTCACGAACGAAGATAAAATGACTTCTCCAAAACATATGAAATATGAGTTGGGAGTTTCAAAAAATTAAATTCAAAGTTCTTTTGAATTTATTTTCAATTTGGAGTTATTTGAGTTTTATTCAAATTATTTTTCTCCAAAAATAAAATATATGGAAAATAGGGTAACATGATTCCCTACATCAGAAAATTGGAGAGAAATAAATTTGAATTAATATTTTGGTTTTTTCTAAATGATTTTTACTGGATTTTACTAGAGCAGAAGGACTCTTTGTTTTATTTGAATTAGTTTGAATTTTATTTAACGTTAGTAAAATGTTCACGTTGTAGAAAATCTTTTTGTGAAAATTTTGATATATTATATGCCTATATAATATTTATATTTCTTTTGTTTTTATTTTTGTTTGTCAGTTTTTTTTTAAAGAGGAACTTCCGCCGACTAGGCTGGCCCAGCTAGCCAGCCATGCCACAGCCTAGCCAGCCCACGTCGCCCGCGCTGCTCGTCCCCGAGCTCGGGACGAACTCTCGAGCCGCCATGGCATCGCCGCCGCAGCCGTGTCCGGCCCGGCCTCCCCTTGCCCCTTCCCCACGCCAGCGCCTCCCCTCCTCCTATAAAGCCGCTGCCTGGACCCCCCCCCCTCTCTCCCACATCTCGCCGCTCGAAGCCGAGCCGGCCAGCTCCACCGCCGCCGACCGCCGGTGCCACCATCGACCCCGCCGCCCAGCGCCGCTCCTCCCCGACCCTTCGCCGCCCTCCTCGACGACCAGAGCCGCTGCCCCGGCCGGACCCGAGCCGCCGTCGTCTGCCCGACCTCGCCGGAGTTTGGGTAAACCCTAACCCGATCTGCCGCTGGTTTTTAACAAAAAAAAACCGTTGCCCCGGTCCGATGGTTTTCTCGGTTTTGTTTAAAAAAACACGGTTTAGTTTGTTTAGATCTATTCAATGAACGTTATCTGTTTAGAACTAGTTAGTGAGTGTTCGCTCGGTAGTTTTTTTATTTTATTTTATTCAGGGACCTGTTAGTAGTTATTTCTTTTACAGATTAGTTCCTAGTCTTAAAACGATCACTACTTTTTGCTCGTTAGTCGGAATTCAACGAAACCAACGCCCACTTCTTCATTACGATCTCCTCTATCCAGTAATCTACACTCAACTTTCCTGTTGGTGTTGATGGGAATCCACAACCTTGTTACTTTCGCATTTTGGATTGAGGTAATAGTATTTACGTTACTTTATACATGTGATTTACCTCTGTTATAAATCCTCGAGTAATCGTGTGTGTCAAAGATACCAATCCAGGATGACACTTAAGCCACGAGACTTGATCCATTCGGGTCGGGTCGGTACAAGATGGTATCAGAGCACATGTTGACTGTAGGACGTGACCCTAGAAACTGGCAAGCCCATAGGAAGGATTTTTCTCTAAAACTTTCTTTTCAAAAGGATCTTTTACCTCTCTTCTCTTCTGAGCTTATTCAAATATTCCCTTCTAGTGAGACAATACCTGAGGGAGTCCTGGATTAGGGGGTGTCCGGATAGCCGAACTATAACCGTTGGCCGGACTCCTGGACTATGAAGATACAAGATTGAAGACTTCGTCCCGTGTACGGATGGGACTTTCCTTGGCGTGGAAGGCAAGCTTGGCGATACGGATATGTAGATCTCCTACCATTATAACCGACTCTGTGTAACCCTAACTCTATTCGGTGTCTATATAAACCGAAGGTTTTTAGTCCGTAGGACGAAAAAACAATCATACCATAGGCTAGCTTCTAGGGTTTAGCCTCCTTGATCTCGTGGTAGATCTACTCTTGTACTACCCATATCATCAATATTAATCAAGCAGGAGTAGGGCATTACCTCCATCGAGAGGGCCCGAACCTGGGTAAAACACCGTGTCCCTTGTCTCCTGTTACCATCCGCCTAGACGCACAGTTCGGGACCCCCTACCCGAGATCCGCCGGTTTTGACACCGACATTGGTGATTTCATTGAGAGTTCCTCTGTGTCGTCGCCGTCAGGAAGGATGCCTCATCCCGTCTTTAAAGACGATACTATCGCAAGAGGAGCCTTGGCCACTGGTCAGACTCTTCAGCTAGGTGGTTTTCTTATGACCGCCCGGTTAAATACCATCACGACGATGACTTCTCGAGTCATCGAAACCAATCTTCACGTTAACTCAGAACTTGCCAAGCAGTTAGATCCGACCGAGCTCTCCTCCATAAACGAGCTCTTGCATCGCATCGCCGCATACAGGAGTCGCCCACAGACTACGACCAGATCGGGCCTAAAACCGATCTGAGAGAGATCAACTCTCCCCAGGCTACCCATCATGTTGTTGTGATACAGGAGCAATACGGCGACTCTTCTTCTATCTTAAGGACTAGCTACGTCCGGATTCCCGATCCCTCCATGCCGGATTCCCGTAGAGGTACGGTGTCGATCAAGCCCTAAACTTAAAGTCAGGCGGCGGGTTGGATTCATTGGATAGCATTAAAAAATCCAAACTTCCAAGTTCGGAAACTTCTCGGCCCCTGAGTCTTAAATTGGACGGGGTTCTGCATCCAGTTCCACCCGCCCACCCAAACATTAGCGATCTATCCCGAATTCGGCAAGAGCCCGCTGAAACAGTACATCATTACTGGGCCAGATTCCTCCTGGTTATGGACAGGATAAAGGACTGCCGAGAGAAGGACGCAGTCTCACTTTTCTGCATTAATTGCACGCACAAGGGAATCCTAAACGACATAAGTCATCGCGAAATTACACGCTTTGCTGACTTGGCAACCATAGTACAAAAGTACTGTGCGATGGAGAGTGCTTGGAAAACCGAAAGTTAATTTTGGGATAATCCGGCCCCGAATACAGCCCTAGTCCGGAATAAAAGGGTGCATCATCACCAAGCACCTGGGTTAAACATCAAAAAACAAAACCTCTAAAGGGCACGGAACTGCATCGAGGGTTGGCTAAACGGACCTGCAAAATTCATAGCACAGAGGGCGCCACTCCAACTCATAGCCTTCGAAAGCATGTTGGATACTACGGCAGTGGCCAAATCGCGAAGAGCTTCTAGCCTCGTAATCCCAGCCCAAAGAACCAAGACGGTATTAATAGCCTTGAGATTTTCAGATCAAATAACATGCGGAAACGAACACTCCGCAACCTTGCGAAGTCTACCAAGTAGCAACAATAAATCCATGGAGTGACACGGCTATTACCTTTAATGCTGATTTAACCCAAATTCGAACAGCCCGAGCACCAGCCGCATTGGTCCTCAGTCCAATAGTGGACGGCTTTCGACTTACTAAGGTACTCATGGATGGCGGCAGCGGACTAAACCTCATCTACGAGGAAAACCTCCGAAAAATGGAAATAGACTGGAACCTCATTGAGCGAAGCAGCACAACCTTTAGAGGAATACTCCCTAGCCGGGAAGCATGCTGCACAGGAAAAATCACATCGGACGTAGTGTTCGCTCACGGACAATTACAGTCCGAGGAGGTCACATTTCAAGTGGCCCCGTTCAGCAGCGGATATCACGCTTTATTAGGGCGAGAGGCATTTACAATTTTCCAAGCTATACCCCATTATGGGTACATGAAGCTTAAAATGCCCGGACCTAACGGAATCATCACTCTCGCTAGTGATCCGAACATAGCACTCCGCGCCGAAAACAAGTCAGCCGCACTAGCCCTCGAGGCACTATCCGAAGCCCTAGCGACCGAGGAACTTACTACGATGCGCACCACGGTGAACAGGGACGATGTGATACTTGATAAAAGATCCAAGTCCACCTCTTTTAAACCAGCGGATGAAATAGTCAAATTCCAAGTCCACCCAACGGACCCAGCAAAGACAGCCTCCATTGGGGCACAATTAAACACCGATGTAGACGCCAGACCACGAGAATTTCTATGAGAAAATCGGGACATTTTTGCTCGGCACCCTTCGGACATGCCAGAATCCCACGTCGGCTAGGTGAGCACAGCCTAAATATCCTAAAAGGATTTACGCCACTCAAGCAGGCTCTTCGGCGCTTTTCCGAACCCAAGAGACATGCCATGGGAGAGGAGCTAGCCAAACTTCTGGAAGCCGGATTCATCAGAGATATAAAACATCCGGACTGGATAGCAAATCTGGTGATGGTACCAAAGAAGGATAAATCCTGGCGCCTATGTGTTGATTTCAAAGACCTTAATAAGGCTTGCCCAAAGGATCCCTTCCTCCCTCGCATTGATCAAATTATCAACGCTTACAGCAGGACACGACTCATTGTGCTTCCTCGACGCGTACTCCGGCTACCACCAAATCAAGATGGCGGAGCAGACCAAGCAACAACAAAGCATTCATCACTCCATACGGCCCATTCTCGCTTCAACACAATGCCCTTCGGGCTCAAAAACACCGGCGCAAATATATCAGCAAGATGATTCGTATACATGTCTGGCAAACCAGATCGGCAAACCAGTGGAAGCATATGTAGATGACGTGGTCGTAAAATCCAAGCATGTTGAAACTCTAGTAGACGACTTGAGGCTCACATTCGACAATCTCCGAAAATATGACATTAAGCTCAATCCGGAAAAATGCGTCTTCGGCGTTCCACCGGAAAGCTCCTGGCTTCATTGTGTCGATGAGAGGAATTGAAGCAAACCCAGCCAAGATCCGAGCTCTGTCACAATTGGATATTCCAAAAGACCTCAAACAAATACAAAAATTGATCGGATGCGAGCGGCTCTAAGCCGCTTTATTTCCCGTTGGGAGAAGAGGCGTTACTTTACCGCCTCCTTCGGCCAAGACCGAACACTTCGAGTGGATTTGACACGCCACGGCCGGACTCGAAGAAGTAAAAGCCATATTGGCAAAAATCCGGTCTGGCCATAGTAACGTGGGCGAACCAATGCTATTATATATCGCCGCAACACATCAAGTTATCGATGCGGTGCTCGTCGTCGAACGAGAACGGACGGACACCGTTCCCTCTTCAAAACCGGTTTATCGTGGTGTCCACCGTCCTAACTCCATGCAACTCCGGTACCCATATTATCAAAAGATAGCATGCGGTGTTCATGGCATCCGGAAGCTGCGACACTACTTTCAAGAGTGTTCGATAACGGTAGCCTCTGAAGTACCTCTTAACGACATTATAAACAATCATGACGCGACGGGCGGATTGCTAAATGGGCCATAGATCTCCTTCCATTCGACATAACCTATAAGCCACGACGAGCAATTAAGTCGCAGGTTTTGGCCGACTTCGTGGCGAATGGACCGGCCGAACTCCCTAAAGAGTACGGCGCATACTCCAATTGGATCATGCACTTTGACGGCTCCAAAATGTTGGCGGCCCGGGGCTGGCGTCGTCCTGACGTCCCCAACCGGGGACACAATCCAATACGTCCTTCAGATAATGTATACGGACTCCAACAATGCAGTTGAATACGAGGCCCTTCTGCACGGCCTCCGGATGGCAGTCTCCATGGGCATTAAACGCCTAGAGTTGCGCGGGGATTCGAACCTCGCGATATCTCAAATAAATGGAGACTTTGATGCCAAAGATCCGAAAATGGCAGCGCATCGCAATGCAGTCCTAAAATGTCAAAGACGGTTCAAGGGCTCGAATTTCATCATATAGCCCGGGATAACAACCAGGCGGCGGACATATTGGCACGCATCAGCGCAAAAGGCGATACCGTCCCGCCCAACATCTTCCTGGAACGGCTGTTCAAGCCATCCGTACTATGGGAAGGGGAGTCCGGAAATAACAATCCGGACCCAACCGCATTGCCTGACACCGAACACTCTGACACAATCAGAGGCTCTGCCACCGAGATAACACCTCCGCCCACGAAATAATGGCGGTTATCGCCTGCGGACGGAGCCATTCCTAGCCTACCTAACTAGGCAGGAACTCCCCAAGAACAAAATGAGGCTCGCTGCATAGTACGGCAATCCAAAGCCTATAAAGTCCATGAGGGAGAGCTCTATAAGAAAAGCACAACATGAGTCCTTCAAAGGTGTATCTCCGAAGAGGAAGGGTGAAACCTCCTGGCTGAAATTCATGCCGGACTGGGTGGGCACCATGCCGCAGCCCGGGCCCTTGTAGGCAAGGCCTTCCGTACAGGATTTTATTGGCCGACGGCCCGGGCAGATGCGCAGGATTTAGTCCAATGATGCGTCGGTTGCCAGCTTTTTGCTAACCAAAGCCACATGCCACCCACCACCCTCAAAACTATACCCATCACCTGGCCGTTCACGATTCTGGTGCTTGACATGGTTGGACCCCTTAAGGGAGGAACCCACAAGCAAAAATACCTATTGGTCATGGTGGATAAATTCACCAAATGGATAGAGGCCAAGCCTGTTAAAACGACCGAATCCGGGCCGGTGATAGACTTCATATCAGGGGTAGTGCACCGTTACGACGTCCCCCACAAAGATTATCATCGCGATAACGGCACCAACTTCACGGCCGATGAGGTCAAATTATGGTGCAAAAACATGGGCATCAAGCTCGACACGCCTCGCCTATCACCCTCAAACCAATGGTCAAGTCGAGCGGCAAACGGTCTAATCATGAGCGGCATTAAACCCGCACTAGTGCGGTCCCTCAAGGAATCTACACGCCTTTGGACTGAGGAGCTTCGACTCTGTACTCAGGGGGCTGCGGACCACGCCGAATCTTACTACCGGATTCACACCATTTTTTATGGTGTACGGCGCAGAGGCAGTATTGCCCTGCGACATATTGCATGACTCACCTCGCGTGCGCATGTATGAAGAAAGAGAAGCCGAGCTCAATCGGCAGGACAGCTTGGACGCATTGGAGGAGGAGCACGACGTGGCAAAAGCTCGTTCCGCATTTTATCAACAGCAGGCTCGAAGATATCAAAGCAGGGAAGTACGGGCCAAAGCTTACAACGTTGGCGAACTAGTTCTACGCCTGTCGGACAAGAAAAAGGACAAACTCAAGCCCAAACGGGAAGGTCCCTTCATCATCGACCAGGTCCTGACAGGCGGAGCATACCATTTGCGAAACGCATCGGATAACCGACTCGAGCCGAACCCATGGAACGCAGCCTGTCTACGAAGATTCTAGCCTAAGCGTCGGACTCCGAGTTCGTCTCCTTCCTCCGTCCACATTTTCTATTTTTTGCTGTCTTTTATTTCTCTCCTTCCCCCTCCTTCTTCTTGAAGCCTTTAGAGGCTCGTTTGCGCTTTGTTTCAAGACATACTTGACGCGCTGCCGCGCTCATTATACTGGGGCTTCTTTAATGAAGCTTATTTATACGGGCTTTATGCCCAACACATGTGTCAAACTTCCGCATGTACCTTTTACTCACCATTATATGCATTGGTATGACTTAAGTTTTGGCCAAGCTGGGTTGCCTGGCTCTAGTGCTTACCCCTACGTTCCCGATTGTTCGGCTAGGTGGTAAAGGGAGCACCTCTGCGATTGTTATCGCTGGTCACCGGATGTGTACCTCAGATCGGGTGAAGCCGAAAAGCTAGTGTTCTTAAGGGAATATTCGGTCGGTGAACTGAAAGATGATTTTTAACTATTTATCCATCTGCCCCAGATGATTTTCTCGCTTTCTTAGCAGTTTGGACATGCACTTTAGGGCATGCCACCCGAGAAAGGAACCCTTAACGGAACTATTGTCCCCGGAAGATGTTTCTTACTATCCATGTAATATAACATAACTAGTTGGGCACTTGTACGATACAGCAATAATGACCCCCACGCCTTTGTCTCCATGCATGCCCCGGTTCTTACATAACCGCGAGGGTATTCGCACACACTGGACTATTGGGTCCCGAGGTCGGGTTAAAAGGTCCGCTATGACAAACGATCTACAATCCGTCTAGAAGACATTTTTCATGTCATATTCAATTACATAGTCAACTCGACTAATTGTATTCCTCCTCAATGCCATCTAATAGACTATCTAATTTACAATCTTGCTGGGAATACTTGGCGGCCAATTCTACTTGGCCGTACACTTAGCTTACAGGGATCTCCTTCCCATCAGGCCCCACAGGTCCGACCTCGGCCATGTGGTTTGGATCAGCCTTCGTACCGCTGCCTTTACCATGGCCCAGCCTCCTGGCGCCTTTGACGGCAGGCCGATATCTTCCATAGTCGGAGCGTCGCCGTGCTCCTTGAAGCCGCTCTGCCAGCTCCCCAATGCCTTCGGGCAGGGAGATAGATGGCCACAAGGCCTGGCGACGCCTTTCATCACTGCCGAACTCATTAGGTGGCGTAGTTTGGGAAGAAGATCACCTGAAGAACTGGGCATCTCCTCCTCAGGACGACCTGTGAGCAAACCTACATACATGTTTATGTTAGTCGCCTTCCTCGCCGAACTCCTTCAAAGTTCGTTCAAGCACTTACTGAAAATGCCGCGACGAAGGCGTCGATTCTCCTTTACGGAGTCAGACAACTGGGCACGGACATCCTTTAGTTCCTCACCCAGTTGGGTGTTGGCATCTTGGAGGTTATTTTTCTCCTGCCGCACCCTCGTAAGCACGCTCTCGCCGGCCTTCAACCGGCGCAAGAGCTGTTGCTTGTCCGGATCTAGTCCGGCGCCATCTGCAATATTATTGTCAGATTTACACACACGCCGCACTTCATAAACTATTTATATTTTGAGGCATATATTACCAGAGGGGGTCTCTGTGGCTCCCCAGATGGCTGCTAGTGCGGCCTCAAGTTGGGCCTTGCATTTTTCAAGCTCCCCGGGACAGTCGGGTATTCTTTTTTGTAAGATCCTCAGATAACAAATGATCCTTAAATCAGTTATACTAACTATTTTAAGTCTCGGGGGCTACTGGCATATATAATCATCAAATTTCCTCACCCGTATGTCCTTTACATACTGCTCCGTGGCTCTGGCTAGACCATCTTGAGTGGCACGGAGGTGCGCATCTCCCGAATTGAAGGCATTCAAGGCCTCTTGGGAGAAACATGCGTCACGAAGAACTATCCGGCGGCGCCTGTGATTCATGGCACTCTCCACCTCGGAGTTGGTGGAGGACAATCTATCGGCATCCTCTGTCGGAGGAGCATCCGACGCACGCCTCGTGCTCGCCTCCGCTTCTGGACCCGGCTTTGGAGCCTGGCTGGCGGAGGTTCGATTGGCAACCTCTCCGGACTCAGTCCGGCAAGTGCCCTTTTTCCTGAAAAGAGCACCAGCATTAGTACGCCTTCCAGGAATCAATCCTGGGAATATGGTGACGCGTCGTACCGTTGCGGCGGAGTTTCGATCCGGACCGCACTTCTTTTTAGACTGCTTGAGACGGGCACCTTGTTGGCTAGACGCCGCGGGCTCGGCCTCCTGCCTCGAAGGCACCCCCTGCGAAACACCATTGGTATACGGTGATCAAAAAAATAAGCACGGATGGGTCATGGTATCCGGACTTCGGTTGCGGTTACCTGGGAGGCCGGAAATAATTCGGGGTAGTCGACCGTAATGGCAACCAAAGCATTGTCGATGCTAAGTTGGTGGAACACCCCGTCGATCAGCTCCACCTTTATATCCGGGTCCTCTTCGGAGGCCGGATCGAGGGACCGTTCCGGATCCTCGGGTTGTGGGGGCGGGCTGTGTATCTTCTCCACGGCCCGGCGCAGTTCCTACGTAGAAACCATGAAATGAGATATTTAACCACGGGAACATGGATCGGACAGGCCACAAAGATGTTTGCTACCCAACTTCAAGGATTATTCTAAGAAAACCCGCTCAGTGGATTGACGCGGAGAAAATCCTCCTCCTCCCCTTTATACATGGCAGACAAGGTCTTCACTAGTTCGGTGATCGATCCCGGCCCTTTGCGGCCATGGCGGGTGGCATCGTCCTCCCCGTTGAAGTCCCACATGGGGTGGCCCCTATATTTGAGCGGCTGCACTCCCCTCATAATGCAGATTGCCATGACTCCAATCATGGTCAATCCGCATGAGCCAAGAATCTTATTTGGCTCATCAAGTAAAGGACATCCCGGTCATTTTCCTCCGGGGCTCATGGGCGCCAGGCTTAGGCGCTTCTTCGAGGAGCATTGCTAAACTCCGGAAGGCCGATCCGAACAGGATCCGGCAGCGGACGTCCTCCATGAAAAACCATTCAAGGCCGGTCTTGGACGCCTTCTTCGGGGTTCCGGATAGATATCCGGTCCCGGCGATGCGCCATAGTTCGGCTCCACCCACTTGATATATTGACCCCTCATGAGAATGGGGTACTAGGCAGAATAATCTCTTCCACGGCGCAAAATGAGCCTCGACGCCCAAGAACAGTTCGCAAAGGGCCACAAAGCCCGCGATGTGCAAAATAGAGGCAGGCGTAAGGTGGTGCAACTGGAGGCCGTAAAACTCCAAGAGCCCCCAGAGAAACGGATGAATTGGAAATCTGAGTCCTCTTACTAGATAAGAGATAAAGCACACCCGCTCCCCTTTAGAGGGATCGGGGACACTCTCCGCTTGCTTTCCGCCCTTGTAGGTGGCAAGTCCGGCTCGAACCGGAACCATGAAGGCCGGGGGAAGAAATCCCTTGGTTTGGAGTATAACTAGCTCGCTATGCGGGACTGAGCATCTCTCCCAATTTCCAGGTTGAGGGCTGGGAGCGCGAGAGGAGGAGCCGCGGCCGATCGTCCATGATGGAATGGGTTTTGTCGAGGCGCCCGATGAAAGCTTCATGAGGGGGATGGTGTGACTCAGATCTAGATCCTCGTCCCTTTTATAGGCGGCTCATTTGCGCAGCTAGGGGCGTAAGTGTACCCTGGCTTTTCGCATTCATTCAAACACGTGGAAGATGGCCATTATTGGGCGTAGAAGCCAAGGAGCACAGCATTTATCAGAAGCCGGACACTATTCGACAAGTATATGGAATTTGGACAAGAACCCGCCTCGCAATGCCGAAGACAATCAACACGCCGGACTCATCGCCATTGAAGCCTGGTTCGGGGGCTACTGAGGGAGTCCTGGATTAGGGGGTGTCCGGATAGCCGAACTATCACCGTTGGCCGGACTCCTGGACTATGAAGATACAAGATTGAAGACTTCGTCCCGTGTCCGGATGGGACTTTCCTTGGCGTGGAAGGCAAGCTTGGCGATACGGATATGTAGATCTCCTACCATTGTAACCGACTCTGTGTAACCCTAACCCTATTCGGTGTCTATATAAACCGAAGGGTTTTAGTCCGTAGGACGAAAAAACAATCATACCATAGGCTAGCTTCTAGGGTTTAGCCTCCTTGATCTCGTGGTAGATCTACTCTTGTACTACCCATATCATCAATATTAATCAAGCAGGAGTAGGGTATTACCTCCATCGAGAGGGCCCGAACCTGGGTAAAAACATCGTGTCCCTTGTCTCATGTTACCATCCGCCTAGACACACAGTTCGGGACCCCTACCCGAGATCCGCCGGTTTTGACACCGACAATACCCCTTTCCCCTTTTGACCACTCGAAGATTCGACTGATGCGACCATTCCAAAAAATACAAGATATCAGACAACTAAGACTACTTTGGAATAAAGAGGATTTTTATTGTGCATCACAATGACGGAAACTACAACGGTGAAGACTCCGAAGACTAGGAGAATTTGAAGGCTTGAAGAATTTCCAGATTTGTATGACCTAGGAAGGCACCCCTTATGGAACTTGGCACACTAAGGAAGCTGTCAATACCCGAGATCAAGGTGTATCGGAGAAAGACCGGAACATGGAGCACTAGAACTCAAAGTATTGTCAAGAAAACCCCAGGACAGGATATATCAACTAGGGAATGATAGCTCATGGCAGAGACAAGGGCAGAAACACGGTTACCCATAAAGTCATCGCCCGCTTACGCTGAGTTAAGCATGCATGTCTTTGGAAGGATTGGATGGTAGAAGGCTGATGGAGCACCTATCAGCAAGATGAAGTTTTAACCTTAGCCGGTGTATCACCAGGATCTGGAGTGTTACATCAAGAAATTTAGATGGACCTTCAGGAAGCCGTATTTGATAAGGAAGCATTCCGTGAAGAACTCAGGACCCGAAGCTGAAGTAGCCTAACTGGAGGAACAAACCTCGAGATACCGGAGATTTGTCAGGAACTGAAGGGCAGTATGACATGGCTCATGCCAAGGATGTTGAAACCTAGGAGTTTGGAACGCAACTCCAGGAATATTAAAGGATGTCATGAGAGACTTCGCACCAATAGAGTTGATCTGGCGAAAGAACTTGAGAAGGACAAGCCCGATCAGAAGAAGCCATCGGAGACATGAACAAGACTTGAAGAGTTTGACGACTTTGAAGATTTATTGACCTTTAGAAGACCAAACCCCTGTTATATACTTACATTAGATGCGATGTTTGTGAGCTGTCATTTGTTTGATGTTTTTCCGACAGCCACATTAAAAAACTGTCTTTTCAAAACTTTTGTTTGTATTGTGTGCATCCCTCTCTATCTCTCTTATCTCACCCCAAAACCCATCGACCCAATAGAGGATGAATTGAGATGAGCTTATATTTTCTAGATTGATGTGTCATTTGGAGACGGACCGATGGATCCAGAACATGGAGGATCACATGGAGAATAACCCTATAGCCGGAAAGGATATGACCCAGCATGCTCTTGAGTGCTTTGAAAGAGGTGCCACTACTTGGTGGAGGATGTACCAAACCATCAATGGATGGCAAAGAGTAACCACTTGGGAAGAATTTAAGTTGACTCTGCAAAGATCTCGTCTTGTGTCCCAGAAGTTGAGGCCTTATGGAAAGGATATGAAGAAACCTTGTGCATACAAGCTTTGTAGAGAAATAGGGCACAACCATAAAGAAAACAAGGATGCATACCCTCATAAGCGGAGGATTACCAAAGGAGTTAGCCGAGGATCTCAGGGAACTTCGGTTGGAGATTGTTCCCAAAGGTTTTGTTGCAGCAATGGAAGTTCAGTCTACATTGTTGGGAAAGATCCGTGAAGCTCAGAAGGATGACAAAGAGATTACTGACGTAAAAGAGAGGATGAGCAAAGGAAAGGCCGAAGGTTTTCGTAAGGATGAGCACAACACCTTATGGTTCGAGGACCGTGTATATGTGCCCAATAATGCAAAGATCAGGAAGTTAATACTTCAGGAGGCTCATGACTCACCATACTCGATTCGCCCTGGAAACACCAAGATGTATTTGGATTTGAAGGAGCGTTTCTGGTGGACTGGTATGAAGAAGGATATTGCAGAGTATGTACTCGTAGGTGATGTATGCCAGAGAGTAAAGGTAGAGCATCAGAAGTCAGCCGGATTACTACAGGCTATGTCGATACCCGAATGGAAGCAGGATAAGCTTGGTATGGATTTCATTACCGGATTTCCCAGAACCCGATCGGGATATGATTCTATCTGGGTAGTAGTTGCTTCACTTGACCAAAGTGGATCACTTTATCCCAGTGAAAACCACCTATACAAGTGCGAAGTTGGCCAAGATATATATGACCAGGATCGTATGTCTGCATGGAGTTCCGAGGACCATCGTATCAGATAGAGGAACACAGTTTACCTCAAAGTTTTGGAATCAGTTGCACCAGACTTTGGGTACTAGGCTAGAGCTCAGTACAACCTTTCATCCGTAGACCGATTTATAGACCGAGAGAGCCAATCAGATTCTGGAGGACATGTTGAGAGTGTGTGCGCTAGATTATGGATCTAGTAGGGATGATAATCTACCTTACGCTGAGTTCTCATACAACAACAGTTACCAAGCCAGTTTGAAGATGGCCCCTTTTGAAGATTTGTATGGGAGAAGGAGCCAGACAACGTTGATGTGGGATGAAGTTGGAGACTGTCGGTTGTTTGGACCAAATGTGATCAAGGAGTCAGAAGAGAATGTTAAGTTGATTCGAGATAGACTGAAGGTATCTCAGTCCAGGCAGAAGAGTCATGCAGACTCAAAAACACAAGGAGGTAGTCTATGAAATTGGAGACAGAGCATGTCTTCGTGTGTCCCCTCTGCGAGGAGTCAAACAATTTGGAGTTAAGGGAAAGTTAGCCCCGAGATTTGTAGGACCATACTGAGTTTTGGAGCGTATGGGAGAAGTGGCCAACAAGTTGGAGTCACCCTGAAGGACTTTTAGGAGTTCATGATGTGTTTCACGTTTGCCAGTTGAAGAAGTGCCATCCAAAGATGGCCAATATTCCCCTGTAAGGACGCTTGACCCTGGAAATGATAATGATGTTCCACGAAGTGGAGTATGGATTTCATAAGTATAAGTTTTATCTTGATATGTGGGATATCCCACGAGGATGAAGAGATAAATTACTATTGGATATAAAGGAGGTATGATGTTGGAAATATAGATCAATGGAAACTCCATGATGATTCTGAGTAATCATGTCCTAGTTTGGTGCCAATAGAAGGAAGGAAGACAGTACAATTGGATGGATTTAAGAATACTAGGAAGTTGGAAGTTGGAATAATGATCAGTTGCTCGATAATAAGTTCAAGGACTACAAGTGACGAGATGGTCCATAACCCATAGGCCCCAGGACCTGCCAAGAAGCAAGCACACTCTTGCTGAAGGAAAAACCCTGGAAGGAGTTACGATTTTATCGATAGACGATCTTATAGGAGTAATGCAAAACCTAAGAGGTGTGAATGAACGATAGATGTTTGTTTGGCTTGTAGAATTAATGGATTTATCCGAACCTGGTTCGTTGTCAAGAGAAATTCTGCAATGCTTGTGAGGATGACCGAGTGTTAGAATGCGAGATTCGCTAAACCGTATACAAGGTAATGATTTGGGTGCGGGATGGATTGATCACCATACCGACTTACTCTTATTATTTGCTTTGCTATGTGGGATGGTAAATCTGAGTGACTTACCCATAGTAGAGAGACGACGATCAAAACCTGTTTAAACCTTAGAATGGTATAAGTACTTTTCCTTGTAAAAGGCATCTGTTGCCAATCGTAGGACATACGGTGAGAATGAAGCCCAGACCCATTTCCTGCAGGAGAAACCATAAATTGTTGACCACCAGGAGATATCGATAGTTGTTTAGTATTGGCGCCAGACCCGCCAGCTAAGAAGACTCAGTCTCGGAATAACCTTACCAAGATGAAAGGACAGAAGTATTGAGGAAAAGTTATGCCACTACAGAAAGAGCCCAGAGAAGGAATTTTCCCGAGATCTGAGAAGACCGGCCCTGTCAAGAATAAGGATGGAGTATGTGAGTTTTGATGGGACCGTAACAATGATTCTAAGGATGGTAGCACCCCAGACCCCAAGTGATGATCGATGGATTTTGAGAAGACCCTGAACCTAACCTATTTCTTTCTAGCCTTTTCGGATTACGAGGACGAGATTCATTTTAAGGGTGGTAGGATTGTAACATCCCAAAATTCTAAATTTTGGAATGTTATATTAAATAGATAGATTTGATTGTTTGTTTGATTGATTGACTGAAAGTGATTGAATTTGAAACTTTTTGAAAGTTAAATGAGAGGGAATAAAAGGACTTTCCCAAACTTTCATTTTGCATTCGTGATCTCCATGAATTCAAATTCTTTTCACCACAAAACCTCGGAGAGAAGATGACATGACTTCTTCCATTTATTTAAATGACAAGGTGTTGAAAATATTTGAATTTCATTTGGAAAATATTTCCAACCCAGGAACTTTATGCAACTCAATGATTTTCACGAGCGAAGGTAAAATGACTTCTTCAAAACATATGAAATATGAGTTGGGAGTTTAAAAAAATTAAATTCAAAGTTATTTTGAATTTATTTTCAATTTGGAGTTATTTGAGTTTTATTCAAATTATTTTTCTCCAAAAAAAATATATGGAAAATAGGGTAACATGATTCCCTACATCAGAAAATTGGAGAGAAATAAATTTGAATTAATTTTGGTTTTATTAATGATTTTTACTGGATTTTACTAGAGCAGAAGCACTCTTTGTTTTATTTGAATTAATGTGAATTTTATTTAATGTTAGTAAAATGTTCACGTTGTAGAAAATCTTTTTCTGAAAATTTTGATATATTATATGCCTATATAATATTTATATTTCATTTGTTTTTATTTATTTTTGTCTGTTTTTTAAAGAGGAACTTCACGACCGGGCTGGCCAGCCAGCCCATCGCCGCCTGCCGCTGTCTCCTCGAGCTCGGATTTGTCTCGAGCCGCCACTGCATCGCCACGCCGTGTCCGCCCCACCTCCTCGCTTCTTCCCCACGCCTCCCTCCTCCTATAAAGCCGCCACCGACCTCTCTCTCTCAAGATCTCGGCCAGAGCCGAGCCGCTGTTGCTTACATCGCCAGCTCCGCCACCGCCTCAAGACTCCACCGCTGGCCGATCACGACCGCTGGTGCCACCATCGACCCCGCCGCCCAGCACCGCTCCTCCCCAACCCCTTCGCCGCCATCCTCGACGACCGGAGCCGTTGCCGTCTGCCCGACCTCACCGGAGTTTGGGTAAACCCTAACCCGATCTGCCGCCGGTTTTTAACAAAAAAACCGTTGCCCCGGTCCGATGGTTTTCTCGGTTTTGTCTAAAAAAACACGGTTTAGTATTTTTTAGATCTATCCAATGAACGTTATCTGTTTAGAACTAGTTAGCGAGCGTTCGCTCGGTAGTTTTTTTATTTTATTTTATTCAGGGACCTGTTAGTAGTTATTTCTTTTACAGATTAGTCCCTAGTCTTAAAACGATCACTACTTTTTGCTCGTTAGTCGGAATTCAACGAAACCAACGCCCACTTCTTCGTTACGATCTCCTCTATCCAGTAATCTAACTCAAACATGTTTTTGAAAGATTAAAATTTGAATTAGATCAGATTTGAATTCAAACTTCGTTTGATCGTAACTTGAGTTTCGTAACTCCGATTTAGTTGATTCTTTTGCAAATCGAAGCTCTTGACCTAAACTTTACGATAAGGCCAAATTCATATAATTTTGGTACTGTTAGAAATTTGTTTTATGTTGCAAGAGTTATTTGCTTGGTTTTGATGTTTTCCGAATCGTACTCTTCGTTCTTTCCGATCTTTTGAGTGATTTCTTCTGTGTGGTTACTATTGCTTGCTTACTATAGATTGACCGGAGTGTGACGAGTAGAACTATCAAGAGTTTTGAGTGTGAATCATCTTCATCAATAGTACAGGCAAGTTCACACTTTGATCATATCCTTTTCATACCCAGTTTTTATGCATTAGTTTCACCCTCAAACATTGCATGACTAGGATTGATAACATGTGGATATTGGGAAGTAGTTGATGAGGTAGGAACCTATTGCCCTGCATTCAAACCCTTGGGAGTTACTTCTACGTTTGCTTGTATTGCTATGCTATGCTAGTAGACGAGGATTGGGTCAGTGTATCCATGACAGATTTCAGATTGTTAATTAATGGTTTATTTAAGGTGGCAACTTTAATACACATCTGGGTGGATTGAGGTACCTGGGTATTCCAGGATTGCCTGTTTTTCTTTATGGACCGCCACCCAGGCTCAAGGGATCATGAGATTATTCATGCTAGAAACTTCCGTGTGCAGCCACAAGCTACTATGGGCTCTAGCATAGTTGATTAAGTCGTGCGAACTCTTACAGTGGTAGACTAGCAGATGTAGGGGAAAGTAGGTGTAACAGTCTACCCATCGTAAGGTGCTAGCGCTTCTGAAAGACTGTGTCTCGGTCATCCGTTTCTCAAACACCATATAGTGCGAGAATCCCAATGGAGGAGATCGAGTCTTGTGGGGAAAAGTGCGCAAACCTCTGCAGAGTGTACAAACTAATCATGGTTAGTCGTGTCCCCGGTTATGGACATCTTGAGTATCTAGTACTTGGATTATCATGTGAATCTCATCATGTTACTTTAAATAATTTTTTTGGGTTAATGATGATATTTTTAATTGGGATTGAGAATGTTGTCAACCATTCTCAATGTTTAACAACAACCATGATAGTTAAATAAAATTTATTCCTTTGCAGTAGGGAAAAATTGGCTTTTCAAAAAACATTATAACCATAGAGCTTTTCCACCAGCCAAATATGCATGTAGTGATAGCCTTTATTCATCATTATCCTATGGTGTGAATTTGCCAGTACATTCAATGTACTGACCCTTTGTGGCTGCAACGTCTCATGGTGCAGGATTTCCTACGACGAGTAAGTGATACGTTAGGGTTATGATTTCTACACTCAACTTTCCCGTTGGTGTTGATGGGAATCCACAACATTGTTACTTCCGCTTTTTGGATTGAGGTAATAGTATTTACGTTACTTTATACATGTGATTTACCTCTGTTATAAATCCTCGAGTATTGTGTGTGTCAGCATACCGATCCAGGGATGACAGTTAAGCACAGAGACTTGATCCATTCGGGTCGGGTCGCTACACACTCATTCCTGCTTTACTCTTGATCCAGCTCCACTCAATGAATCTTGTCCTCTACAAGCATCACATTTACCTTAATGCTTTGTGCTGTGATTCAAGGACCAAACCCTTCTTGGAAATTGATGTCAAAGGGAGAGAGAGATCACATCAAAGCTTAATCATATCTCTAGGGGAGAGATCTATAGGGGAGGAATACTCCAGAAAGAGTAATCTTCAAGGATCCCAGATGCTTGGTGTTCAAGAGGAGAGATACCACATGTCTTCTTCAGGGGAAAGACATGTTCATATGTGCTTATTTGCATTAGCTCTGTTCATTTGTTTCTTTGAGCTCTTTTTTCTATTCCCTATCTTCTCCCAGTATCCCATACTAGATTCAAGGGGAGCAAGACTTCCAAGGGAAAGAAATTTCTTAAATTCTTTGCATATCTTTATCTTTGGGGACATGTCAATATCTATTGTGGTACTCAGTACTTACTCTACATGTCATCCCAGTCTTGGTACTCTTGTGGTTGTTTTTGTTTGCTCTGGATAGTAGGTGCATCTGTGTTATCTAACCTTATTTTCACAGGCTCATTCCATCCTAAGCCAACTCAAGACCACAAAGTAAGTATATGCATCACAATCATGTCTATGAGGAATTCTTGCTGATGTACATATTGTTTGCAAGAAGGACTCATGAGCATGAAGGTACATTTCCCATATTCACATCTTTTGCTCTGATGCATATAGCCAAGATACTCATGAGATACTTAATCCATACACCAAATTTTGGCATTTTGTATCCAAAGAGGGCTTCCTTTGATCTTGTTGGCTACTCCGACTCGGACTATGCCGGTGACACGGTTGATAGAAAGTCCACTTCGGGTACTTGTCAATTTCTTGGTAGATCTCTTGTTTCTTGGTCTTCCAAGAAACAAAACTCGGTATCCTTATCCACCGTCGAAGCGGAATACATTGCCGCTGGTTCATGTTGTGCTCAATTGCTTTGGATGACCCAAACTCTTAAAGATTATGGGATATATGTGAAACATGTTCCATTACTTTGTGACAATGAAAGTGCTATCAAGATTGCTCACAATCCGTGCAACACTCTCGAACTAAGCATATTGAAGTTCGTCATCATTTCATTCGAGATCACGTTGCTAAGGGTGACATAAACCTTAAGCATGTTCGCACCGATAAGCAATTAGCGGATATATTCACTAAACCACTTGATGAGAAAGTGTTTTGCAGGTTAAGAGGTGAATTGAACATCATTGATGCTTCAAACTTGAAGTAGGAACTCCATTGGATACATGCAAGACTTGAGATTATGACTAATCCTTGATATTTCTCTCATGATGATTATCTTATGTCTTGGATAAATTTGCATCTTGCATGTTATTTAACCCTTGTAGGTACTTGGATGAATCTAAATCTATGAGATTGCAACTCACTCACATATTGGGCAATCTCTACATCACCAAGTCTCTACACAATGGTGGATGAAGACAAGGAAGCACGAAACCATTCAAACACATCCTTTGACAAATTCTATGTTGAGTTTCATGATTGTCATTTTGGATACACAAGTGCTCTTCCTTGCAAAAACTAACCCATGTAGGAAGATGAACTCAAATTCCAAGTGGTGCTCCCAACTCTTGGTGAGCTACATCAACCTTGAGCAACCCACACAATTTCAATATCACGATCAACACCACCACCCAAGGTATGTTATTCCATCTTAGAGAAGCTTTACTCCAAGTTATGAGTCAAAGCAACTCGACAAGATGTGAATACATCAAGATGCTTAAACGAAAAATGGCAACCCCATTTTGAGCTTAAACGATGAGTATGACCTATGATCAACTGATCTCACTTGACTCCGAAGTCAATACACTCTAACATAGGTGACTTTGTCACCGCCTAACTCTAGATGAAGTTCTCTTCTGCTCTTTTCTATGACCATGCATTTGTCTCATGCATATTTCTTTCCCCTTTCTTTCAAAAAAAACTTCATCTAGATATTTTAGTTTCTTCTCTTTTATTGTGTTGTTCTGCATTTTCTGCATCCAATTCATTGCAAATCTTTCAGTTAATTCCTTGAAAATCCTTGTGAGATCTTACTTGTCTAGTGAGCTGAGGTGACAAGTGCTTTTCTCTGTGATGAACTCGGTTCCACCGGTTTCATGTTTCCGGTCTAGCCGAAGTCTTTCGGTGCAATCGAAGCATCCAACTCGGTGCCACCAGTTTCACTATAGGAAAAACATTTTGCCACTCATTCCTGCTTTACTCTTGATCCAGCTCCACTCAATGAATCTTGTCCTCTACAAGCATCACATTTACCTTAATGCTTTGTGCTGTGATTCAAGGACCAAACCCTTCTTGGAAATTGATGTCAAAGGGGGAGAGAGAGATCACATCAAAGCTTAATCATATCTCTAGGGGGAGAGATCTCTAGGGGGAGGGAATACTCCAGGAAAGAGTAATCTTCAAGGATCCCAGATGCTTGGTGTTCAAGAGGAGAGATACCACATGTCTTCTTCAGGGGAAAGACATGTTCATATGTGCTTATTTGCATTAGCTCTGTTCATTTGTTTCTTTGAGCTCTTTTTCTGTTCATTATCTTCTCCCAGTATCCCATACTAGATTCAGGGGGAGCAAGACTTCCAAGGGAAAGAAATTTCTTAAATTCTTTGCATATCTTTATCTTTGGGGACATGTCAATATCTATTGTGGTACTCGGTACTCACTCTACATGTCATCCCAGTCTTGGTACTCTTGTGGTTTCTTTTGTTTGCTCTGGCTAGTAGGTGCATCTGTGTTATCTAACCTTATTTTCACAGGCTCATTCCATCCTAAGCCAACTCAAGACCACAAGGTAAGTATATGCATCACAATCATGTCTATGAGGAATTCTTGCTGATGTACATATTGTTTGCAAGAAGGACTCATGAGCATGAAGGTACATTTCCCATATTCACATCTTTTGCTCTGATGCATATAGCCAAGATACTCATGAGATACTTAATCCATCCATGTTACATGCCGTTCCAAAGCTTTACTTACTATTCTCTATATCTTTATCTAAAGCTTTGATGTATGTTGCCATCAATTACCAAAAAGGGGGAGATTGAAAGCACAAGTGCTCCCTGGGTGATTTTGGTAATTAATGTCAACATATCTCTTGTTGGACTAACACTTTTACCTAGTATGTTTCAGACAAGTTCAACAAATTAAGTGGCATGGACTAAAGGATGTGGAACCCCTTCAAGATGCTAAGGACAAAGGGTTGGCTCAAGCTTCAAGTACAAGACTCTACATTTTATATTTTAGTGATCCAAGATCACATTGAGTCTATAGAAAAAGCCAATACTATCAAGAGGGGATGAGGTGTTGCTTAATGGCTTGCTTGCTCAAAGTGCTTAGTGATATGTTCCAAAACCCTCAACTACCTTCCCGCATCCACATATGACCTAAACCAAAAGTCTAACTCGGCCCCACTGATTCTTTCTATCCGGCGCCACCGAGTTCAGATGTCTTAGCCACTGCCACAAACCCTAGGCAAATCGGTCTCACCGATAGGGATCTCGGTCTCACTGAGATGGGATTGTAATCTCTTTGTGTATGTCCATTACCAAAATCGGTCTCACCGAGTTTGAGCAATCGGTACTACCGAGATTACAATGAAAACTCTCTGGTTAGCTTATTACCAAAATCGGTTCCACCGAGTTTGTGTAATCGGTCTCACCGAGTTTGCCTGACGAACTCTCTTTATAGCTTATTACCAAAATCGGTCCCACCGAGTTTGTGTAATCGGTCACACCGAGATTACTTTATGCCCTAACCCTAACCATATCGTTCCTACCGAGTTGCATGTCGGTCCCACCGAAAATCCTAACGGTCACTAGGTTTGCTAAATCGGTCCGACCGAGTTTCTCTATTCGGTCCCACCGAGATTGGTAAATTGTGTGTAACGGTTAGTTTTTGTGTGGAGGCTATATATACCCCTCCACCCACTCTTCATTCGTAGAGAGAGCCATCAGAACGAACCTACACTTCCAATACACATTTTCTGAGAGAGAACCACCTACCCTTGTGTTGAGGCCAAGATATTCCATTCCTACCATACGAATCTTGATCTCTAGCTTTCCCCAAGTTGCTTTCCACTCAAATATTCTTTCCACCAAATCCAAATCCTGTGAGAGAGAGTTGAGCGTTCGGGAGACTATCATTTGAAGCACAAGAGCAAGGAGTTCATCATCAACACACCATTTGTTACTTCTTGGAGAGCGGTGTCTCCTAGATTGGCTAGGTGTCACTTGGGAGCCTCCGACAAGATTGTGGAGTTGAACCAAGGAGTTTGTAAGGGCAAGGAGATCGCCTACTTCGTGAAGATCTACCGCTAGTGAGCAAGTCCTTCGTGGGCGACGGCCATGGTGGGATAGACAGGGTTGCTTCTTCGTGGACCCTTCGTGGGTGGAGCCCTCCGTGGACTCTTGCAACCGTTAACCTTCGTGGGTTGAAGTCTCCACCAACGTGGATGTACGATAGCACCACCTATCGGAACCACGACAAAAACATCCATGTCTCCAATTGCGTTTGATATCTCCAAACCCTTCCCTTTACATTCTCGCAAGTTGCATGCTTTACTTTCCGCTGCTTATATACTCTTTGCATGCTTGCTTATTATGTATTGTGATTGTTAAACTTGTGCCAAAACTCCACTTGAACTTAAAGAAGTTAAAAACTGCAACCTTTGATACTTAGTGTCTAATCAGCCCCCCCCCTCTAGACACCTCTTCTCGATCCTTTCAATTGGTATCAGAGCTTTGGTCCACATTGCCTTGGTTTAAACACCTTTGGAGGAAGATGGATGTGTCTACTTTGGGGAGTCTTAGACATAGAGTGCCTATTCTTGATGGAGAATATTTTCATGAGTGGAAAAATGAAATGCTTGAGATTTTCAATGAATAATATTTGAACAAGTACATTGCTAGCCCTTGTGCACCTCATATTGATCCCTTGCATCCCACACCCGAAGAGGATCTTGACATGATTCGCAATCTTAGAACTATCAATATTATCATAAGAGGATTGCCCAAAAATTTGATTGCTAGTTTGCCTACTCTTGATTGTGCCTACATTATATGGAGATTTCTTGAGAAACGATTTCCAGATTATTCCTTGAAAAAATTCGACGAAATTCTCCATAAGTCTATTGCCTTGAGTAAGATGAATTCTAGTGATCCTAGCTTTGGTGATTGTCTATTTGAGCTTACAAATCTCATGCGTGCCATAGGAGATGTTGGAATCATTAGCAATATTGTTTACAAGCTATTAGAATCCATAAAGACAATCATAGAAATGATCATTTGTCTAATGAATTACCCTCTCTAGGAATTGATCAATCACAAGATGATGTTGAACATGGATACTACGATGAGGATGATGATAGTGACTATGATCTTGACGATGCGATGAGACACTTTGGTCTTATGGCAAATCTTTGTGGCTACATGGCCGGAGGAAAGGAATGGGTTCTTGATAGTGGATGTACTGATCACATGACCGGAGATAAAGACATGTTCCGTGAGCTTGCTGAAAATGACGGCCCTCGAAAATATGTCACTTTTGGTGATAATTCTAAGGGTAAGGTGGTTGGCCTTGGTAAGGTGGCCATCTCACATGATAGCTCCAAACAAAATGTCATGCTCGTTGAATCTCTTGGCTACAACTTACTTTCAGTATCTAGACTTGCTGATTTGGTTTCAATGTCCTATTCATCAAGTAGATTGCCAAGTGTTTCGTAGAGATAATCATAAAATGGTCTTTACCGTGTGCGAGAGGTGATCTATACATTGTTGATTTCACTAAAAGGCTCAACCTAGAACTTGCTTTATTGCTAAATCCTCTAAAGGCTGGTTGTGGCATAGATGACTAGGTTATGTTGGTATGTGAAACCTTAACTAACTCATTAAAGGAAATCATATCCTTGGCGTTAATGATGTCATATTTGATAAGGATAGACTTTAGAACCCTCGTCAAGCAGGTAAACAGGTTGGAGGAAGGCATCCCGTGAAGAACATCATGACCACAAGGAGGCCACTCGAGCTACTTCACATGGATCTTTTTGGTCCCAATGCTTACAAAAGTCTCGGTGGAAATTCTTTTGGTCTAGTTATAGTTGATGATTTTTCAAGATTTATGTGGGTGTTCTTTCTCTATGATAAATCGCAGGTCCAAAAGATCTTCAAAAACTTTGCTAGGAAGGCCCCAAATCAATTTGACGTAAAGATCAAGAAGGTTCGAAGCGACAACGAAACGGAGTTCAAGAACGCAAATGTGGATACCTTTCTTGATGAAGAAGGGATTTCACACGAGTTCTCGGCTACATACACACCTCAACAAAATGGAGTCGTTGAGAGGAAGAACCGAACGCTCAGTGAAATGGCAAGAATGATGCTTGATGAGTACAAGACGCCGAAGCACTTTTGGGCGGAAGCGGTTGAGATAGCTTGTCATGCAACAAATCGCTTGTATCTTCACGAGCTACTCGGCAAGACGGCATACGAGCTCCTCACCGGTAACAAACCCCAAGTTGGATACTTTCGAGTATTCGGCTCAAAGTGCTACATTCTTGATAAGCATCGTCGTTCTAAATTTGCTCCCAAGTGTCATGAAGGTTTCCTACTTGGTTATGGCTCAAACTCTCACACATACCGTGTCTACAACAATTTCACCCGAAAGGTTGAAGAAACGGTAGATGTGAAGTTTGATGAATCTAACGGCTCGGAAGTTGAGCAATTGCCAATTGATGTAGGAGATAAAGATCCCTCGGAAGCAATCCAAGACTTGTCTATTGGCAAGATTCGTCCAACGGAAGTGAAGGAGAGTACCTCGTCCGTCCAAGTGGAAGCTTCTACCTCATGACAAGGTGAACCAAGAGTTGACACGGAAGCATCCACAAGTGGGACACATCAAGATGAAGAAAACGAGGAAGTGCACCAAGACGAACGTCAACAACCTCCTTCTCCACCACGACAAGAGAACGACAACGCCAACAATGAAGAAAGCCAAGAAGAAGAACCAGATGAAGAAGATGTTCAACCAAGACCCAAGCAAAAGCTTTCACGAGTTCGAGCAAGAATTGCTAAAGATCATCCCGTCGAGCAAATCTACAAAGATATCCAAACCGGGAGAATCACTCGCTCTAAAACTCGTTTAGCTAACTTTTGTGAACATTACTCATTCATCTCTAGCATTGAACCTATGAAGGTTGAAGAAGCATTGGAGGATCCGGGCTGGATAAACGCTATGCATGAAGAGCTACACAACTTTGAGAGAAATCAAGTGTGGACATTGGTTGAGAAGCCCGACAACAACCACAACATCATCGGTACCAAATGGGTGTTTCGCAACAAGCAAGATGAAGATGGACAAGTGGTTCGCAACAAAGCACGTCTCGTCGCCCAAGGCTACACACAAGTCGAAGGTATAGACTATGGTGAGACATATGCTCCCGTTGCTAGACTTGAGTCCGTTCGCATCTTACTTGCTTATGCTAATCATCATGATATCACCTTGTACCAAATGGACATTAAAATTGCTTTTTTAAATGGTGAAATTGAGGAGGAAGTTTATGTTAAGCAACCTCCCAGCTTTGTCAATCCTAAGAAACCTAATCATGTCTACAAACTTCAGAAAGCCCTTTATGGTCTTAAACAAGCTCCTAGAGCATGGTATGAATGCTTGACCAAGTTCCTTATTGAAAAAGGCTTTGAAATTGGAAAAATTGATTCTACTCTTTTTACAAAAAGGGTAAATGGAGAACTATTTGTATGCCAAATTTGTGTCGATGATATATTTGGTTCTACTAACCCTCATTTTAGTGAAAAGTTTGGGAAGCTAATGTCGGAGAAGTTTGAGATGTCTATGATGAGTGAACTCAAATTATTTCATGGTTTGCAAATCAAGCAAACTAAGGATGGTACCTTTGTCTCTCAAAGAAAGTACACCAAGGACTTATTCAAGAAGTTCAATATGCAAGAATGCAAAGGTATGACTACACCCATGCCTACTAGTGGACATCTTGATTTGACCAAAGATGGTGAACCGGTTGATCAAAAGGTTTATCGCTCTATGATTGGTTCATTGTTATATCTATGTGCTTCACGTCCCGATATCATGCTAAGTGTGTGCATGTGTGCACAATATCAAGTTGCTCCTAAGGAATGTCATCTTAAGGCCGTGAAAAGGATAGTGAGATACTTAATCCATACACCAAATTTTGGCATTTGGTATCCAAAGAGGGCTTCCTTTGATCTTGTTGGCTACTCCGACTCGGACTATGTGGGTGACAAGGTTGATAGAAAGTCCACTTCGGGTACTTGTCAATTTCTTGGTAGATCTCTTGTGTCTTGGTCTTCCAAGAAACAAAACTCGGTGTCCTTATCCACCGCCGAAGCGAAATACATTGCCGCTGGTTCATGTTGTGCGCAATTGCTTTGGATGACCGAAACTCTTAAATATTATGGGATATATGTGAAACATGTTCCATTACTTTGTGACAATGAAAGTGCTATCAAGATTGCTCACAATCCCGTGCAGCACTCTCGAACTAAGCATATTGAAGTTCGTCATCATTTCATTCGAGATCACGTTGCTAAGGGTGACATAAACCTTAAGCATGTTCGCACCGATAAGCAATTAGCGGATATATTCACTAAACCACTTGATGAGAAAGTGTTTTGCAGGTTAAGAGGTGAATTAAACATCATTGATGCTTCAAACTTGAAGTAGGAACTCCATTGGATACATGCAAGACTTGAGATTATGACTAATCCTTGATATTTTTCTCATGATGATTATCTTATGTCTTGGATAAGTTTGCATCTTGCATGTTATCTAACCCTTGTAGGTACTTGGATGAATCTAAATCTATGAGATTGCAACTCACTCACATATTGGGCGATCTCTACATCACCAAGTCTCTACACAATGGTGGATGAAGACAAGGAAGCACGAAACCATTCAAACATATCCTTTGACAAATTCTATGTTGAGTTTCATGATTGTCATTTTGGATACACAAGTGCTCTTCCTTGCAAAAACTAACCCATGTAGGAAGATGAACTCAAATGCCAAGTGGTGCTCCCATCTCTTGGTGAGCTACATCAACCTTGAGCAACCCACACAAGTTCAACTACATGATCACGATCAACACCACCACCCAAAGTATGTTATTCCATCTTAGAGAAGCTTTACTCCAAGTTATGAGTCAAAGCAACTCGACAAGATGTGAATACATCAAGATGCTTAAACGAAAAATGGCAACCCCATTTTGAGCTTAAACGATGAGTATGACCTATGATCAACTGATCTCACTTGACTCCGAAGTCAATATACTCTAACATAGGTGACTTTGTCACCACCCAACTCTAGATGAAGTTCTCTTCTGCTCTTTTCTATGCTCATGCATTTGTCTCATGCATATTTGTTTCCCTTTTCTTTCAAAAAAAACTTCATCTAGATCTTTTAGTTTCTTCTCTTTTATTGTGCTGTTCTGCATTTTCTGCATCCAATTCATTGCAAATCTTTCAGTTAATTCCTTGCAAATCCTTGTAAGATCTTACTTGTATAGTGAGCTGAGGTGACAAGTGCTTTTCTCTGTGATGAACTCGGTTCCACCGGTTTCATGTTTCCGGTCTAGCCTAAGTCTTTTGGTGAACCGAAGCATCCAACTCGGTGCCACCGATTTCGCTACAGGAAAAACATTTTGCCACTCATTCCTACTTTACTCTTGATCCAGCTCCACTCAATGAATCTTGTCCTCTACAAGCATCACATTTACCTTAATGCTTTGTGCTGTGATTCAAGGACCAAACCCTTCTTGGAAATTGATGTCAAAGAGGGAGAGAGAGATCACATCAAAGCTTAATCATATCTCTAGGGGGAGAGATCTCTAGGGGGATGGAATACTCTAGGAAAGAGTAATCTTCAAGGATCCCAGATGATTGGTGTTCAAGAGGAGAGATACCACATGTCTTCTTCAGGGGAAAGACATGTTCATATGTGCTTATTTGCATTAGCTCTGTTCATTTGTTTCTTTGAGCTCTGTTTTTCTGTTCCCTATATTCTCCCAGTATCCCATACTAGATTCAGGGGGAGCAAGACTTCCAAGGAAAAGAAATTTCTTAAATTCTTTGCATATCTTTATCTTTGGGGACATGTCAATATCTATTGTGGTACTCAGTACTCACTCTACATGTCATCCCAGTCTTGGTACTCTTGTGGTTCCTTTTGTTTGCTCAGGCTAGTAGGTACATATGTGTTATCTAACCTTATTTTCACAGGCTCATTCCATCCTAAGCCAACTCAAGACCACAAGGTAAGTATATGCATCACAATCATGTCTATGAGGAATTCTTGCTGATGTACATATTGTTTGCAAGAAGGACTCATGAGCATGAAGGTACATTTCCCATATTCACATCTTTTGCTCTGATGCATATAGCCAAGATACATGTAACACGTTGCCTACTCTGTCATGGTTATGCTCTCACATGATTCTATATTCCATATTCACATGATTGCATACATGTAGGGGGAGCCTATGCATGTTACATGCCGTTCCAAAGCTTTACTTACTATTCTCTATATCTTTATCTAAAGCTTTGATGTATGTTGCCATCAATTACCAAAAAGGGGGAGATTGAAAGCACAAGTGCTCCCTGGGTGATTTTGGTAATTAATGTCAACATATCTCTTGTTGGACTAACACTTTTACCTAGTATGTTTGAGACAAGTTCAACAAATTAAGTGGCATGGACTAAAGGATGTGGAACCCCTTCAAGATGCTAAGGACAAAGGATTGGCTCAAGCTTCAAGTACAAGACTCTACATTTTATATTTTAGTGATCCAAGATCACATTGAGTCTATAGGAAAAGCCAATACTATCAAGAGGGGATGAGGTGTTGCTTAATGGCTTGCTTGCTCAAAGTACTTAGTGATATGTTCCAAAACCCTCAACTACCTTCCCACATCCACATATGACCTAAACCAAAAGTCTAACTCGGCCCCACTGATTCTTTCTATCCGGCGCCACCGAGTTCAGATGTCATAGCCACTGCCACAAACCCTAGGCAAATCGGTCTCACCGATAGGGATCTCGGTCTCACCGAGATGGGATTGTAATCTCTCTGTGTATGTCCATTACCAAAATCGGTCTCACCGAGTTTGAGCAATCGGTACTACCGAGATTACAATGCAAACTCTCTGGTTAGCTTATTACCAAAATCGGTTCCACCGAGTTTGCCTGACCAACTCTCTAGTTAGCTTATTACCAAAATCGGTCCCACCGAGTTTGTGTAATCGGTCACACCGAGATTATGTTATGCCCTAACCCTAACCATATCGGTCCTACCGAGTTGCATGTCGGTCCCACCGAAAATCCTAACGGTCACTAGGTTTGCTAAATCGGTCCAACCGAGTTTCTCAATTCGGTCCCACCGAGATTGGTAAATTGTGTGTAACGGTTAGTTTTTGTGTGAAGGCTATATATACCCCTCCACCCACTCTTCATTCGTAGAGAGAGCCATCAGAACGAACCTACACTTCCAATACACATTGTCTGAGAGAGAACCACCTACCCTTGTGTTGAGGCCAAGATATTACATTCCTACCATATGAATCTTGATCTCTAGCCTTCCCCAAGTTGCTTTCCACTCAAATCTTCTTTCCACAAAATCCAAATCCTGTGAGAGAGAGTTGAGTGTTGGGGAGACTATCATGTTAAGCACAAGAGCAAGGAGTTCATCATCAACACACCGTTTGTTACTTCTTGGAGAGTGGTGTCTCCTAGATTGGCTAGGTGTCACTTGGGAGCCTCCGACAAGATTGTGGAGTTGAACCAAGGAGTTTGTAAGGGCAAGGAGATCGCCTACTTCGTGAAGATCTACCGCTAGTGAGGCAAGTCCTTCGTGGGCGACGGCCATGGTGGGACTGACAAGGTTGCTTCTTCGTGGACCCTTCGTGGGTGGAGCCCTCCGTGGACTAGCGCAACCGTTACCCTTCGTGGGTTGAAGTCTCCACCAACATGGATGTACGATAGCACCACCTATCGGAACCACGACAAAAACATCCGTGTCTCCAATTGCATTTGATTTCTCCAAACCCTTCCCTTTACATTCTCGCAAGTTGCATGCTTTACTTACCAGCCGTCGATGATTTAAGCCACATAGTCCAACAACCTGGAGAGTCGGCCAGGAAATTCTAGACTAGGTTCCTAACCAAAAAGAACCAGATCGTCGACTTTCCGGATGCCGAAGCCCTAGCAGCCTTTAAACATAGCATCCGCGACGAATGGCTCGCCCGCTACCTCGGCTAAGAAAAACCAAAATCTATGGCAGCCCTTACTGCACTCATGACCCGCTTTTGGGCGGGTGAGGATAGTTGGCTGGCTCGTAGCAAAAACACAGCCAGCGAGGCAGGCCCCTCTGAGGTCAAAAACAGCAACGGCGAGTTCCAACGTAACAGACACAAACGTCGAAGCAATGGTGATCATGCCGACGACACCACGGTCAATGCCGGATTCAGCGGCTCCAAGTCTAGCCAGCGGAAGAAACCGTACAAAAGAAACAATCAGGGACCATCCAGCCTGGACCGCATACTCGATCGCCCGTGCCAGATACATGGCACCCCAGACAAACCAGCCAATCATATCAACAGAGATTGTTGGGTTTTTAAACAGGCCGGCAAATTAAACGCCGAGAACAGGGAAAACGGATCACAAAGCGAGGATGATGACGAAGAGCCCCGGCAACCGAACACAGGGGGATAGAAGAATTTTCCCGCTCAAGTGAAAACAGTGAACATGATATATGCTACACACATCCTCAAAACGGAGCGCAGGCGCGCACTAAGGGACGTCTACGCGATAGAGCCAGCCGCCCCAAAATTCAATCCATGGGCGTCATTCCCGATCACCTTTGATCATCAGATCATCCGACTAGTATCCGTCATGGCGGTTCAACCGCACTAGTCCTTGACCCAATCATTGATGGATTTCACCTGACGCACGTCCTTATGGATGGAGGTAGCAGCCTCTACCTGCTTTATCAGGATACAGTGCGAAAAATGGGCATCAATCCATCACGGATCAATCCCACAAAGACTATCTTCAAAGGAGTCACTCCAGGTGTGGAGGCCCATTGCACGGGCTCAATCACGCTAGAGGTTGTCTTCGGATCTCCGGACAATTTCCGAAGTGAGGAGTTAATCTTCGACATCGTCCCCTTTCGCAGTGGCTATCACGCACTGCTCGGATGAACCGCATTCACGCGATTCAATGCAGTGCCACACTATGCTTATCTGAAGCTCAAGATGCTCGGTCCATGCGGTGTCATCATGGTCAACGGAAATACGGAACGCTCCCTCCGTACAGAAGAGCACACAGCTGCCTTAGCAGCAGAAGTACAGAGCGGCCTTCTCAAGTAGAACCCTAATTCGGCTGCCGAGCCCACGGACACCGTTAAGAGGGTCCGAACTACCCTGCAGCAGGACGGCTTGGCTCTTCAGGAGCTCGACTAGCAATCCAGCCTCCGTCTCAGTCCCGATCAAGTGGTGGCATTCGTGCCACGCGTACATAACTACGCACTCAAAATTCCATGGGCATCGACGGAGGCATAGCTAGCTTGTGATCCACAGTGTGGCTCAACCGACACCGGATACACACATACTTTGACTTTTACTTTTTCATTTCAGGTCTCAATCCCGCAGGCCCCATCCGATGGCCTGATCATGGGTCCTCTGGAAAGACAAACACACCAAGACGGCAAGAAATACAGACATATGGGGGACTTCTCTAGGTGGTTTCATTAAACGATCACTCTACCTGTTTTTCAGGACCCATACGCAGCTCTCTCTTGGTGAAGGCATAGCAAATAGCCTTTCTGCTTATTGCACTACTTGTATAAATGTGCTTTAACGCACCAATGAAATTATAATAGAAACGGTTTGCGGCCCAAATTTCCACGGCTCTAGGTTACCACTAGTTCTCCATATTTCTTTATTTTTGCCTTTTCCTTCCTGGTAATTTTATCAGATAACACCCGTACACTCTGTGTGTGCCACCTTGCCAGGGGCTTCATAGTGATACGTCTCCAATGTATCTATAATTTTTTATTGTTCCATGCTATTATATATTATGTGTTGGATGTTTAATGGGCTTATTTATACACTTTTATATTATTTTTGGGACTAACCTATTAACCGGAGGCCCAGCCCAAATTGCTGTTTTTTTGCCTATTTCAGTGTTTCGCAGAAAAGGAATATCAAACGGAGTCCAAACGGAATGAAACCTTCGGGAGAGTTATTTTTGGAACAAATGTGATCTAGAGGACTTGGAGTGGACGTCAAGAAATCACCGAGGAGGCCACGAGGCAGGGGGGGCGCCCTCCACCCTCGTGGGCCCCTCGTGGCTCCACCGACCTACTTCTTCCTCCTATATATACCTACGTACCCCCAAACCATCGATGAGCACCACGAAAACCTAATTCCACCGCCGCAACCTTCTGTACCCGTGAGATCCCATCTTGGGGCCTTTTTCCGGCGTCTCACGGAGGGGCATTGACCACGGAGGGCTTCTACATCAACACCATAGCCTCTCCGATGATGTGTGAGTAGTTTAATTTAGACCTTCGGGTCCATAGTTATTAGCTAGATGGCTTCTTCTCTCTCTTTGGATTTCAATACAAAGTTTTCCTCGATTCTCTTGGAGATCTATTCGATGTAATCTTATTTTGCGGTGTGTTTGTTGAGATCCGATGAACTGTGGGTTTATGATCCAGATTATCTATGAACAATATTTGAATCTTCTCTAAAAAAATTTATGTATGATTGGTTATCTTTGCAAGTCTCTTCGAATTATTAGTTTGGTTTGGCCTACTAGATTGATCTTTCTTGAATGGGAGAAGTGCTTAGCCTTGGGTTCAATCTTGCGGTGCTCGATCCCAAAGGATGAGGGGAAACGACATGTATTGTATTGTTGCCATCGAGGATAAAAAGATGGGGTTTATATCATATTGCATTAGTTTATCCCTCTACATCATGTCATCTTGCTTAAATCGTTACTCCGTTCTTATGAACTTAATACTCTAGATGCATGCCGGATAGCGGTCGATGTGTGAAGTAATAGTAGTAGATGCAGGCAGGAGTCGGTCTACTTGTCACGGACGTGATGCCTATATACATGATAATACCTAGATATTCTCATAACTATGCTCATATATATAAATTGCTCGACAGTAATTTGTTTACCCACCGTAATACTTATGCTATCTTGAGAGAAGCCACTAGTGAAACCTATGGCCCCGGGGTCTATTTTCCATCATATTAATCTCCCGTCAACGAGCTATTTCTGGCGCCGTTTATTTTGCATTATTTACTTTTAATCTTTATCATAAAAATACCAAAAATATTATCTTATCATCTCTATCAGATCTCAGTTTTGCAAGTGGCCGTGAAGGTATTGACAACCCCTTTATCGCGTTGGTTGCAAGGTTCTTATTTGTTTGTGTAGGTGCGAGGGACTTGCGTGTGTCCTCCTACTGGATTGATACCTTGGTTCTCAAAAACTGAGGGAAATACTTATGCTACTTTGCTGCATCACCCTTTCCTCTTCAAGGGAAAACCAACATAGTGCTCAAGAGGTAGCACATAGTGCCCCACAACATGGCAACAAAAGTCTGAATAGTTTTACAGTATAGTTTGGCACCCCGAATTTAGCACTGTATGCATTGGCTCCGAATCATGTCTTTGGTCAATAGTTGGGTTGCCCAGCTCCTGTGCTTTCTACCTTACATTCCACTATATCGGCTAAGGTAGTAAAGGGAGAACTACTGCGATTGTGCCCTGGTTTATCCAAAGGAGCACCTCAGTAGAGAAAGCAGAAAACTGACTGTCATGATATAGCGAGAGCCGGTCAGCTGTTCGGAGGTTGCAAATCATTGGAGATTTCTCAGGATCGGTACTTCCCGATCAGACGCTCATAGCACTCTGATTCAGATACTAGGGGTTGCGCCCATGTTTTATTGTAAAACTACTATGGCTAAGTGAGGGCGTTCAAGCCGCATAGTCTGATTGCTTGGTTCGTTGCGCTAAACAACTCCTTCAAGGACCATATAATTGGATCAAGATACTACCTACGTGGGGGCAGAAGCCGACGACTAGCCAACCCTCAGATTTCATACAACACGGCCGCACAGGAGGAAAAAATTAAAACATAACAAACATTATACTGCAAACCGACTTTGTTTCGTCGTACAAGGCAAAGGCAACATGAATGTATTCATTCGAAAATAATGTCTTGCTCACACTGCGTTGCTACAATACGAGACCCCTCCAGGACGTCTCCAAAATATCGCTCGGGTGTGCGGTGCTCCTTGCCCTCGGGCGGCCCTTCGGTCGCTAGCTTGATGGCGTCCATCTTCGCCCACCACACCTTGACATAGGAGAAGGCCAGGCGCGCGCCCTCGATGCAGAAGGACCGCTTGGGAGTGTCCAGCCGAGGATAGGCATCCACCAGCCGCTTTACAAGGCCGAAGTAATTGCTGGGTATAGCTTATGCTGGCACAGCCGGATTATCAAATCCTTCATGGCCAGTTCGGCACCCTGTGCAGCTCGACCATTTGCTTTAGCTGATCACTGAAGGGCACTGGATGTTCCGGCGCAAGATATTGCGACCAGAACAGCTTCTTCGTGGAGCTCCCTTCTTCGGCTCGGAAAAACTCCGCAGCGTCGGACACACTACGCGACAGATCAGCAAAGGCTCCTGGAGAACTCCGAATCCGGGTTAGTAAAAGATACTTCCTCCTTACATATTTGCTTTGCATACTGAACGCCTTACCCGCCGCAATCTTCCTGGCCTCTTGGATCTCCTGGAGGGCGCCCTGGGCTTCAACCCGGCCACTTCCGCGCTTTGACGAGCCTTGGAGAGTTCGGTCTCTCGAGCCGAAACATCGCCCTCCAGGGTCTCGTTCTTCTTCACCGCGTCCTGGAGCTCTTGCTGGACCTAGTTCAGTCGGGCCTTTTCACTTCTTGAGCGGCTGCTCCTTGACAGTTTTCCTCGGCTTCGCCGGGTTTTTCGAGTACGCGACCTCGGTCGTCGCCCCTACACATATACTGACACTACGGTCAGTATACATCATTTACTCTTTCCGAGTATATAGCGAGCCATTGCATACCTCGCTGGTCTTCTAGCTGCTTCCTTGCCTGGCCGAGCTCTTTTTTGGCCCGCTCCAGTTTCTGCTTTAGTCCGGCGACTTCGGTAGTGTGAGAAGTCACGGCCAGCAGCGGCGCCTGCTTATTCACATCAGACACAGTTTGATTAGTTTCCTATGAAATTTAATTGATCCTCTATCTGGCTATTCTTTCCGAACACCAGGCAGTGTCTCAGGGGCTACTGTCTATGTGGGGATTTTCTCGATTAAACGCCGCTTACCACAAAACCGGTCAGCAGGCTATGGTAGGCTTCGGTCAGTCCGCTTTTAACGGACTGAACTTCTCAATCACCATACCCATAAGGATACGGTGTTCTTCCACAACAGAAGCGCCTCGCAGCGCTTCCAATAGATTGTCCGGCGCCTCTGGTTGGACAGAGGTCGCCGGAGGGACGGGCATGCCTCCTTCTCTTGAAGGAAGCTGCGATTCGGATCCCGGGGCCGTATGAGTCTCTGGATCCGTGCCCTTATGGGGGGCCGAATTGAGCTCGACCCCCATCGTCAGTATCCATGGGGGCTTGCTCCCCCATGTGTCCGGCGGCCGAGGTATCGCCCTCTGGTGCCGCCTTGACGGCCTCCTGAACCTCCCCCTGACCTGGGAGGGTCCGTTGGAAGAGCACGTTGTCGTCTCCCTTGGCCTTGGGAGAGTATGCGGTCGGCGGTGTCTCGCCGGCCATCTCCTTTGAGTCCATTAGCACTTATGATGCAGCCAGAGACTTAGTGCGGGGGCGTCGCTCCGGATTGTTGTCGACGTCCCATGCGGAGCTGCCCGCGAGCGGGCCTTTCCCCTTCTTGGGTGCCTCCGCCTCCAGAATTGTGGAGGCCGCTCTCTTCTTTCTCCCCCCATCAGGGGGAGAGTCTCTCCTCCTCCTCCTCATCGTCGTCGTCTTCAGCGATGGAGGGACGGGTCTTGTCTTCGGACGCCACGTCCGAAGCGCCCTTACGGCGGGGGCCACTCCGGACCCCCTTGGCCTTCCCCGTGGCCTTCTTCGCCGGCGCCGTGTAGGGCGCCGGCACCAGCATCTTCGCTAAACGTGGAATGATTGGTTCTTCGAGCAGCGGAGCCGGACAATGGATCTTCTTCACCCTCTCCATCCATTCCTGAAGAGGCAATGACAGTAAAAGTTCAGATATCCTCCTTGAAACAAACCAGTAGAGGATGCGTTAAAAACTTACCTCGCTGGCGGGGTGGTTAATATCGTGCTCACAGTCCGAATCCGTGGCTGGCGGTGTTTTGTTGCCCTTGAAGAGCAACTTCGAGGCATCTTCGTGAGTGGTTTCGAAGAGCCTCTTCAGGGTATGGTGCTTCTTCGGATTGAACTTCCATAGCGGGAGGCTTCGGCTTTGGCACGGGATAATCCGGCGAACTAGCATCACCTGGATTATATCGACAAGTTTGACATCCTTGTCCACCATGCTTTGAACGGGCGTCTGCGGCGCTATCAGCTCATCTGGCAAACACCAGTTCGGGCCCTTCTCGACCCAGGAGGTGAGTCGCATGGGAGCGCCGGAGTTAAATTCGGCAGCCGCGGCCCAGTTTGTGCCGCAGGGTTTTGTGATGTAGAACCATTGTTTCTGCCATTCCTTGACAGTCTCCACAAAAGTGCCTTTCGGCCAGGAGACATTGCTCAGCTTACTGACCATGGCTCCTCCGCACTCCGCATGTTGGCCGTTCACCACCTTCGGCTTCACGTTGAAGACTTTGAGCCATAGCCCGAAGTGGGGTTGGATGCGGAGGAAGGCCTCACACACGACGATGAACGTCGAGATATTGAGGAAGGAGTTCGGGGATAGATCATGAAAGTCTATCCCGTAATAGTACATCAGCCCACGGACGAAAGGATGGAGTGGAAACCCTAGTCCAGGGAAGAAATGAGGGATGAATATCACCCTCTCGTTGGGCTTCAGTGTGGGGACGACTTGTCCCTGGGCCGGCAGACGATGGGCGATTTCCTTCGCCAAGTACCCGGCCGCCCGAAGCTCAGTAATGTCCTTCTCCTTGACGAGGAGACCATCCACTTGCCTTGGCCTCCGGATCCGGACATGGTTGAGTGCTAGCTTAAGTGGGAAGAAGATGAGAACTTGGGCGCAGGAGCTCAAGAGTGGAAGGGCATAGGAAGAGAGAAGGCGTGGGAGAAGAAGGGGGAATCCTTATCCCCTTATAAAGGCAGTAAATATCGAACACCTCCCCACTCACCCTAAAACTCGCCTATTCCCAAAGCCTGTGTGAACGGCACGGTTGGGTTACCCATGCTCGTATTGATGAAAATCTCGCAATAAGGGGACACGATCTCTGCTTTGACAAGACATGCCAATGGAAACCGCATCTCGAAACGCAGAACGGCGGACAAAAACGGTTCGATATAGTGACCAAACAGATGTGATGTCATCTTGCAAAAAGTTGTCAGCAGATGGGACTTGTGGGATATTATATTCCCTCTGCGGTTGTGTGTGGTGCGTGTGTTACAGGTCCGAACACGATCAATACGTCCGAAGACTATCTTGGAGTTCGGAAGGAGGAACCCGCCTTGCAATGCCGAAGACAATCTGCACGTCGAACACCTTTTCATTGAAGCCATGTTCAGGGGCTACTGAGGGAGTCCTGGACTAAGGGGTCCTCGGGCATCTGGCCTGTTAGCCATGGGTCGGACTGATGGGTTGTGAAGACAAAAAGACCGAAGACTGCACCCGTGTCCGGATGGGACTCTCCTTGGCGTGGAAGGCAAGCTTGACGACCAAATATGTAGATTCCCTTCTTTGTAACCGACCTTGTGTAACCCTAGATCCTCCTGGTGTCTATATAAACCAGAGGACTTAGTCCGGAGGAGATACTCATGACCATAGTCATACAGGCTAGACTTCTAGGGTTTAGCCATTACGATCACGTGGTAGATCAACTCTTGTAATACTCATATTCATCAAGATCAGTCAAGCAGGAAGTAGGGTATTACCTCCATAGAGAGGGCCCGAACCTAGGTAAACATCGTGTCCCCTATCTCCTGTTACCGTCGACCTTAGACGCATAGTTCGGGACCCCCTACCCGAGATCCGCCGGTTTTGACACCGACAGTGATGTCCCTCGGTAGCAATAATGTCTCCCACGTCATATCCCCGTCCCGATGGTGCGAGTAGCGTTGTCGGAGGATGTGTGGAGATGTGTCTCCGTCGATCTCATGGGATTCGGTCGGTGCTGGTCTTCGGTGGATCTATTTGGATCTAGTTTTTGTTCGTCTTCGTTTGTGTGGTTCCAGGTTTGATCTTTCCGATCTACATCTCTCTTCATCGGTGATGGTTGCTGCTCTGGTGTGCCAACACTTGTTCCTTACAAATCGAGGGATCAAACACCATCTCCACAAACAAAACATCCTTTGGGACCTAAGTTGAGTCATTACTTAGAGATTTTTTTTGCCCCTTTAATCTAATTATCATGAATCAACGAAACACACAATGAGGCCCCTAGATGCACTTATAGTTGGACCTCACCAACAGGTCTGCTGCTCGTTAGCGAGTTTTTCAGCACTAGTGGTCAAAGATTACTGATGGGCGCAAAACTCCGTCAATGGTGGTGGGTTTGCGCCCGTTGGTAGAAGGGTTATGGTGCAGTGGAAGTCCGCTTCTCTTCTCTCCTTCAACTCAACACAAATTTGATATGGCAATTGCTATACCCTGTCAACATCATCTTATTATGCTTGCTCTAAGTGGCGCAAGGGAGGTTCCCTATGCAGCCGACATGACGAAAACCATGAAGAGAAGGCATGCGAGGTGTTTCACGCCATACGGTCCTGTCTTTGTGGTCATAATTCGGTGTATGGTTTTGAATTTTACACCACACCTTGCCCTTTTGGTTGCATCAACAACATGGCTCGCAATTCCATCCATAAAGAAAAGTCATGGGTGATGCGTTGGTTGATGTGATTGCAATGACGTTTGCTTTCTATCTTAATATTGATGTTGTACTAGTTTTTGATGGGTATTGCATCTTTGTTTTCGTATGCTGCAACACTGATGCAGCTTGTTGCCTGTTATAGTGCTTCACGTCGTGTACCGCACATTGAACCTGATCGGACGATGAGGGAGGTTTGCCCTGGGGTGCTGGAGGGTGTCCGATTATGTGACACAAGATTCTCGTCCCACACCTAGCTAGTGGGGTGCTTCATTTGCAACATGCTCATTGCACACCCTCACAAAGCTTCAGTTTGATCTCTCCGCGGCATTTACAGTCAATCAGACAACCGCTACCCAAGCACACGCTGAAGTGCAAACAGCTGCAGAAATTCAACTTCTGACCAAACTGTTATCAGTGGGGAAAACGACTCCCTTATTCACGTATTAGGGGCAAAAACTTAGGAGAAAAGCATATAAAGGCGCGGAGATTTTCTCCGCAGCCTCAAAAAGCACGAACGCCCCCAAAACATCCCGAGGAATGAGGACGCCCAAGGAGAGCAAAACCCAGTAATTAAGCCCAAAACAACATCATCTAGTATTACAGTCATGTACGCCAGCATATTAACTCCGATCCATTGCATAACACAGACGTGCCGGTGACACTCAAATTTCACCAGTGCGGATTGGCAGCCGAAGTCCGGGATCTCTTGCCGCCGGCCAGCTCCGTGTACATCTGCGGCACCCAATGCTCCTGCCTCATCCACCCCGCTGAGTAGCCGGCGTCGTGCAGCGCAAAGTTGGGAGCTACTCCCTGCATCACCGAAAGCCAAGTTAGTCACAGGTTGCGATCCAAAGATGTAAGGCCTTCTTTGGTTCATAGGGTAGGAAAATCGTAGGAATAGGAAAGTCATAGGAAATGAGATTTATACGATCTCAAATCCCATGAAAGAGGAATAGGAAAGGAGACGCCTTTGATTCACATCATAGGATTTTTTCATCGAGTCTGCGCTTAATGTTTATTTTCCTATGAAATGTGGAGGATAGGAAGAATTCCTCCATAGGAATAGGATTCCATTCCTACAAACCAAAGGGCTCTAAAGAAATTTTTCCTATAGAAATCCTATCCTATGAAATTCCTACAAGATTCCTCTAAACCAAAGGAGGCCTAAATTTTGCTTGTGTCCAAAACGGTGGATCTAGGTGGGCCTCTGAGGATGTTGTCGCTGCTACAACACCCTGGACCAGTGTGTGCAAGCTGCGAACATGAGCGTACGTATAACCACAAACCATCCCTATAATGGAATGGGTGTACTGGGTGAGGTAATGGCGACGCAGACGTGAGCGGAACATTGCCGCGTTTCTAGCTTTCTCGATCCGGAACGTGCCAAAAAATTGTAAACATCTACGTATTCATCTGCACCAATGTTCAGTGGCACCAACCTGATACGATCCGCCCGAAGAGAAGCCGGCGGAAGCAGCGGCGGCGGCGGCTGCCGCCGCGGTGGCTGCCGCCGCGGTGGCGTCGTCGACCAGAAAGTCCTCCACGTGCCACCCGGGCAACGTCTTGGTGAGGTACTCGGAGATGCTGCTGCCGCTGCTGGCGCCGTGCGCGTCGTCGTCGCCGCTGCAGCAGTGGCTGCTCGTGTTCTCCTCCTCCTCCGAAGGCGGGGGCACGGGGGAGGCGGCCGGCTCGGAGGAGACCCGCACGCCGGTGAGCAGGAAGCGGGCGTGGCGCATGCTGAGCTCGCTTGCCGTGTGCACCGACACGTCGCACTCACGGCACAGGATCGCCCTGTCCTCCTTGCAGAACAGGAAGCCCCTCTTCTCCTGCAGCCCAGCGCACGAAGCAAGTTAAGCTCCCGTTCGTTCGCTACTTTCACGGCAATCAGAACTCATAGAGAAGCCAGAACCCAGAAGATTGAGCTATATCTATCCGATCCTGACCTGGCAGATGTCGCAGAGCGGCGGCGGCATCTGCGACGGCGACGCGGACGACGGCGACGGGTTGAGCAGCGAGAAGCGGCGGTGCTTGCCGGCGAGCTTGTTGGCGCGGTGCACGCGGCGGTCGCAGGCGTCGCAGAGCGCGGCCTCGTCAGCGCAGCAGAAGACGGAGGCCGCGTCGGCCGCGCACACGTCGCACTGCACCTTCATGGTCGATGCCTCTCGATCGATCGATCTCCCCCTTCCTTCCTCGCGCGCGTCGCCCGAGATGCGGGTCAATGGTCTGGGCTGGCGATGGATCGCCCGCAGTACGTGTTGCAACTGTACACGGCTACTTAGCTAGAATGCTTAGATGGATGGATGCGTGGGAGATAAACGTGAGGGGCCGTGCGTTTATATACCACCGCCGGGAGGCGATCCGGGGCGCTAAGCATGGGCGATTAAGTCAGACGAGGCCGGTCAAGTGTGCGTGCGTACTTTGCCGACCTGACGCGCCTGGTGGTGGTAGGCGCTGCGTCTCGCTCGGGCGAGTCGCGCCATGTTTGTCAATTGTTCTCCCTCCCTGATCTATCTAGGAGTATCTTCTATCATATCCCTGTGGCTGCCATGCACGCTCTGCATTTTGCCGTTCGCGTACATGTGCTAGGTTTCGGAGGTGGCTTTGTACGTGATGTTTTTGATGATAGTACGGACCTGTAAAGCGTTATGTTGATTGAAAAGAACTCCATCATCGTCCTTCGGTGGCTGGATGGGAATGCCTTGCCACTCCTGTTTTCTGTGGTTTGTTCGGGTGTTGACTAATTAAAGGAAAAAGGTTACTGGGGACTTATGGCGTTGTGGGATTTTTCCGCGTCTATAGCGTAGTCGCCTTGGCTGACCCCACGGCCGGGTGCAAGCTAGCTGACATAAAAGTGCCGTGAAAGCTGAGACTCTGATGCACCTCGGCCGGAATACAGTCCCCGTGCGACGATTGATTAATAACACTTTCATTTCCTGACAAGATTTAACCTTGCGAGTTAAGTGTGCCATCGTAATCTTCCCTTTCTAACCCTTTGACTGCATATCGTAACGAGGAACCTAACTGTAAATTTCGATGTTGTGCCAATCTTGCCAAATACTACTATTCCCATGAACCTTCGGGTCTGAGGAAAGAAAGTCATGCCGGATTAGACGTGATGGGCATGAAATGGGCAAGTGATGGAGGGAGGGCAGGGGCATGGCAGCATGGGCGCCATCGGCTCCGACAATAAAGACAGACTCCAACTTGATGCATCCCTCTTCGCCTCTCTCTTCAACTTGCATCCTTCCTTCTTGAGGCGCCGGCCATTAACCACCGTCCTGAACGTTACCCAATCCAATCACTCACTCGCTCACCCCTCTAGCAGCCAAAACCAGCGATCGACCAGGATCCGCCGGTACCGCGTCACCCACGCGCGCTAAACTGGGAAAGCAGCGTCGCCAAGATCGGGACAACGAGATTTGATGTCATCCTTTGCGCTGCCATGCTAGCTAGACGACACACGACCGCTTTTCTCTCGGCTACCACTAGTGGTGGTTATCTCCGGTCCATATGCACATGTTGGAGAGAGCGTGCGCTGGCTAACATGCAGCCACTGTAGGTGGCGGTGCCATGCTCTAGAATCTAGATGCTGGGATGATAAAAACGCCTGCCATCTAGTATGCGGCCGGTCTGTGGAGCTGAGAACAAATTGCGTTCTTGAGACAATTGGACATTTTGCATGAAGATGGAAATCTTCTGCCGTTTGTGTGTTTGTGCCCTAGCTATAGACATGTACTACTCCTTAATCCATGAGAGTAGTATAAATCAAAAAACCATGGAGGGCAGAGAGCTAGTAGGGCGGCATCTTTAATCCTTGACCAACTTGTTGGAATGAGATCAAGACGTTGATTTAAAGCGTGTGGCTGTCGATCCGCGCTGTTGTTGCCAATAATGCAAGTCTAGTGGAGGTCGCGTGCAGGGGCAGCGGGGATCCACCGGATCGCGGCCGGTGATTTGCGTGCGTAGCCGCGACCCCGGAAAGGCGAAAAAGTGCACCAAAAAGGTAATTTTTGGCCGCATTAGCGTCGCTTTTGCCCGCCCCGCTGGCAGTGGCAGCATGGGGCGCGCGGGTTCGAGGTCATCACCGCCGCACGGCGGGCCTCGCCTCAACCACATGCGTTGTGCCCAGCTGCCACGATGGGGCAGCAAGGAGTACTTCAATTTTTTTTAATATCTAGGATATGTTATGCTTAATTGCTCGACCTGTCTCTTGATCGGCTGTTTCTGTTTATGAAGGATCTGGGGTTGCCGGGCCGGTAATAGATGGAGCGTTGCCGCCATGGCCACTCACGACTATGACCGGCCGCTTGTTCCCCGTGTACGCCACTGCCATCGAGGAGCTGTCCTTGAGGAAAGTCTTGGTAAATGGTGTGCCTGGGAGGATGCTTCTTACTACTTGCGGCCTACAGCAAGGTGATCTGCTATCCTCGATGCTCTTCATCTTGATCAGGGAGCCGCTACAAAAGCTTTTCGAACTAGCTACGGATCGTGGAATAGTGTCACCTCTTGCGAGATCCGGTTTTGAAACAAAGGGTTTCTATGTTCGCCGATGATATTAATTATGATCTTCTTAAAGCCGGTGGAGATCGAGATGCAAGTGTGTGCAGCCATCTTGAGGGACTATGGTGAAGTGTCCGAGCTCCATGTCAACTTGACAAAGAGCAATGCCCTGCCTATTCAGTGCAATGCGGAAACCGTGGCGAGGATATGCATGATTCTTGGATGCCCAGCAGGAACCTTTCCCTGCAAATACCGGGGCTTACCACTAACATTACGAAGCGCGACAACTTCGATTCGATGGATTGGTGGGTCAGCTTGCGGCCCGTTTGCCCACATGGCGTGCAACCATGATGCCCAAGAGTGGGCGCCTCCTCCTTGTGCAGTCTGTACTTTGTGCCATTTCGATCAACTCCATGCTTACGTTGGATATACCACCGAAGACTACTGCTGCAATGATCAAGATATGTAGGGGCTTCCTATGGTGTGGCAAAGCCCAAGCACAAGGTGGAGCTTGTGTGGTTGCTTGGGAGGTAGTTTGTTCGCCAAGATGGGCACGAGGATTGGGCGTGCCGAACCTCAAATGGCTCAATATTGCTCTTCAGTCGCGTTGGTCATGGTTGCACCACTCAGACACCTCGCGGGCATGTAATGAGTTCACGTGGAAGGTGCTGAAAGAATCCTTGGCACTATTCAGATCAACTGCACACATGACCGTGGGCGACGACGCAACAACCTTATTTTGGGAAGACCTGTGGGTATCCGGTTGGCAAGTTCATGAGATGGCCCCCAGGATCCATGATCAAATCCATGTGAGGACTAGGCGAGCGGGAGAGCAAGGGAAGGGCTTGAGAATGCTCTCTGGGCACGGGATGCATGTTGGACCGGACTTGGAGCTGGAGTTGTTACATGAATACTTCCTGATCTGGGAAGCAGGTTGCCCTAATTAAGCATGGGTCTTAGGGATCAACTTAGATGGTCTTGGGAGAACGATGGACAGTTTTCGGCCCGCTCAGCCTACGCTACAAAGTTCTGGCGGAGGGAGGTGGCACCGGCATCAGACTTCACCTGGAAATCAAATGCCTCCCTACAATGTCGTTTCTTCACTTTGCTCGCATTCGGAGATAGGTGTTGGACATCAGATAGACTAGCCAGGAGAGGACTCCCGCAGCAAGACTTGTGCCCCTTCTATAATCAACACAAGGATAGCATCCAACAACTTCTGCTACGGTCTGTGTTTGCGAGGGAGGTCTGGCACAATGTGTGTGAGGCACTGGGCAGGCAGGACTGGACGCCGTTGGGGACGGACATGCTTATGGAGTGGTGCATTGCCAAGAATGACAATGGATATCACGTCAAGGACATCCGGGCAATTGTGGTGCTAGTCATGTGGTCCATTTGGAAACAACGCGACGATATAGTCTTTGAGGGAGCCATTCCTTCTATCCCTAGACTGGCAAGGACAACTGAGAGAGAAAACAGGCCTTGAAGAGCGGCAGGGCTACATAAGGGTGATCTTGATTTCTTCTTCAGTTCATTGACAAGGTGGGTAGACAGGAGTAGGTAGCGTAGATGAGGGTGGAGGTGGGTTTTTTCGTTGCATGTAATCTGTAGATGGACTTGGTGGATGGTTGTCTTCCCTGCTTCCTTCTTTATACTACGATACGCACACTCATGCGTATTCGAGAAAAAAAGGAACAATTTGATATTGAAACATGGTAACGAACCCCAAGACGGAGATTAGGGACATTCGTGCGGGCGGTGATAGGTTGACGGCGCTACGGTCCATGGCTTGGTGGTGGTCATTTAGATTTGGTCGATCAAGTGGGGTTGATTGTAGACTATGGTGCAGCAACCTCGTATGGTGCCACGACCGCGGTGGTCATCCAAAGATCATGAATGTTCAACTCTCAACATTGAGTGGTTGACTGCGGCGGTGAGATGCAAATTATGGACGATGACTTGACACATAGGGATGGTTGTGCAACGATGGGAGTTGCATCACATGTAGTTGCTAGGATTACGGAAAAGTGGTGGTGGCAACACTTGAGTGACTTCATTAATCTTGCTACTCAAGCACCCGACCGTGAGCTTCGTGGTGAAATCCTATGTTTGACCGAGCTGGTTATACCTGGCAATGCCGATGTTTTAACATCGTTACCTTGTTGGAGGCATTGCTCCGATCGATTATTAAGGGTAAAAGCCTATATTTTGACCTTGGTGGTTGGATCCGGCGACGACGATATTTGAATGTTGCTTCCTTCTTGATGGTGTTGATGTTGAAGAACCTCGTTGTCTGCGTGGTGTCATAAGATGGTTGGTACGAATATGGTCATTGATGTAGTTTGCCGATCATGTTCCTAATAGATTTGGATTTATATTTTACTCGCCTACGCATAGTTTTGGTCTTATATGACTTTACTATTTGTTGGCGTATTTTTGTGGGCGTGCGTTAGTGTTAGATATGTGCATCCTAGCTATGCAGAGGCTGGGTGTGTGCTCTTTGAGTTTGTATTCACTTGATGCTTCTTTTTGAGCCAATAAAATCTACCCTTTGTCAAAAAAAAGACCTTCCCCTTGCATCCTAATTACCAACTAGCAGACAGAGGCGCGGCAGCACGCTGTGCCCATCAAAGAGCATGTGCGTGCATGTATGTCATCTTTTGTTTTAGTGAGAGTAGACGTGTCGATGGATTTGAGGGCAAGCTGGTGGCGTGTGTGTTTTGATTTGCTAGCTGGATTCATGCAAGTCCTTTTATGTTTCCGTTTATTACATACTACTACACGGGCGACGAAAACATAATGTAAATATATAATATACGGTGGAAGACAGATGCATATATGACCGCACGTAGCTTTTTACATACTACATAGTAGAGAGAGGCCAAATAAAATATGAGAAGGAGATTGTTTTGTATGAATACAATCATGATCTTGTGAAGAACCATTTCATGTATGCCTAAAGACAGCACCAATGACAACAGGTAAAGCATTTGACTCAGATATCAGAAAGTGAGGTTCCTTACTGTGGTACAAATTGGAAATATTGCCAGTAGGAAAGGTCATTATGAAGTTATATCAGACATTCAAGGTCCACTGAGTTGGATAATCTATTCTTAAAAGAAGTCATGCAGCAATACGATTGGAAACGAATGAAAGGTGATATATGGCATACATGATTACATATATGTAGCCTTGTACAAGACTTTATGTTGTGACACATCAATAGAGTTGTTCAAGTTCACCATAGAAAAGAAGAACCAGGAAGCCAAGAAACAATCCTACCATGTATGACAATAAACCGAACCGATGAAACAGGGCAATTCATGTACTATATAGTAATCTAGAAAATAAAAAGGTATGATAAGAGCATACAACCATAGGTGGCATGGTAATCCTAGGGAATAAATAAAATGAGAAGAATTTACAAGTTTGGCTTTCATCCTTCCATTTGCGCATCTAGTGGACTCCTTGTGGTTTGGAATAGCTCTCTATTTTAGGGAGATTTTTTTAAAACAAGTTTGCCTTATCAATCCAATTCACCTCTTGCCTGAATGGTAGTTTATGGATACTTACAAACATCTATGGACCTTATCTCCCAACTGAGAGAGTTGAATTCATTGATTTGCTTCAAAATATTCAAATGGCTAATGATCTAGACTGGTTGATGTTGGGAGACTTCAACTTCATCAGATATGTAGACAACAGAAACAAAGAAGGAGGGAATATACAAGACACTCTAGGATTGGCAGAAATTCCCATGAAAGGAAGAAATTTTACATGGAGAAATATGCAAGAGGCACCCCTCCTGGAAAAATTTGCTGGTGTTTTTCTTCAAAATCCTAGACTTTTAACTACCCTGACACATCTGCTATCTGTTTAGCAAAGCCAATTTCTGATCATGTGCTATGTATTATTCAAGTGGGAACCAACATTCCTAAAGCAAACATATTAAGATTTGAGAATTATTGGTTAGAACTCCCTGACTTTAAAGTGGTAGTTAAAAACATCTGGGAACAAGACACTCACATCTTTGATAGTGCTAAGAGAATTACTACAAAGTTTAAAAGAATGAGAAAAGGGCTAAAATTTTGGTCCAATCCATTAAACATTCAAATAGGATGGTCATGCTACTAGATGTCTGATACGTCTCCAACGTATCTATAATTTTTGATTGCTCCATGCTATATTTATCTACTGTTTTGGACAATATTGGGCTTTATTTTCCACTTTTATATTATTTTTGGGACTAACCTATTAACCGGAGACCCAGCCCAGAATTGTTGTTTTTTGCCTATTTCAGAGTTTCGAAGAAACGGAATATCAAACGGAGTCCAAACGGAATGAAACCTTCGGGAACGTCATTTTCTCATTGAACGTGATCCGGGAGACTTGGACCCTAAGTCAGAGGTAGCAAGAAGGATTTATGGCGCCGTTGCCGGGGAGTCTACGCAAAACTCAACATACTGCTACCTCTTGAGCACTGCGATGGATTTCCGCGAAGAGGAGAGGATGATGCAGCAAAGTAGCGTAAGTATTTCCCTCGGTTTTTGAGAACCAAGGTATCAATCCAGTAGGAGGCCATGCGTGAGTCCCTCGTACCTACACAAAACAAATAGCTCAACGCAACCGAGGCGATTAGGGGTTGTCAATCCCTTCACGGTCACTTACGAAAGTGAGATCTGATAGAGATGATAGATAATATTTTTGGTATTTTTGATATAAAGATGCAAGGTAAAATAAAAAGCAAAGTAAAAAAGCAAAGCAATAATAAAGTGATTGGAGATTGATATGATGAGAATAGACCCGAGGGCCATAGATTTCACTAGTGGCTTCTCTCAAGAGCATAGGTATTTCTACGGTGGGTGAACAAATTACTGTTGAGCAATTGACAGAATTGAGGATAGTTATGAGAGTATCTAGGTATGATCATGTATATAGGCATCATGTCCGAGACAAGTAGACCGACTCACCTGCATCTACTACTATTACTCCACTAATCGACCGCTATCCAGCATGCATTTAGAGTATTAAGTTCACGAAAACAGAGTAACGCCTTAAGCAAGATGACATGATGTAGAGGGATAAATTCATGCAATATGATTAAAAAAACCATCTTGTTATCCTCGATGGCAACAATACAATACGTGCCTTGCTGCCCCTTCTGTCTCTGGGAAAGGACACCACAAGATTGAACCCAAAGCTAAGCACTTCTCCCATTGCAAGAAAAACCAATCTAGTAGGCCAAACCAAACTGATAATTCGAAGAGACTTGCAAACATAACAAATCATACATAAAAGAACTCAGAGAAGATTCAAATATTGCTCATAGATAATCTTGATCATAAACCCACAATTCATCGGTCTCAACAAACACACTGCAAAAAGAAGATTACATCGAATAGATCTCCACGAGAGAGGGGCAGAACATTGCATTGAGATCCAAAAAGAGAGAAGAAGCCATCTAGCTACTAACTATGGACCCGAAGGTCCGAGGTAAACTACTCACACTTCATCGGAGGGGCTATGGTGATGATGTAGAAGCCCTCCATGGTGGATTCTCTTCCCATGGAGCTCTAGAACAGGCCCCAAGATGGGATCTCGTGGGTACAGAAGGTTGCGGTGGTGGAATTAGGTTTTTGGCTCCGTATCTGATCGTTTGGGGATACGTAGGTATATATAGGAGGAAGGAGTACGTTGGTGGAGCTTTGAGGGGCCCACGAGGCAGGGGGGCGCGCCCTAGGGGGGCGCGCCCTCCACACTCGTGGCCGCCTCCCTCCTTTCTTGACGGAGGGTCCAAGTCTCCTGGATCATTTCTGTTGAGAAAATCACGTTCCCGAAGGTTTCATTCCGTTTGGACTCCGTTTGATATTCCGTTTCTTCGAAACACTGAAATAGGCAAAAACAAAGAAATCTGGGCTGGGCCTCCGGTTAATAGGTTAGTCCCAAAAATAATATAAAAGTGGAAAATAAAGCCCAATATGGTCCAAAACAGTAGATAATATAGCGTGGAGCAATCAAAAATTATAGATACGTTGGAGACGTATCAGGCATCCCCAAGCTTAATTCCTTCTCGTCCTCGAGTAGGTAAATGATAAAAAAGAATTTTTGATGCGGAGTGCTACTTCGCATAATTTCAATGTAATTCTTCTTAATTGTGGCATGAATATTCAGATCCGAAAGATTCAATACAAACGTGCATATTGACATAAAAATAATAATACTTCAAGCATACTAACTAAGCAATTATGTCCTCTCAAAATAACGTGGCCAAAGAAAGCTCATCCCTACAAAATCATATAGTTTAGTCATGCTCCATTTTGGTCACACAAGAATGCTCTCATCATCCACAACCCCGATGACAAGCCAAGCAATTGTTTCATACTTTAATAATCTCAAACCTATAAACTTTCACGCAATATATGAGCGCGATCCATGGACATAGCACTATGGGTGGAATAGAATATGGTGATGGGGGTTATGTGGAGAAGACAAAAAGGAGAAGATCTCACATCAAAGAGGCTAATCAATGGGCTACGGAGATGCCCATCGATTGATGTTAATGCAAGGAGTAGGGATTGCCATGTAACGGATGCACTAGAGCTATAAATGTATGAAAGCTCAACAAAAGAAACTAAGTGGGTGTGCATCCAACTTGCTTGCTCACGAAGACCTAGGGCACTTGAGGAGGCCCATTGTTGGAATATACAAGCCAAGTTCTATAATGAAAAATTCCCACTAGTATATGAAAATGACAAAACAAGAGACTCTCTATCATGAAGATTACGGTGCTACTTTGAAGCACAAGTGTGGCAAAGGATAGTAACATTATCCCTTCTCTCTTTTTCTCTCATTTTTTTTATTTGGGCTTCTTTGGCCTCTTTCTTTTTTTTGAACCTCACATGGGACAATGCTCTAGAAAATAATGATCATCACACTTATATTTATTTACAACTCAATGATTACAACTCGATACTAGAACAAAGTATGACTCTATATGAATGCCTCCGGCGGTGTACCGGGATATGCAATGAATCAAGAGTGACATGTATGAAAGAATTATGAATGGTGGCTTTGCCACAAATACGATGTCAACTACAGGATCATTGTAGCAATATGACAATGATAAATGTGTCATGATGAACGGAATGGTGGAAAGTTGCATGGAAATATATCTTGGAATGGCTATGGAAATGCCATAATAGGTAGGTATGGTGGCTATTTTGAGGAAGATATAAGGAGGTTTATGTGTGAAAGAGCGTATCATATCACGGGGTTTGGATGCACCGTGAAGTTTGCACCAACTCTCGATGTGAGAAAGGGCAATGCACGGCATCAAGAGGCTAGCAATGATGGAAGGGCGTGAGTGCGTATTATCCATTGACTCAACATTAGTCATAAAGAACTCACATACTTATTGCAAAAATCTACAAGCCGTCAAAAACCAAAGCACTACGTGCATGCTCCTAGGGGATAGATTGGTAGGAAAAGACCATCGCTCGTCCCCGACCGCCACTCATAAGGAAGACAATCAAAGAACACCTCATGTTTCAAATTTGTTACATAACGTTTACCATACGTGCATGCTACGGGACTTGCAAACTTCAACACAAGCATTCTTCAAATTCACAACTACTCAACTAGCACGACTTTGATATTATCACCTCCATTTCTCAAAACAATTATCAAGCATCCAACTTATCTTAGTATTCAACACACTCCTAAGAAAGTTTTACTATTTTTGTATACCTAGCATATTAAAATTATTAAGCAAATTACCATGCTATTCAAGACTCTCAAAATAATCTAAGTGAAGCATGAGAGATCAATAGTTTCTTTAAAACAAATCCACCACCGTGCTCTAAAAGATATAAGTGAAGAACTAGAGCAAAAACTATAAAGCTCAAAAGGTATAAATGAAGCACATAGAGCAAAACTATTAAGCTCAAAAGATATAAGTGAAGCATATAGAGTATTCTAACAAATTCCAATTCATGTATGGCTCTCTCAAAAGGTGTGTACATCAAGGATGATTGTGGTAAACTAAAAAGCAAAGACTCAAATCATACAAGACGCTCCAAGCAAAACACATATCATGTGGTGGATAAAAATATAGCTCCAAGTAAAGTTACCGATGGAAGTAGATTTAAAGAGGGGATGCCTTCCGGGCATCCCCAAGCTTTGACTTTTGGTGTCCTTGGATTATATTGGGGTTCCATGGGCATCCCCAAGCTTAGGCTCTTTCCACTCCTTGTTCCATAATCCATCAAAAGATTTCACCCAAAACTTGAAAACTTCACAACACAAAACTCAATGAAATCTCGTGAGTCTGGCCAAATAAAGAAAACAAAAGATCACTTCAAGGTACTGTAATGAACTCACTATTTATTTATATTGGTGTTAAACCTACTGTATTCCAACTTCTCTATGGATTATAAACTATTTTACTAGCCATAGATTCATCAAAATAAGCAAACAACACACGAAAAACAGAATCTGCCAAAAACAGAACAGTCTGTAGTAATATGTAACTAACGCAAACTTCTGGAACTCCAAAAAATCAGAAAAAATGGGAAGACCTAGTAAATTTGTTTATTGATCAGTGGAAATTGGAATCACTATTTTATCATGTTCTGGTGAATTTTAATAATTGTTTTCGTGAACCGAAAGTTTCTGGAAATTACAGCAAGATCAAATAACTATCATCCAAGAAGATCCTATAGGTTTAACTTGGCACAAACACTAATTAAAAGATAAAACCACATCTGAACAGAAGGTAGATGGATTATTTATTTCTAAACAGAAACAAAAAAACTAAAAACTAAAATAAAATTGGTTTGCCTTCCAACAAGCGCTATCGTTTAACGCCCCTAGCTAGGCATAAAAGCAAGGATAGATCTAGGTATTGCCATCTTTGGTAGGCAATCCATAAGTGGCTCTCATGATAGATTCATATGATAATTTTATTTTCTTCCTAGGGAAGTGTTCCATGCCCTTCTTTAATGGGATTGGAATCTAATATTCTCTTCCTTCATATCAATAATTGCACCAATCGTTCTAAGGAAAGGTCTACCAAGAATAATAGGGCAAGAAGGATTGCAATCTATATCAAGAACGATAAAATATACGGGCACATAATTCCTATTTGAAACAATAATAACATCATTAATTCTTCCCATAGGTTTCTTAATAGTGGAATCCGAAAGATCCAAGTTTAGAGAGCAATCATCAAAATCACGGAAATCTAGCAAATCACACAAAGTTTTGGGAATAGTGGAAACACTAGCACCCAAAATCACATAAAGCATAAAATTCATGATCCTTAATCTTAATTTTAATAGTTGGTTCCCACTCATCATAGAGTTTTCTTGGTATAGAAACTTCCAACTCAAGTTTTTCTTCATAAGATTGCATCAAGGCATCAACAATATGTTTAGTAAACGCTTTATTTTGACTATAAGCACGAGGAGAATTTAGCACGGATTGTAACAAGGAAATACAACCAATTAAAGAGCAACTTTCATAATTAAATTCCTTGAAATCTAATATAGTGGGTTTAGCAACATCTAGGGTTTTACTCTTTTCAATCCCACTTTTATCAATTTCATCATCAAGATCTAAAAACTCCAAATTTTTGGAACGCCTTCTAGGTAAAGGTGGATCATATTTAATCTCATCAAGATTCATATTGCAAAAGAAAGACTTAATAGGGGACACATCAATAACTTTTAGATCTTCATCTTTATTTTCATGGAAATTGGAAGAACACGCTTTAATAAAGGCATCTTTCGTAGCACGCATCCTAGCGGTTCTTTCCTTGCACTCATCAATGGAAATTCTCATGGCTTTGATAGACTCATTGATATCATGCTTAGGAGGAATAGATATAAGCTTTAAAGAATCAACATCAAGAGAAATTCTATCAACGTTCCTAGCCAATTCATCAACTTTAAGCAATTTCTCTTCAAGCAAAGCATTAAAATTCTTTTGCAAATTCATAAACTCTTTAACACTAGTCTCAAATTCATAGGGCATATTATTAAAATTTCCATAAGAGTTGTTGTAGGAATTTCCATAATTATTAGAAGGATTACTAGGATAAGGCCTAGGATTAAAGTTCCCTCTATACGCGTTGTTACCAAAATTATTCCTACCAACAAAATTCACATCCATAGATTCATTATTATTCTCAATAAAGGTAGACAAAGGCATATCGTTAGGATCAGAAGAAACACTCTTAGTAGCAAATAATTTCATAAGTTCATCCATCTTTCCACTCAAAACATTAATTTCTTCTATCGCATGCACTTTTTTATTAGTAGATCTTTCAGTGTGCCATTGAGAATATTTAACCATAATATTATCTAGGAGTTTAGTAGCATCTCCTAAAGTGGTTTCCATAAAAGTGCCTCCCGCGGCCAAATCTAAAAGATTTCTAGAAGCAAAATTCAATCCGCCATAAATTTTTTGTATAATCATCCACAAATTCAAACCATGAGTAGGACAATTACGTATCATTAATTTCATTCTCTCCCAAGCTTGTGCAACATGTTCATGATCAAGTTGCTTAAAATTCATAATATCGTTTCTAAGAGAGATGATCTTAGCAGAAGGAAAATACTTAGAGATAAAAGCATCTTTGCACTTGTACCAAGAATCAATACTATTTTTAGCCAAATACGAAAACCAAGCTTTAGCACGATCTCTAAGCGAAAAAGGAAATAGGTTCAATTTAACAATATCATTATGAACATCTTTCTTCTTTTGCATATCACATCAACGAAGCTATTTAGATGAGTAGCGGCATCTTCACTAGGAAGGCCCGCGAATTGATATTTCATAACAAGATTCAACAAAGCAGTATTGATTTCACAAGATTCAGTATTGGTAAGAGGAGCAATCGGCGTGCTAAGGAAATCATTATTGTTGGTATTGGTGAAGTCACACAATTTGGTATTATCTTGAGCCATTGCGACAAACAAGCAATCCAGCACATGAGTAAACAAAAAGCAAGCGAGAAAAAGGCAAACAGAAAAAGAGAGGGCGAATAAAACGACAAGGGTGAAGTGGGGGAGAGGAAAACAAGAGGCAAATGGCAAATAATGTGATGCGGGAGATAAGGAATTGTGATTGGTACTTGGTATGTTGACTTTTGCGTAGACTTCCCGGCAACAGCGCCAGAAATTCTTCTTGCTACCTCTTGAGCACTGCGTTTGATTTCCCCGAAGAGGAGAGGATGATGCAGCAAACTAGCGTAAGTATTTCCCTCAGTTTTTGAGAACCAAGGTATCAATCCAGTAGGAGGCCACACGCGAGTCCCTCGTACCTACACAAAACAAATAGCTCAACGCAACCAACGCGATTAGGGGTTGTCAATCCCTTCACGGTCACTTATGAAAGTGAGATCTGATAGAGATGATAGATAATATTTTTGGTATTTTTGATATAAAGATGAAAGGTAAAATAAAAAGAAAAGTAAAAAATCAAAGCAATAATAAAGTGATTGAAGATTGATATGATGATAATAGACCCGGGGCCCATAGATTTCACTCGTGGCTTCTCTCAAGAGCATAGGTATTTCTACGGTGGGTGCACAAATTACTGTTGAGCAATTGACAGAATTGAGGATAGTTATGAGAGTATCTAGGTATGATCATGTATATAGGCATCACGTCCGAGACAAGTAGACCGACTCCTGCCTGCATCTACTACTATTACTCCACTCATCGATCGCTATCCAGCATGCATTTAGAGTATTAAGTTCAAGAGAACAAAGTAACGCCTTAAGCAAGATGACATGATGTAGAGGGATAAATTCATGCAATATGATAAAAACCCCATATTGTTATCCTCGATGGCAACAATACAATACGTATCTTGCTGCCCCTTCTGTCACTGGGAAAGGACACCACAAGATTGAACCCAAAGCTAAGCACTTCTCCCATTGCAAGAAAAACCAATCTAGTAGGCCAAACCAAACTGATAATTTGAAGAGACTTGCAGAGATAACCAATCATACATAAAAGAATTCAGAGAAGATTCAAATATTGCTCATAGATAATCTTGACCATAAACCCACAATTCATCGGTCTCAACAAACACACCGCAAAAAGAAGATTACATCGAATAGATCTCCGCGAGAGAAGGGGAGAACATTGTATTGAGATCCAAAAAGAGAGAAGAAGCCATCTAGCTACTAACTATGGACCCGAAGGTCTGAGGTAAACTACTCACACTTCATCGGAGGGGCTATGGTGATGATGGAGAAGCCCTCCATGGTGGATTCCCCTTCCGGCGGAGCTCCGGAACAGGCCCCAAGATGGGATCTCGTGGGTATAGAAGGTTGCGGCAGTGGAATTAGGTTTTTGGCTCCGTATATGATCGTTTGGGGGTACGTAGGTGTATATAGGAGGAAGGAGTACGTCGGTGGAGCTTCGAGGGGCCCACGAGGCAGGGGGCGCGCCCTAGGGGGGCGCCCTCCACCCTCGTGGCCGCCTCCCTCCTTTCTTGACGGAGGGTCCAAGTCTCCTAGATCATATTTGTTGAGAAAATCACGTTCCCGAAGGTTTCATTCCGTTTGGACTCCGTTTGATATTCCGTTTCTTCGAAACAGAAATAGGCAAAAACAAAGAATCTGGGCTAGGCCTCCGGTTAATAGGTTAGTCCCAAAAATAATATAAAAGTGGAAAATAAAGCCCAATATGGTCCAAAACGGTAGATAATATAGCATGGAGCAATCAAAAATTATAGATACGTTGGAGACGTATCACATACCAAGTACCCATCACAATCCCTTATCTCCCGCATTACATTATTTGCCATTTGCCTCTCGTTTTCCTCTCCCCCACTTCACCCTTGCCGTTTTATTCGCCCTCTCTTATCTGTTTGCTTTTTTCTCTCGCTCGCTTTTTGTTTGCTCGTGTGTTGGATTGCTTGTTTGTCACGATGGCTCAAGATAATACCAAATTGTGTGACTTTACCAATACCAACAATAATGATTTCCTTAGCACTCCGATTGTGTCACATCCCAGTTAGACCATGCATTAGGGTGTGCATCATGTTTAAATTTCATTTGAATTTGAAATGGGGAAGACAGGAAACCCCCAGAACACCCCCCCCCCCTTAATTCAACTAGGGTTTACTAAAAATTATTTTAATGAACCTGAAATGCCCTTCAAAATGCTCATCATCTTTGCTTTGGTTCAGAGCCTATGTCAAAAGTGGTGCATCATTTTCTAGGTCATCCAAAGGTCCTTGGATTAATTCATAAGTTTTGAACTTGAGCATTTCAAATTATATAAAATATTTTAAATGTCCAAAATTGCCAAACCAAAATGTTTCATGTTGGAAATATTCCAACAAGGGACCAGGAGCATTTTGGTGAATTTTAAAACTGTTTTGGTATTTTAGAAAACCCCACAAAGTTGCAGAATATTAGAAAAAGATAAAAACAGGAAAAGACTTACTCGACGCCACCTACCCGGCCCACTGCGGCCCAGCCAGCAAGCGCCAATGAGCTGCTTGGCTCGCTTGACGAGCAGCAACCAGTGCTGGCGGCGGGCACCGCATGGGTGCCACGCACTGGTCGCCGCCTCGCCGCTCCCTCGCCCGGCCAGCGGACGTGGATCGCCCTCCTCCTCTCCCCGAACCCCTGGACACCCCCTCTCCTCCCGGTCCCTCTCCATCGTGCTCCCCGCCTTGGCCGACGCCGCCCGCACAGACCATCGTCGCAGAACCGTGCTCCCCGCCGTCCGTGCTCCTCCTCACCATGTCCAGGAGCTCCGCCGCACTCCATTACCCCGAACCAGCCGAGCCCCGCTCGCTCTAGTGCCCCGAGTCCACCCCACCGACCTCGACCGAGTTCGCCGTCGCCGGAGATCCCTTTCAACGCCGCTGACGCTCCGGTTCGTCCCCGACCTCGACGAGAGCTTCTACGCGTCGCCCGTGAGCCCATCTACCTCCCCTTCCCTCTCTCTCTCGCTCTCGAGCAGCGTAGCAACCGAACCAAGCTCACCGCACCCGCCCGTGGAGCTCGTCGCCGACGTGCTCCGGTCACTCTCCGCCACCTCGTGGTATCCCTCACACTCACCGCACCCCATGGGGTCTAACCGCACACTCCTGCACCTCACCGACCCTCTAGCCCAAGTTCATCTTGGCCGAACCCGGCGGCCGCTTAGCTCGCCGGCGCCAACTCCGCCACCCGACCCCAACCGGCTCCAACAGCGGCTTGCACCCAGCTATCCGTAGCCACCCTCCGCGACTCATTTGGTCACCGGAATCACCAAAAGCACTTCCTCACTGGCGTCGGGTTTCGCCGGCTAGTCGCCGGTGCAGTCGATGTGGTCCTTGACCACGTGGGCCCGCTTTGTCTCCGACGAGTCTCTGTCAGATGGGGCCCAGCAATGCTTACTACATAGGTTAGTTTTAATTAAACATTAGTTAAGTTAATTACCCTGACACGCGGGACCCACTGTCAGGTTTGACCTGGACGTCTCTGTTGACCCTGACGTCATGTGGACCCTGACAAGCAAGTTCAGAGTTTTCTCGGTTTAGCGAGCTATTGCCGTCGCTTCGTCGAGAATTTCTCTAAAGTTGCCAAACCTCTAACCGAACTCCTCAAGAAAGATAAGAAGTTCGAATGGACACCACAAAGGCGAGTTCAGCTTTCAGAACCGAAAAGACGCTCGACATCTGCTCCCGCATTTGTTCCACCAGATTTTTCTAAGGACTTTATTATCTATTGCGACGCCGCGACAAGGACTAGGTTGCATACTCATGCAAGATCGTCATGTGATTGCCTCACGCTTCTCGACGATTGCGTCCACATGAGGATAACTATCCCACACACGATCTAGAGCTTGCGGCGGTGGTTCATGCACTCAAAACTTGGCGACATTACCTTCTTGGTAATCGCTATAAATCTACACCGATCACCAAAGTCTGAAATACATCTTCACCCAACCGGATTTGAATCTCGAGCAAAGGCGTTGGGTCGAGTTGATTACAGATTACGACTTAGGAATATCTTACACCCAGTGCAAAGCCAATGTCATGGCCGACGCCTAAGTCGGAAATCTTATTGTAACAATCTGATGTTACAACAAAGTCAACCATTTCTCCACGAGGAATTTCGTAAGCTTAATCTCCACATTGTTCCTCGAGGATTCCTTTCCACCACGGTGGCGAAACCTAACCTTACGGATCGAATCATAGCTGCTCGGCGGTATGATAGAGGAATATCTCGGATCAAGGAGAACATTGCTAAGCGGAGCTGCTAAGTGTTTCTCCATAGATGAACGAGGTGTTGTTTTCTTTGAGAACCGTTTGGTGGTTCCCAAGAAACAACAGCTACGGCAATCGATCCTTAAGGAAGCTCATGACTCTCCTCTCACCATTCATCCGGTAGTACTAAAATGTATCAAGACCTACGCCAGAGGTTTTGGTGGACTAGGATGAAGAGAGAAATCGCTCAATACATTGCTAAGCTGCGACGTCGTCGTCGAGTTAAAGCAGAGCATCAACGGCCCGCTGGCACCCTTCAACCTTTGGAAATTCCTGAATGGAAATGGGATAAAATCGGTATGGATTTCATTACCGGGTTTCCCAGGACCAAGAGAGGGAATAACGCTATCTTCGTTGTCGTTGATCGTCTTTCCAAAGTAGCCCACTTCCTACCCGTTCGTGGAGAATATAACCGCTAGCCAGCCTAGCTGATTTGTACATCTCACGAATAGTGTCTCTTCATGGTGTTCCATTAGAGATTAACTCAGACCGTGGAAGTCTCTTCACCTCTCGATTTTGGGAAAGTTTCCAAAATGCTATGGGAACTCGTCTCTCCTTTAGCACCGCTTTCCATCCTCAATCAAGTGGTCAAGTAGAACGAGTCAATCAAATTCTAGAGGATATGCTTCCAGCTTCTATCATCTCTTTCGGCATGAATTGGGAGAAATGCCTTCCATTCGCCGAGTTCGCTTATAACAATAGCTATCAAGCCAGCTTAGGCAAAGCTCCTTTCGAAGTTCTTTATGGACGAAAATGTCGAACGCCTCTTAACTGGTCAGAAACCGGGGAGAGACAACTCTTTGGCCCGGACATGATTCAGGAAGCAGAAGAGCAGGTTCGCGTTGTTCGTGAGAAATTGAAAACAGCCCAATCTCGTCAAAAGAGGCAATATGACCGCAAGCATAAGCCTATGACTTATGAAATTGGCGGCAGGCTTACCTTCGGGTTACTCCTTTGAAGGGAACCCACCGATTCGGTATCAAAGGCAAGTTGGCTCCTCGTTACATTGGACCCTTTCGCATTCTCGCCAAACGAGGAGAAGTTGCCTACCAATTGGAACTACCTCCGCATCTTTCCAGAGTCCATGATGTCTTCCACGCTTTCCCAACTCAAAGCGTTGCTTCTCGGATCCTATCCATGGAGTAGACCACAAACGCTTGATCTCCAAGATAACCTCACCTATCGAGAATATCCCGTTCAGATTCTCGATCAAGCCGAGCGTACCACTCGACGCCGTAATATCAAGTTTCTAAAGGTTCAATGGTCAAACCATTCCGAGCAAGAAGCAACTTGGGAAAGGGAGGATCGTCTTCGACTTGAGTATCCCACCTTTTTCATAGCAGATCCTAAATCTCGGACGAGATTCTTTTGAGTGGGGTGAGTTGTCACATCCCGCTTAGACCATGCATTAGGGTGTGCATCATGTTTAAATTTCATTTGAATTTGAAATGGGGAAGACAGAAACCCCAGAACACCCCCTTAATTCAACTAGGGTTTACTAAAAATTATTTCAATGAACCTGAAATGCCCTTCAAAATGCTCATCATCTTTGCTTTGGTTCGAGAGCCTATGTCAAAAGTGGTGCATCATTTTCTAGGTCATCCAAAGGTCCTTGGATTAATTCATAAGTTTTGAACTTGAGCATTTCAAATTATATAAAATATTTTAAATGTCCAAAAATTGCCAAACCAAAATGTTTCATGTTGGAAATATTCCAACAAGGGACCAGGAGCATTTTGGTGAATTTTAAAACTGTTGGAAATATGCCTCACACTCACCGCACCCCATGGGGTCTAACCGCACACTCCCTGCACCTCACCGACCCCTCTAGCCCAAGTTCATCTTGGCCGAACCTCGGCCGCTTAGCTCGTCATGCCGGGCGCCAACTCCGCCACCCCGACCCCCAACTGCTCCACCAACGCGGCTTGCACCCACTATCCGTAGCCACCTACTGCAGCTCATTTGGTCACCGGAATCACCAAAAGCACTTCCTCCGCTGGCGTCGGGCTCGCCTTGACTAGTCGCCGGTGCAGCCGGCGTGGACCTTGACCACGTGGGCCCGCGTTGACTCGACGAGTCATCGGCGGATGGGGCCCGACCACCGCTAACTAAATAGGTTAGTTTTAATTAAACATTAGTTAAGTTAATTACCACGACACGCGGGACCCACTGTCAGGTTTGACCTGGACGTCTCTGTTGACCACGACGTCATCTTTGGCATGGTCGACGCATTAATCTAATTTACGGATTTATTCTAATACATGAAATTCGAATATAATTCAAATTTCAAATGCTTATAACTTTTAATCTGTAACTCCAAATGCAAAGATTTATATATGAAAAATGATCAGAAAAATCCATTCTATCCATTGGTACAGGTTTCATGCATGTTAAAACAAGTTAACCTTGCTGTTTAACCAGAATAAGATAATGCACCTTTAGGGCTATTTCAAATGAGCTATCATTTGAATCATTGATTCAAATGAGTTCATCCCCTATTGTTTCAGCTTGCATTAGGCCAACACACATCCATATTGCCATGTCATAGCATGCATCATATTGTTGCATTTTGTCATGTGTGTTTACTTTCGATATGCTTTTTCGTGATAGGTTACGCCCCGAGGATAACCTCGACTATCCATCTGAAGGCGATTACTCTACCCCCATTCCATCGTGCAAGCAACTCATTGATCATTCCGATACAAACCCATGTTCTAGCTTACGCTCTGCCATCTGCATTAAGACAACGCGATTCAAACTGTTGTGTGCTGCGGTAGTTGAACCCACTTCCTTTGCATGACTGTCATTGCCACGATAACTAGATGAAACCCACTAGTATGTGTAGGAGTTGATTGAGCCATGTTTGTGATTCCTACCATGCTATGCTTGCTATGCTTAGAGTTGTGTCAGTCCGGCTCATCGGGATGATGAACTGGAGTGAAAGGTTGTGTCGGGTTCGAGAGTGAAAGTGTTGAACACGTTTTGGTAAAGGTATCGATGAGAGGCCATGTAGGAGTACATGGTGGGTTGTTTCATTGAAGCCGTCCCTAAGAACTGAGATCTGTGTGTGTGATCCATGAAACAGTTGCTACCACGCATTGGGATCCTTAATTGACCCTCTCGGCTTCTTAACCACTCTTGTCCTCGGTCCGGGAGTTGCAAGTAGTTTCGGTGTTTGTAGCATCTTTGGGGGCCGCATTTAACGCCGACCGTAGGGGTGGGTTGTGTTGCGGTAGGCACCGTGGTCTGTACCGATTCGCCTGCTTTGGTGTCTCGGGAACCTCAGACACATCGTTCGGGGCCGTATGGGAAACCTCGGCGGACTCCTGCGGATGGAACCGAATAGGCGATAAACAAGGACTTGGGACTTGTGTGTTTAGGTAGGCTGTGGCCGACACCCACGGTGGGCTTCCGCTTGTAAGTTGCCGAGTACATGTCGTGTAAACGGCGGTAAGTGGTGAGAGGGTGTGTGAAGAAGTACACCCCCGGGGTTAATATGATCTATTCGAATAGCCGTGTCCACGGAGAAGGACTTCGGGTTACCTATATCAGTTCATAGACAAGTAAATGGATACTACTAAGAGCCTCAAGATAAGTGTGAGTATCGTGGATGGCCCTCTCGTGGGATGACGAGAGAGAGGATCCACGGTGGAGTATTGTAATGGTGATTAGTGGACTGGTAATGCGACAAAAGCTTTTCAAGTGGTGTCACGTGGGATAGCTTAGCCAAGAGTCAAAGTCGGCTTCTTTGCAAATAACTCCACCACCTTCTTGAGAATGTGCATGTATGATAGGATTACGTGGTAAGACTTCTTTGAGTACCTCCGTACTCATGTTTGCTTAATTAATGTTTTTCAGACGACAACACGCCCTTTCCGATGGGTTCTATGTAGACCTTGACATCGACGAGTGAACTAGCCACCGGTGGCGATCCAAGGCTTGTGAAGGGCCATTGTAGATAGAAAGGCTCCAACAAGCTTTCTTTCTTTCTAGAGTACGTACTCGAGACTAGTTTGCTTCCGCATGTGCTTGTATGATTGTATGACTTGAGTGTTGGGTCATGTGACCCCTACCTGTATGACTATGTTATGTATGGCTCCTCGGAGCCTTTTAAATAAAGTACTTGAGTTGTAGAGTTTTGTTGTGATGCCTGGTTGTATTTACTCATATCGGGCATATTATGTGTATGATTGAAATGCTTGGTATGAGTGGGATCCGACAAACTAGTTGTTTATCCTTGGCAGCCTCTCATATGGGGAAATGTAGTCTCGTGCTTACGAGCGATAGTAGTCCGCTTCTGACCGGTTCACCGGAGTCCTGCTAGCCCAAAGACTACTGCTTGGACACTTGACTGGCGGCATGTGTTTCACTTTGTTCCTATATACATCCCTTCGGGAAATGTCACGCGGTGGTATTCGAGTCCTTCCTAGCCTGCTACAGCCGGGATACCGGAGTCTGTTAGCCAGTGCTACAGCCCGAATATATACGTTGATGACCGACATGCTCGATGTGATTCATGTATGCTGTCCCCATAGGTTAGCGCCGCTTTGGTTCACGACTAGCCATGTCGGCCCGGGTTCTTTGTCATGTGGATGCTAGCGATACTATCATATACGTGAGCCAAAAGACGCAAACGGTCCCGGGCCATGGTAAGGCGACACCCGTGGGAATACCGTGCGTGGCCACAATGTGATATGAGGTGTTACCGGCTAGGTCGATGTGACTTGGAATCGGGGTCCTGACAGCGTTGGCATCAGAGCAGGGGCTGCACAGTAGGTTCGCTAAGCCAAACCGGTCGATGTTGAGTCTAGAAATGCTTTAGTTATATGTAGGGAATTGATTGTGGGAGGGAACGTAAGGCTCTTTTTACTCCTTTACCTTATGCCCTACGACCGAGTCATCCTCTTCTCATTCGACGTGGGTATAGGACTAGGCTCTCTTCTCTCTATCAGGTTCACGTGTTACTAATCCGTAGTAACTTATAGGATTGTTGGTTACATCCTCAGTTCAGTGCTACTAAATTTTTAGTATGCTATCGGTTGAACCAGAACCTTGATATGATGTTATTGAGTGGTTTTGCAATCTGTTTTTGAATGTCTCAAATCTGATTTTGAGCATTTACGAGATGTTATGCTGCCCGATTTTCCCTAGAAATTCTAATGTCTTTGCATTGTGGTTGTGCTTCGGATGGCCACCGTCCCCGTAACCAAGTGGTTCGTTCGACCCGTTGCATTGGTGTGTGTGGTCACACGGCAATGCTGGTTCGGTGATGATTGAGTCTGGTTACCGATGGTATCCTGAATATACCGTCGAGGAGCAGTTTAGGGATTTCAACCAAAGCCAATATCTCGTAATCGTCAGATTTATCCATCCTATCCCGGAGCTCTTGAACCGCTCCTTTGTTCTTATGGACTTGGGATCACTATTGGGATGTCCGTGCAAGATGCAGCCTATTCTATGATGACTATTATTCGAGCCGTAACTGCCTTTGCCGGGTCAGCGGTGATTTCCGCTACATGCCGGCATCCCTCCACGGGGCGCATGGCTACCTTCGTGGTTTGTACAGCGATGCATCCCATGAGGACTCACTTCTTCGCACCACCACGGAGATCTTTGGAAGACAAGGACCGTGAAAACCGGGCCTTGCGTATGGAGCTCTTTAATGCCCGTGGCTGATCACTGGGCTACTCGACTAGGTTTGCACCGTGCAAGCCGGATACATGGACATGAGGGACTTGTACCCAGTGCGGGCTGGTCTGCCAGACTTTATGGAGTGGCGTGAGGTAGGAGGCATCACTCCTCCTCGTGGGCCTCGTCTGCCACCGTTTGTTGGACCACGGCCACATCCGAGTCCCTATGGTCCACAGGCTCCACAAGATTGTCTGCATTTCAGGATGATCATGTTCCACTTCCGTGCTTGGGTGGTGACTTCTATGAGGACTACTACGGAGCTGTCTGAGTAGTAGTAGTATCCCTGGTATTGTAATAGTTGTATCTCCGCCGTCCTGCGTGACTTGTGGAATATGACTTAGTGTGTATCATTCCGGAAGTGTAGAAAAATAATGTATAGGAGTTGGAATGTTTCCGATGAGATGTAACGCCTTTCCTTATAATTGTACCCCGTCAGGCTTGTACTAAACTATGAATGGTGTGTATGACCGTTGGTATATATATGGCAGCTTTATATTACCATGTCATACGGATGAACATCTTTGCATTCCATGCTATCCACTACCTTCCGCACTTCCTTGTTAAATTCTGCCATCCTGGTTTAAACCTTTGCTTTATCTCCTAGGATGGTCAACACCCGCAACAATCCTGCTGCTCCGGGGCAGGCAGAAGCCAGCGCAGCTGGAAATGCAAATCTGCCCCAACCGCCATCTTTGGCCGAGGTTATCTTTGGAAGCGTAACGCAATAAGCGTGAGACCAATCGCCATCTTTGGAGCGGATTGAGCAAAACACCGCACGCCAGCCGAGAAATGATGTGGTTTCACTCAATGACTTCGTCAAGCTGTATCCACCGAAGTTCAAGTATTCCGTTGAGCCTCTCGACGCGGATGATTGGCTTCGCAGCATCCACCACAAGCTGCGTTCTGCCAACGTGGCTGAGGCTGACAAGGTTACTTTTGCCGCTTATCATCTTGAAGGTCCTGCTAGTCTCTGGTGGGAGAATTATGAGGCTATCGTCCGGTTGGACAAGTTACAACTTGGGCTGAATTGATGCCGCCTTCGTGAGCATCATATCCCGAAGGTCTTATGGATCGCAAAAGGGAGGAATTCTGCAGTTTCACCCAAGGTAGGTGACGGTGGATGCCTCTGACCGTGAATTTGGGAGGTTAGCACGTTATGCTCGAAGAAGTTTCTACCGATGCCAAGAAGCAGCAAGGTTCCGCAAGGGACTTAGCCCTGAGCTACGCCGAGACCTTCGTGCATGAGTGTACCTCTTTTCGAAGCTAGTCAATAAGGCTATCGGCTAAACCGGGCAGATCGATTTTGAGGCTTCACGCAAGCACATCCGTGACTCTGGATCTTCATCCGGCTCTGGATCCCGAAGCGCGGGTTTGGATTCCAACACTGCTCTACCACCTGTGTTCACCCCGAGGCCATCTTTTGAGGCGCCTCGCCCCAACCAGCGGTATGTTCCGCCCAAGACTTATGGAGGCCCGCTGCTAGTGTTGCTCCACGTCCCAATATGATAACTTGCTTTAAATGTGGAGAGACGGGCCACTACATCATGAAAGTGTCCCCAAAACAACCCGATCAAGTTGGAAAGTCATTGGCCGTGGCAAGCCAGTGAGGAAAGGTACCCTATGCTAAACCGGTTGCCACCGCTTCGTGGCCATGTCAACTATGTTTACTTTGAAGAAACCTATGAGGATCCCAACGTCGTTCTCGCACGCTCCTTGTTAATTGTCATCCCAAGCAATCGTTCTTTTTGATAATCTGGAGCATCTCATTCATTTATTTACGAGAGCTATGCTCGATTGCACAACACCACATTCTCGTGACATGCACACCTCCATGGAAATTCAGACCCTGGTTCTAGATGGCAAACCTCTAGAATAAGTCATGGGAATGAAATTCTTGTCGACAGAACTAGTCTTTCTTGCTTCCTTAATAGCTCTCAAGTCCTCGGACATAAACATCATCTTGGGTATGGGTGGATGTCAGCCCATTATGCTAAGATTGATTGCTCTACTAGAACTGTTCAGCTCACCCATCCCTCGGGCAAGACGGTGAATGTTCTAACCCGAGTGTCTAAGCGCCAGCTTTACTCCTTAAACGCCAATCCCTTCCGGACCTCAAGATATTCCGATAGTCCGTGATTTTCCGGATGTCTTTCAGAGGAACTGCCAGTGTTCCACGGCAGGGGATGTCGAGTTCGTGATAGATCTTGTTCCCGGAACCGTCCCAATCTCTAGAAGACCTTATAAGATGGCACCCCTAGAACTAGCCGAACTTAAAAAACAACTCGATGAGTCCTTGCAAAAAGGTTTCATCCGTCCTAGTTCATCTCCATGGGCTTGCCCCGTCCTCTTCGTCAAGAAGAAGGATGGTACGGATCGGATGGTTGTGGATTATCGACCTGTCAATTTGGTCACTATCAAGAACAAGTATCCGCTCCCGGGATCAACGACTGTATGATCAGCTCATTGGATCCTCGATCTTTTCAAGATGGATTTGAGGTTGGGCTACCATCAAATCAAAATCAAGAACGGGGACATTCCTAAAAGCGGCCTTTGTTACTCGTTATGGCCAATACGAGTACACCGTCATGTCCTTCGGATTAACCAATGCTCGACCACCTTCTCTCGGTTAATGAACTCAATCTTCATGGAGTATTTGGATAAATTCGTCATTGGTATACCTCGATGATATACTCATCTACTCCAAGAATGAGCAAGAACATGCCGAACATCTACGGCTAGTGTTGATGAAACTTCGAGAGCACCGCCTTTATGCCAAATTCTCTAAGTGTGAATTCTGGTTACCAGAAGTGACCTACCTAGGCCATGTAATCTCTGGTAAGGGCATTGTTGTCAATCCCGAGCGAGTTCAAGCCGTCCTTGACTGGACTCCACCTGAATCGGTTAAGCAAGTTCAGAGTTTTCTTGGTTTAGCGAGCTATTGCCGCCGCTTCGTCGAGAATTTCTCTAAAGTTGCTAAACCTCTAACCGAACTCCTCAAGAAAGATAAGAAGTTCGAATGGACACCACAAAGGCGAGTTCAGCTTTCAGAACTGAAAAGACGCCGACATCTGCTCCGTACTTGTTCCACCAGATTTTTCTAAGGACTTTATTATCTATTGCGACGCTTCGCGACAAGGACTAGGTTGCATACTCATGCAAGATCGTCATGTGATTGCCTACGCTTCTCGGCAGTTAAGGCGTCCACATGAGGATAACTATCCCACACGATCTAGAGCTTGCAAAGTGGTTCATGCACTCAAAACTTGGCGACATTACCTTCTTGGTAATCGTTATAAATCTACACCGATCACCAAAGTCTGAAATACATCTTCACCCAACCGGATTTGAATCTCGTGCAAAGACGTTGGGTCGAAGTTGATTACAGATTACGACTTAGGAATATCTTACACCCTGTGCAAAGCCAATGTCATGGCCGACGCCCTAAGTCGGAAATCTTATTGTAACAATCTGATGTTACAACAAAGTCAACCATTTCTCCACGAGGAATTTCGTAAGCTTAATCTCCACATTGTTCCTCGAGGATTCCTTTCCACCCTGGTGGCGAAACCTAACCTTACGGATCGAATCATAGCTGCTCAGCAGTATGATAGAGGAATATCTCGGATCAAGGAGAACATTGCTAAGCGGAGCTGCTAAGTGTTTCTCCATAGATGAACGAGGTGTTGTTTTCTTTGAGAACCGTTTGGTGGTTCCCAAGAAACAACAGCTACGACAATCGATCCTTAAGGAAGCTCATGACTCTCCTCTCACCATTCATCCCGGTAGTACTAAAATGTATCAAGACCTACGCGGAGGTTTTGGTGGACTAGGATGAAGAGAGAAATCGCTCAATACATTGCTAATCGCGACGCTCGCCGTCGAAGTTAAAGCAGAGCATCAACGGCCTTGGTACCCTTCAACCTTTGGAAATTCCTGAATGGAAATGGGATAAAATCGGTATGGATTTCATTACCGGGCTTCCCAGGACCAAGAGAGGGAATAACGCTATCTTCGTTGTCGTTGATCGTCTTTCCAAAGTAGCCCACTTCCTACCCGTTCGTGAGAATATAACCGCTAGCCAGCTAGCTGATTTGTACATCTCACGAATAGTGTCTCTTCATGGTGTTCCATTAGAGATAAACACAGACCGAGGAAGTCTCTTCACCTCTCGATTTTGGGAAAGTTTCCAAAATGCTAAGGGAACTCGTCTCTCCTTTAGCACCGCTTTCCATCCTCAATCAAGTGGTCAAGTAGAACGAGTCAATCAAATTCTAGAGGATATGCTTCCAGCTTCTGTCATCTCTTTCGGCATGAATTGGGAGAAATGCCTTCCATTCGCCGAGTTCGCTTATAGCAATACCTATCAAGCCAGCTTAGGCAAAGCTCCTTTCGAAGTTCTTTATGGACGGAAATGTCGAACGCCTCTTAATCGGGTGAAACCGGGAGAGACAACTCTTTGGCGGACATGATTCAGAAGCGTAAGAGCAGGTTCGCGTTGTTCGTGAGAAATTGAAAACAGCCCAATCTCGTCAAAAGAGGCAATATGACCGCAAGCATAAGCCTATGACTTATGAAATTGGCGAGCAGGCTTACCTTCGGGTTACTCCTTTGAAGGGAACCCACCGATTCGGTATCAAAGGCAAGTTGGCTCCTCGTTACATTGGACCCTTTCGCATTCTCGCCAAACGAGGAGAAGTTGCCTACCAATTGGAACTACCTCCGCATCTTTCGAGTCCATGATGTCTTCCACGCTTTCCCAACTCAGGCGTTGCTTCTCGGATCCTATCCGTGGAGTAGACCACGAAACGCTTGATCTCCAAGATAACCTCACCTACCGAGAATATCCCGTTCGTATTCTTGATCAAGCCGAGCGTACCACTCGACGTCAGAATATCAAGTTTCTGAAGGTTCAATGGTCAAACCATTCCGAGCAAGAAGCAACTTGGGAAAGGGAGGATCGTCTTCGACTTGAGTATCCCACCTTTTTCGCAGCGGATCCTAAATCTCGGGACGAGATTCTTTTGAGTGGGGGTGAGTTGTCACATCCCAGCTAGACCATGCATTAGTGTGTGCATCATGTTTAAATTTCATTTGAATTTGAAATGGGAAGACAGAAACCCCAGAACACCCCCCTTAATTCAACTAGGGTTTACTAAAAATTATTTCAATGAACCTGAAATGCCCTTCAAAATGCTCATCATCTTTGCTTTGGTTGAGCCTATGTCAAAAGTGGTGCATCATTTTCTAGGTCATCCAAAGGTCCTTGGATTAATTCATAAGTTTTGAACTTGAGCATTTCAAATTATATAAAATATTTTAAATGTCCAAAATTGCCAAACCAAAATGTTTCATGTTGGAAATATTCCAACAAGGGACCAGGAGCATTTTGGTGAATTTTAAAACTGTTTTGGTATTTTAGAAAACCCCACAAAGTTGCAGAATATTAGAAAAGATAAAAACAGGAAAAGACTTACTCGACGCCACCTACCGGCCCACTGCTGCCCAGCCAGCCGGCCGTGGCTGCTTGGCTCGGCTTGACAGGCAACCAGTGCTTTCGTGGCGGGCACCGCATGGGTGCCACGCACTGGTCGCCGCCTCGCCGCTCCCTCGCCCACCGTGGCGTGGATCGCCCTCCTCCTCTCCCCGAACCCCCGACACCCCCTCTCCTCCCGGTCCCTCTCCATCGTGCTCCCCGCCTTGGCCCGACAGCCTTGCCCCACCATGTCATCGCATAACCCGTGCTCCCCGCCGTCCGTGCTCCTCCTCATCATGTCCAGAAGCTCCGCCGCACTCCACTACCCCGAACCAGCCGAGCCCCGCTCGCTCTAGTGCCCCGAGTCCACCCCACCGACCTCGACCGAGTTCGCCGTCGCCGGAGATCCCTTTCAACGCCGCCCGGCGCTCCGGTTCGTCCCGACCTCGGCGAGAGCTTCTGGCGTCGCCCGTGAGCCCATCTACCTCCCTTCCCTCTCTCTCTCGCTCTCGAGCAGCGTAGCAACCGAACCAAGCTCACCGCACCCGCCCGCGTGGAGCTCGTCGCCGACGTGCTCCCGGTCACTCTCCGCCACCTCGTGGTGTCCCTCACACTCACCGCACCCCAAGGGGTCTAACCGCACACTCCACGCACCTCACCGACCCCTCTAGCCCAAGTTCATCTTCGGCCGAACCCCGGCGGCCGCCTAGCTCGTCGCCGGCGCTAACTCCGGCCACCCCGACCCCAACCGGCTCCACCAACAGCCGCGGCTTGCACCCAGCTATCCGTAGCCACCCTCCGCGACTCATTTGGTCACCGGAATCACCAAAAGCACTTCCTCCGCCGCGTCGGGCTCGCCGGCGGCTAGTCGCCGGTGCAGCCGACGTGGACCTTGACCACGTGGGCCCGCGTTGACTCCGACGAGTCATTTGGCGAGATGGGGCCCGACCACGCTAACTAAATAGGTTAGTTTTAATTAAACATTAGTTAAGTTAATTACCCCGACACGCTGGGACCCACTGTCAGGTTTGACCTGGACGTCTCTGTTGACCACGACGTCATCTTGGCGACGCATGGTCGACGCATTAATCTAATTTCTGGATTTATTCTAATACAAAGAAATTCAGAATATAATTCAAATTTCAAATGCTTATAACTTTTAATCAGTAACTCCAAATGCAAAGATTTATATATGAAAAATGATCAGAAAAATCCATTCTATCCATTGGTACAGGTTTCATGCATGTTAAAACAAGTTAACCTTGCTGTTTAACCAGAATAAGATAATGCACCTTTAGGGCTATTTCAAATGAGCTATCATTTGAATCATTGATTCAAATGAGTTCATCCCCTATTGTTTCAGCTTGCATTAGGCCAACACTAATCCATATTTCCATGTCATAGCATGCATCATATTGTTGCATTTTGTCATGTGTGTTTACTTTCGATATGCTTTTTCGTGATAGGTTCTCGCCGAGGATAACCTCGACTATCCATCCGAAGGCAGTACTCTACCCCTGCTCCATCGTGCAAGCAACTCATTGATCATTCCGATACAAACCCATGTTCTAGCTTCGCTCTCGTACTGCATTAAGACAACGCGATTCAAACTGTTGTGTCATGCGGTAGTTGAACCCACTTCCTTTGCATGACTGTCATTGCCACAAAGTAACTAGATGAAACCCACTAGTATGTGTAGGAGTTGATTGAGCCATGTTTGTGATTCCTACCATGCTATGCTTGCTATGCTTAGAGTTGTGTCAGGTCCGGCTCATCGGGATGATGAACTGGAGTGAAAGGTTGTGTCGGGTTCGAGAGTGAAAGTGTTGAACACGTTTTGGTAAAGGTATCGATGAGAGGCCATGTAGGAGTACATGGTGGGTTGTTTCATTGAAGCCGTCCCTAAGAACTGAGATCTGTGTTTGTGATCCATGAAATAGTTACTACCATGCATTGTAATCCTTAATTGACCCTCTCGGCTTCTTAACCACTCTTGTCCTCAGTCCGGGAGTTGCAAGTAGTTTCTGGTGTTTGTAGCATCTTTGGGGGGCCGCATAGCTGGCCGTAGGGTGGGTTGTGTTGCGGTAGGCACCGTGGTCTTGATGTACCGATTCGCCTGCTTGGTGTCTCGGGAACCTCAGTACACATCGTTTGGGGCCGTATGGGAAACCTCGGCGGACTCCTGCGGATGGAACCCGAATAGGCGATAAACTCGGACTAGGGACTCGTGTGTTTAGGTAGGCTATGGCCGACACCCACGTTGGGCTTCCGCTTGAAGGTTGCCGAGTACATGTCGTGTAAACGGCGGTAAGTGGTGAGAGCGTGTGTGAAGAAGTACACCCCTGCAGGGTTAATATGATCTATTCGAATAGCCGTGTCCACGGAGAAGGACTTCTGGGTTACCTATATCAGTTCATAGACAAGTAAATGGATACTACTAAAAGCCTCAAGATAAGTGTGAGTATCGTGGATGGCCCTCTCGTGGGATGACGAGAGAGGATCCATGGTGGAGTATTGTAATGGTGATTAGTGGACTCGTAATGCGACAAAAGCTTTTCAAGTGGTGTCACGAGGGATAGCTTAGCCAAGAGTCAAAGCTGGCTTGCTCGCAAATAACTCCACCACCTTCTTGAGAATGTGCATGTATGATAGGATTACGTGGTAAGACTTCTTTGAGTACCTCCGTACTCATGTTTGCTTAATTAATGTTTTTCAGACGACAACACTGCCCTTTCCGATGGGTTCTATGTAGACCTTGACATCGACGAGTGAACTAGCCACCCAGGTGGCGATCCAAGGCTTGTGAAGGGCCATTGTAGATAGAAAGGCTCCAACAAGCTTTCTTTCTTTCTAGAGTCTGTACTCAGACTAGTTTGCTTCCGCATGTGCTTGTATGATTGTATGACTTGAGTGTTGGGTCATGTGACCCTACCTGTATGACTATGTTATGTATGGCTCCTCGGAGCCTTTTAAATAAAGTACTTGAGTTGTAGAGTTTTGTTGTGATGCCCTGTTGTATTTACTCATATCGGGCATATTGCGTGTATGATTGAAATGCTTGGTATGAGTGGGATCCGACAAACTAGTTGTTTATCCTTGGCAGCCTCTCATATGGGGAAATGTAGTCTCGTGCTTCTGAGCGATAGTAGTCCGCTACAGCCCGGTTCATCGAGTCCTGCTAGCCCAAAGACTACTGCTTGGACACTTGACTGGCCGGCATGTGTTTCACTGCTCTTCTATGTCCTGTCCCTTCGGGAAATGTCACGCGGTGGTATTCGGAGTCCCCGCTTAGCTGCCATGTTCGGGATACCGGAGTCCTCATAGCCCAAAGGTACAGCCCGAATATATACGTTGATGACCGACATGCTCGATGTGATTCATGTATGCCTGTCCCCATAGGGTTCACGACTAGCCATGTCGGCCCGGGTTCTTTGTCATGTGGATGCTAGCGACACTATCATATACGTGAGCCAAAAGACGCAAACGGTCCCGGGCCATGGTAAGGCGACACCCGTGGGAATACCGTGCGTGAGGCCACAAAGTGATATGAGGTGTTACCGGCTAGGTCGATGTGACTTGGAATCGGGGTCCTGACAGATTGCTCCTCTTACCAATACTGAATCTTGTGAAATCAATGCTGCTTTGTTGAATCTTGTCATGAAAGATCAATTCGCCGGCCTTCCTAGTGAAGATGCCGCTACTCATCTAAATAGCTTCGTTGATTTGTGTGATATGCAAAAGAAGAAAGATGTTCATAATGATATTGTTAAATTGAAGCTATTTCCTTTTTCGCTTAGAGATCGTGCTAAAGCTTGGTTTTCGTCTTTGCCTAAAAATAGTATTGTAACATCCCAAAATTCTAAATTTTGGAATGTTATAAACAAATAGATAGATTTGATTGATTGCTTGATTGATTGACTGAAAGTGAGTGAATTCGAAACTTTTTGAAAGTTAGATGAGAGGGAATAAAAGGACTTTCCCAAACTTTCATTTTGCTTTTATGATCTTCGGAATTCAAATTCTTTTCATCACAAAACCCTCGGAGAGAAGATGACATGACTTCTTCCATTTATTTAAATGACAAGGGTGTTGAAAATATTTGAATTTCATTTGGAAAATATTTCCAATTCAAAACTTTATGCAACTCAATGATTTTCACGAGCGAAGATAAAATGACTTCTTCAAAACCTATGAAATATGAGTTGGAAGTTTCATTATTTCATATTTGGGATTTCTCAATTTTGAAAATAGGATCATTGGATTTATTTAATTATCTTCATAAAGTTTTTCCTATAAAAATATTTTGAGAGGGAATAATATGACTTTCCCAACATTTAGGAAAAATGAAGATATTATAAATAAATCAAAATTTGGTTTTGGAAGGTTTATTTTGCTTAGGCAAAAATGAGCATTTTAAAAAAATTATGCATGTTTGCTGTTTTTAAAGTTCATTTTGTTCGACTCATTTTTAGGAGTCGGGGAAAATTTGTTTTATTTAATTTGGAGTTCATTTGGTAATTTTTTTAATTCTTTTGATTTAATTTTATAAAAAAGCAGCGCCCCCACAGGCCAAGGCCCGGCCCGGCCCAACCAGCCAGGCCCACCACCTCCCTCCTCCTCGCTCGGCCACCCAGGCGGAGTCCCACAGACGCCGCCCGCCGCCCGAGTCCGGCTCACGGGACCCGTTGCCCCCTCCCAAGCAACCGGAGCCCCCTCCCTCCTATTTAACCCGGCCCCCCCTCTCTCCTCACCCCTTGCCGCCCTCACCCGAGCCCGACCGAGCCACCGTGCCTGAACGCCCGCGCTGTCGCCTCGCCGGGAGCACGCCGTCGCCCGTCGCCGACCCCGCCGCCACCGCCGACCCCGCCTGAGCCACGGAGACCTCACGGAGCCGCTGGCGATCACGGAGGTAGCCCCTCGCGCCGATCCGATCCGATCCAAACCGATCCGGTTTTTTTTTTTAAAAAAAAGATGCTCGGTTTAAAAAAAAACCTAGATTGGTTTTATTTTCTTCGGTTTTCATAATTAACGAACGTTCACCGAACCGTTCGTTTCAATGAACGCGTTCGTTGGATTAGTTCTGTTAGCGAACGTCCGTTATTTAATCCGTTCGTCGTTTTTCTTTTAATCGGATTTAATCCGTTATTTTTCTGATTCGATTTCCGATCTGATTTTCAAATCTGTTTTATTTCTTGCTCGTTTATCGGAATCAGGTGATTCAAGCGCCTGGAGTTTCGTAACGAAACCGCCGTTCCGACTAGCCTACTTTCACAGAGTTTTGCTACTGGGAAATTTTGACCTAATTTCAGATTTCTAAACCGAGTCGTTCTCTCTCGAGTTCCGACTTTCGATGCTTTATTTGATTCGATTCTTTTGCAAACTGTGGTTCTTAAGTTGAACTATCTGGTTAGATCCTTATTTCGAGATTTCCCCGTGCATTAGATGAGTGCTTATTGTATGCTTGTTGTTTGTCTGCGTTAGATCACCCGGAGTGCGCCGCTTGTTACTTCGAATCTCTAGGTCTCGCGGATCGTCAGCAAGGCAAGTAATACTTTGATCATACTCTTCTCATACCCGCTTTTTATGCATTAGATCTATTCCTCAAACACTTGCATGATTAGGATCTAATTAATTTGTGGGATGGGAAGTAGTTTGAGGTAGTACCTATTACTGTTTTATTATCAAACCCTTGGGAGTTACTTCTACGTTTGCTTATTACGCCATGCTATGCTCGTAGACGTGGATTGGGTTTGAGTGAATATCCATGACAGATGTGAGATTGTTATTAATGGTTTATCTAAGGTGGCAACTTAAACACACATCTGGGTGGATTGAGGCACTGGCTATTCCAGGACTTGCTGTCAAGGCACACAGGTAGACAGGATTTGCCAGTATTTCTTGGACCGCCACCTGTGCTCTAAGGGATCATAAGATTATTCAAACTAGAAACTTACGTGCAGCCACAAGCCAATTATGGGCTCTGGCGTAGTTGACTAAGTTGTGCGAACTCCACGGGTAGGCTAGCTGATGTAGGGGATGTAGGTTGGTACGGTCTACCCACATGTAAGGTGCTAGCGCACGAAAGACTATGTCTCGGTCATCCGCTTTCTCAAACACCATGTAGTGCGAGAACCAAGCGGAGGCGATCGAGTCTTGTGGGGAAAAGTGCTAAACCTCTGCAGAGTGTATAAACTAATCATGATTAGCCGTGTCCCCGGTTATGGACAATTTTGAGTATCTAGTACCTGGATATCCTGTTGATCTCATCATGTTACTTCTAATTAATATTGTTGGGTTTAATGAGTACTCTTAATTGGGATTGAGGATGCTGTCAACCATTCTCAATGTTTAACAACCACCATGATAGTAAATAAATTTATTCCTTTGAAGTAGGGAAAAATTGGCTTTTCGCAAAAACTGTAACCATAGAGCTTTCCACCAGCCATAAATGCATGTAGTATAGCCTATTCTTTCATTACTCTCTATGTGTTACATTGCCAAAGATATTCCATGTCTTGACCCGTTTCGGGCTGCAACTTTTCATGTTGCAGACTTTTCGAACGACAGTAAGTGATACGTTAGGGTTACGATTTCCTATACTCAACTTTGCCGTTGGTGTTGATGGGAATCCACAACCTTGTTGCTTCCGCTATATTTTTGGATTGAGGTAATAGTATTTACGTTATTTCATACATGTGATTTACCTCTGTTATAAATCCTTCGAGTAATCGTGGTGTGTCAAGATACCGATCCGTGGATGACACGAAAGCACGAGACTTGATCCATTCGGGTCGGGTCGCTACAAGATGGTATCAGAGCACATGTTGACTGTAGGACGTGACCCTAGAACTGACAAGCCCATAGGAAAGATTTTTCTCTACAACTTCATTTTCAAAAAGATCTTTTACCTCTCTTCTCTTCTGAGCTTATTCAAATATTCCCTTTTAGTGAGACCATACCCCTTTTCCCTTTGACCACGAAGATTTGACTGATGAGACCACTCCAAGGAGACAAGATATCGGACAACTAAGACCATTTGGAATGAAGAGGATTTTACCGTGTAAACGGAAACTACAACGGTGAAGACTCCGAAGACTAGGAGATTTGAAGGCTCCAAATAAATTCCGGATTTGTATGACCTAGGAAGGTTACGCTTATGGAACTTGGCAGACTATGGAAGTTATCAATAACCGAGATCAAGGTGTATCGGAGAAAGACTGGAACATGGAGCATTAGAATTCAAAGTTTTTATCAAGAAAACCCTAAGACATGAGAGATCAACTATGGAATAAAAGCTCATGGCAGTAACATGGGAATAGACACGGCTGGCCATGGTGTTATTGCCACTTATGCCATTGTCACCGTATGGGTTAAGCATGTAGATGCATGGAAGTATTGGATGGTAGAAGGATGATGGAGCATCTATCATCAAACGTTGGAGTTTTAATCTTAGCTGGTGTATCACCAGGATCTGAAATATTACATCAGGGAGTTTAAGATGGACCTTCGAGAAGTTGTATCTGACAAGGAGGCAAATTCGTGAAGCACTTGGAACCGTGCTGAAAGTAGCCAAGTCGGAGGAGCCAAACCTTGAGACATCAAAGATTTGTCGAACCCGAAGGATAGTAGGACCATGGTTCATGTCAAGGAAGTTGAAACCAGAAGTTTGGAATGCAACTCGAGAAATATTAAAGGATGTCGCGAGAGACTTCGGCCAACAGAGATGATCCGCAAAAGAACTTGAGAAGGACAAGCATGATCAAGGAGCCATCGAGACATGATCAAGATTGGTAGAGTTTGATGACTTTGAAGATTTATTGACCGTTAGAAGACCAAACCCCTGTTACATACCTACGTTAGATGCGACGATTGTGAGCTGTCATTTGTTTGATGTTTTTCCGACAGCCACAATAAAATCAGTTTTTTTTCAAAAACCATTGTTTGTATTGAGTGCATCCCTCTCGATCTCTCTTATCCCACCCCAAACCCATGGACCCATTAGAGGATGGATGGAGATGAGCTTGTATTCTCTGGACCGATGAGTCAATTGGAGATGAACCGATGGATTCAGAACATGGAGGATCATATGGAGAACAACCCTATAGTCAGAAAAGATATGACCCAGAAAGAGGTGCTGCTATCTAGTGGAGGATGTACCAAACCATCAATGTGGCCAGGAGTAACCACTTGGGAAGAATTTAAGTTGACTTTGCTAAAGTCTCGTCTTGTGTCCTAGAAATTGAAGCCTGATGGAAGTGATATTAAGAAACCATGCGCATGCAAGATTTGTGGAGAAATAGCACACAACCATAAAGAACACAAGGACGAATACCCTCATAATCGGAGGATTATCAAAGGAGTTAGCCGAGGATTTTCAGGCAACTTTGATTGGAGATTATTCCCAAAAGGTTTTGTTGCATCAATGGAAGTTCAGTCTACATTGTTGGAAAAGATCCGTGAAGCTTAGAAGGATGACAAAGAGGTTCTTTGAGATAAAAGATGAGCAAAGGAAAGGCCAAAGGTTTTCGTAAGGATGAGCACGACACCTTATGGTTTGAGGACGGTGTACATATACCCAATAATGCAAAGATCGTGAAGTTAAAACTTCAGGAGGCTCATGACTCACCATACTTGATTCGCCTCGAAACACCAAGATGTATTTGGATTTGAAGGAGTGTTTACGGTGGACTGGTATGAAGAAGGATAATATGGAGTATGTAGTCGTAAGTGATGCATGCCAGAGAAAGTAAAAGCAGAGCATCAGAAGCCAGCAGGATTATTGCAGCCTATGCCGATACCCGAATGGAAGTAGGATAAGCTTGGCATGATTTCATTTCCTGATTTCCCATAACCCGATTGGGATATGATTCTATCTGGGTAGTAGTTGACTCGCTTGACCAAAGTGGCTCGCTTTTATTCGGTGAAAAACCACCTATACAAGTGTGAAGTTGGCCAAGATATATTGGATAAGGATCGTGTGTCGCATGGAGTTTCGAGGACCATCGAGAGGAACACGGTTTACCTCAAAGTTTTGGAAACATTTGCACGGACTTTGGATACTAGGCTAGAGTTCAGTACAGCCTTTCATCCGCAGACAGATGGATAAATTAAGAGAGTCAATCAGATACCGGAGGACATGTTGAGAGCGTGTGCGCTAAATTTTGGATCTAGTAGTGATGATAATCTACCTTACGCGAAGTTCTCATACAACAATGTTACCCAGCCAGTTTGAAGATGGCCCCTTTTAAAGCTTTGTATGGGAGAAGGAGCCAGACACCGTTGATGTGGGATGAAGTTGGAGACCGTTAGTTGTTTGGACCAAATGTGATCAAGGATGTCAGAAGAGAATATTAAGTTGCTTCGAGATAGACTGAAGGTAGCTCACCAGTGTAAGAGTTATGCAGACTCAAAAACGCAAGGAGGTAGTCTATGAAATCGGAGACAGAGCATATCTTCGTGTGCCCCCTCTGTGAGGAGTTAATCGATTTGGAGTTAAGGGAAAGTTAGCCCCGAGATTTGTAGGACCATACCGAGTTGGAACGTATGGGAGAAGTTACCAACAAGTTGGAGTCACCCGAAGGGCTGTCAAGAGTTCATGATGTGTTTCACGTTTCCCAGTTGAAGAAGTGCCATGCAGAGATGGACAATATTCCCCTGTAAGAATGCTTGACCCAGGAAAGGATAATGATGTTCCACGAAGTGGAGTATGGACTTCATAAGTATAAGTTTTTATCTCGGTATGTGGGACATCCCACGAGGATGAAGAGATGAAGTGTTATTGGATATAAAGGAGGTATGATGTTGGAAATATGGATCAATGGAAATTCCATGATGAGTCCGAGCAATCACGCCTTAGTTTGGTGCAAATATAAGGAAAAGAGACAGTACAATTGGATGGATTTAAGTATGCCGTGGGAGTTGGATGTTGGGATAACGATCAGTTGCCCGAGGATGTGTTCAAGGATTATAAGTGATGAGATGGGCCATAACCCATGTGCCCCAGACCTGCCAAGAAGCAAGCACACTCTTGCTGAAGGAAAAACCCTGGAAGAGTTATGATTTTATCGACAGACGATCTTATAGGAGTTTACGCAAAACCTGAGAGTTGTTAAGGAACGATGGATGTTTGTTTGACCTGCAGAATCAATGGATTTTCCGAACTTGGTTCGTCGACAAGAGAAATTCTGCAATGCTTGCGAGGATGACCGAGTGTTAGAATGCGAGATTCGCTAAACCATGTACAAGGTAATGATTTGGAGTGCGGGATGGATTGATCACCATACCGACTTACTCTTATTATTCGCCTTGCTATATGGGATGGTAAATCTGAGTGACTTACCTATAGTAGAGAGATGACGATCAAAACCTTGTTTGAACCTTAGAATGGTATAAGTATTTCCCCTTGTACACGGCAGTTGTTGCCAACCGTAGGTTATACGGTGAGGTTCAACCCAGACCCGTTTTCTGCAGGACAAACCATAAATTGTTGACCACCATGAGATATCGATAGTTGTTTAGAATTGGCGCCAGACCCGTCAGCTATGAAGACCCAGCCGGGATAACCTTACCAAGATGAAAGGACAAAGGAATTGAGGAAAAGGTTATGCCACTACCGGAAGAGCCCAGAGAAGGGATTATCCTTAATATACGAGAAGACCGACAATCGCCAACGATAAGGATGGAGTATATGAGTTTTGATGGAACCGTAACCATGCTTTTAAGGGTGGTAGCACCCGAGACCCCGGAGACGATCAATGGATTTTCGAGAAGACCCCCAAACCCTAACCTATTTCTTGCTAGCCTCTCCGAATCTCTAAGACGAGATTCATTTTAAGTTTGGTAGTTTGTAACATCCCAAAATTCTAAATTTTGGAATGTTATAAACAAATAGATAGATTTGATTGATTGCTTGATTGATTGACTGAAAGTGAGTGAATTGAAACTTTTGAAAGTTAGATGAGAGTGAATAAAAGGACTTTCCCAAACTTTCATTTTGATTTTATGATCTTCGGGAATTCAAATTCTTTTCATCACAAAACCCCGGAGAGAAGATGACATGACTTCTTCCATTTATTTAAATGACAAGGGGTGTTGAAAATATTTGAATTTCATTTGGAAAATATTTCCAATTCTGAAACTTTATGCAACTCAATGATTTTCACGAGCGAAGATAAAATGACTTCTTCAAAACCTATGAAATATGAGTTGGAAGTTTCATTATTTCATATTTGGGATTTCTCAATTTTGAAAATAGGATCATTGGATTTATTTAATTATCTTCATAAAGTTTTTCCTATAAAAATATTTTGAGAGGGAATAATATGACTTTCCCAACATTTAGGAAAAATGAAGATATTATAAATAAATCAAAATTTGGTTTTGGAAGGTTTATTTTGCTTAGGCAAAAATGAGCATTTTAAAAAAAAATTATGCATGTTTGCTGTTTTTAAAGTTCATTTTGTTCGACTCATTTTTAGGAGTCGGGGAAAATTTGTTTTATTTAATTTGGAGTTCATTTGGTAATTTTTTTAATTCTTTTGATTTAATTTTATAAAAGCAGCGCCCCTCCCACAGGGCTAAGGCCCGGCCGGCCAACCGGCCAGGCCCGGCCCGGCTAGCCGCCCAGCCCACCTCCCCTCCTCCTCGCTCGGCCGCCCGGCGAGTCCCGCCGCCCGCCGCCGCCCGCTGGAGTCCGGCTCCGCCCGGGACCCCTGCCCCCTCCCAAGCAACTGAGCCCTCCCTCCTATTTAACCGGCGCCCCCTCTCTCCTCACCCGCCTTGCCCGCCCTCACCCGAGCCGAGCCACCGCCCGTCGCCCGAAACGCCCGCCGCCGTCGCCCCTCGTCGCGGAGCACGCTGCCGCCGTCGCCCGGAGCCCTCGCCGACCCGCCGCCACCCGCCGACCACCGACCACGGAGACCCGCGGAGTTCGGGCGACCGCCGGAGGTAGCCCCTCGCGCCGATCTGATCCGAACCAAACCGATCCGGTTTTTTTTTTTTTTAAAAGATGCTCGGTTTTAAAAAAAAAACCTAGATTGGTTTTATTTTTTTCGGTTTTCATAATTAACGAACGTTCACCGAACCGTTCGTTTCAATGAACGCGTTCGTTGGATTAGTTCTGTTAACGAACGTCCGTTATTTAATCCGTTCGTCGTTTTTCTTTTAATCGGATTTAATCCGTTATTTTTCTGATTCGATTTCCGATCTGATTTTCAAATCTGCTTTTATTTCTTGCTCGTTTATCGAATCGGTGATTCAAGCGCCTGGAGTTTCGTAACGAAACCGCCGTTCCGACTAGCCTACTTTCACAGAGTTTTGCTACTGGGAAATTTTGACCTAATTTCAGATTTCTAAACCGAGTCGTTCTCTCTCGAGTTCCGACTTTCGATGCTTTATTTGATTCGATTCTTTTGCAACCAGGGTTCTTAAGTTGAACTATCTGGTTAGATCCTTATTTCGAGATTTCCCCGTGCATTAGATGAGTGCTTATTGTATGCTTGTTGTTTGTCTGCGTTAGATCACCCGGAGTGCGCCGCTTGTTACTTCGAATCTCTAGGTCTCGCGGATCGTCAGCAAGGCAAGTAATACTTTGATCATACTCTTCTCATACCCAGTTTTTATGCATTAGATCTATTCCTCAAACACTTGCATGATTAGGATCTAATTAATTTGTGGGATGGGAAGTAGTTTGAGGTAGTACCTATTACCTGTTTTATTATCAATTCCTTGGGAGTTACTTCTACGTTTGCTTATTACGCCATGCTATGCTCGTAGACGTGGATTGGGTTTGAGTGAATATCCATGACAGATGTGAGATTGTTATTAATGGTTTATCTAAGGTGGCAACTTAAACACACATCTGGGTGGATTGAGGCACTGGCTATTCAGGACTTGCTGTCAAGGCACTGGTAGACAGGATTTGCTCAGTATTTCTTGGACCGCCACCCGTGCTCTAAGGGATCATAAGATTATTCAAACTAGAAACTTACGTGTGCAGCCACAAGCCAATTATGGGCTCTGGCGTAGTTGACTAAGTTGTGCGAACTCTTACGGGTAGGCTAGCTGATGTAGGGGATGTAGGTTGGTACGGTCTACCCACATGTAAGGTGCTAAGCGCTTCTGAAAGACTATGTCTCGGTCATCCGTTTCTCAAACACCATGTAGTGCGAGAACCAAGCGGAGGCGATCGAGTCTTGTGGGGAAAAGTGCGCAAACCTCTGCAGAGTGTATAAACTAATCATGATTAGCCGTGTCCCCGGTTATGGACAATTTTGAGTATCTAGTACCTGGATATCCTGTTGATCTCATCATGTTACTTCTAATTAATATTGTTGGGTTTAATGAGTACTCTTAATTGGGATTGAGGATGCTGTCAACCATTCTCAATGTTTAACAACCACCATGATAGTAAATAAATTTATTCCTTTGAAGTAGGGAAAAATTGGCTGTTTGCAAAAACTGAAACCAAAGAGCTTTCCACCAGCCATAAATGCATGTAGTATAGCCTATTCTTACATTACTCTCTAAGTGTTACATTTCCAGCATCTTCCATGTGCTGACCCGTGTTCGGGCTGCAACGTTTCATGTTGCGAGACTTTTCGCATTTACAGTAAGTGATACGTTAGGGTTACGATTTCCTATACTCAACTTTGCCGTTGGTGTTGATGGGAATCCACAACCTTGTTGCTTCCGCTATATTTTTGGATTGAGGTAATAGTATTTACGTTATTTCATACATGTGATTTACCTCTGTTATAAATCCTTCGAAATCTTGTGTGTCAAAGATACCGATCCAGGGATGACACGAAAGCACAGAGACTTGATCCATTCGGGTCGGGTCGCTACAAGTATTGATTCATGGAATAAGTGCAAAGATGCTTTTATCTCTAAGTATTTTCCTCCTGCTAAGATCATCTCTCTTAGAAACGATATTATGAATTTTAAGCAACTTGATCATGAACATGTTGCACAAGCTTGGGAGAGGATGAAGTTAATGATATGTAATTGCCCTACTCATGGTTTGAATTTGTGGATGATTATACAAAATTTTTATGCCGGATTGAATTTTGCTTCTAGAAATCTTTTAGATTCGGCCGCGGGAGGCACTTTTATGGAATTCACTTTATGATAAGCTACTAAACTCCTAGATAATATTATGGTTAATTATTCTCAATGGCACACTGAAAAATCTACTAATAAAAAAGTGCATGCGATAGAAGAAATTAATGTTTTGAGTGGAAAGATGGATGAACTTATGAAATTATTTGCTACTAAGAGTGTTTCTTCTGATCCTAATGATATGCCTTTGTCTACTTTGATTGAGAATAATAATGAATCTATGGATGTGAATTTTGTTGGTAGGGATAATTTTGGTAACAACGCGTATAGAGGAAACTTTAATCCTAGGCCTTATCCTAGTAATTCCTCTAATAATTATGGAAATTCCTACAACAACTCTTATGGGAATTTTAATAAGATGCCCTATGAATTTGAGACTAGTGTTAAAGAGTTTATGAATTCGCAAAAGAAGTTTAATGCTTTGCTTGAAGAGAAATTGCTTAAAGTTGATGAATTGGCTAGGAACTTTGTTAGAATTTCCCTTGATGTTGATTATTTAAAGCTTAGATCTATTCCTCCTAAGCATGATATCAATGAGTCTCTCAAAGCCATGATAATTTCCATTGATGAGTGCAAAGAAAGAACCGCTAGGATGCGTGCTACGAAAGATGCCTTTATTAAAGCGTGTTCTTCTAGTTCCTATGAAAATAAAGATGAAGATCTAAATGTTATTGATGTGTCCCCTATTAAATCTTTGTTTTGCAATATGAATCTTGATAATGATGGGACTGAATATGATCCACCTTTACCTAGAAGGTGTTCCAAAAATTCGGACTCTTTAGATCTTGATGCTAAAATTGGTAAAAGTGGGATTGAAGAAATCAAAACCCTAGATGTTGCTAAACCCACTATTTTGGATTTCAAGGAATTTAATTATGAAAGTTGCTCTTTGATTGATTGTATATCCTTGTTACAATCTGTGCTAAATTCTCCTCACGCTTATAGTCAAAATAAAGCGTTTACTAAGCATATCGTTGATGCCTTGATGCAATCTTATGAAGAAAAACTTGAGTTGGAAGTTTCTATCCCTAGAAAACTTTATGATGAGTGGGAATCACCTATTAAATTTAAGATTAAGGATCATGAATTTTATGCTTTATGTGATTTGGGTGCGAGTGTTTCCACTATTCCCGAAACTTTGTGCGATTTGCTAGATTTCCGTGATTTTGATGATTGCTCTCTAAACTTGCACCTAGCAGATTCCACTATTAAGAAACCTATGGGAAGATTTAATGATGTTCTTATTGTTTCAAATAGGAATTATGTGCCCGTAGATTTTATAGTTCTTGATATAGATTGCAATCCTTCATGTCCTATTATTCTTGATAGACCTTTTCTTAGAACGATTGGTGCAATTATTGATATGAAGGAAGGGAATATTAGATTCCAATTTCCATTAAAGAAAGGCATGGAACACTTCCCTAGGAAGAAAATAAAATTACCATACGAATCTATCATGAGAGCCACTTATGGATTGCCTACTAAAGATGACAATACCTAGATCTATCCTTGCTTTTATGCCTAGCTAGGAGCGTTAAACGATAGCGCTTGTTGGGAGGCAACCCAATTTTATTTTTAGTTTTTTTGCTTTTTACTTCTGTTTAGAAATAAATCTTTGTTCTAGCCTCTGGTTAGATGTGTTTTTATGTTTTAGTTAGTATGTGTGCCAAGTTAAACCTATAGGATCTTCTTGGATGATAGTTATTTGATCTTGCTGTAATTTCTAGAAACTTTCTGTTCACGAAAACAATTCTTAAAAATCACCAGAACGTGATAAAATACTTATTCCAATTTCTGATGATCAATAAACAAATTTCCTAGGTCGTCCTATTTTGGCTCAATTTTTGGAGTTCCAGAAGTTTGCGCTAGTTACAGATTACTTCAGACTGTTCTGTTTTTGACAGATTCTGTTTTTCGTGTTTTGTTTGCTTATTTTGATGAATCTATGGCTAGTAAAATAGTTTATAAACCATAGAAAAGTTGGAATACAGTAGGTTTAACACCAATATAAATAAAGAATGAGTTCATTACAGTACCTTGAAGTGGTCTTTTGTTTTCTTTCGCTAACGGAGCTCATGAGATTTCTGTTGAGTTTTGTGTTGTGAAGTTTTCAAGTTTTGGGTAAAATCTTTTGATGGATTATGGAACAAGGAGTGGCAAGAGCCAAAGCTTGGGGATGCCCATGGCACCCCCAAGATAATCTAAGGACACCAAAAAGTCAAAGCTTGGGGATGCCCGGAAGGCATCCTCTCTTTCGTCTACTTCCATCGGTAACTTTACTTGGAGCTATATTTTTATTCACCACATGATATGTGTTTTGCTTAGAGAGTCTTGTATGATTTGAGTCTTTTCTTTTTAGTTTAACACAATCATCCGTGCTGTACACATCTTTTGAGAGAGCCATACATGATTTGGAATTTGTTAGAATACTCTTTGTGCTTCAGTTATATCTTTTGAGCTATATAGTTTTGCTCTAGTGCTTCACTTATATCTTTTAGAGCACGGTGGTGGATTTGTTTTATAGAAACTATTGATATCTCATGCTTCACTTAGATTATTTTGAGAGTCTTAAATAGCATTGTAATTTGCTTAAATAATCCTAATATGCTAGGTATACAAAAATAGTAAAAACTTTCTTTTGAGTGTGTTGAATACTAAGAAAAGTTTGATGCTTGATAATTGTTTTGAGACATGAAGATGTTGATATTAGAGTCATGCTAGTTGAGTAGTTGTGAATTTGAGAAATACTTGTGTTAAAGTTTGTGATTCCCGTAGCATGCACATATGGTGAACCGTTATGTGATGAAGTCGGAGCATGATTTATTTATTGATTGTCTTCCTTATGAGTGGCGGTCGGGGAAAGCGATGGTATTTTCCTACCAATCTATCCCCCTAGGAGCATGCACGTAATACTTTGCTTTGATAACTTGTAGATTTTTGCAATAAGTATATGAGTTCTTCATGACTAATGTTGAGTCCATGGATTATACACACTTTTCTTTCTCCCACCATTGCTAGCCTCTCTAATACCGCGCACTTTTCGCCGGTATCATACACCCACCATATACCTTCCTCAAAACAGCCATCATACCTACCTATCATGGCATTTCCATAGCCATTCCAAGATATATTTCCATGCAACTTTCCACCGTTTCGTTTATTATGACACGCTCCATTATTGTCATATTGCTTTGCATGATCATGTAGTTGACATCGTATTTGTGGCAAAGCCACCGTTCATAATTCTTTCATACATGTCACTCTTGATTCATTGCATATCCCGGTACACCGCCGGAGGCATTCATATAGAGTCATACTTTGTTCTAGTATCGAGTTGTAATTCATGAGTTGTAAGAAAATAAAAGTGTGATGATCATCATTTTTAGAGCATTGTCCCAAGTGAGGAAAAGGATGATGGAGACTATGATTCCCCCACAAGTCGGGATGAGACTCCGGACGAAAGAAATAAAAAAATAAAAAAAATAGGCCATAAAAAAGAGAAAGGCCCAAACAAAAAAAATGAGAGAAAAAGAGAGAAGGGACAATGTTACTATCCTTTTACCACACTTGTGCTTCAAAGTAGCACCATGATCTTCATGATAGAGAGTCTCTCATTTTTTCACTTTCATATACTAGTGGGAATTTTTAATTATAGAACTTGGCTTGTATATTCCAATGACGGGCTTCCTCAAAATGCCCTAGGTCTTCGTGAGCAAGCGAGTTGGATGCACACCCACTTAGTTTCTTTTGTTGAGCTTTCATATACTTATAGCTCTAGTGCATCCGTTGCATGGCAATCCCTACTTACTCACATTGATATCTATTGATGGGCATCTCCATAGCCCGTTGATACGCCTAGTTGATGTGAGACTATCTTCTCACTTTTGTCTTCTCCACAACCACCATTCTATTCCACATATAGTGCTATATCCATGGCTCACGCTCATGTATTGCGTGAAGATTGAAAAAGTTTTGAGAATGTCAAAAGTATGAAACAATTGCTTGGCTTGTCATCGGGGTTGTGCATGATTTAAATACTTTGTGTGGTGAAGATAGAGCATAGCCAGACTATATGATTTTGTAGGGATAACTTAGTATGCTTGAAGTATTATTATTTTTATGTCAATATGAACTTTTGTCTTGAATCTTTCGGATCTAAATATTCATACCACAATTAAGAAGAATTACATTGAAATTATGCAAAGTAGCACTCCGCATCAAAAATTCTTTTTTTATCATTTACCTACTCGAGGACGAGCAGGAATTAAGCTTGGGGATGCCTGATACGTCTCCAACGTATCTATAATTTTTGATTGCTCTATGCTATATTGTCTACTGTCTTGGACAATATTGGGCTTTATTTTCCACTTTTATATTATTTTTGGGACTAACCTATTAACCGGAGGCCCTGCCCAGAATTGCTATTTTTTTGCCTATTTCAGAGTTTCGAGAAAACAGAATATCAAATGGAGTCCAAACGGAATGAAACCTTCGGGAACGTGATTTTCTCACCGAACGTGATCCAGGAGACTTGGACCCTAAGTCAGAGGTAGCAATGTCCTTAAAGGATTCAGGCCCCTTGCCACAGAAGAATTGAATGGGAGAGAAATAGTGAAAAAAACTTTAGATTAATCTTTTGAAGTATCAAAGCATTTACTAGAAGCGGAGAGCCACCATAAGATGGGTAAAATTTGGTGATGGGAACACAAAGTTTTCCAGGCTAAAGCAACAATCAAATAAACAAATAACTAGATCCACTTATTATATATGATAATCTGCAGGAGCACCATGATCATCAAGCCAAAGCAGATGTGCTATGGAGGGCCTTCAATTCAAGGCTAGGGACTACAACTCAAACCTCAAGTTTTTTCGAGCTCCCAAATTTGCTGAAACTACTTAAGACCTTTCACACTTGGAAGATCCATTCTCAAAAGCAAAGATTGATAAGGTAATTAAAAGCATGCCTTCTGACAAGGCCCCTTGAGCTGATGGTTTCTCGGGAGCATTTATCAAACAATGCTGGAACATCGTTGCCCCTGATTTTTATTTACTCGTTGAGGATTTTTATCATGGGTGAATTGATTTGAAGTCCATATATAGCTCCTTCATCACTCTGATCCCTAAAAAGCATAACCCCCAAACTATCAATGATTTTAGACCAATCTCTCTACTTAATTGCATAATGAAGATCACCACAAAGTTGTCGGCAAATAGGTTGCAAAAGATAATTTTAAAATTAGTTCACATGAACCAATATGGGTTCCTGAAGTCAAGGTCCATACAAGATTGTGTGGCATGGGCATTTGAGTATATTTACCAATGTCAACATTCCAAGCAAGAAACTATGGTTCTTAAGCTGGATTTTGAGAAAGCATTTTATATGATTAAGCATAACTCAGTTTTTGAAATTATGAAGGCAGAAGGATTTGGGAAGAGATGTATTAAATGGATTAAAAACATTTATGGCACTAGTTACTCATCAGTTCTTCTCAATGGAGTTTTAGGAAAACAATTCCACTCTAAAAGGGGTGTAAGACAAGGAGACTCCTTATCCCCCTTAATCTTTGTCTTGGCAGCTGATTTGCTATAGTCAATTCCAAATGTAGCAATGCAGGTTAATCTCATTCAAGGCCCTATTAGGTGCTCATCCACCGATAACTTTCCTGTCATTCAATATGCATATGACACAATTTTGATCACCCCTGCCATTGAGAACTAACTTCAACCGATTCAGAACCTTCTTTGTCATTTTGCTGCTCAAACTGATCTTAAGATTAACTATAGTAAATCAGTCCTAGTTCCAATTAATGCAAGACTTAGAGGATTATTAATTTGTTAGGCTATAAGCTTGAAAGCTTTCCAGTTAACTATCTGGACCTTCCAATTAGTGCCAACAGATTTAGAATTGAGGATTGTACCCCGATCTGTCAGTCTATTGAGAGAAGATTAACATGCTGCTCAACCATGCTATCATATGATGGCAGACTTCAATTAATTAAATTTGTGCTAACTTCTCTTCCAATCTTCTTAATGAGTTCCCTCTCACTTATAGTGGCCACTGTGGAGTAGATTAACGAAATATCTAAGAAACATCTTCTGGAGAAAGTTTGGACATGAAAACTCTGGTCCTTCCCTCATTGCTTGGAAAAAAAGTCTGGCAACCTAAAGAAAATGGAGGGCTAGGCATACTAGATGTGGTTGTGCATAACAAAGCACTCTTGATGTAAAACTTGCGTAAGTTATTTAACATGGACAATCTTTCATGGGTTAAATTAATTTGCGAAAGCTATTGTGTCACACAACTTCCTGAAGGGCAATTGGTGGGCTCAAGTTTGTGGAAAGCTCATTTCAAACTACTATGAAGATTTAAAGAAAATATTCACTGTAAAGCTAAAAATGGAAATACAATCATGCTCTGGTACGATCAATGGCTTGGCAGACCCCTCAATCAGAAATTCCCGGAGTTACATTCTTTTTCTAAGGATAATAGTCAGTCTTTAGCCTCTTTACATGGAAATTTAGACATATATGAACACTTTCACACACCTCTCTCTATTCAAGCTTACACACAACTTGAGAGCCTTATTCTCATATTGGAAAAGCATTGCAACCCAGAGACTCAAGACATACGGTGAGTGACAATGGAGAAAATTGCTACTCCTCCATGAAAATGTATCTTCCCCTTAAGGGAGGCACCAAGGACCACATCTTATTTCAATGGATCTGGAAATGTGCTGGTAGAAGTAGGCATAAGATTTTTTTTCTAACTCCTTCCCCATGATAGGGTTAACACCAGAAATTTGCCTAAGAGAAAATCAATGCATCTTAATTATTATGAATGTGTGATCTGTAATGAAAGAACAAATGAAATATCCCTACATCTCTTCTCGGACTGCACTTATGCTCAAGACTGTCGAGCCACCATTCGTGCCTAATAGGCTCATGGGAACATCTTCATTTGATGACACAATGCTTGCCCTAGATAAATTCTCTAGAGGCATTGCATTAGATATTATCATTTTGGGTTGTTGGGACATTTGGATTCAAAGGAATGGCAAGGTGTTTAAACAGAAAGTGCAAAGTGCATGCAGTTGGAAATACCTGCTGAAACAAGATCTGATGCTATTGGAATATAGAATCAAGCAGAACAATTTGAGTATAAAAGATTGGCTTGTCTCTAATCTTTAGTTACTAGATGTTGCCTTCATCTTTGCTGATGTTCCCAAGAACTGGAGTTGGATAAATTCTTTGTAATTGCCTTTTCTTTTTTTCTTTTCTAATCTATTGTAAATATTAGATACATAAATGAAAATTACCTTATAACACTTTTCTATGGTTTGTGGTCCAAAATAAATAAAATGATGTTCAAAATCCCATAGTTCCAAAAAAAAGGTGAAAAACTTGATTCATTTGCTAGAGACCTTGAGTTTAATTCATTCACCAGAAAATTGCCTTGTAGTGAAGCTTTATTTTAATTCACAGGACAAAAAACATGAAGCCAAGTTAAGTTAACAAATTCTATTCGTTGTAATTAAAATTTTAGGAATAAAATATTTATAAGTTTGAACATTATTATAGCTCAGAATTGTGATCCAGATACTCCAATATGTTTTAAGAAAAAACAAATATGTGCTATGAACAAATCTATTGGGCCATGTTCATTTTTTGTTTAGCTTAGATGATGATTGCTAAGGTTCATAGACAACATGTATTTCATCAGGGGAAGTGTAAACACATTAAGAGGGTAAAGGGCACTTGCTAATTTTAATCATAAACAATTATAAGGTCATATACTACTGTATTCTCACATAAGAAAATAACAGAGCACACATGAATGTTTTAAGATTAGATAAGTACATTAGCTATCCCTTCTTTATTCAACATAAGAAGGAAAATGCATTGCAAGCAAATATGGGGAAGTTCTTCGGCTAAGGCGCTAATGTCATGTGGATAAAATAGATTCTAAATGGGTGATCTATTGTTTGCTTCTTTCATGGCCTTGAATATATTGAAGCACTCAATTGTGTGCACCAGGCCCTCTTTTAGTCAATCTTTAAACAAATCAATCATGTTCACAGGTATCCCTCCTTCCATTATGTCACCTTGTAAAGGCCAATAAAAATCAGGTCAAGCAATGTTTACTCTGCGATCTACCATGATATAGCTCAACTCATAGAGGTCAAAAGAGTCTAACTCCTGTACACCCAGATCATTCATGTTCAAGAATTACAGCAGGACAGGTGTAGGTTCGTCATCAAATAAAAGGCATGATCAATAATTCCAAAAATGCAAATTAAGAAAAATTAGTTGTCAACACTAGGACTGCTTGTTTGTATCCTTTAGCCGTGATCTCTCCATTGATTGAGCCTTGTTTATGATAGAACAAAAGGAGATTATAACAAGGACAATTATAGACAAGTCATCGAATAAAAATGCATGGTTAGTAATTCAAAAACATGAAATAGGGAAAAAATTGAACAGAACGACAAATCTGAATCTAACAACGATGGAAAAGCAATACTTAAGTAGTATATTCTACAAAAACTAATATGCTGACAAAGCATGGGGAAAATCTAATGCACATTACCTTTCTTTTAGGGAATCCAATGTACACACTTGATCTGTGCATTATGTCCATATACTTGCATGGCCTAAGTTGTTGCTCCAAAGAATGAATAGATCAAAAGAGAAACAAATATGTGGACATAGAGGAAGGAATGTGAGTCAGTGGGGATGGGGCACTACCTCATGCTCGGTGCCAAAGAAATATCCTTAAGAGTGATTCTTCGGTTGATTCCCAAGGTGAGAAGAAGCCAACCAAAATAAAAAGAATGCAAAAGGAAGAAGAAATGCAAGATACAAATGAAGAAAGCAAACATCTAGTTTAGAAGAAACAACAGGAAAATTTCCAACATGAAGCGACTTACTGAAGAATTATGATAAACAAATAATGCAACAAAATCAAAGAACAACTTCGATAAAAAGAGATCAAACAAAGAAAAAACCCATCTAGGGCCTGTATCCACCAATTCAATTCATAACATTATTTAGTCATTTTCAATTTAGTTTAACTCACACTTCCTTGGACTTCTTGCCCTTAGCCGGATCTTTCAATATAGGTACTTTGTATCTTGTGAAGTGGTGGCAACATCTAACGGCTACAAATGACTTTACAAAATATAAGTTTGAATTTGTAAAGTGTAATTTGGTAAAAAATAATTTAAAGGTATTGGCTGAAGTTGCTTACCTTGTTTGTTTTTGTGGTGCCAGTAATGCACCCTAATGGTGAGTGTGATCAAAAGAGGGTTAAGTAATGAGCAATTTTTTCCAGTGATACTATCACGTTGTGTTCCAAAGAATGCGAATATTGCAAACATTGGGTTTGCTTCGTCATCGGCAATTCATCATGTACATCTATTGCACGCACATATATTTTCCAAAGTGTTACGGGTTCAAGCTTTCTATGAAAAAGGTGCATCCGTTTGACGTTGTGCAATATTGCATAGAATAAATAGTTAAACAATTATGGTAGAATTATATAGTTCATCTGTCATATAGACTTGATGCCTTGGCTTGCGGTTACCGCCAACCGGCGCAAAACATCTGTTATGCTAGTGATTAAACCAACCATGTCTAGAAAAGTATAGGCACACGCGATGCTCAAGAATGTCAAAAACAGTAAGTTGAATAAAAATGAACACAAAGGTTTACAAATTAACCTGACATAAGAACAGTCATTCCGATGTGCTTTTCCAATTCTGAAAAAGGGAGTCAGTTGTAGGCAAACATTGGAAAGTGGCTTTTCCAATCTTCTGTGAAAGGAGCTAATTCTAAAGGGGTAGTCTATTGCTATGTACTTCTTTCTGGCTCTAAATATCTGGTAAACTTCAACTTTATACACCACCCTTTCATGGAAGATTTCTTTAAATTTGGTCATTTTATGCTTTGGTATCGATCCTTCTGATGTGCCCCTGTGTAAACAAAGAAGACTTAAAGTGTGTTGATGGATAGGAAAAATTATACGACAGAAATATCGGCACCATTATTACTTTGCGGTCGACCATAAAAAAGACTACACAATGAAGTGGAATCAACACTTAAATGCTCTCATATCCTTGTGATCCAAAGAGTGGTCTTGAAATTGCACGTATTGTATTTCTAAGTTTCTTAATAGTGGCGAACCAACCTGTGGTTGCATGGTTAGGAGGATACGGTTATCCCCAGCCCACAAGAGTTGAAGTCCTAGACTTGACATTTGTTCTCGCATTTTCCTGGACTTATTTCAGGCCTTCCGGCGATGTTCGTTTAGTGGGAGGAGACGTCCCCACCGACTAAGAAGGCGTCTGTAGCGACTTTTTCAATATCAAGATGATGTGTTGGCTCAGTCTCTCGAAGGTGCTCATGGGAGTAGGTTTTGCATGCGTTCATAGGCGTGAGTGTACATGCATATGTATTAGTGCCTGCGTCTGCACTATCTTAAAAAAAGTTTCTTAATAGTGGACCTCCATGAGGAGAAATCTAATGATGACACATTGTGTTATGCAACAACAATAATTACTAATATGCTACTGAAAGGAAATTAATGTAGCAAATCTATGATAGTTAACGCTTATTTGCTAGAACAAAGATGAACTAATAGATTGGCATAATATCGACCAATGTACTCATTGATACTCAAAGGGAAAATGAGGAAAAGCGTCTTGAGCATCTTCCATGGGGAAATCTAAACATCGATTAATAAGGAAGTTAAATTATGATCTATGTGCCATTTCATGTAGCAAATTCAATTTATTTCCAACACTAAACATGTTGCAGTATCCATTTTTCATATTCGGATGGTTGATATGGAATAGCATCGGCCAGCTTGTAAGAATAAAAAGGATATGATATTTCTAAACACAATTTTTCATACAGAAGATCTGCACTCCTGTCAAGCTGAAAGAAGGAAAAATAAATCAACTTTATGAATCTCAACAAATAGACATGTTACTATCGACTAATTGTTATATCATTTTGAATCTCTGGATATATTTTTATATTACTGATTGTTATATCATTTTGAATGTCTGAATATTTTTGTATATTGCAGTCTAATTCTTCTAAAAATAAATGATAAAGAAGATCATATTCTAGTTTATTCATGGATTAAACACATATAGTGACATCTCTGTCATGAGATGGTGGGAGAAAATTAATCTTCATATTTGGTTATGATAACAGGGTGTTATTCTAAAATTCTAAGGATGAAAGTACATCAAATGGAGAATAATGAGGTAGATATGAACTACACCTAATCTACGGATTCAATATGTGTAGCGGTACCATCGTAACGCCCTCATATCAAAGTAGCCCGCAGTGTGCATGACTATGTTGGCGGAGAACTTCTGCATCTAGCGTCGGAGGCTCACCAGCGTGCATGAGGCGAGTACGCCACCATACGCACCCTCTTTGATGGAGAGATTGTAGAATAAATTGGGACAAGCCCATACCTCAAAAAGAAAGAACATAAATCACAGCAGCACATCAGCCTGGGCATCAACGTGAACCAACGTAGCACATCAAAAGGATGAATTAAATTAGAAAATAATTTCCAGGCAAGAGAACCATGGGAGAGAGAGGGGGAGAGAGAGAGAGAGCGCAAGAGAGAGATAGGAGGGAGGGAGAGAAGTTGCCGCAAACATGCATCTGATGGATGACGGGAAAGAAGGATGACTGCTGGAACTTCACCCGATGCAGGAGCCCGAGGGTACCACAACCTAGCGGCAGAGGCCTGCTACGTCTCTGTAGTATCTACTTCTTCAAACACTTTCGCTCTTGTTTTGGACTCTAATTTGCATGATTTGAATGAAACTAACCTAGACTGACGCTGTTTTCAGCAGAAATACCATGGTGTTGTTTTTTTGCAAAAATATAAGTTCTTAGAATTGGACGAAACTTTTTGGAGATTTTTTATGGAAAATATAAAAAATACTTGAGCAAAGACCCACCAAAGAGGGCCCACCTATTGCCCCAAGGAACTAGGGCACGACCACCCCTGGGCACGCCCTAGTACCTTGTGTGGCCCACGTGGCTCCGCTGACCCTAATCTCAAGCCTATAAATTCCTATTTCCCGAGAAAAAAGTACGAGAAGAAGTTTCATCGCGTTTTATGATACGGAGCCGCCACCACCTCCTGTTCTTCATCGGGGGGCCAGATCTGGAGTCCATTCAGGGCTACAGAGTGGGGGATTCGTTGCCATCATCATAGCCAACCCTTCTTCATCACGAATTTCATGATTCTCACCACCGGGAGTGAGTATTCCTTCGTAGGCTTGGTGGATTGTGATGGGGTTGGATGAGATTTGTCATGTAATCGAGTCAATTTCTTAGGGCTTGATCCCTAGTATCCACTATGTTCTGAGATTGATGTTGTTATTGTTATGCTTAATGCTTGTCAGTAGGGTCTGAGTGCCATTATTTCAGATTTGGACCCTTTATAGTTTAATGAATATATTTGAGTTCTTGATCCAATCTTCCAGGTTATACGCACCTATTACGTGTTATGATCCTCATACCCCAAGGTGACAATAATTGGGATTCTTTCCGGTGATTACCGTAGTTTGAGGAGTTCATGTATTCACTATGTGTTAATGCTTTGTTCTGGTTCTCTATTAAAAGGAGGCCTTAATATCCCTTAGTTTCCTTATGGTCCCCGCTGCCACGGGAGGGTAGGACAAAATATGTCATGCAAGTTCTTATTATACGCATGTATGACCATATACAGAATATATGCCTACATTACGTTGATGAATTGGAGCTAGTTCTGTGTCGCTCTAGGTAGTGACTGTTACATGATCCATCACTGATCCAATGCCTACGCTTTTCATATATTGATTTTTGTTGAGTTACTGTTGATGTTGCTGTTACAGTCACTACAAAACTGCTACTATTACTATTACCACTGCTATCAAACTATCGTACTATTGTGCTACTGATCACCCTATTGCAAATAGTTAGTTCTCCAGGTGTAGTTGAATTGACAACTCAGCTAATAATGCTTGCAAATATTCTTTGGATCCCCTCGCGTCGAATCAGTAAATTTGGGTTGAATACTCTACCCTCAGAAATTGTTGTGATCCCCTATACTTGTGGGTTATCAAGGCCCATGGCGTGCATGCCTCGAGTTTTTCGTAGAGAGTATGACGGACCAGTGCCCTCTGTCATGCTGATGACGATGCCCCCATCCTCTACCCTCACATAGCACCTCCGCGGCCTCATCATCCTCCCCAATGATGGGTGCATCAACGGTGACAGCCCAATATCGGTGGAGATGGGCATTTTCTTTTTTCCGCCTCCTCCTATTCAGCATCATCCTTCCCGTGTTGCCGCCGTCGTGAAGACGTGGAAATGGAGGCAAGGTCAGGAGAGGTTCTACTCTATGGAGGCCTAGGGCGCTGGAGTGGGATTGATTTCACGGTGGCGTGTTGGAGCTAGATTTACTCTAGTCTGGTAGGATTGGAAGCGAAAGTGGAGTCGACCAATGAATCGCCTTAGGATTTCATCCTCCCGGGATGGCAAGAGAGGTTGTGCTGCCAGGGGAGGCGTGGACATAGGGAGGGGTGATGCCGGACGGGATGTGGAGAGGGGAGGGTGACGCCGGGTCGGAATGTGGAGAAGGAAGGGCCGCCTCATGGAGAAGAGCAAGGGGGATGAGGATTGTGCCGGGGGGAACCAACTTCCCGAAGAGACCTGGACGCAGCTTCGCGAAGGGACATGGATAGATGAACCCGTAGCAAAACAATGAACCGGTCAAATCGGGACAAAAGAGAGAAACATATGCAAAACCAGCATTGGACCAACAGCAAAAATCAAATCCGTGTATCAACAAATGAAAGAGTTACCGCTAGAACTGGGAATTCACCCTAACAGCCATATCTTAGCCACTTTAATTCTTTTATATATTGCTCATTCTATTCTACAGTGAATCACTTCATTCCAAGGGTACAGTGTCCTTCTATCAATGGTGAGAGGAGAGGGGTCCTTCTATTTGGCGATGGATAGTGGATACAGATGGCGGTGTGCCCATGTTTGGCTATTTTGGAATGGACACGGGCCCATCGTCTGCGCAATGGAGCTCCCCCCACCCACCCACCAAAGAACATCGTTTCTCTGATGAGGCTGGCCTCAATGGTGAAAGATGGGCTAGACGTTCCAATCCGCACTTCATTTTTTTATTTGTTCTCTTTGCCTTGGCTTGTAAATTGTATTGTAAGTATGGTGTATCTACTGTTTGGGGCTTTATATTAATTTAAAGTTGTGCGTAATGCGTTAGGTCTAAAATAGTCATAACAATGTCCGCTTTAGCCAGAGTTCAGATGTGGTTGTTTTTTTTACTTCTGTGTACACTAGTGTGGGATATTTATATGCAAGTGGGGAATTTTCCAATAAGCGTATCCACTTCACCATGTTCATAGTATCTAGTACGCTAGCAGTAGCATTGTCTTACTTTTTCGAGAAACTCCCAATCTATTCATCAACTGCCAAGGTAGTACAAAGAACACGAGTAAAAAATTACATTCAGATATGAAAACCACCTAGCGACGACTATAAGCACTAGGGCGAGCCGAAGGTGTGCCGCCGTCATCATCCCTCCCTCATCGAAGCGGGGCAAAGATTGTTGTAGTAGACAGTCGGAAAGTCATCGTGCTAAGTCCCCATATAACCAACGCACCACAACAACAACCGCCACCGCTGATGAAGAGAAGTGTATATCGAAAGGATCTAACCCGCGGACATACATACGTAGAGAAATGAAAACCAGCTCCAAGTGAATCCACTGAAGACAAACGCCGGCCGGATCCCATGAGATCTGCTGAAGAAACACCTCCACACGCCCTCCGATGAAGCTAGAAGCATCATCTGGACAGGTGCGAGGCGGAGAAAACCTTATTCCATCTTCAAGAAGTCGCCACCTCCTTGTCTTCTTAAGCATGACACAAACAGATAAAATGAAATACAAAATGAAACTAGCAAACTGCATCTGGAGATACATGTCATGTATCTTCAATTGTGGTTGCATCTGGAGATACATGTCATGTATCTCCAACCGCGGTTGAAACCACCTAGCGACGACTATACGCACTGTGGCGAGCCGAAGGTGTGCCGCCGTCATCATCCCTCCCTCATCGAAGCGGGGCAAAGATTGTTGTAGTAGACAGTCGGAAAGTCGTCGTGCTAAGCCCCCATATAACCAACGCACAACAACAATAACCGCCATCGCCGATGAAGAGAAGTGTATATAGGAGGATCTAACCCGCGGACACACATACGTAGACAAATGAAAACCAGATCCAAGCGAATCCGCTGAAGACAAACGCCGGCCGGATCCCATGAGATCTACAGGAGAAACACCTCCACATGCCCTCCGATGAAGCTAGAAGCATCGCCAGGATAGGTGCTAGGCGGAGAAAATCTTATTCCATCTTCAAGAAGTCGCCGCCTCCCTGTCTTCTTAAGCATGACACAAACAGATAAAATGAAATATAAAATGAAACTAGCAAACTTACATCTGGAGATACATGTCATGTATCTCCAACTGCGGTTGCATCTGAAGATACATGTCATGTATCTCCAACTGCATTTTGCTAGTTTCAACTTATGTTTTTTATCCGATTTTTGTGGAGAAACAACGGTAGTTTTTATATATAGGAGGAATTTGTGAAAGAAAGTCTTTTGGCCAACCGACAAACTAATACTATCAAAGACAACTCATCCTCTTGTTTAAAGAAAAAGACATATCATCCTCACATGATGCCCAATTATGTGGAAAACTCATTTATGTATCCATGTGAATCCTTTGAGAGCTCATGCATTCTTGAATATTATTCTTATTTTATTTGTGTGGCCATGGTTTATATGCATCCACTTGTGTATATCCAAAACATAGCTTTCAAGGCTTACAAGATGTCAAACTTCGTCGAAGCACTCTAGATAATTCCTTAAAGTGTACCTGAAAGCGACATAAATTGAAACTTTAGAGAAAAGAGGATGAAGGAACATTTGTGGATTTCCTATTTTGAAACTTCTCAAATTTCCTTTTTGAGAAGAATCGTCTAGGGAGTGGTTTATTCCATGGTGTATGTCATTTATTGCGTAAGATGTACATTCCAAAAGTGTTTCAACGGCATAGAACAATTATCCTCCTTAGATTTTTCTTAAAACAATATGGCATTATTCGTCAGTCAAAAACATTGAAGAAACTGAAATATGAATAACAAAGACTTCGCTAAAAAGACTAAGAGTTACGCCAAAATATGCATTTGAAGTTCTTGTTTTCTTGTAGACATAGTGTGATAGGGGCTGCATATGCTCTTTTATTGTGATGCCAAACTTGTCTAGAGTTGTTCACATTTTTTCTGAAAACATTCATGAAATTGAGTATGAAAAAAGTACCAGAAGAACAAACTCAGCCACAAATGAGTAATATGGAGAGTAGCACTATGAGTATGGAGACCACTGGGCATCAGACTACTGATGCTTCGCACCTATCAGACCAGTAAACAGCCATTGGATCGGACGCATGCTGGTCGTCCGATTAGCTAGTAAACTTCCACGCGTGATTGATGGATTGTAGCGTTAATTGACTGGTGCATCGCACCTGCTATGCGTGCATCGGCCCGGCGGTATTTTTTTTCCGGGGATGGGCCTGGTCGTAGTTAGTTTTCAGTAATTATTGTTAGGATTTGTTTCCTGCTACCGAAAATTATGCTTCCGAGAATTATGCTAATTATGGTTATGATCTGTTTCCTGCTTCTGAGAATCGTGCTTCTGAGGATTGCTGCCGAAAATAATTTGTTATCCATATTTAGCAAGAGATAATGTGCATCTTTTTCCGATAATTGTGCTTCCGAAAATAATTTGTATCCATATTTATAGGAGATAATGTGCATCTTTGCCATGGAAACATTCCTTTTAACTGTTGGAAGGACACGGGAGATAATGTGCATCTAGTACACTTCCAGTGTTTTCCGAGACGCATTTTTATGCAAAGATGACATTACTCTTGTGCCATGGAAACATTCCAAACTGATGGGTGCATATGCTTTGTGGTGCATCAGAAAAATATTGTTCAACGGAAGGATTTAATCTATGTTATATTTTTAGGAGATGGAAACAATTTTTTCGTGTAAAGGAAGCATTTTTCTTGTATAATGGAAACATTTGCTTCACAAAGAAATCATTAGTAAGCACAACAAGAATGATTAAGCCTCGAATTTGTTTTATACGATAAGCATTACAATTCTCTTTGCAATTAAACAGAAGGCTATTACAACAATACTTTTTACAGGCTGGTCATGGACAACCGTTGTCCCAGTACAACGAACAACTTAGAACAGTGACTCATTTGTCTCAGTTATAGCACATTCAACGTCATTGCATCCCATCTTGCGGACAACAAAGAAGCTCATTTGGAATCGGGTGGATGTGTCTGTACATTAGAAGCATTCAGTGAGAAAGAAGAAAGCACACCCTGATAGTTGTTGATAGAATAAAATGTGCAAAAATAGATGTACAATTAAGTTTTACGAATAGAAACAACACCGGCAGTCATTGAAGCACATATTTCTGCTAATGGTTCCATCAAAATAATTTTACGATAAAATAAGAATACACTTACAATGCTTAAAGCAAAATTCGCTATACCATAGAGATATAGGTAAGAAATAGAAGTAGGAAGCATCGGCTTCATTATATCGAAACATATAGTAAGCACACTCGAAGCATGGATTTTTTTTAATTGCTAGCATGATTGGATGAGGAAAAGTTGTGCTTCACAAATAAGTTAAGAGCATACAATTGACTAGATAATATTAAAATAGTATGTGTCAATATAACTGGAAACATGTTATAAGAATAAATTGTTTCCAAGGCAAAAAAAAAACAACCTAATTTGTCAACCTAATTCTGGACTATTGATACAATCTATCTTGACTGAAGTACAATACTTCCAGAGCATGGATATTTGCGAGCATCAATTTCATGTTATCTAACATAAAACAAGAGTATAAAAAATGGAAGCAGGGTTGAAATGCTGGAAACTCTAAAGAAGCAGAAGTACGCTACATACTTATGTAGCACGGATATTTTGGGAGCATCAGATTCATTCAAAAAAGCAAAACGGGGTAGTGGTTACAACAGGAAGAAGTGTGGAACATGAGAAGCATGCTTGTATTGCCAATCCATACGCAACTACAAGCACGTAGCAGATTTATATGAAGCATCGATCTCTGTAGCAAAAATAAATCTTGTAAGCACAACACGTGTGGCCTAGTGGAAGCATATATACCCAAAATTGAATATTCGAATCCTTGCAGTAAAGATTAGGCGATTAGCAATAGGGAGGGTAGTGGCTGCACCTATGATCCGGGAAGACATTTATTTGAGTAAGAAAATACACTCTGTACTTCTATATTGCAAAGAAATTGAACCATCATTATTCATGACCGCCTGAGAGACGGAGTTGCAAAATCAGGTACAGACCGGCGAGCTGCTCACAAAAAGGCCATCATGGCCGCCCGAGGGAGGATATGCTACCGCTGCAGACAGATCGAGAGCTCAGCCTTCCACAAGAAGCCCAGGGACGAAGGGGATGTGAGCAGCTCATCCACGACGTGGTGAAGAATGGCGAGCACTAATCGGGCGACAAATAAGGAAAACGGAGGCGGCGACGACGGGAAGCGACAACGACAGGAAACGACGGCGACGGGTGTGGAGGAAGGAAACGGGTGCGAGGATAATCTGCGGGATTTAGGGATAGTGAGGATTTCTCCGTTTCTATTGTTTTTGCGTGAAAGATGGGCTGTTCCAAAAGGTATCTGGACCGTGAGATCAAAAGTGAATCAACGGAGAAAAGGGGGTCTGACGATGAAGAGAATTCAGACGCCTGATATAAAGTGTTTCCCTATGAGTATGGAGAGTGGTAGCATTGAAAGGGAAAAGCCCCCTGCTCAAGTTAGTCAAAGGCCGACATACGCTTTAAAAGCATCGCTTTACCGTCACTTTTCGGCCAAGCATGGGCATGCATTGCAGTATTGGATAAGGCAGAGCAACATGGCACACACACAATATCCATGTTAGCTCTCCGTAGATTATTTGCAGGCTCCTGTCTTTCCGCTGAGAGTGGGAGAGCAGTGGTGATGAAGTGTTACTCTTATTTATTTTATGTAAATCTCCCAAGCGTAAACTAGTGCTCAGCATGCCAAGGAATCGACACGTATATAGTAACAATGGTTACATCCACTCACACACATTGGGATTTGCCAACACTATTAGCCCTGAAATTATAATCTATGTGTTTTTGTCACATCATGCAGAGCTAGGAGTTGAACCGTGAGAAAAAATTAACTCCTTTGACCAGCACGGCCAAGTACAAGCAAGTATTTCCTCCCATATAAAAAGGTTGCATGTCCTGTTGAGCAGAATCAAATGGCAGATATGAATCTATGTGTGTTTTTGGCAAGTTCAAATATTCTTTGAGTACCAGAACAATATAGAGGTAAATCGCGTGACACTTGTGACGATTTTACTAAGCTTTCAGCCTCGCAACCGCACTTCACACTATTTATTTCTTTTTCTTCACACTATTTATTTCTTGAGAGGAATAACTAAAACCAAAATACAACACCTACGGATGAGAGTTACAACAACTATCAAACAAAGACAAGAGCATCTCCAACAACTCCTGTAAAAACTTCCTTAAAGTGGTTTTATAGGGTCTACATAAAATTTAGGAGAAGACGACATGTGAGATGTTTTCTTAATTTTCGTAAAAACTTTCTCTAAAAGTGGTTTTTGGCGGTGGCGCGACGGCGACGGTGCTCGATGGTGGCGGGCAAGCGAGCGGGTGGCGCAATGGCGATGGTGATCGGTGGTGGCGGTGGCGGTGGCGTGGCGGATACTCCGGCAGCGATTATGTGACAGTTAGCTGACGTGACACTTTTACGAAAGGATTTACGTGATTATGTACTAAAAATACGTGTGTATGAGGAATTTTAAAAGTTAATTTTTTTGGCTTGACGATTCCTCATATACTTTCAGGATCTTTTTCAGCTCCATCATATTGTTCTCTTCTACCTCTAGAAAGACGCTACTGTCATCCGCAAATAACAAGGGGAGAGGAAGCTTTTTAAAGAATTTGCGGGTTTTTGTAAAACTGCCGAGGAACTTTTCCTTTTTGGCTTAACTTTCTTTAAACTACGGTTATTTTATATATATATGTGTTGATGATGCGGCAGAGCAAGTTGGAACCTGTTTTCCAAAATGTAAAAAGTTCCTTTTTTAACATTAGTGCAGATGCAAGCGCTCGTACATACGAGCGTACACTCATCCCTATAAACGCACACACGCACACCCTAGTCCTATGAGCATCTTCGAGAGATTGAGCCGGCATGTTATGTTAAAATTTACGAAGTTATCGTAGGCACTTCGTTGTCGACGGGAACGTCTCATATCACTGAAAGCGCATCACCGAAAATCCTGAAATAAATTTGGGAATAATACGAACACCAGGACTTGAACCTTCGTGAGCTGGGATACCACTGTCCCTCTAACCCTCCAACCACACGTTGGTTCGTCCAAAATGTATAATGTTGCAACCCAGAGAGTACGTACCAGTACGACAATCATAGTCGAACGCATGTCCAACTATACAAGGCCAATAATTGTTGGTGCAGCAGAATCATCCGTCCTGATCGTGGGCATGTGCCCCATTTCCTGGAATCGGGCGCATAAAGTTAACCTTTGTCCTGTTGCTCTGATTAGCAGGGTTTTCTTAAGATATCTCGTGATCTCTATCTTGTGCCATGCCATGGTGATATTATTCTACTCCATATGCTGCCTTCTGAGATTGTGATTAAGCTGGTGAAACCAAACGAAGAGCGTGCCTACTATCGATACGAATATATATCTTGGAATATGTCATATGTGACCGTATATTTATTAATATTGCTAAAATGCCAAAAGACTCTCCATGGACATCTGATGCTTCTAAAAAATGTATTTCGTTATAAATCGAATCAGATTTTTTAGCACGGCAAATTAAACATTTTTTGTGACAAATAAAGTGGTCGTGAGGATGGAAATTTCTTTTGCCATGCTCAGTTTTTTTGCCATTTGCTAAAGAAAATTGCTATCCACGTGACAACTTCATTTGTCATAAAAAACGTTCGATTTGTCATGTAAAAAAAAAACTAATATCAGATTTTAAACATTACTAAAAAAAGGCACCTGATAATGCTTCTAAACTGGCTTTGCAAGAAGGCCCCGAGGTGATGCAATTACCTTTTTTTAGGTGAACTAGGGATTTTATTCAACATTCATAACAGGAGGAATAAAAAAATGTCTATAGGATCCCTGGCCACAATGGCGATCTATTGGGAGGGATGAAGCTGCCTTAGCAAGGGCATGAGCTTCAAAGTTTGCCTTCCTCCTCTCAAACCGAAAGTTAACTTTTTCAAAGTCTTTTATCCTATCACTAACCTCATTAAGAACTAGAGCATATCAAGATAGCGCGCCTCGGTTGATGTCTGAGATGATCCAATTACCTGAGCCAGCTCAATGCGAGGCCAAGGCCAACTTGAAATTGTGGTGATTCTGTTTGACGCATAGTGCATGGACTCGTGTACCTGGTGTACTCTAGCTACATGTTTACAGTTTCCGATCAGGGTACTGTAGTGCGAATATGTGGTTACTACAGCCAATTTGGTGTTGTAGCATTTTTTTAATTCCCCGATTTTTTGGAAAATCATCAGAAAATATATTTCAATAGTGAATATTTTTTTTGAAATTTCTTGGAACCGTGAATATTTTTCAATTTTCTAACATTCTTTTAAACGAGATCAATTTTTGAAATTTGAAACAATTTTTAAAAAAGATTTTTTTTAAAAAATTACATACTTTTTTCAAAGAAGCAAACAAACTTGGAAATTCTGAAAATTATTGCGAAGATTTTACGAAATAGAGAGAAAAAAAAGAAACTTTTTTAAAATTCCAGATCATAATTTTTGAAAAACGAATATATTAAAGAAAGGGAACGTTTTTTGAAAACGAAAACAATTTTTCAAATTGTGATATGTTTTTAGTAATTTTGAAAATAAAAAAAAGGAAAACTGAAAACGTTCATGGGCCAGACCCCCTTACTTTGCCAAGGAAAATGTTCATGTGTTCTTCATATTCTTTATGTGCCTTTTTCAATTGTTCATTTAATTTAGGAATCATATTTTATAAAATGATCATGTAATTTTAAATGTGTTCATGTATTTTTAGAATGTTTAGGTAAATAAAAAAAGGTACTATATTTTTATTAAACTATTATTTTAGAATGTGTTCACACCTGTTATTGTATTGTTACTAATTTTGAAATGTATTGATACATGTTATTCATGTACTTTAAAACATGTTCATGTAATTAAACAATTATTCAACCATTTAATATAAATTCATGTACTTAATTTTTTTCACTTGTTGAAAAAATATTTGTAAAATGCATCTGTAAAAACCATGCAATTTGAAATAGTGTCCACTATTGTTAAGGATACTTGTGTATTTTATTAAGAATATTTTATAATTTTCTTTAAAAGTAAACAGTAATAGGAAAAGGAAAAGATACGTAAAAAGGAAAATAGAATAAGAAAGATGGAAAAAAAGTAGAACCGAAAAAATCATTCAAAACCTGACAAAAGGCGATTCTGAAGAATAAAAATGCAAACAGATGCCGCCCACTTTTCGGCAGTACATGTTTGAATGCCTTGTAGAAGAGCATGGGCTAATGCCAACAGTAAGAAGAAATAGCATGTGTGCAAGCGTCAACGCTAGTTCTCACGTGTTGCCAGACGTTGTGTCCCTCTCGCCTGAAGCATGGTGCTACACGCCGGCCCAAAACTGTAGCTTTGCGCGATGTTTTTGTCTCTGTTTTTTGTAAAAAAATATATTTTTTGCATCGATTTTCTTTTTGATTTTTTCGATTTTCATTGGTTTTCAATTTTTTTTTCTTCTTTTTATTAGTTTTTGCTTGTTTTCTTTTTTCTTATATATTTTCCCCTTTTATTTTATTATCCGTTTATTCACCACATTGCTCATATTTTGTATACACTAGCAACGTCCCTTTTGTATTTTTTCATAATTATGAACTAAAATATTAACATTTTTTCAACATATGATTTCATATCTAATTTTTTACATACACATTGTACACTTTTTCTATACATCTAAAATATTTCTATACATGTTTCATAATTTTCAAATACATGATTAAGACTTTTTCAATGCATGTTTTTGAAAAGTTTTTATCATAAATGTAAACATTTTTTAAATACGAGTTGAACCAATTTTTTAGGTAATACAATTTTTTTCTTTCAAACTATGTAAATATTTTTGTACATTGTTTAAAATGTCACGACCATCTCATTTTGAAAATATAATAATGTGCCTTGATCGTTTATTGGTACCAATTTTTACATTATATAAACATTTTGTTTAAACGTCACATGCATATTTGAAAATTCGTGAGCATTTTGAAATCTAGAAGCATTTTTAAGCTAGCAACATTTTCTGAACCATGGCAAAAAAAATACAGAACGTGAAAATTTTCGATTTTGTGAGTTTATAATTTTATGTAAATTTAAATTTTAAATATATATATATTATCGAATGATACCGTAAATATGAAGAAAAATTAAAATTTAAAAGACAAACGAATAAAAAAACCTAGAAAAAACTATTAACCTGCAGGAAGCTACTTGGGCCCGCCCATTAGTAGGGCCACTCCCTTCTGTGCAAAACCAAAAGCCTATTATATTTGCTTGCGCTTTAGGCATGTAGAGCAAACAAATTTACAATTGTATGAAAAAAATAACCACTCTTTGGGCAAACTAATAGCATCCCGCACATTGCAACGTGAACTTTAGCGATGAACTTATGAAAATTAAAAATAAAATATGTTAAAGCATTACCGCCTCATCTTCAACCTAGACGTAACTCAAGGGTGGATGCATGTTATGTTGTCTTGTGACATTCAAGTTCAGTTATTTATTGTTGAGAAACAAAAGAAATATTAGTGATGTGGAGGGCTTTTATGTTCTTTGATGATGTGGAGGGTTAGCATGTGGTAGAAAGTGGAAAATTGAATGGTTGCATGGGTGCTTGATGATGAGGAGGAAGGAGTGCATGTGGTGGAAAGTGAAAAGTTGATTGATTGCATGCATTTGATTATGTGGATGACTTGCACATGCATTTAAATGGGATATGACATGTGCGGAACATAATTCATTGCATGGACATAACTCATTACACTTGATTATTTTATTTTTTAGAACAGGTATTGTTCGTCTTTCTTTCTTTTTCTTCTCATTTCTCTTTATCATGTTTTATTTCCTTTTTATATCCTCATTCCTTTTAAAATTCGTCAATATAACTAAAATTTGTGAACTTTTCAAAGTTCATTAACATTCTTCAAACGAGCGAACTTTTTCCAAATTCATAAACCTTTACTTGAACATGAAATTGTTTTTATCGAATGAGTGAAATTTTTACAAATCCGTGGACAATTTCAAATCCATGAATGTCAGAATGTTTTTCAATGCCATGACTTTTTGTCAAACTCACAATTTTTTTGTCATATTCGTGTATTTGTATTCAAATTCACGAGCTTTTAAATTTCGTGAAATCCATGAACTATTTCCAAACTCATGTACTTTTTTCAAATCCATGAACGTTTTTCAAATGGGGAAACTATTTACAAATTCATGAACCTATTTTTTAACACGTGATTTTTTTAAATTAGTGTTTTTTTCTAAATATGCGAACCTTTTGAAATCCATTAACCTTTTCAAATCCAAAAACTTTTTCTAAACTTGCAAAAAAACAAATTCGTGATTTTTCGATTTCATAAAATCCATGATTTTTTTCAAATATGTGATTTTTTTCGAAGTTGTGAGCTTTTTCAAATTTCTAATTTTTCTAGATCCTTGTTTTGTCAATGCTCAACGCAACCGGACAATGGTTGACCACTGTGAACCGAGCGAACGAAGCAGCTTGCTTCATTGAGTGAGCAAACGGAGGGAACGAGCGAGCAACCAACGTGCTTGCTGGGCCGGCCTACGTGATACGGCTGCGTAAGCGCCAGCTTTGCGAAATGGCGTCAAAGTGCCTGTTCGGCGGCTCCCCGCAGAGCAGAGCGGGTGGAGCGCCCTTTTACCAGCTCCTCGAGAGATTGAGCCGACACATCATCTTAAAATTAACAAAGCCACCACATGCGATTTGTAGTCCATGAAAACGTTTTCTTCCATTAAACAAAATATCGTCCGCATACTTAAAATAAATTTTAAAAAATACGAGCATCAATATCAAGTCTAGGACTTAAATCCTATTTGTCTGGTTCCACTACAAAGAACCTGACTAACTATGTGAGCGAGGCTCAGTTCGCGCCTCTTTGAATCTCTAGTGTCAGCGATGAGGAAAGCTTTATTAGGAAGATATGTTGGGCATTTCGTCCACTGCAATGACAGCAGCCTCGGCTGGTACATCATCGTCCGAGAGGAAGGCTTCATCAACATTACATGCATAGTCTCTTTGAATCTCTAGTGTCAGCGATGAGGAAAAACTTTCAGAAGCGTAGCAGTGTGGGTGTGTGAACCGTCAAACAAAGCTACTGCGTGCCTGAAGCAATGTTGGTTCCCCGAAAAACTAGGAGCCTCCTGTTAGGCGATTAGGGTTTCGGTGGAAAGGCGGCGCTCGTCGACGGCTCGTCGGCGGGGCGCTTCGAATCTCTTGGTCTGGAGATGGCTGCGTCTACGGATCCAAGCGGCAGTTCGAGGGGGCCGCAATCCCCGAGGACGGCGAGGGCACGGATGGAGGAGGCGATGGCAAAGTTGGACCTCACCGAGGAAGAAGCCACCCCCTTGGTGGTCGACAATCTCGATGATGGAGTACCGCAGAAGTGGTCAATTGCCGGCAAAGTGTTGCATCGGAAGTTCTTTCATATCCAAACCATGGCCAATGCTTTGAGACCGGCATGGGGAAACCCTAGGGGTATGTCTTTCAGGCCGGTGGGTGAGAACACCTTCGTGGCTGATTTTGAGAATCGCCGTGATCGCGATCGTGTGCGTGATGGCTCGCCGTGGCACGTGAGCAGGCATGCAGTGATTCTTGCGGATTTTGATGATTGCATGAGACCGTCGGAGCTAAAGTTTGACAGATTGCAGTTGTGGGCTAGGGTTCCAAATCTACCCTTCAACTTGCAGACTGAAAATTGGGGAAAACAGATTGCTAAACAGATTGATGTCAACGCGACGTCAGTTCACTTTGATCCCGTGGGGGGATTCTTGAGGGCAAGGGTGACAATTGATGTACACAAACCCTTGCGTCGTTGGATCCTTATTGATTCAGCGAAGAGGAAGTCTCGGGACTGGTATGATATTCAGTATGAGCATGTGCCGAACTTCTGTTTCTCGTGTGGTCGGCTGGGCCACTCTGATCTAGTTTGTCCTACTCCGGGTACCCGTGATGAGAACTGGGAGCTACCTTTCAATACTAGCTTGCGAGCGCCAGAGGACAGGAAGGGAGCTGCGTCGAGTGACGGCTCGGCTAAGGAGCCACAAAACTCTGCTCCCAGTAAGAAAGATGCAGCTTCAACAAACAGCAAAACAAGGGTCGATGAGGAGGTTAACTCACCGAAGAATAGAATTATACACAAGAGGAAGGGTGGTCCTCAGACTGAAAAAGTTTATCGAAGGGTTGAAACACTTGCCCTGCCAAGTGCTGGAAATCTGACGAACACAGATGACGCTCCTACCGATATGGTGGTGTTCACAGCTCAGAAACCTGATGGTTCGACTGGTATAGAGGGGGATGGGGGAGGAGACGTTCGTGCTACGGAACCAGACCCAAAAAAGAAGAAGCCAACCCCCACATCTTCTGAAAACTCGGCAGCGGTTGCGGGTCAGCCCTGCCAGGAGCCATGAAATGTTTGAGTTGGAACTGCCGGGGGCTTGGGAACCCCGAGGCAGTTCGAGAGCTTTGGAAATTAACGAAGCAAGAAGGGCCTGCTTTGCTCTTTGTTTCAGAGACGAAGATCAGAGCTAAGAGGGTGGAGATCCTGCAAAACAGTTTAGGGTTTGCGGGGTGCTTTGCGGTTGACAGTGCGGGTTTAAGTGGTGGAATTGGCCTGTTTTGGTCAAGGGATGTACAAGTTGAGTTAAATAGTTCTGATCTTTGGACATATTGATGTCATTGTCCGGCAGCTGATTTATCTACATCGGAGTGGAGGTTTACGGGGTTCTACGGAGCCCCAAGGTGCAAGATCGCCACCACGGTGGAGATGCTTGAGAATGTTGCATGCTGTTCCGCACCATGCGTGGGCATGTCTTGGAGATTTTAAAGAGACTATGTATGGCACGTAACACTTTAGCGAGGCTCTTGTGATCGAGACGCAAATGTTAGCTTTTCGAGAAGCATTGGAGGATTGTTCCTTGCAGGACCTAGGGTTCTCAGGGGTACCGTTCACATGGGATAACAAACAAGGGGGGGGGGTCAATGAATGTTAAATCCCGCATTGACAGAGGTGTAGCGAATGAGGCTTTTCTTCAGCGATTTGATCCGGTCCGTGTTTGGCATATAAGCACGGTGGAATCGAGATCCTTTGCTTTGTTTTGGTTGAAACGCATTTTGCTCAATCAGCAAGGAGACCAAAACTTTTCCGGTATGAGGATGTTTGGCAGTCATGCAGAATATGACAGTTTTGTTGCTGAGGCATGGAGAAGGAACCATGCTGGACAAGGACTCAAAGGAATACAGGACACCTTACATAAGCTCCAGAGTGAGTTAGGAGCGTGGGGTGCTAAGGAATTTGGTTGCCTTGCCAAGAAAGTTAAAAAGCTACAGTCAAAGCTTGAGGTTTTGAGGAAGCAATCTATTGGTAGAGGCCCGACGGATGAGGAGAAAGCTACAGTGCTGAAACTTCATGAAGCATTGAGGCAAGAGGAGATATGGATGAGACAACGTTCCCGAGTGCCGTGGCTGCGGAAAGGAGATCGAAACACAGCCTACTATCATGCAAAAGCGGCAGCGGAAACGCGTGAACAGGATTGCCAACCTTCGTCGTGCAGATGGATCCTTTTGTGCATCTGAGGCTGAAGACATGGCGGAAGTACAGTCTTTCTATCATAACTTATATACCTCTCAAGGGTATAATGATATGAGTGAGATGTTGAAGTTTGTTCCCGAGCGTGTCATCGGGGAAATGAATATGATGCTGGATAAGCCATATGAACCGGAGGAGGTCCGAGCTGCGCTGTTCCAGATGTCACCTTCGAAGGCGCCGGGAGTTGATGGTTTTACCGCGGGGTTTTCCCAATGCACCTTTGGAATTTCATTCAAGGAGATTTAGTACCCGCTATCATGGGTTTTCTTAATGGGGGTGAGCTACCGGAGGGTTTCAATGACACCTCGATCACACTCATCCCAAAGGTACGCAACCCTCAATGCATTGCTCAGTACCGACCCATCTCATTGTGTCCGATTCCTTACAAGATAGGGGCCAAAATGATTACTAATCGCTTGAAAGAGCTAATGGACACTGTGGTTGGTGAAGAGCAAAGTGCTTTTGTGCCCGGTAGATTGATTACTGATAATGTTGTGGTGGCTTTTGAAAGCGTCCACACGATGAGGAGAAGGAAGAAAGGGAAGAACTTTTCTTGTGCTGTCAAGTTAGACATGATGAAGGCCTATGATCGGGTCGAATGGCACTATTTGGAGGCAATTATGTCTAAACTTGGGTTCAGTGGTAACTTTGTGAACCTAATAATGAAGTGTATTTCTTCAGTAAGGTTTACAGTGAGAGTTAATGGGGAGCTTCTGCCATATTTTACACCATCCCGTGGCTTACGTCAAGGAGATCCCGTATCTCCTTTTCTCTTCTTATTATGTGCAGAAGGGCTTACTTCACTGCTGAATTCCTATGGCTCCCCATTTATTGACAGAGGCATCCGTGTGTCCTTTCGGGCACCATGGTTGAGCCACTTGTTATTTGCCGATGACTATCTAATCTTCATCAGTGCAACACCGGAGAGTGTGGTTCGTCTGAATGAAATTTTGATCATATACGCTTCATGCTCTGGCCAGTCTGTTAATAGAGACAAAAGTGCAGTCTTCTTTTCGCCTAACACTCCAACAGATAGAAGGCATGAGTTGAAGATCCTGTTGGGTATACAAGTGGAGGCGTTCAGTGATCGGTATCTTGGACTTCCAACTGCGGTTGGGAGGATAACTAGTGGTACATTTGACCACATTGGAGAGAGATCACGGAGTAAAATGAACGGGTGGGCTAAGAGACTCCTAGCATGCGCTAGACGAGAATCACTTATCAAATCGGTCATCCAAGCAATCCCAATTTCAGTATGAGCTGCTTTCTTTTGACAAAGAAGGTGTGCAAAAGTTTGACGGCCAGTATGGCTAAATTTTGGTGGAGCGGAATCCTAGATCGTCGATCTATGCATTGGTTGGCGTGGGACAAGCTCGCTGCCTCGAAAGCTCGTGGGGGCATGGGTTTTAGGGACCTGAAGCTCTTCAATTTGGCGCTGCTCGGCAAGCATGGGTGGAGGTTTATCACAAACCCTGAATCACTTTGTGCTCGGGTAATGAAGGGCCGCTACTTTCCTGATGGTGAGTTTATGGAGGCCACGGTGCCAAAGACTTCCTCTGCAATTTGGCGAGCGATAGACGCAGGCAGGGCGGCGCTCCAAACTGGTTTAATTAAGAGGGTGGGAGACGGAACTACAATATCTGTTTGGCATGACAGATGGATCCCAGGCCTCGCATCTCTGTCGCCCATGGTGGTTCCGGGAGGGACTACTATTGGGACGGTTGATCAACTCATTGATGTCGAGAATTGGACGTGGCGTCGAGACCTGATTAGAGATGTTTTTACCGCACCCGACGCCGAGGCTATTCTGAATATCCTACTACAGGCAGGTGGTGGTGATGATTTCCTTGCTTGGGCTCATGAAAGAAGTGGCATCTATTACGTAAAAGTCGGTACCCGTGCTCTTGTGACTCGAGAAGGAGCTTGCAGCTCTAGAGGAAGGGACGGTTACGGATCCTCGCTGCATTTAAAGAACAGATGTGGAAGTCGCTTTGGAAGCTCAAGGTGTTGCCAAAGGTTCGTGTTTTCTGGTGGAGGGTGGTACGTGGAATACTCCCATATGAATGTACCTTGAGGCATTGACATATAAAGGTAATCAGCAGATGTAATGTCTGTAATGCAATGGATGAGGACCTAATGCACACCCTAGTGCATTGCTCCCATGCAAAGTTGTTCTGGGAACAAGCATTTGCTCTCTTCGATCTTCGAAGGCCAAGATTGCACCCGGATACATGGTCCCGTGACATTTTATGTGAGGGGAGGTTTTCTGATGTGGAAAGGGCTCAAATGATATTAGTTATGTGGGCGATATGGCACTCCAGGAATAGAGTTACTCATGCAGATGATCAGCTTGATCCTTATACCTCGGTTAAGAGGATCAAGGAGGACTTGGCTTTGTTAGATATGCCAGACAAGCATGCATCAGTACTCCCGGGTTTTGGGTGGATTCCTCCAGAGTTGGGGATAGTCAAGATCAACACAGATGCGGCTGTGAATGTGGATTCCAACAGGATAGGAGTGGGTGGTGTTGCTCGCTCCAAAGATGCTTTGTTGGGTGCATGGAGTAAACCCCATCTGGGGATTTCGGATCCGTTCATTGGGGAGACAATGGCGTTGCGCGATGGAGTTATCTTCGCTAGTCTTCGAGGCTTCTCCCATGTGATCATGGAAACAGACTGCCTGGAGATTGTTAATCTCTGGAACACTGGTCACAACAGCCTTTCTGTTGTGGCTCCTTTACTTTTAGAAATTAGAGAGCTAGCTGTCTCTTTTTCTTCTTTTGTTATTCAACATGTAAGTAGATCAACCAATGTTCCGGCCCACCTTTGTGCTAAACATGCATGCACATTGATGGTCACCGAAAGTTGGACTGGATCTAGACCATCGTTCCTACTCACCAGCCTCTTGGCTGATGACGCTAGGAGTTCTTTCGTTGAATAAAAGCTCTCTATTGGAACACAAAAAAAACAAAGCTACTGCGTGGCCATCGATGGTGTCAGCTGTGGACCACCGAACTTTAACCAAAGCGGAGAGACACGCAGCGAAATGAAAATGAGGAAACAGGGGCACCGCACTGTCTAATGCTAGCCCGGGCAATCGTCAACGATTGAAAAAGAAATGGACTTGCAGATTTTCAGCGTAAACGATGGACCAAGCAACTTTAACGGGGCGACCCATTTCGTCCACGCGCATCTGTTTGGATCGACGCGGACACATAAGTCGGCCCAACGCGCCGACCCAAACGGATACGCGTTCGCTTTTCGTACGCGGGCGACCCATTTTTGAGCCGGATTTGCATCGGCGCGAACACGAGACGGACGCGTGCATGCTCGCCATCTCCTCCCCTCGGGACCCGCTGGTCGGTGACACATTGGCCTCTCCTCATCCAACAGCAAACCCTCGCCCGCCTCCTTCGTCGCCGATGTCGTCGCCCATTTTTTCCAATGAGTCTGCCAGCTTCCGGCGCCGCACCATCGACTCTGCAACGCCGCCACCTCCCACATCGCCCGCCACCGCCGTCTTGCCGCCGGGGAACCGATAGCTTCCCACCCCCCCTCGACACAGCCGCGTCCGCGACCAAGAAGCCGCCTCGCCGCCCCGACCAGATCCTCACCGGCACGCTCGTTGGACGCCGGCAGGGCAGCTAGCTGGTTCATGCACGTCGCGAATCCCTTCGCCGGCCGTCTCCTTCGTCGACGTCCGCAAGCTGTTCGACAGTTTGCCAAGGTACAAAACGGACTCTGCCGACGAGTTATTTTTTGACAATTTTCTTTGCGACTCCGACGATTTGTCATCCGATGACGAGGAGGGGATATTGGCTGCCGTGTTGGTCCATCACCACCTCAATAGCCTGTTGGGGAACGTAGTATTTGAATTTTTTTCCTACGATCACGCAAGATCTATCTAGGAGAAGCATAGCAATGAGCGGGGAGAGTGTGTCCACGTACCCTCGTAGACCGAAAGCGGAAGCGTTAAGTAACGCGGTTGATGTAGTCGAACGTCTTTGCGATCCAACAGATCAAGTACCGAATGCACGGCACCTCAGCGATCTGCACACGTTCAGCTCGATGACGTCCCTCGAACCCTAGATCCAGCTGAGGCCGAGGGAGAGCTTCGTCAGCACGACGACGTGTTGACAGTGATGATGAAGTTACCGACGCAGGGCTTCGTCTAAGCACTACGACAATATGATCGAGGTGGAAATCTGTGGAGGGGGGCACCGCACACGACTAAGATCAACTCGTGTGTCTTGGGGGTGCCCCCTTGGCCACGTATATAATGGAGGGAGGAGGAGGAGGCCGGCCTAGGAGGGGCGCGCCTATAGGAGGAGTCCAACTAGGATTCCCAATCCTAGTTGGAGTCCCCTTCCTTTTCCAAGAGGGGAGAGAGGGAAGGAGTAGGAGAGGGAGAAGGAAAGAGAGGGGAGCGCCGCCCCCTCCCTAGTCCAATTCGGACTTGCCATGGGGGGGGGGGAGGCGCGGCCAACCCTTGAGGCCCCTTTCTCCTTTCCCGTGTGACCCATTAAGGCCCACTACTTCCCCCCAGCGAATTCCCGTAATTCACCGGTACTCCGAAAAATACCTGAACCACTTAGAACCTTTCTGATGTCCGAATAGAGCCTTCCAATATATCAATCTTTACGTCTTGACCATTTTGAGACTCCTCGTTATGTCTGTGATCTCATCCGGGACTCTGAACAAACTTCGGTCATCAAATCACATAACTCATAATACAAATCGTCATCGAACGTTAAGCATGAGGACCCTACGGGTTCGAGAACTATGTAGACATGACAGACACATCTCCGGTCAATAACCAATAGCGGAACCTGGATGCTCATATTGGCTCCTACATATTCTGCGAAGATCTTTATCGGTCGAACCGCATAACAACATACGTTGTTCCCTTTGTCACCGGTATGTTACTTGCCCGAGATTCGATCGTCGGTATCATCATACCTAGTTCAATCTCGTTACCGGCAAGTCTCTTTACTCGTTCTGTTATGCATCATCCCACAACTAACTCATTAATCACATTGCTTGCAAGGCTTATAGTGATGTGCATTACCGAGAGGGCCCAGAGATACCTCTCTGACAATCAGAGTGACAAATCCTAATCTCGATCTATGCCAACTCAACAAACACCATCGGAGACACCTGCAGAGAATTTTTATAATCACCCAGTTACGTTGTGACGTTTGGTAGCACACTAAGTGTTCCTCCGGTATTCGGGAGTTGCATAATCTCATAGTCATAGGAACATGTATAAGTCATGAAGAAAGCAATAGCAATAAACTAAACGATCATTATGCTAAGATAACGGATGTGTCTTGTCCATCACATCATTCTCTAATGATGTGATCCCGTTCATCAAATGACAACACATGTCTATGGCTAGGAAACTTAACCATGTTTGATTAACGAGCTAGTCTAGTAGGCATACTAGGGACACTTTGTTTGTCTATGTATTCACACATGTACTAAGTTTCCGGTTAATACAATTCTAACATGAATAATAAATATTTATCATGATATAAGGAAATATAAATAACAACTTTATTATTGCCTTTAGGGCATATTTCCTTCAGTCTCCCACTTGCACTAGAGTGAATAATCTAGTTCACATCGACATGTGATTTAACATCAATAGTTCACATCACCATGTAATTTGTTCACAATGCCATGTGACTAATACCCAAAGGGTTTTACTAGAGTCAATAATCTAGTTCACATCGCTATGTGATTAACACCCGAAGAGTACTAAGCTGTGATCATGTTTTGCTTGTGAGAGAAGTTTAGTCAATGGGTCTGTCACATTCAGGGCCGTATGTATTTTGCAAATTTCTATGACTACAATACTCTGCACGGAGCTACTCTAGCTAATTGCTCCCACTTTCAATATGTATCCAGATTGAGACTTAGAGTCATCCGGATCAGTGTCAAAGCTTGCATCAGTGTAACTCTTTACGACGAACTCTTTATCACCTCCATAACCGAGAAATATCTCCTTATTCCATTAAGGATAATTTTGACCGCTGTCCAGTGATCCAATCCTGGATCACTATTGTACCCTCTTGCCAAACTCATGGTGAGGTTCACAATAGGTCTGGCACATAGCATAGCATACTTCATAGAACCTATGACTGGGGCATAGGGAATGAATTTTCATTCGCTTTCTATTTTCTGCAGTGGTCGGGCATTGAGTCTGACTCAACTTCACACCTTGCAACACAGGCAAGAACTCCTTCTTTGACTGTTCCATTTTGAACTACTTCAAAAAATTGTCAAGGTATGTACTCATTGAGAAAAAAAACTTATCAAGCGTCTTGATCTCTATAGATCTTGATGCTCAATATGTAAGCAGCTTCACCGATGTCTTTCTTTGAAAAACTCCTTTCAAAAACTCCTTTATGCTTTCCAGAAAATTCTACATTATTTCCGATCAACAATATGTCATTCACATATACTTATCAAGAATCTTTGTAGTGCTCCCGCTCACTTTCTTGTAAATATGGGCTTCTCAAAAGTGCATATAAAACCATATGCTTTGATCACACTATCAAAGTGTATATTCCAACTCCGAGATGCTTGCACCAGTCCATAGATGGATCGCTGGAGCTTGCTTACTTTGTTAGCACCTTTAGGATTGACAAAACCTTCTTGTTGCATCATATACAACTCTTCTTTAAGAAATACATTAAGGAATGTATTTTTGACATCCATTTGCCAGATTTCATAAAATTGGCAATTGCTAACATGATTTGGACATACTTAAGCATCACTACGAGTGAGAAAAACTCATCGTAGTCAACACCTTGAACTTGTCGAAAACCTTTTGCGACAATTCCAGCTTTGTAGATAGTAACACTACTATCAGCGACCCTCTTCCTCTTGAAGATCCATTTATTCTCAATGGCTTGCCAATCATCAGGAAAGTCAACCAAAGTCCACACTTTGTTCTCATACATGGATCCCATCTCAGATTTTATGGCCTCAAGCCATTTCGAGGAATCTGGGCTCATCATCTCTTCCTCATAGTTCGTAGGTTCGTCATGGTCAAGTAACATGACCTCCAAAACAAGATTACCGTACCTCTCTGGTGCGGATCTTACTCTGGTTGACCTACGAGGTTCGGAAGTAACTTGATCAGAAGTTTCATGATCATAATCATTAGCTTCCTCACTAATTGGTGTAGGAATCACTGGAACTGATTTCTGTGATGAACTACTTTCCAATAAGGGAGCAGGTATAGTTACCTCATCAAGTTCTACTTTCCTCCCACTCACTTCTTTCGAGAGAAACCCCTTCTCTAGAAAGGATCCATTCTTAGCAACGAAAATCTTGCCTTCCAATCTGCGATAGAAGGTGTACCCAACAGTTTCCTTTGGGTATCCTATGAAGACACATTTTTCCGATTTGGGTTCGATCTTATCAGGTTGAAGCTTATTCACATAAGCATCGCAACCTCAAACTTTAATAAACAACAACGTAGGTTTCTTGCCAAACCATAGTTCATATGATGTCGTCTCAACGGATTTAGATGGTGCCCTATTTAACGTGAATGCAGCTGTCTCTAATGCATAACCCCAAAATGATAGTGGTAAATCGGTAAGAGACATCATAGATCGCACCATATCCAATAAAGTACGATTACGAGGTTCGGACACACCATTACTCTGTGGTGTTCCAGGTGGTGTGAGTTGTGAAACTATTCCACATTGTTTCAAATGAAGGCCAAACTCGTAACTCAAATATTCGCCTCCGCGATCAGATCGTAGAAACTTTATTTTCTTGTTACGATGATTCTCAACTTCACTCTGAATTTCTTTGAACTTTTTAAATGTTTCAGACTTATGTTTCATCAAGTAGTTATACCCATATCTGCTCAAATCATCTATGAAGGTCAGAAAATAATGGTACCCACCGTGAGCCTCAACACTCATCAGACCGCATACATTAGTGTGTATTATTTCCAATAAGTTAGTTGCTCGCTCCATTGTTCCAGAGAACGGAGTCTTACTCATCTTGCCCATGAGGCATGGTTCGCAAGCATCAAGTGATTCATAATCAAGTGAATCCAAAATCCCATCAGCATGGAGTTTCTTCATGCGCTTTACACCAATATGACCTAAACGGCAGTGCCACAAATAAGTTGCACTATCATTATCAACTTTGCATCTTTTGGCATCATTATTATGGATATTTGTATTACTGTGATCGAGATTCAGTAAACCATTCACCTTGGGTGTATGACCACAGAAGGTTTTATTCATGTAAACAGGATAACAATTATTCTTTGACTTAAATGAATAACCGTATTGTAATAAACATGATCCAATCATATTATGCTCAACGCAAACACCAAATAACATTTATTTTAGGTTCAATACTAATCCCGAAGGTAAAGGGAGTGTGCGATGATGATCTTATCAACCTTGGAATCACTTCCAACACATATCGTCACCTCGCCCTCAACTAGTCTTTGTTCATTTTGTAACTCCTGTTTCGAGTTACTAATAATAGCAACTGAACCGGTATCAAATACCCAGGGGCTATTATGAACACTAGTAAAGTACACATCAATAGCATGTATATCATATATACTTTTGTTCACTTTGCCATCCTTCTTATCCGCCAAGTATTTGGGGCAGTTCCGCTTCCAGTGACCATTTCCTTCGCAGTAGAAGCACTCAGTTTCAGGCTTAGGTCTAGCTTTGGGCTTCTTCATGGGAGTGGCAACTTGCTTGCCATTCTTCTTGAAGTTCCCTTTCTTTCACTTGCCCTTTTACTTGAAACTAGTGGTCTTGTCAACCATCAACATTTGATGCTTTTCTTGATTTCTACCTTCGTCGATTTCAGCATCACAAAGAGCTCGGGAATCGTTTTCTTCATCCCTTGCATATTATAGTTCATCACGAAGTTCCAGTAACTTTGTGATAGTGACTAGAGAACTCTGACAATCACTATTTTATCTGGAAGATTAACTCCCACTTGATTCAAGCGATTGTAGTACTCAGACAATCTAAGCACATGCTCACTGGTTGAGCTATTTTCCTCAATCTTGTGGGCAAAGTACTTGTCAGAGGTCTCATACCTCCTGACTCGGGCATGAGTCTGAAATACCAATTTCAGCTCTTGGAACATCTTATATGCTCCGTGGCGTTCAAAACGTTTTTGAAGTCCTGATTCTAAGCCGTAAAGCATGGCGCACTAAACTATCAAGTAGTCATCATATCGAGCTTTGCCAAATGTTCATAACGTCTGCATCTACTACTGCAATAGGTCTGTCACCTAGCGGTGCATCAAGGACATAATTCTTCGGTGCAACAATGAGGATAATCCTCAGATCACGGACCTAGTCCGCATCATTGCTACTATCATCTTTCAACATAGTTTTTCTCTAGGAGCATATCAAAAATAAACGGGGAGCTACTTCGCGAGCTATTGATCTACAACATAGATATGCAAACTATTATCAGGACTAAGTTCATGATAAATTAAAGTTCAATTAATCATATTACTTAAGAACTCCCACTTAGATAGACATCCCTCTAATCATCTAAGTGATCACACGATCCACATCAACTAAACCATGTCCGATCATCACGTGAGATGGAGTAGTTTTCAATGGTGAACATCACTATGTTGATCATATCTACTATATGATTCACGCTCGACCTTTCGGTCTCAGTGTTCCGAGGCCATATCTGCATATGCCAGGCTCTTCAAGTTGAACCCGAGTATTCTGCATGTGCAAAATTGGCTTGCACCCGTTGTATGTGAACGTAGAGCTTATTACACCCGATCATCACGTGGTGTCTCGGCACGATGAACTGTCGCAACGGTGCATACTCAGGGAGAACACTTGTACCTTGAAATTTAGTGAGAGATCATCTTATAATGCTACCGCCGTACTAAGCAAAATAAGATACATAAAGGATAAACATCACATGCAATCAATATAAGTGATATGATATATCCATCATCATCTTGTGCCTTTGATCTCCATCTCCAAAGCACCGTCATGATCACCATCGTCACCGGCTTGACACCTTGATCTCCATCGAAGCAGCGTTGTCGTCTTGCCAACTATTGCTACTACGACTATCGCTACCACTTAGTGATAAAGTAAAACAATTACATGGCGATTGCATTTCATATAATAAAGCGACAACCATATGGCTCCTGCCAGTTGCCGATAACTGTTACAAAACATGATCATCTCATACAACAATTTATATATCATCACGTCTTGACCATATCACATCACAGCAAGCCCTGCAAAAAAAAGTTATACATCCTCTACTTTGTTGTTGCAAGTTTTACGTGGCTGCTACGGGCTTAGCAAGAACCATTATTACATACGCATCAAAACCACAACAATTTTCCATCAAGTGTGCTGTTTTAACCTTCAACAAGGACCGGGCATAGTCACACGTATTTCAACTAAAGTTGGAGAAACAGACACCCACTAGCCACTTGTGTGTGAAGCACGACAGTAGAACCAGTCTCATGAATGCGGTCATGTAATGTCGGTCTGGGCCGCTTCATCCAACAATACCGTGAATCAAAGTATGACATGCTGGTAAGCAGTATGACTATTATCGCCCACAACTCTTTGTGTTCTACTCGTGCATATAACATCTACGCACAAATCTGGCTCGGACGTCACTGTTGGGGAACGTAGTATTTCAAAAAAATTCCTACGATCATGCAAGATCTATCTAGGAGAAGCATAACAACGAACGGGGAGAGTGTGTCCACGTACCCTCATAGACCGAAAGCGGAAGCGTTAAGTAACGCGGTTGATGTAGTCGAACATCTTCGTGATCCAACCGATCAAGTACCGTACGCACGACAACTCCGCGATCTGCGCACGTTCAGCTCGATGATGTCTCTCGAACTCTAGATCCAGCTGAGGCAGAGGAAGAGCTTCGTCAGCACAACGGCGTGTTGATGGTGATGATGAAGTTACCGACGCAGGGCTTCGCCTAAGCACTATGACAATATGATCGAGGTTGAAATCTGTGGGGGGGGGGGGCACCCACACGGCTAAGATCAACTTGTGTGTCTTGGGGTGCCCCCTTGGCCACGTATATAAAGGAGGGAGGAGGAGGAGGCCGGCCTAGGAGGGGCGCGCCTATAGGGGGAGTCCAACTAGGATTGGCCTTTTCCAAGAGGGGAGAGAGGGAAGGAGTAGGAGAGGGAGAAGGAAAGAGAGGGGCGCGCCGCCTCCTACCTAGTCCAATTCGGACTTCCCATGAGGGAGGGCGCGACCATCCCTTGAGGCCCCTTTCTCCTTTCCCATATGGCCCATTAAGGCCCACTACTTCCCCCGCCGAATTCCCGTAACTCACCGGTACTCCAAATAATACCCGAACCACTCAGACCTTTCTGATGTCCGAATATAGCTGTCGGTGTCAAAACAGGTGGATCTCAGGTAGGGGGTCCCAAACTGTGCGTCTAAGGCGGATGGTAACAGGAGGCGGGGGACACGATGTTTACCCAGGTTCGGGCCCTCTCGATGGAGGTAATACCCTACTTCCTGCTTGATTGATCTTGATGATATGAGTATTACAAGAGTTGATCTACCACGAGATCGTAGAGGCTAAACCCTAGAAGCTAGCCTATGGTATGATTGTTGTTGTCCTACGGACCAAACCCTCCGGTTTATATAGACACCGGAGTGGCTAGGGTTACACAGAGTCGGTTACAAGGGAGGAGATCTACATATCCGTATTGCCAAGCTTGCCTTCCACACCAAGGAGAGTCCCATCCGGACACGGGACGAAGTCTTCAATCTTGTATCTTCATAGTCCAACAGTCCGGCCAAAGGATATAGTACGGCTGTCCGGAGACCCCCTAATCTAGGACTCCCTCAGTTGCCCCCGAACCAGGCTTCAATGACGATGAGTCCGGCGCGCAGATTGTCTTCGGTATTGCAAGGCAGGTTCTTCTCCAAATTCTGAATACCTGCTGAGTAGTGTCCGACTTCCCATAAATGTTGCACTTCTTGGCTTCCACGCCCAATAATGGCCGTCTTCCACGTGTCGAGCGAATGCGAGAAGCCAGGGCATTTTTACATTTGCCATCCTAGCCATGCGAGTAAACTGTCTATTAAAGAGACGGGGATTCTTAGATCCAGATCACACCATCCTCCCACGGCGAGTATCCATGGGAGCGCGCCCGAAAAAATCCATTCCAACATGGCCAGTCATCGCAACTCCTCCTCTCGCTCTCATAGCCCTAAGCCCGGTGATTGGAAGAAGTGTTCCGTCCTGCACAGCCAACAAGTAGAGTTACTGTCGTGGAATTGTCACGGCAGATGTCCTTAGTGCCAGGACTTAGTCGCGAGGCCAACTTATCTATGTGGTAGCTTGAGAGGGGTTGAGCGGAATCTAGAGACGCAACACACGACAAGGATTTAGACAGCTTCGGGCCCCGGGAAACATCATCCGGAATAGCCCTACATGCTGTTTGTGGCTAGGTCTCATTATGCTCATGAGGGAGCCGCCGGTAAGCCGGCTCTTTTTGTCTAGCCCTAGAGATTGTTTCTTGTTCCTTCTTGCCTCTCTCCCTCTTTGGGGAGCCCTGCCCCTCCTTATATATGCTGAAGGGGCAGGTTACATGTGGAATCCTATTAGGATTAGGACTAGTCTGACTCTAATACAAACCGGATACAAGTCCTGGTCTTAATTCCTTGTAAGACAAATATTCCTCACGCCTTTCCTCTTAAACCGGCCCACCATAACATGAGCCGGCCTTCTGGGCCTTGGGCCTTGTCACCATCTGTCCCTTGCCGGGTTACGATGAACCATAATGTTCATCAGGTTGCTTGTAAGCGATGCAGTGCATGCGGGCCGCCGGTGAATCGCCAATTCTCAGCGGGGTCTCAAATAAACCGTCAAGCCCGGCCGGGTTATACTTCCGGCCGGTTTACGCCGCGGGGTATATCCCTGACATTAGCCCCCAGTTTAATTTGGACTTATCCATGTTAAACTGATCCTGTAAAATAAACACAAGAACAAACTTGACAGATTATGCTCCGGGTTAAGAATTCTTGTAAACCGGCATCTGATCATCCTTAAGTCCTTGTCATTTCCTCTTTTTAGAAAATCCGGGTCAACAAGCCAGCTTCATACTCAATTTGCTGACATTGGTTTCTCACAGAGAAATATTGTGAAGAATAATCCACTTGAGTCGGCTTCCAAAGTGCCGATTTAAGAAATATGGGTCTTGAAATACTCATCGATATTCAGCGGTTTGAAGATGTAAAACTTGCGGTTTAATATTACCAAAATTGCGGGTTATAAAAACTGATAATTTCGGGTCATGATTGTTTCCAACGCCGGTTCATGATTGTTGCCAACGCCGGTTCATGATTATTGATGACGCCGGGTTATGATTGTTTGCAGACACCGGGTCATAATGATTGGTGATGCCGGGTCAATCCGGTTTCCTCAAAACTGAAATTCAGAAGATTTTTCTCCCTTATATCCATATTACCTGTAGCCCCCAAGTCTTGAACAGAACAAAGTGATGATTTGAGACTTGTTTCCATATAATTACTGCCACTTTGAAGAAATCCATGTTGTTTATCTCTAGTAAAAACTGAATACTCCATATATGTAGCCCCCAAGTACCTGGTTGTCATGCTTGCAGCAACCTGGAACTTGTAATTGCTTATAAAAAGTTCAATCAGTGTAGCCCCCAAGGGTCGGGTCATTATGCAATAATGAGCAGGGACTTTGTAAATATAATCATGTAGACTTGAGCAGTGATGTATAGCCCCCAAGGGCCGACTTAGTAAGAAAATACTGAACCGAGACTTGATATATACTTGAATGTTTGACAGGAGCAATTGGTAGCCTCCAAGGGCCGGCTCACTATGATATGATGAGTCGGGTCTTCAATAAGATGAGCAAAAAATGACTTTGCATTAGCCCCCAAGTGTCATTATGCATGCTCGCAGCGACATGAGACTTGCGTATTTGATATAATCTCAATTTAAATAATGTAGCCCCCAAGTGTCGGGTCATAAGCCTGCAGCGACTCGGGACTGTTCCTTCAATTGTAGAATAAATCATATCCCTTGATAAAATAATATCCATTGCGCTAAAGAGACTTTGAAAACCGTTATTAATAACCATAATAAAAATCCAGCCATGTTGGCTATTCAAGATAATATAACCCGGTATGAAAACCTTATTCATTCAATATCATAATGAAAATTCAGCCAAGTTTGGCTATTTGAATAATATAACCCAATGATTTATAAGTGCATGATTCCAAAGGCGCAATCCAAATATATACTAGCGACTTATAGTCAAAAGCCAGGCCGGTTTAACAAACACCGGATAATTTCTTCATCATATACTGGCGAATTATTGTCTTAAAGCAGTGCCGGTTTAATAAACACGGATAATTTATCATCATCTTGGCGACTTATAGTCAAAAGCCAGGCTGGGTTAATAAACACCGGTGATTTATAATCATGCTTTATTCAACCTGTTTACGCATACAACAAGTTTAAAGTGTCCTGGCGGTTTATCACGGAATGAATCATAATGCCCAACATATAACACAGGTTTATAACCAAGGCTGCATTTAAAAATAATCAAATATGAAATATATCATACCTGTGACATTGAATCACATCGTTGGTTTACCAACTTTTTGTAGTAAGGGTGATAACCCAAATCTTGAGTACTGATAACTCCTTCCACAATATGCCGGTTTATGATAAAAGCGATGCGGGTTGTGATAAACACCGGATTATCCATATATAACACTGGTTACTGATAGTCAAAACCAGACCGGGCTGATAGTCTCCGGATTATAACTTGATCGTGTACTGACAACTTGTAGTTGAAAGCTGAGGCCGGGTTGTTAACACCGTTTAAAAAGCAACCAAATTTTTTTTATCAAAAAGAGAACAAAACTCAAACAAAGGCAAATAAAACCGTTGTAGGCGAGGCTTTGAGCCGATTAAGAGGTGTGACTATGGTTCGGATACGACCAAGCCCCCAAATGACATTGTGGCATTACACCGATCAAGAGGTGTAGCTATGGTTCGGGTTCGACCAAGCCCCCAAGTGATGTTGTGGCATTGCGCCGACCAAGAGGTGTAGCTATGGTTCAGATACGACCAAGCCCCCAAGTGATGCTGTGGCATTGCGCCGATCAAGAGGTGTAGCTATGGTTCGGATACGACCAAGCCCCCAAGTGATGCTATGGCATTCGCCGATCAAGAGGTGTAGCTATGGTTTGGATATGACCAAGCCCCCAAGTGATCAATAATATGATAAACCAATAAGGCAGGATACCCATGTTTGAACCGCACATCATGGCAGCAGGTCCTCTTCGGAAACCTTTAACTTTTTGCAAGAGATAAATTCTTCTTGAACCGGGATTTTGAAACGGATATTGAGAGCTTCAAAGCTTTGTGGGAGACATCTTTCCCTTGAACCGGATTTCAAACCGAAATCTTCATTTTCAGCCGGAAATTTTTCTGACGGCCTTTAAACTCGAACTTGCGAGAAGTTAACTCCTTTTTGAACCGGACATTTTTAAACCAGATTTGAGAGCTTCAGTGAGACTGAATTCCCTTGAGCCGGATTTTAAACCGGAATCCTTTCTGATGACCCGGAACTTCTTCATTGAGCCGGGATTTTGTAACTGTCATATACTTTCTAAGCCGGAAATTTTCGGCGGCCTTTAAATTTTCATCAATATAACTTGATAGCCTCCGGGACCGGGTTATCTTTCCCTCCATCGTCCTGGGGTTCTTAAATTTTCTGAAACAGGCAAGATTTGCTGAGTCATGTCATCGTAGCCCCCGAGTCTCAAAGGTGACTCGAGGAGTTGGCTTGAGAATCTCCATATTTGACCGTTACGTAAACCGGCATAACTTGTATATCATTGGTGTTGATAGCATGATGTGAATCCATAGAAGGTTGAGGTGATTGCGGCGGGTTACAAATGACCCCGTATGAGTCGCGTCAGCAACTCGGCCAATGGTTCCTTCCAACTGGCGATTTGAAGTTTAACCAAACTACAGTGGCAGCTACTTGTGTGTCTGTCCATTGAGCCATCCAATGCATACGACGGTTGATAGTATATAATAATTTGCCTCCAATTTGTTGAAAGAAAACCGGGCTACCCAAGCTGTGACTTGCTCATATTCAATAAACAACTAATGCAGATAGGTGCGGCCCGGTGTGTTGATGTAGACTAGGCCACGAGACACAGATGAAAAAACGACCGCAACATGAGAGGCGGCTCATACAGATGACCCGGCCATGGTGTTGTAAGCCAGCGCGGATGGGCAAGTCAATCGCCAACGCGGTAAACCGTATGGGCGAGTCAGCCACGTCGTGTTGATATAAAGAAGCGGCAGCATGCACATATGTAGGTCTTGAACCAGATGATAGCGTATCATAATAGCACGAGCCATATATCCATGATCTTTATTATTGCAGCGAATAATTGTCCTCCATACAATATTGCAGACCAAGGCAAAGATAAACTGCTCTTTGACAAAAATAATATGTACTAATAAAATATATTTTAGATGGATATCACCTAATGTGTTAGGCCAGAAATTATCCGCCGTGGAGTTGATGATCACCACAGTGATGCTAAAATTAATCACGGCCGAGTTAACCATGGGAGCAGACAAATGAGTCGGCTCGGCGTTGTAAGCCGGTGCGGCCGAGCAATTTGTCCTCCACGTTGTAAACCGGCGCGTGAACCGGCCGCGAGGGCGGATGGGCGAGTCGTCCGTGGCGTTGTAAGGTGGTGCGGACGGGCGAGTCAGCTGGTACGTCGACGTAAACTGGGCCGCGACACCCAGTTAGTGAAGCTGCACGATACAGCCGAACGTGCATCCGTGGTATAACACCACCCCTTTTTCTTTTAATAGTTGCCCTGCGTAAGAATATTACAGGCCAGAGTAATTGTTGTCGGATGAATTAACATAGACTGATAAAATACATAGAAAGGATATCACCTGGTATTTTTGCGGATCTTTGGCGCTGGATAATGCAGATCTTGCTTTTGTTTTTGACAAAAGAGTTGATTGGTTCTGTGTCTTCTAGTGCCTGAGCTCTCCACATAACCTGGCCGGTACTTTTTGAGCCGGAATTTCTGGAACCAGAACTTCTTGATAATCCGAACCTTTTGAACCAGAACCTCTTGCTAATCCGGCCGGAACTTTTGACAATCCGGAACTTTTGAACTGGAACCTCTTGGCAATCCGGCCGGAACTTTTGATAATCCGGAACTTTTGAACCAGAACCTCTTGATAATCCGGCCGGAACTCTTTTTTTTTCATAATCTAGGTTAGAACTCTTTGTCGATTCGGGCCCGGAACCTTTCGGTGATTCGGCTGGAGCCCTTTGATGATTCGGACATAACTTTTTGTCGAGGCGATCGGAACCTTTTGGTGATTCAGACGGAACCTTGCATCGAGGCGGTCAGAACTTTCCAATGATCCGGCCAGAACTTTCCGACAAACCGGCGGAACCTTTCGATGAGCCTGACGGAACTTTTTCGGCAAACCGGCTGGAACTCTCCGACGAACTGGTCGGAACTTCTTCATCGAGCCGGACGGAGCTTCTCGATCCCTGGGATAGCGCCCTCCAAGAACTCAACACCACCGTGCGCAGGCCCCACGGTGGGCGCCAACTGTTGTGGATTTTTCACGACAGATGTCCTTAGTGCCATGACTTAATCGTGAGGCCAACACATCTATGTGGTAGCTTGGGAAGGGTTGAGCAGAATCGAGAGACGCAACACACGACAAGGATTTAGACAGCTTGGGCCCCGGGAAACATCATCCGGAATAGCCCTACATGCTGTTTGTGGCTAGGTCTCATTATGCTCATGAGGGAGTCGCCGGTAAGCCGGCTCTTTGTGTCTAGCCCTAGAGATTGTTTCTTGTTCCTTCTTGCCTCTCTCCCTCTTTGGGGAGCCCTGCCCCTCCTTATATATGCTGAAGGGGCGGGTTACATATGGAATCCTATTAGGATTAGGACTAGTCTGTCTCTAATACAAACCGGATACAAGTCCTGGTCTTAATTCCTTGTAAGACAAATATTCCTCACGCCTTTCCTCTTAAACCGGCCCACCATAACATGAGCCGGCCTTCTGGGCCTTGGGCCTTGTCACCGTCTGTCCCTTGGGTTACCAAAGTGAACCATAATGTCGGTCAGGTTGCTTGTAAACCGTCACAGTGCATCTTGAGTTGCGGTGAATCGCCAAGTCTCAGCGGGGTCTCAAATAAACCGCAAGTCCGGCTGGGTTATACTTCCGGCCGGTTTATGCCGTGGGGTATATCCCCGACAGTTACAGACCCATGGATTTCTCCCTCCAGCGTATATGGTCCCCGTTCGAGCCGGGCTCGCCACATATAATGGCGGGGAGCAAGCGGAGAGCTTTCCCAATCCTTCCAAGGGGGAGTGGGTATGCCTTGTCCCTTATTTATTAAGGGGACTTGGATTTACAATCCATCCGTTCCTCCGCGGGCTCCTGAAGTTTTATGGCCTCCAGTTGCACAACTTCACCCCTGCTTCCATATTACACATCGCTGGTTATGTTGACCTCTGTGAGCTGTTTCTGGGCTGCGAAGCTCATTTCGAGCTGTGGAAGAGGATATTCTGCCTTGTGCCCCGTACACAGAAGGGGTCAATATATCAAGTGGGCGGAGCCGAAATATGGCGCATCGCCGAGACCGGATACCTGTCCGGCACACCAAAGAAGACGTCCGAAGACTGCCCTTCGGAGTGGTTTTACATGGAGGACGTCCCCCTTCCAGATCCTATTCGGATGGGTCTTCCCGAGTTCGACAATGCCCCTTTGAAGAAACGCCAAAGCTGGCGCCCACGGAGCCCTCAGGAAGAAGATAACGGAGAAGTCCTTTACCTGATGGGCCGGATAAAAGTGCTGGCTCAATTAGGACTGACAATAACCGAGGTTATGTCAATATGTATAATGCGCGGGGTACAACCACTTCAATATCGAGGACACCCCATGTGGCATTTTAACGGGGAGGATGATGCCACCCGCTGCGGGCGTAAGGGACCGGACTCAGTTGTTGCTCTAGCAAAAATTCTGTCCGATTTGTAGAAGGGAGAGGAAGAGGAGTTCATCCGTATTAAGCCACGGGATGGATTCTCCATGTAAAACCCTCGAAGTTGGGTGAGCTGTCACTTTTTACTCCTAGCCTTCCCGCATTCTTCGTCATAAGTACTCACTTTGCCGTTGGCAGGAACTACGAAAAGCTGTAAGGGAGGTCAACAGCCCACCTCCACAACCGGAGGACCCTGACCGGGCCCTCGATCCCGGACTCGAAGAGTATCCGGACATATTTATGGAGCTGATCGACAGGACATTCTATCAATTGAGCTGCGATGATGCCATGGTGGCCATCATAGCCGACTATCCGTGGCTACTCCCTGCATTGCATGTAAGAAAAACCGGAATCCCATCTTCCGAGAAGGGTCCCCTTTTACGCACTTCACCTACCGTACACATATGGTGTCTTACAGGGAAGGCCCTCGGGACGCCAGGCCGAACCCGCAGTTACTCGCCAACAAGGGGCACCGAAGCCGGGTAGGCTAAAAAGGAAGGCGGTCCGGACTGAGACGCCGACGCAGAGGTTTGATACAAAACCTCGCTCCATGGTCGTCGTCTCTTAAAATATAATAACACCCATGTTTCTTAGTAGGAAAAACGCTCGCCGGACTAAATCCGGAGAGGTTGCCGATCACGCCTCCACCAGTCGGGCTCCAGGGCCGGACACAGAAGCGGAAGCTAACACGAGGCGAACGCCGGATGCTCCTCCTACAGAGGATGCGGATAAAATATCCGCTACAAATTCTGAAGTGGAGAGCGCCATGAATCACAGGCGTCGTCGGGCCGTACTCCGTGACGCTTGTTTCTGCCAAGAGGCATTTGATGCCTTCAACTCGGGAGGCAGCGTACATCCGTGCTGCTCAAAATGGTCTTGCGAGCCTTGGACCCGATGTAAAGGATATACGGGTAAGAAAATCTGATGATTATATGTATCAGTAGCCCCTGAGACTTGAAACAGTTGACACAACTGATTTAAGGATCATTATTTGTGCAGGTTCTTATAGAGAAGAATACCCAATTGTCTCAAGAGCTGGAAGAGTGCAGAGCCCAGCTACGGGCCGCGGTTGCCGCGTTGAAGGAGTCCGAGAAGGCCCCCTCTGGTAACACCGATTTCCATTGTAAAGAATGACAGGTACCAGATAATGTGCGGCATGCATGCAAATCTAACAATAGATGTTGCAGATGAATCCGGAGTGACTCTGGAGGCCGTGCCAGGGGATGCGCAACATGCTAATCGACATCTAAATGCTGGAGAGTGCGTGCTTACGCAGGTCATTCAGGAGAAAAATGATCTCCAAGACGCCAATATCCAGCTGGGCATGTAACTGAAAGATGTTCGAGCCCAGCTTGCGGACTCCGTGAAGGAGAATAGGCGGCTTCGACTCGGCATTTTCAGTAAGTGCTTGAACGAACTTTTGAAAGAGTTCGGTGAAGAAGCCAGCTAACAGAATTATGTCTGCAGGTATCCTGACGGGTCGTCCCGCGGAGGAGATGCCTGGGTCTGCGGGTGATCTTCTACCAGAGCTCTCACAACTGCACGAACGAGTTCGGCAGGTGATGCAGGGCATTGCCCAAGCCTTGTGGCCATCCGCCTCCCCTCCAGGAGGCATGGGGGAGCTTATAGAGAAGCTCAAGGGAGCGCGGCGGCGCTTCTGATTATGGAAGATATCAGCCTACCGACAAGGTGCAAGGGAAGCCTGGGCCATCTTGAAGACTTGATATACCAAAGCTGACCCAAACCACATGGCCGAGGTCGGACCTGTGGGGCCCGATGGGAAAGAGATCCCCGTCAGTTTGGTGTATGAGCAAGTAGAATTAGCCGCAAAGTATTCTCAACAAGATTGTAGGCTAGACAACCTGTTGGATGATATAGAAGAAGAATTTTGTCAGTCTAAGTGACTGTGTAATTTAAGTGGCATATATAATGTCCCTAGCTGGATTGTAAATCATTTGTCATGGCGGACCTTTTCGCTTCGACCTCTGGACCCGATAGCCCGAAGTGTATCCGAATACCCGCTCGGTTATGTAAAAACCGGGGTATACGTGGAAACCAGGCGTAGGGGTCATAAGTGCTTGAACAGACAAGTACCCAACTAGATATGTTATATTACATGGATAGTAAGAAACATCTTCCAGGGAGAATAGTTCCGTTAAGGGTTCCTTTCCACAGTGCGCATGCCCTAATGTGCATGTCCGAACTGCGAAAAGAGACGCAGGCTATAAACATCTGGGGGCGTGTATCAAAAATAAAGAAAAGTCATCTTTTGTTCACAGACCGAATATTCCCTTAAGAACGCTAGCTTTCGGCTTCACCCAGTCTGAGGTACACATCCGGCTGACCCGACAGTAACAATCGCAGAGGTGCTCCCCTTATGCCCTAGCCGAATTAACGGGAACGTAGGGCATAAACACAAGAGCCGAGCAACCCGACTTGGCCAAAACTTAAGTCATATCGATGCATATAATGGCGAAAAAAGGTACATGTGGAAGAATAACACATGTGAGGGGCATAAAGCCCAGAGAATAGTTATATCAAGCTTCTGTATGAGAAGCCCCCAGGTATAATGAGCGCGGTTAGTGCGTCAAGATTGTGTAGTCAAGACACAAGTTAGCCTTTTAAGGCCTTGAGGAGAAGGAAAAAGAAGAAAGAAAGAGAGAAAAGACAGATAACGGATATGCAAAAAATGGATGGGGGTAAGGAGACGAACATAGAGTCCGACACTAGGCATAGAATCTTTGGAGTCTGGCTGCGTTCCATGGGTTTGGCTCGAGTCAATTGTCTGATGCATCCCGCAGACGGTACACTCCACCGGTCAGAACCTGGTCAATACTGAAGGGACCTTCCCATTTGGGCTTGAGCTTGTTCTTTTTTGTAACATCCCAAATTTTCAATTTGGAATGTTATACATTAGGTCATCATGCATATCATATTTTTCTCGCATTTTCCGATCCTAGAAAATTTCACGCAACTCAAGGACCCTCGGAGAGAGTTGGAAGTTTCATTATTTTCATATTTGGGATTTATTTCTCAAATCTTGAAAATAGGATCATTGGATTTATTTAATTATCTTCATAAAGTTTTTCCTATAAAAATCTCAAGAGAGGGAATAATATGACTTTCCCATTATTTAGGAAAAATGAAGATATTATAAATAAATCAAAATTTGGTTTTGGAAGATTTATTTTGCTTAGGCAAAAAAATGAGCATTTTAAAAATTTATGCATGTTTGCCGTTTTCAAAGTTCATTTTGTTCGACTCATTTTTAGGAGTCGGGGAAAATTAATTTTATTAAAATCGGAGTTCGTTTGGTATTTTTTTAATCCGTTTAGTTTTTGTTTAAAAACGCGCCGGGCCAAGGCCCAGCCCGGCCGGCCAGCCAGCCCAGCCAGCCGCCCGGCCCACCTCCCTCTCTCCCTCGCGCAAGACGCCATCCGCGGTGCCCACGCCGCCGCCACGCCCGCCGCCCGTGTCCGGGTCGGACACGCCGGACGCCGCCGCCCGTGCCCCTCCCCAAGGCAACCCGACCCCCTCCTATTTAACCCCGCGGACCCCTCCTCTCCCTCAACCCGCCCGCGCCGCCCTCACAGAGCCCGACCGGAGCCCGCCGCCACCGAGGGCGCTTGCCGCCGTCGCCGGAGCACCTCGCCGCCCCTCGTCGCCCCTCGCCGCCTCCCGACCTCGCCGCCCGTCGCCGAGCCGGAGCCCAGCCGGCGAACCCGCCGGAGGTAGCCGCCCGATCCGATCCGGTTTTTAAAAAAAGACCGATCCGTTTTTTGCGATGTTCGGTTTTTCAAAAACCTAGACGGTTTTATTTTTTTCGGTTTTCTTATTTAGCGAGCGTTCACCGACCGCTTCGTTTCAATGAACGCGTTCGTTGGATTAGTTCTGATATGAACGTCCGTTATTTAATCCGTTCGTCGTTTTCTTTTAAATCGGATTTAATCCATTATTTTTGATTCGATTTACGATCCGATTTTCAAATCTGTTTTATTTCTTGCTCGTTTATCGGAATCAGGTGATTCAAGCGCTGGAGTTTCGTTATGAAACCGCCGTTCCGACTAACCTACTTACACAGAGTTTTGCTACTGTAAAATTTTGACTTAATTTCAGATTGCTAAACCGAGTCGTTCTCTCTTGAGTTCCGACTTTCGATGCTTTATTTGATTCGATTCTTTTGCAACCAGGGTTCTTAAGTTGAACTATCTGGTTAGATCTTTTATTCGAGATTTCCCCGTGCATTAGATGAGTACTTATTGTATGCTTGTTGTTTGTCTGCGTTAGATCACCCGGAGTGCGCCGCTTGTTACTTGAATCTCTAGGACTCATGGATCATCGACAAGGCAAGTAACACTTTGATCATGCCTTTTCTACTACCCAGTTTTATTGCATTAGATCAAACCCTCAAACACTTGCATGTTTAGGATCTAATTAAATTGTGGGATGGGAAGTAGATTGAGGTAGTACCTATTACCTGTTTTACTTATGAAACCTTGGGAGCTACCTCTACGTTTGCTTATTATGCTATGCTATGCTAGTAGACGTGGATTGGGTGAGTGAATATCCATGACAGATGTGAGATTGTTAATTAATGGTTTATTTAAGGTGGCAACCTAAACACACATCTGGGTGGATTGAGGCACTGGTTTCTATCGAGGACTTACTGTATTTCTTGGACCGCCACCTGTGCTCAAAGGGATCATAAGATTATTCAAGCTGGAAACTTCCGTGTGCAGCCACAAGCCAATTATGGGCTCTGGCGTAGTTGACTAAGTTGTGCGAACTCTTACGGGTAGGCTAGCTGATGTAGGGGATGTAGGTTGGTACGGTCTACCCACATGTAAGGTGCTAGCGCCACGAAAGACTATGTCTCGGTCATCCGTCTCTCAAACACCATGTAGTCACGAGAACCAAGCAGGCGATCGAGTCTTGTGGGGAAAAGTGTGCAAACCTCTGCAGAGTGTAAAAACTAATCATGATTAGCCGTGTCCCCGGTTATGGACAAATCTTGAGTATCTAGTACTTGAATATCATGTGAATCTCAACATGTTACTTCTAATAATAAAAGTTATTGGGTTTTAATGAGTACTTTTTAATTGGGATTTGAGGATCTTTGTCAACCATTCTCAAAGTTTAACAAACACCATCATAGTTAAATAAAATTATTAATTTGATTTAGGGAAAAATCAGCATTATGCAAAAATGTAACAGAATAGCCTTAACACCAGCCATATATGCAAGTAGTATAGGCTTCTTGATTCATTGTTCTCTATGTGTTACATTGCGGCATATTCCATGTCTTGACCCGTTTTGGCTGCAACTTTTCACGTTAGAGACTTTTCGCAATGATAGTAAGGTGTTAGGTCGTGGTTCTATACTCGGTGATGCCGTTGGAGTTGATGGACTCACTTGTCTTCCAAGCCTTCCATTGTTATTATTAGATGGCCTTAAGCCATATTATTGTATTAAGTTCCCTTGTGGACAACGATGTAATAAGTGTGTGATTGCTACTCTGCTATAAATCCTTGAAATCTTGTGTGGTGTCGGCATTCTTGATCCGGGGATGACAACGAGCACGAAACCTTTGGATCCATTAAGATGCAGTCGCTCTGAGAGAGAATGGTATCGAGCACACCTGTTCGTAGGAGACACGACCACTAAGATAAAGCCATAGATCACTATTCTCTTCCCATTTTCTAACTCCTCATCTTTTCTACTCTCTTTAGAATGAAGGGCCTTGAAGATCAAGTACACCCAACCGGACGAAGGCACACCTTTTGGATTTCACTTGAAGGAAGTTACCAAGTACTGAACATTGGACTACCAAGCTTCACAGGGACTTTCAACGCCACTCTGCACGAAGAGGAGCGCTGGAAGATTCACGCTCACGTTCGGGAAGGACATTCACCCCAATCACCAAGCCTATAGATAGTGTTTTCAGTGCACCAACTTGGAGTCTGGGAAAGAGCATGGCAGCTCACATCACCATGGGACGCATTGGACCTCAAGGACACAATCTACCAGATTTGCGGACGCCAAGATGACAAATGGGACGTCGTCAGCACCAAGAAGGATAGATCCATTGCAGCATTCATCCAGGAGTTAAACCAGCACATTCGGCGCCAGGAGAACCAGATGTGCAATGATATGTTGGAGTTGCAGAATGCAAAGGGAAGGATCATCGAACTTGAAGAAAAACTAAAGACAACTTCGCAAGGACTATATGGGCGAGATCGTAGCTCTAGCAAGACACAATAATGATCTTAAGTACGAGATTGAAGAAGCGAAGAATAAGTTGGCGCCAGGAATGAAGACCAGTATGTCGATTACTGGCGACTACATCAACATCGACGACACCGATTCGGATCCAAGTGAACCCGACTTTGAAGACGAAGCTGGAGCAGACATTATGGAGTCTTCCACCGGTTCAAATTAGTAGAAGTCCCCCACACATTAGTAGTATTCCCTCCATGTAAACATTATAGTACACGCACTTTTGCGATAGTTAGATCGTTGTAAGCCTTTGTTTGATTGAATGAAGTGATTTTGTGTGTATTTGCTCATGTGCATTTGGGTAGTGATTCCCCTTAGACCTCATTCTATTCTAAATTCTCATCTTTTCTAAACCCATCGGATGCCTCCGACGCCGACCCGGATTAGTTTTCCGCTTGAGAGATCACCCAACCGATCCAGTGAGAATACCGATTCAAACATTGGTGCGAGAACCAGGCAACAACAACAACAACAACAACAACCCACCACCACCACCACTGCGGATCATCCGACTCGTTTCCTTAGACTAAACCCGCCGGTGTATTCCAAAGAGCACCGAGCCAATTGTAGCAGATGGTGGCTCCGCAAGATAGGAAGGAGCTGACCACTGCAGGATGCACGGATGGAGAAAGAGTGAAGTTTGCAGCACATCAGCTTGAAGGACCCGCAGTGACATGGTGGGAGAATTTCACAACCACTTACCACTGAGACACCTTTGTCACATGGGATCAATTTCAGCAAGCTTTTACGCCTTGCCCATGTTTCAGCAGGAGCTATGGCCATGAAGAAGCGTGAGTTTACGCAATTTACGCCGAGGAAGGACTGTTGGCGATCGTGGATGACTTTAGTAAACTAGCACGTTATGCCCCGGATGACGTTACTCTTGATGCGACTAAGCGGAGAAGTTTCTAGAAGGACTGAATGATGAGTTGACATGCCATTGATGGTAGCCAGTTTCAATAACTACCGAGTTAGTAGATCGAGCCCTCATGATTGAAGGAAAGCGGCTGACAAATTGAGAACCGTAAGCGGAAGTATGGGCAAGGGAAGTATAACTCTGGAGCTCAATGAAACCTCGTTATACCCCTAAATCAGGAATTCAGTTTCAGCATACCCATGGAGGAGGTAATTCGCATAACCATAACAGCACCAAGAATGGGAGCAGGAATGGAGGAAATCTTGGACAGAATCGCACCAACCCGTCAACACCATCCAAAGTAGACCTGAGTCATATTACTTGCTTTAAGTGCCGCAAGGCTGGGCATTATGCCAATGATCGCCCGTAAGGCGAATGGAAATGGCAATGGAAGCTACGGAAAGAAACCCAACCCTTTCAACAGGGGACGGGTGAACCACATTGAAGTGGAGGAGGTTGAAGATCAGCCCGATGCGATGTCGGTAAGTTTTTGGTTAAGTCATTTACTGCAGTTGTTCTTTTCGATCTTTGGTGCATCGCATTCATACATATCAAGGGGATTTGTGGATAAGTACAAGTTACCAACCCAAGCCCTTAGGTCACCCATGCTAGTAACCTCACCCGAGGCGAGTACATGGCTAGTAAATGGTGTGATCGACCGCCATTAAGGATTGGACACTATGTTTTCCCCTCAGACCTAATAGTTCTGGAATCCCAAGGATTGGATGTGATATTAGGTATGGATTGGTTATCAAGGTATGGAGGAAACATAGATTGCACCGCAAAGTCAATTTTGCTCACCACACCAGAAGGAAGAAGGATTAAGTATGTATCACGGCATCATCCGAGAAGAAGAGCGCAAGTTAATTGCTTATCGTGAGTGGTGCGGGAAGAAGTACCGATGGTGAAGGATTTTCTGATGTATTTCGGAAGAGTTGCGGGGAATGCCACGGATAGAGACATTGAGTTTTTGATCGTTGTTGCCGTGAACAGGCCCGATATCGAAGCGACCGTATAGGATGCCAGCACAGGATTTGGCGGAAATCAAGAAGCATATTAAGGAGCTTTTGGATAAAGGTTTTATACGCCCAAGTTCTTCACCTTGGGGATCACCCGTTTTGCTAGTGGAGAAGAAGGATGGATCGTTAAGAGTGGTTGTTGATTATCGTGGATTGAATGAAGTAACAATCAAGAACAAGTACCCACTACCTATGATAATGATCTGTTTGATCGCTTGCAAGGAGCCAAGGTGTTTTCCAAGATCGACTTGCGATCGTGGTACCATCGATTGAAGATTCGGGAGCAGGACATACCCAAGACAACATTTACCACGAGATATGGACTATACGAGTATACCATTATGTCATTTGGACTGACTAACACACCAGCCTATTTCATGAACACGATGAACAAAGTGTTTATGGAGTTTTTGGATAAGTTAAATCGTGGTGTTCATTGATGACATTTTGATTTTCTCGAAGAATGAAGAGGAACACAAGGAACATTTGCAATTGGTTTTGGAGAAACTGAGGGAACACCAGTTGTATGCCAAGTTCAGCAAATGTGAGTTTTGGATAAAGGAAGTTGGATTTCTCGGACATGTTATATCCGGAGAAGGGATAACAGTTGACCCCACAAAAGTTGAGACCGTAACCAAATGGGAAGCACCAACGACATTTGGAGAGATTCGGAGTTTCCTTGGACTCGCAGGATACTACCGAAGGTTCATTGAGAATTTCTCAAGGATTGCTAAGCCTATGACAGAATTGTTGAAGAAGGAAAATAAATTCATATGGACTGAGGACTGTGAGGCAAGTTTTCGTGGAGTTGAAGAAAAGATTGGTTACCTCACCAGTTTTGATATTGCGAGATCGGACTAAGGATTATGAGGTGTATTGCGACGCTTCACGTCGAGGACTTGGAGCAGTGCTTATGCAGGAAGGAAGAGTTGTTTCGTATGCTTCACGACAACTTAAGCCCCATGAGTTGAACTATGCCACTCATGATTTGGAGTTAGCAGCCGTTGTGCATGCCCTGAAGACGTGGAGACATTTTCTCATTGGAAATCATTGTGAAGTATATACGGATCACAAGAGTTTGAAGTACATCTTCACACGTATGAATTGAATCTCAGACAAAGGAGATGGTTAGAGCTTATCAAGGATTATGACATGAGATTGCATTATCACCCGGACGGCTAATGTCGAAAGCGCACGCATTGAGCCGTAAGAGCCACGTCAATACCCTAATGATGGGAGGAATACCCAATGAGTTAGCCGAGGACCTTCGAGAGCTATGTTTGGAAATAGTTCCGAGAGGCTATGTAGCAGCATTGGAGATTCAATGACGCTGATGGACAAAATCGAGAAGCCCAAAAGGCGGATAAGGAAGTTGCCTCTATAAAGGAGAAAATGAGCAAAGAAAAAGCTAAAGGATTTCGTGGAGGATGAGCACGATACCCTATGGTTTGAAGACCGTGTTTATGTGCCCAATGACCCGTAGATCGGAAGTTGATTTTACAAGAAGCTCATGAATCACCCTATTCGATTCACCCAGGAAATACCAAGATGTACTTGGATTTGAAGAATACTTTACGGTGGACCGGAATGAAGAAGGATATTGCGGAGTATGTAGCAGTTTGCGATGTATGTCGAAAGTAAAAGCGAGCATCGAAGCGGCAGGATTGTTACAACCATTGCCGATACCGAATGGAAGTGGGATAAACTAGGCATGGATTTTATCACGGATTGCCAAAGACTCGTTCAGGATATGACTCGATTTGGGTTATAGTCGACCGTTTAACAAAGGTAGCTCATTTTATTCCGATCAAGACCACCTATAGCGATTGCTAAGTTGGCAAAGATATACATGACCAGAATTGTGTGCTTACACGGAGTTCCGAGGAGCATCGTGTCGAGATAGAGGAACCCGGTTTACCTCGAAATTTTGGAACCGGTTACACGAAACATTGGGAACCCGATTGGAATTCAAAGACTTTTTCCACCCACAGACCGATGGGCAGACCGAGAGAGTCAATCAGATTTTGGAGGACATCTTTGAGAGCTTGTGCCCTAGATTATGGATCTAGCTGGGATGAAATTTTGCCTTATGCAGAATTTTCCTACATCAACTGTTTCCAAACCAGATTGAAGATGTCAACTTTCGAAGCTTTGTATGGAAGAAGGTGCAGTACTCCGTTGTTATGGGATGAAACTGGAGATCGTCAGTTGTTTGGACCAGATTTGATTAAGGAGTGCGAGCAGAAAGTTAAGTTGATTCGAGATGTGCTCAAGGTAGCCCAGTCCAGACAAAAGAGTTATGCCGATTCAAAGCGCAAAGCGATTAAGTATGAAGTTGGAGACAGAGTATATCTCAGAGTATCCCCGCTTCGAGGAGTTAAGCGTTTTGGAGTTAAAGGAAAGTTAGCACCACGTTTCGTTGGACCGTATAAGATTTTGCAACGCATGGGAGAAGTTGCTTATAAGTTGGAATTACGGAAGGACTGTCAGGAGTTCATGATGTATTCCATGTTTCTCGATTGAAGAAATGTCACCCGAGATAGCAGAGGTACCGTTAAGAGACACAGTGCACTGGAAGCAATTCAGTTGAAGGATGACTTGACATATGAGGAAAAACCGGTTAAGATTCTCGATTATGCCAGCAGAGAGTTACCCGTAGCAAGGTTATCAAGTTTTGCAAAGTTCGATTGGAGCCACCACACCGAGGATGAAGCCACACAGGAAAGAGAGGAAGTTTTGCTCAAGGACCACCTCACCTATTTTCTAGCCAACCCGAATCTCGAGGGCGAGATTCATCTTAAGGGTAGGTTTGTAACATCCCAAATTTTCAATTTGGAATGTTATACATTAGGTCATCATGCATATCATATTTTCTCGCATTTTCCGATCCTAGAAAATTTCACGCAACTCAAGGACCCTCGGAGAGAGTGGGAAGTTTCATTATTTTCATATTTGGGATTTATTTCTCAAATCTTGAAAATAGGATCATTGGATTTATTTAATTATCTTCATAAAGTTTTTCCTATAAAAATCTCAAGAGAGGGAATAATATGACTTTCCCAATATTTAGGAAAAATGAAGATATTATAAATAAATCAAAATTTGGTTTTGGAAGATTTATTTTGCTTAGGCAAAAAAATGAGCATTTTAAAAATTTATGCATGTTTGCCGTTTTTAAAGTTCATTTTGTTCGACTCATTTTTAGGAGTCGGGGAAAATTAATTTTATTAAAATCGGAGTTCGTTTGGTATTTTTTAAATCCGTTTAGTTTTTGTTAAAAAAAAAACGCGCGCCCCCACAGGCCAAGGCCCAGCCAGCCCAACCAGCCGGGCCCAGCCCAGCCGCCCGGCCCACCTCCCTCTCTCCCTCGCAAGACGCCGCCCATGATGCCCGCCCGCCGCCCGCCGCCGCCCGTGTCCGGGTCGGACACGTGACGCCGCCGCCCGTTGCCCCTCCCCAAGGCAACCGGACCCCTCCTATTTAACCCGGGACCTCCTCTCCCCTCAACCCGCCCGCCTTGCCGCCCTCACCCGAGCAACCGGAGCCCGCCCGCCGCCGAGGGGCCTTGCCGTCGCCCGGAGCACCTCGCCGCCCTCGTCGCCCCTCGCCCGTCCCGACCTCGCCGCCCGTCGCCCGAGCCCGAGCCCGGCGAAGACCCGCCGGAGGTAGCCGCGCCCGATCCGATCCGGTTTTTTTAAAAAGACCGATCCGTTTTGCGATGTTCGGTTTTTCAAAAACCTAGACGGTTTTATTTTTTCGGTTTCCTTATTTAGCTTAACGTTCACCGACCATTGCTTCAATGAACGCGTTCATTGGATTAGTTCTGTTAACGAACGTCCGTTATTTAATCCGTTCGTTGTTTTCTTTTAAATCGGATTTAATCCATTATTTTTCAGATTCGATTTCTGATCCGATTTTCAAATCTGTTTTATTTCTTGCTCGTTTATCGGAATCAGGTGATTCAAGCGCCTGGAGTTTCGTTATGAAACCGCCGTTCCGACTAACCTACTTACACAGAGTTTTGCTACTGTAAAATTTTGACTTAATTTCAGATTGCTGGAACCGAGTCGTTCTCTCTCGAGTTCCGACTTTCGATGCTTTATTTGATTCGATTCTTTTGCAACCAGGGTTCTTAAGTTGAACTATCTGGTTAGATCTTTTATTCGAGATTTCCCGTGCATTAGATGAGTACTTATTGTATGCTTGTTGTTTGTCTGCGTTAGATCACGAGTGCGCGCTTGTTACTTGAATCTCTAGGACTCATGGATCATCGGCCAAGGCAAGTAACACTTTGATCATGCCTTTTCTACTACCCAGTTTTATTGCATTAGATCAAACCCTCAAACACTTGCATGTTTAGGATCTAATTAAATTGTGGGATGGGAAGTAGATTGAGGTAGTACCTATTACTGCTTTTTACTTATGAAACCTTGGGAGCTACCTCTACGTTTGCTTATTATGCTATGCTATGCTAGTAGACGTGGATTGGGTGAGTGAATATCCATGACAGATGTGAGATTGTTAATTAATGGTTTATTTAAGGTGGCAACCTAAACACACATCTGGGTGGATTGAGGCACCTGGTTTCTATCAGGACTTGCCTGTATTTCTTGGACCGCCACCGGGCTCAAAGGGATCATAAGATTATTCAAGCTGGAAACTTCCGTGTGCAGCCACAAGCCAATTATGGGCTCTGGCGTAGTTGACTAAGTTGTGCGAACTCTTACAGGTAGGCTAGCTGATGTAGGGGATGTAGGTTGGTACGGTCTACCCACATGTAAGGTGCTAGCGCTTCTGAAAGACTATGTCTCGGTCATCCGTCTCTCAAACACCATGTAGTGCGAGAACCAAGCGGAGGCGATCGAGTCTTGTGGGGAAAAGTGCGCAAACCTCTGCAGAGTGTAAAAACTGATCATGATTAGCCGTGTCCCCGGTTATGGACGAATCCACGAGTATCTAGTACTTGAATATCATGTGAATCTCAACATGTTACTTCTAATAATAAAAGTTATTGGGTTTTAATGAGTACTTTTTAATTGGGATTTGAGGATCGTCAACCATTCTCAATGTTTAACAACCACCATGATAGTTAAATAAAATTATTCCTTTGATGTAGGGAAAAATCAGCTTTATGCAAAAATGTAACCGTAGAGCCTTACCACCAGCCATATATGCATGTAGTATATGCTTGTTGCTTCATTGTTCTCTATGTGTTACATTGCCAAAGATATTCCATGTCTTGACCCGTTTTCGGGCTGCAAATTTTCACGTTAGAGACTTTTGAATGACGAGTAAGGTGTTAGGTCGTGGTTCTATACTCGATGATGCCGTTGGAGTTGATGGACTCACTTGTCTTCCAAGCCTTCATTGTTATTATTAGATGGCCTTAAGCCATATTATTGTATTAAGTTCCCTTGTGGACAACGATGTAATAAGTGTGTGATTGCTACTCGCTATAAATCCTTGAAGTCTTGTGTGGTGTCGGCATCGATCCGAGGGATGACACCGAGCACGAACCTTTGGATCCATTCGGGTCTGGTCGCTACATTTTTCTTCTCCGGCAGGCGTAGAACTAGTTCACCAACGTTATAGGTTTTGGCCCGTACTTCTCTGCTTTGATACCTTCGAGCCTGTTGCTAATAGAATGCGGAACGGGCTTTTGCCACATCATGCTCCTCCTCCAGGGCGTCCAAACTGTCCTGCCGATCGAGCTTGGACTCTTTTTCTTCATACATGCGCACTCGAGGTGAGTCATGAATTATGTCGCAGGGCAGAACCGCCTCTGCGCCGTACACCATGAAAAATGGTGTGTATCCGGTAGTGCGATTCGGCGTGGTCCACAGCCCCCATAGTACGGAGTCGAGCTCCTCTACCCAGTGCGTGTTTGACTCCTTTAAGGACCGCACTAATCTGGGTTTGATGCCGCTCACGATAAGACAATTTGCTCGCTCGACTTGACCTTTAGTTTGCGGGTGATAGACAGAAGCATGATCGAGCTTGATGCCCATGTTGCTGCACCAAAGTTTTACCTCATCGGCTGTAAAGTTCGTGCCATTGTCAGTGATGATGCTGTGGGGGATGCCATAACGGTGTACAACCCCAGATATGAAGTCTATCACCGGTCCGGATTCAGCCGTTTAACGGGTTTGGCTTCTATCCATTTGGTGAATTTATCCACCATGACCAATAAGTATTTTTTCTTGTGGGTTCCCCCTTTGAGAGGCCCGACCATATCAAGCCCCCAGACCGCAAAGGGCCAAGTAATGGGGGTTGTTTGGAGAGCGGTAGGCGGCATATCGATAACCCACAAGTGTAGGGGATCGCAACAGCTTTCGAGGGTAGAGTATTCAACCCAAATTTATTGATTCGACACAAGGGGAGCCAAAGAATATTCTCAAGTATTAGCAGTTGAGTTGTCAATTCAACCACACCTAGATAACTTAATATCTGCAGCAAAGTATTTAGTAGCAAAGTAATATGATAGTCGACACAAGGGGAGCCAAAGAATATTCTCAAGTATTAGCAGTTGAGTTGTCAATTCAACCACACCTGGATAACTTAATATCTGCAGCAAAGTATTTAGTAGCAAAGTAATATGATAGTAGTGGTAACGGCAACAAAAGAGTAATAAAAACAAAAGTAATATTTTTGGTGTTTTGTAGTGATTGTAACAATAGCAACGGGAACGTAAATAAGCGAGAACTAGTATATGGAAAACTCATAGGCATTGGATCGGTGATGGATAATTATGCCGGATGCAGTTCATCATGTAACAGTCATAACATAGGGTGACACAGAACTAGCTCCAATTCACCAATGTAATGTAGGCATGTATTCCGAATATAGTCATACGTGCTTATGGAAAAGAAATTGCATGACATCTTTTGTCCTACCCTCCCGTGGCAGCGGGGTCCTAATGGAAACTAAGGGATATTAAGGCCTCGTTTTAATAGAGAACCGGAACAAAGCATTATCACTTAGTGAATACACGAACTCCTCAAACTATGGTCATCACCGGGAGTGGTCCCGATTATTGTCACTTCGGGGTAGCCGGATCATAACACATAGTAGGTGATTATAGACTTGCAAGATAGGATCAAGAACACACATATATTTATGAAAACATAATAGGCTCAGATCTGAAATCATGGCACTCGGCCCTAGTGACAAGCTATAAGCATAGCAAAGTCATAGCAACATCAATCTCAGAACATAATGGATACTAGGGATCAAACCCTAACAAAACTAACTCGATTACATGACAGATCTCATCCAACCCATCACCATCCAGCAAGACTACGATGGAATCACTCACGTACGGTGGTGAGCATCATGAAATTGGTGATGGAGGATGGTTGATGATGACGACGGCGACGAATCCCCCTCTCCGGAGCCCCGAACGGACTCCAGATCAGCCCTCCCGAGAGGTTTTAGGGCTTGGCGGCGGACCCGTATCGTAAAACGCGATGATTTCTTGTCTTTGAATTTTTTCTCTCCGAAAGCAAATATATAGAGTTGGAGTTGGCGTCGGAGGAGCTCCAGGCGCCACGAGGTGAGGCGCGCCTAGGGCGCGCCCACCCTCATGGACAGGTGTGGGCCCCTGGTCTTCATCTTTGGCGAGGATTTTTATTATTTTTAACTAGGCGATCCGTGGAGTTTCAGGTCATTCCGAGAACTTTTGTTTTTGCACAGAAATAACACCATGGAAAGTCTGCTGAAAACAGCGTCGGTCCGGGTTAGTTCCATTCAAATCATGCAACTTAGAGTCCAAAACAAGGGCAAAAGTGTTTGGAAAAGTAGATACGACGGAGACGTATCAACTCCCCCAAGCTTAAACCTTTGCTTGTACTCAAGCAATTCAGTTGATAAAGTGAAAGTGATAAAGAAAAGCTTTTACAAACTCTATTTGCTCTTGTTGTTGTAAATATGTAAAGCCATCATTCAAGTTTTCAGCAAAGATCATGACTAACCACATTTGCAATAATTTTCAGGTCTCATGTTTACTCATATCAATAGCATAATCAACTAGCGAGCCATAATAATAAATCTCGGATGACAACACTTTCTCAAAACAATCATAATATGATATAACAGGATGGTATCTCGCTAGCTCTTTCTGAGACCGCAAAACATAAATGCAGAGCACCTTTAAAGATCAAGGACTGACTAGACATTGTAAGTCATGGTAAAAGAGATCCAATCATAGTCATACCCAATATAAGTTAACAGTAATGAATGCAAATGACAGTTGTGCTCTCCAGCTAGTGCTTTTAATAAGAGGGTGATGACTCAACATAAAAGTAAATAGATATGCCCTTCACAGAGGGAAGCAGGGATTTGTAGAGGTGCCAGAGCTCGGTTTTGAAATAGATATAAATAATATTTTGAGCGGCATACTTTCATTATCAACATAACAACTAAGAGATGGCGATATCTTCCTGCTACACACATTATAGGCGGTTCCCAAACAGAATGGTAAAGTTTATACTCCCCCTCCACCAACAAGCATCAATCCATGACTTGCTCGAAACAACGAGTGTCTCCAACTTGAAACAGTCCCAGGGGGAGTTTTGTTTGCAATTATTTTGATTTAGTTTGCATAAAGCATGGGACTGGGCATCCTGGAGACCAACCATTTTCTCGTGAATGAGGAGCGGAGTCCACTCCTCTTGAGAATAACCCGCCTAACATGGAAGATAAGGGCAGACCTAGTTGATACATGAGCTATTCGAGCATACAAAACAGAATGTTTATTTGAAGGTTTAGAGTTTGGCACATACAAATTTACTTGGAACGGCAGGTAGATACCGTGTATAGGAAGGTATGGTGGACTCATATGGCATAACTTTGGGGTTTAAGGGATTGGGTGCACAAGCAGTATTCCCGCTTAGTACAAGTGAAGGCTAGCAAAAGACTGGGAAACGACCAACTAGAAAGCGACAACAGCCATGAAAATGCATTAAAATTAATAAACGCTGGATGCAAGCATGAGTACGATATAATCCACCATGAACATAAATATCGTGAAGGCTATGTTTATCTGTTTCAACTACATGTGTGAACATGTGCCAAGTCAAGTCACTTAAATCATTCAAAGGAGGATACCACCCCATCATACCACATCACAACCATTTTAATAGCATGTTGGCATGCAAGGTAAATCATTATAACTCATAGCTAATCAAGCATGGCACAAGCAACTATGATCTCTAATTGTCATTGTAAACATGTTTATCCATAATAAGCTGAATCAGGAACGATGAACTCATCATATTTACAAAAAAAGAGAGGTTGAGTTCATACCAGCTTTTCTCATCTCAGTCAGTCCATCATATATCGTCATAATTGCCTTTCACTTGCATGACCGAACGATGTGAATAATAATAAGAGTGTACGTGCATTGGACTAAGCTAGAATCTGCGAGCAGTCAATAAACAGGAGAAGACAAGGCAGTATGGGCTCTTGGTTAAATCAAAAATAATGCATATAAGAGCCACTTTAACAATTTAATCATGGTCTTCTCCTATCGACCCCCAAAGAAAAGAAAAGAAATAAAACTATTTACACGGGAAAGCTCCCAACAAGCAAAAGATGAACGGAAAATCTTTTTGGGTTTTCTTTTTAATTATTACTACTACAACAAGAAAAGTAAACTAACTAAAAGTTACACTAATTTTTGTTGTTTTTCTTAAGGTTTAACAAACACACAAGAAGAAAGCAGGAAAAATAAAATAAGCTAGCATGGATATTACAGTGAAAAAGTATGAGCACCGACATCTAGCAATGAGTGTGTGTAAACATAAATGTAATGTCGGTGGGAGATACGTACTCCCCCAAGCTTAGGCTTTTGGCCTAAGTTGGTTCATTGCCAAGGATGGCCTGGCGGATATCCGTAGGTGTAGCCGGGGTCGTACTGTGATGAAGAGGACTCTGACTGCCATTGACTGGCAGCCACCTCCGGATCCCAAAAGTAATCAGACTGTCGTGGAGGCTCATATTGTGGTTCCGGTTCCGGTGCTGGTATAGGGTTCCGGTAGGCTTGAACGGCCGCCCAAGGAACGAGATATGGTCCTTCAAAATTAAACAAGGAAGGAGCAGGCAAAGTAATAGTCTTAGGGTGATGTTTATTAAAGTACAATTTATACTTAAGCTCCCCTTCCCTGCCCTTAACAAGAAAGTCATGCGCTAGCATACTCTTATGATCTAAATAAGCGCTAGGCAGCAATTTTTCTTCTTTCTCATAGAGTCTAATAGGTATGTTAAAATGTGCAGCTAGGCGTGAAGCATAAACACCTCCAAATATAGGTCCCTTAGTACGGTTCAAACTTAACCGTTTAGCAATAACTCCGCCCATACTAACAGTGTTATCGCGGTATAACCATGAAACAAAATTATAATATCAGGAACACTAAGGTTTCCATAGTTTCCGCGACCAATCAAGCAACGACTAGCAAATAAGGCAAAGTAGCGTAAGACAGGAAAATGTATGCTAGTGATTCTTGCATTGGAAACCTTCCTGGTTTCCCCTACAATAATGGTGTTAATAAATTCTTCCACATCTTTGCGGTGTGGTTCATCTAAGGTACCCTCAGAGGGTATTTTGCAAACCTTGCAAAATTCAGCTAATGGTATCTTCTTAACAACATCATATAAATGAAACTCTATTGAAGGAGGTGATTCCTTAGGAAACTAGTAGAAGTTTTGCACAAAAGTATTAGTGAGTAAAAGATACTGATGACGTTGGTCGCGGAGGAAGTTGGTGAGGCCAACATTCTCAGCCAATGAATAGAAATCTTCATAAATCCCGGCTTGTCTCAAGAAGTCATCGGAAGGCCATTCACACGGCCGTACCTCCACGGTACGAGGCAAATTATATTTGGGCCTCTGTGCTTCTTCATTTTGATTTTCCTTTGAGCTTCGGCTCGACGAGCCCCTCAAAAGTCTCTTCATTATTTTCTGAAATTTTTAGTAACTTCAAACAAAAGTGAACCAACTTCAATAAAATTGATAGCAACTACTCCTACAAGTGCCTAGAGCCTATAGCAAGCATTAGAACTACTTGGAACCATATAAATTTGACATGCAAGCTCAAGAACATTGTCACCTATGCAGCACAAATTTGCAATGAATAGAGCACTAGAACAAAAACTAATTGGACCAATGGAGGAGTCAAATACCAAGGAACAATCTCCCCAAGCAGTTTTGTGAGAGGTTCTTTGGGCAAGGAGATCAAAAATCACAGCAAAGTGAGCTAGAACTCGTGCTTGAGTTGGATATTCATGTTTGTGGGAGGAAGAAGAAGAGGATGGGTACAGGAATAAGTGGATGAGGGATACCGTGGGCCCACGAGGCAGGGGCGCGCCCTCCACCCTCGTGGCCAGGTGGCAGCTCCCCCCGCAGTGTTTTCAGTACCATAAATCCTCAAATATTCCAGAAAAAATCATATTAAATTAGCATGACATTTGGAGGACTTCTATTTTCGGGGTATTTTTATATTGCACGGATAAATCAGGAAACAGATAGAAAAATACTAATTTTACTTAATTTCAACTAAATAACAGAAAGTATAAAGAGGGTACAGAAGTTTGTGCCTTCTAGTTTCATCCATCTCATGCTCATCAAAAGGAATCTACTAACAAGGTTGATCAGGTCTTGTTAACAAACTCATTCCGAGTAACATGAAACCGGAGAAATTTCGAATAAGACTATGTTACCTCAACGGGGATATGCACATCCCCAATAATAAGAATATCATATTTCTTCTTGACAGTAGGAAGAGGAAATTCAAAACCTCCAAAAATAATCAATGGAATTTTTCCAATAGAGTTGATGCTATAAACTTGAGGTTGTTTCCTCGGAAAGTGTACCGTCTGCTCATTACCATTAACATGAAAAGTGACATTGCCTTTGTTGCAATCAATAACAGCCCCTGCAGTATTCAAAAAAGGTCTTCCAAGAATAATAGACATACTATCGTCCTCGGGAATATCAACAATAACAAAGTCCGTTAAAATAGTAACGTTTGCAACCACAACAGGCACATCCTCACATATACCGACAGGTATAACAGTTGATTTATCGGCCATTTGCAAGATATTTCAGTAGGTGTCAACTTATTCAAACCAAGTCTACGATATAAAGAGAGAGGCATAACACTAACACCGGCTCCAAGATCACATAAAGCAGTTTTAACATAGTTTCTTTTAATGGAGCATGGTATAGTGGGTACTCCCGGATCTCTAAGTTTCTTTGGTATTCCACCCTTAAAAGTATAATTAGCAAGCATGGTGGAAATTTCAGCTTCCGGTATCTTTCTTTTATTAGTAACAATATCTTTCATATATTTAGCATAAGGATTCATTTTGAGCATATCAGTCAATTGCATACGCATAAAAGATAGGTCTAATCATTTCAAAGAAAGCGCTCAAAATCCTCATCATCCTTTTTCTTGGATGGTTTGGGAGGAAAAGGCATCGGTTTCTGAACCCAAGGTTCCCTTTCTTTACCATGTTTCCTAGCAACAAAGTCTCTCTTATCATAACGTTGATTCTTTGATTGTGGGTTATCAAGATCAACAGCAGACTCAATTTCTACATCATTATCATTACTAGGTTGAGCATCATCATGAACATCATCATTAGCATTTTCACTAGGTTCATGTTCATTACCAGATTGTGTTTCAGCATCAGAAATAGAGATATCATTTGGATTCTCAGGTGGTTCAGCAATAGGTTCACTAGAAGTTTGCAAAGTCCTATCATTTTTTTTCTTCCTTTTAGAAGAACTAGGAGCATCAATATTATTTCTCTGAGAATCTTGCTCAATTCTCTTAGGGTGGTCTTCAGGATACAAAGGTTCCTAAGTCATTCTACCAGTTCTAGTAGCCACTCTAACATCATAATCATTTTTCTTACTATTCATTTCATTGAGCAAATCATTTTGAGCTTTAAGTACTTGTTCTACTTGAGTGGTAACCACAGAAGCATGTTTGCTAACAAGCTCAAGTTCACCTCTAATATTAGCCATATAATCACCCAAGTGTTTAATCATATAAGCATTTTGTTTTAATTGTCTACCAAAATAAGCATTGAATTTTTCTTGTTTGACGATAAAATTACCAAATTCATCAAAGCATTGTCTAGCAGACTTATAGTGAGGAATATCACCTTCATCAAATCTATAGAGAGAATTTACCTTTACTACCTGTGTCGGGTTGTCAAGACCAGGAGGTTCTTCAATAAGTAATGGATTAAGATCATATGTTTCTTCAACAAGTGGTAAATTAAGACCATGTATTTCTTCAATAGGAGGTAAATTCTTAACATCTTTAGCCTTAATACCTTTTTCTTTCATAGATTTCTTTGCCTCTTGCATATCTTCAGGACTGAGAAATAGAACACCTCTCTTCTTTGGAGTTGGCTTAGGAATAGGCTCAGTAAGTGCCCAATTATTTTCATTTGTCAACATATTATTCAATAGAATTTCAGCTTCATCCGGTGTTCTTTCCCTGAAAAGAGAACCAGCACAACTATCCAGGTAATCTCTGGAAGCATCGGTTAGTCCATTATAAAAGATATCAAGTATTTCATTTTTCTTAAGAGGATGATTGGGCAAAGCATTAAGTAACTTGAGAAGCTTCCCCCAAGTTGTGGGAGACTCTATTCTTCGATTTGCACAAAGTTGTATATTTCCCTTAAAGCAGCTTGTTTCTTATGAGCAGGGAAATATTTAGCAGAGAAGTAATAAATCATATCCTGGGGGCTACGCACACAACCAGGATCAAGATAATTAAACCATATCTTAGCATCACCCTTTAATGAGAATGGAAATATTTTAAGGACATAAAAGTAGCGAGATCTCTCATCATTAGTGAACAGGGTGGCTATATCATTTAATTTAGTAAGATGTGCCACAACAGTTTTAGATTCATAGCCATGAAAAGGATCAGATTCAACCAAAGTAAGTATATCAGGATCAACATAGAATTCATAATCCTTATCGACAACACAGATAGGTGAAGTAGCAAAAGCAGGGTCGGGCCTCATTCTATCATTAAGAGATTGCTTATTCCATTTAGCTAATAACCTTCCAAGATCATCGTTATCTTTGCAAGCCAAAATAGCAGCAGAAGCTTCTTTATAAAAAATATTTTTAACCCTCAGGAATAACAGGCTTGTATTCATCATCAATTTCATCAACATAATCAGTTTCAATAATTTCTTTCTCTCTAGCCCGAGCAATTTGTTCATCAAGATATTCACTAAGTGGCATAGTAGTATCAAGCATAGAAGTAGTTTCATCATAAGTTCATGCATAGCAGAAGTGGCATCATCAATAACATGCGACATATCAGAACGAATAGCAGAAGCAGGTTTAGGTGTCAGAGGCTTACTCAAAACAGAAGGTGAATCAAGTGCAGAGCTAGATGGCAGTTCCTTACCTCCCCTTGTAGTTGAGGGATAAATTGTTGTCTTAGCGTCTTTCAAGTTCTTCATAGTGTCCAGCAGATATAAATCCCAAGTGACTCAAAGAATAGAGCTATGCTCCCCAGCAACGGTGCCTGAAATTAGTCTTGATAACCCACAAGTGGAGGGGATCGCAACAACTTTCGAGGGTAGAGTATTCAACCCAAACTTATTGATTAGACACAAGGGGAGCCAAAGAATATTCTCAAGTATTAGCAGTTGAGTTGTCAATTCAACCACACCCGGATAACTTAATATCTGCAGCAAAGTATTTAGTAGCAAACTAATATGATAGTAGTGGTAACGGTAACAAAAGAATAATAAAAGCAAAAGTAATATTTTTGGTGTTTTGTAGTGATTGTAACAATAGCAACGGGAAAGTAAATAAGCGAGAACCAGTATATGGAAAACTCGTAGACATTGGATCGGTGATGGATAATTATGCCGGATGCGGTTCATCATGTAACAGTCATAACATAGGGTGACACGGAACTAGCTCCAATTCATCAATGTCATGTAGGCATGTATTCCAAATATAGTAATACGTGCTTATAGAAAAGAACTTGCATGGCATCTTTTGTCCTACCCTCCCATGGCAGTGGGGTCCTAATGGAAACTAAGGGATATTAAGGCCTCTTTTTAATAGAGAACCGGAACAAAGCATTAGCACTTAGTGAATACATGAACTCCTCAAACTATGGTCATCACCGGGAGTGGTCTCGATTATTGTCACTTCGGGGTTGCCGGATCATAACACATAGTAGGTGACTATAGACTTGCAAGATAGGATCAAGAACACACATATATTCATGAAAACATAATAGGTTCAGATCTGAAATCATGGCACTCGGGCCCTATTGACAAGCATTATGCATAGCAAAGTCATAGCAACATCAATCTCGGAACATAGTGGATACTAGGGATCAAACCCTAACAAAACGAACTCGATTACATGATAAATCTCATCCAACCCATCACCGTCCAGCAAGCCTACGATGGAATTACTCACGCACGGGGGTGAGCATCATGAAATTGGTGATGGAGGATGGTTGATGATGACAACGGCGACGGACTCCCCTCTCTGGAGCCCCGAACGGACTCCAGATCAGCCCTCCCGAGAGGTTTTAGGGCTTGGCGGCGGCTCCGTATCATAAAACGCGATGCTTTCTTCTCTTTGATTTTTTTTCTCTCCGAAAGCAATATATATAGAGTTGGAGTTGGCGTCGGAGGAGCTCCAGGGGGCCCATGAGGTAGGGGGGCGCGCCCTAGGGGGGGGCCCACCCTCGTGGACAGGGTGTGGGCCCCCTGGTCTTCATCTTTGGCGAGGATTTTTTTATTATTTTTAACTAGACGATCCATGGAGTTTCAGGTCATTCCGAGAACTTTTGTTTCTGCACATAAATAACACCATGGAAAGTCTGCTGAAAACAACATCAGTCCGGGGTTAGTTCCATTCAAATCATGCAAGTTAGAGTCCAAAACAAGGGCAAAAGTGTTTGGACCAGATCCTATGCATCTGCCCGGGCCGTCGGCCAATAGAAACCTGTACGGAAGGCCTTGCTTACAAGGGCCCGGGCTGCGGTGTGGTGGCCGCCGAGTCCAGCATGGATTTCTGCCAAAAGCTTCCACCCTTCCTCTTCGGAGATGCACCTTTGAAGGACTACGGTTGTGCTTTTCTTATAAAGCTCTCCCTCGTGGACCTTGTAGGCTTTTGATCGCCGCACTATGCAGCGTGCCTCATTTTGGTCCTCGTGTAGTTCCTGCCTGGTTAGGTAGGTCAGGAATGGTTCTGTCCACGGGGCGATGCCGACCATTATCACGTGGGCTGAAGGTGTTGTTTCGGTGGCAGAGCCTCCGATTGTATCAGAGTGTTCGGTATCTGGTGTTGTGTCCGGGTCCGGACTATTGTTACCGGTGTCCCCTTCCCATACCACGGATGGCTTAAACAACCTTTCCAATAAGATGTTAGGTGGGACAGGGTCGCGCTTAGCGCCGTCTGAGCGAGGATATCCGCTTTGATTATTTTCCCGAGCCACATGGTGGAATTCAAGCTCCTTGAATCGAGCTGACATTTTGAGGACGACGTTGCGAGAAGCCGCCATTTTCGGATCCTTGGCGTTGAAGTCTCCATTTATTTGAGATATCACGAGATTCGAGTCCCCACGCACCTCCAGGCGTCGAATGCCCATGGAAATTGCCATCCGAAGACCATGGAACATGGCCTCGTATTCGGCTGCGTTGTTGGAGTCTGTGTATAGTATTTGGAGTACGTATTGGACTGTATCTCCGGTGGGGGACGTCAGGACAACGCCAGCCCCCAGACCAGCCAGCATTTTGGAGCCGTCAAACTGCATGATCCAATTTGAGTACGCGCCGTACTCTTTAGGGAGTTCGGCTTCTGTCCATTCGGTGACAAAATCGGCCAGTACTTGCGACTTAATGGCTCGCCGAGGTCTATATGTTATGTCGAACGGGAGGAGCTCAATGGCCCATTTGGCAATCCGGCCCGTGGCATCGTGGTTGTTTATTATGTCGTTGAGTGGTACTTCCGAGGCCACCGTGATTGAACACTCTTGAAAGTAGTGTCGTAGTTTTCGGGATGCCATAAATACCGCGTATGCTATTTTTTGATAATGTGGGTACCGCGATTTGCATGGAGTGAGGACAGTGGATACATAATATACCAGCTTTTGAAGTGGGAATTTATGTCCGTCCGTCTCTCATTCGACGACGAGCACTGCGCTTACAACTTGGTGCGTTGCCGCTATATATAACAACATTGGTTCGCCGACACTTGGCGCGGCCAAGATTGGGTTGGTGGCCAGGATGGCTTTTATTTCTTCCAATCCGGCCGTGACCGCGTCCGACCACTCGAAGTGTTCGATGCACCGAAGAAGGCGATAAAGGGGTAATGCCTTTTCTCCTAATCGGGAGATAAAGCGGCTTAATGCCGCCACGCATCCAGTTAACTTCTGGATTTGCTTGAGGTCAGTTGGGATAGCCAACTGTGACAGAGCTCGGATTTTAGCCGGATTTGCTTCAATTCCTCTGCTGGAGACGATGAAGCCCAGGAGTTTTCTGGCGGGAACGCCGAAAACGCACTTTTTCGGATTGAGCTTGATGTCATATGTTCAGAGATTGTCGAACGTGAGCCTCAAGTCTTCTATTAAGGATTCGACGTGTATGGTTTTAACGACCACATCGTCTACGTATGCCTCCACTGTTTTGCCGATCTATTTTTCCAGACATGTCTGAATCATGCGCTGATACGTTGCGCCGGCGTTTTTGAGCCCGAAGGGCATTATGTTGAAACAAAAGGGGACGTACGAAGTAATAAATGCCGTTGCGGCTTGATCAGACTCCGCCATCTTAATTTGGTGGTAGCTGGAGTATGCGGCTTGATCAAACCCCATGGCTTGTCGCTTAGGTTCAGACAAACACCGAAGAGCCTGCTTGACCGGCTTGAATCCTTTTAAAATGTTAAGGCTATGCTCGGCGAACCTGCGTGGGATTCCTGGCATGTCTGAAGGATGCCAGGCAAATATGTCCCAATTCTCGCGCAGGAACTCCCGTAGTGCGGCGTCTACAGCGGGGTTTAACTGTGCCCCGATGGATGCTGTTTTTGTAGGGTCCGTTGGGTGGACCTGGAATTTGACTATTTCATCCGCTGGTTTAAATGAGGTGGACTTTGATCTTTTGTCGATATCACGTCGTCCCTGTCCACTCTGGAGCGCAGCGGAGTTAATTCCTCCGCCGCGAGGGCTTCGGATAACGCCTCGAGGGCCAGTGCGGCTGTTCTGTTTTCGGCGCGGAGTGCTATGTCCGGATCACTTGCTAGAGTGATGATTCCATTGGGCCCGGGCATTTTGAGCTTCATGTACCCGTAATGGTGTATGGCTTGGAAGATCGTGAATGCCTCCCGCCCTAGAAGGGCGTGGTATCCGCTACTGGATGGTGCCACTTCGAATGTAATTTCTTCGGACCTGTAATTCTCCGGAGTGCCGAATACCACACCTAGTGTGATTTTCCCAGTATAGCGTGCCTCCCGGTAGGGATGATTCCTCTGAAGGTCGTGCTGCTTTGCTCAATGCGGTTTCTGTCTATTTCCATTTTCTGAAGAGTCTCCTCATAAATGAGGTTTAATCCGCTGCCGCCGTCCATGAGTACTTTACTAAGACGAAAGCCGTCCACAATTGGACTGAGGACCAAGGTGGCTGGTGCTTGGACTGTTCGGAATTTAGGTTTGTCACTGGCATTGAAGGTGATAGCCGTGTCGCTCCATGGATTTATTGCTGCCACATGGCAGACTTCGGCAAGGCTGCGGAGTGCTCGCTTACGCCTATTATTTGAGGCAAAGATCTCGAAGACTGTCAATACTGTATTGTTATCCACAAGATGGTGCTCTGCGGTGTTTTGAATGAGGAGATCCTCACCGCTCTTGGCCACCTGCCGAAGTACCCAACATGCTCTAAGGCTGTGTGTTGGTATGGTATCCGCTGTACTGTGAATTTTGTAGGGCCCGTTAAGCCATCCCTCCAATATGGTTCCACGCCCTGTAGTGGGCTTTTGCTTCTTTGTAATTGAGTCGGGTGACTTATGAGAGTGAACCCTTTTAATTCGGACTAGGGGCTTTATCAGAGCCGGATCATCCCAAAATTTTGTTTGGGTTTTCAAGGCACTTTCCATCGCACAGTACTTCCGTACTATGGCCGCCAAGTCTGTGAAGCGTGTTATGTCACGGCGACTTATGGCGTTGAGGATTCCCTTGTCCGTGCAATTATTGCAAAGAATGAAATTGTGTCTTCCTCGCGACAGTCCTTGACCTTTTTCATTACAAGGAGGAATCTGGCCAGTAGTGATGTACTATCTCCTGGGGCTCTTGCCTAATGTGGGAAAGATCGTTTATATCTGGGTGGGTGGGTGGATTTAAGTCCGGACCTTGACCCAGTTTGAGATCCAGGGGAGGGGGAGTTTCTGATCTTGAAAGTTCGGGCTCCGGTTTGTCGCCTGTGGGTCCGGCACATTGCACGATTCTAGGTTCAGGGTTTGGGCGATGTCCTCCCGTAGACAGGTATCCGGCTCGGAGAGCTCGGGAATCTGGACGTAGCTTGTCCTCAAGATAGAGGAAGAATCACTGCATTTCTCCTCCACCAACGCTATCTGATGGGTGACCGGCGGAGAGTTAATCTCCCTTTGGTTGGGTTTAAGCCCAATCCGATCATAGTCCGTAGCGACTCCCAAAGCGGCGATGCGATCAAAGAGCTTGTTCAAAGAGGAGAGCTCCATTGGGTTCATTCGCTCGGTAAGCTCCGAGCCGATGTGGAGGCTGTTTTCGATCACCCGAGAAGTCATCGTCGGCGCAGTGGCCGAACGGGCGGTCATGACGAAGCCGCCTAGTCGGAGAGTTTGCCCTACAGCCAGGGCTCCCCCAGAGGTGATGTAGTCCCTGACAACGAGACGAGCCATCCTTCCTTACGATGACAACACAGTGGAACTCTCAATGAAAGCACCAATGTCGGTGTCAAAACCGGCGGATCTCGTGTAGGGGGTCCCGAACTGTGCGTCTAAGGAGGATGGTAACAGGAGGCGGGGGACACGATGTTTACCCAGGTTCGGGCCCTCTCGATGGAGGTAATACCCTACTTCCTACTTGGTTGATCTTGATGATATGAGTATTACAAGAGTTGATCTACCACAAGATCGTAGAGGCTAAACCCTAGAAGCTAGCCTATGGTATGATTGTTGTTGTCCTCTGGACTAAACCCTCCGGTCTATATAGACACCGGAGGGCTAGGGTTACACATAGTCGGTTACAAGGGAGGAGATCTACATATCCGTATTGCCAAGCTTGCCTTCCACGCCAAGGAGAGTCCCATCCGGACACGGGACGAAGTCTTCAATCTTGTATCTTCATAGTCCAACAGTCCGGCCAAAGGATATAGTCCGGCTGTCCGGAGAACCCCTAATCCAGGACTCCCTCAATAGCCTTCCAATATATCGATCTTCCCATCTCGAGCATTTCGAGACTCCTCATCATGTCCGTGATCTCATCCGGGACTCCGAACAAACTTCGGTCATCAAATCACATAACTCATAATACAAATCGTCATAGAACGTTAAGCGTCCGGACCCTACGGGTTCGAGAACTATGTAGACATTACCGAGACACATCTCCGGTCAATAACCAATAGCGGAACCTGGATGCTCATATTGGCTCCTACATATTCTACGAAGATCTTTATCGGTCAAACCGCATAGCAACATATGTTGTTCCCTTTGTCATCGGTATGTTACTTGACCGAGATTCGATCATCGGTATCATCATACCTAGTTCAATCTCGTTACCGACATGTCTCTTTACTTGTTCCGTAATGCATCATCCCGCAACTAACTCATTAGTCACATTGCTTGCAAGGCTTATAGTGATGTGCATTACCGAGAGGGCCCGGAGATACCTCTCCGACAATGAGAGTGACAAATCCTAATCTCGATCTGTGCCAACTCAACAAACACCATCGGAGACACCTGTAGAGCATCTTTATAATCACCCAATTACGTTGTGATGTTTGATAGAACACTAGGTGTTCCTCCGGTATTTGGGAGTTGCATAATCTCATAGTCATAGGAACATGTATAAGTCTTGAAGAAAGCAATAGCAATAAACTAAACGATTATTATGCTAAGCTAACGGATGGGTCTTGTCCATCACATCATTCTCTAGTGATGTGATCCCGTTCATCAAATGACAACACATGTCTATGGCTAGGAAACTTAACCATCTTTGATTAACGAGCTAGTCTAGTAGAGGCATACTAGGGACACTCTGTTTGTCTATGTATTTGTTGGGGAACGTAGTAATTTCAAAAAAAATCCTACGCACACGCAAGATCATGGTGATGCATAGCAACAAGAGGGGAGAGTGTTTTCCACGTACCCTCGTAGACCGAAAGCGGAAGCGTTAGCTGCAACGGTTGATGTAGTCGTACGTCTTCACAATCCGACCGATCAAGTACCGAATGCACGGCACCTCCGAGTTCAGCACACGTTCAGCCCGATGACGTCCCTCGAACTCCGATCCAGCCGAGTGTTGAGGGAGAGTTTCGTCAGCACAACGGCATGGTGACGATGATGATGTTCTACCAATGCAGGGCTTCGCCTAAGCACCACCAGAGTATTATCGAGGTGGACTATGGTGGAGGGGTGCACCGCACACGGCTAAAAGATCAAATGATCAATTGTTGTGTCTCTAGGGTGCCCCCTGCCCCCGTATATAAAGGAGCAAGGGAGGTGCGGCCGGCCTGGAGAGGGGGCGCGCCAGGAGGAGTCCTACTCCCACTGGGAGTAGGACTTCCCCCTTTCCTAGTTGGATTAGGACTTCGGAGGGGGAAAGAGGTGGAGGAGAAGAAGGAAGGGGGGCGCCGCCCCCCTCTCCTTGTCCTATTCGGACTAGGGGAGGCGGCGGCCCTTGCCCTGGCCGCCTCTCCTCTCTTCCACCAAGGCCCACTAAGGCCCATTAAGTCCCGGGGGTTACTGGTAACCTCCGGTACTCGATAAAATCCTGATTTCACCCCGAACACTTCTGATATCCAAACATAGGCTTCCAATATATCAATCTTCATGTCTCGACCATTTCGAGACTCCTCGTTATGTCCATGATCACATCCGGGACTCCAAACAACCTTTAGTACATCAAAGCATATAAACTCATAATATAACTGTCATCGAAACGTTAAGCGTGCGGACCCTACGGGTTCGAGAACTATGTAGACATGACCGAGACTTGTCTCCGGTTAATAACCAATAGAGGAACCTGGATGCTCATATTGGCTCCCAAATATTCTACGAAGATCTTTATCGGTCAGACCGCATAACAACATACGTTGTTCCCTTTGTCATCGGTATGCTACTTTCCCGAGATTCGATCGTCGGTATCTCAATACCTAGTTCAATCTAGATTCTGGCAAGTCTCTTTACTCATTCCATAATACATCATCCCACAACTAACTCATTAGTTGCAATGCTTGCAAGGCTTAAGTGATGTGCATTACCGAGAGGGCCCAGAGATACCTCTCTGACAATCGGAGTGACAAATCCTAATCTCGAAATACGCCAACCCAACAAGTACCTTCGGAGACACACCAGAGCACCTTTATAATCACCCAATTACGTTGTGATGTTTGGTAGCACACAAAGTGTTCCTCCGGTAAATGGGAGTTGCATAATCTCATAGTCATAGGAACATGTATAAGTCATGAAGAAAGCAATAGCAACATACTAACCGATCGAGTGCTAAGCTAACGGAATGGGTCAAGTCAATCACATCATTCTCCTAATGATGTGATCCCGTTAATCAAATGACAACTCATGTCTATGGTTAGGAAACATAACCATCTTCGATTAACGAGCTAGTAAAGTAGAGGCATACTAGTGACACTCTGTTTGTCTATGTATTCACACATGTATTATGTTTCCGGTTAATACAATTCTTGCATGAATAATAAAAATTTATCAAGATATAAGGAAATAAATAATAACTTTATTATTGCCTCTAGGGTATATTTCCTTCAGTCTCCCACTTGCACTAGAGTCAATAATCTAGTTCACATCGCCATGTGATTTAACATCAATAGTTCACATCGACATGTGACCAACACCCAAAGGGTTTACTAGAGTCAGTAATCTAGTTCACATCGCTATGTTATTAACACCCAAAGAGTACTAAGGTGTGATTGTGAGATAGTTTTATTCAACGGGTCTGTCACATTCAGATCCGTAAGTGTTTTGCAAATTTCTATGTCTACAATGCTCTGCACGGAGCTACTCTAGCTAATTGCTCCCACTTTCAATATGTATCTAGACCGAGACTTAGAGTCATCTAGTTTAGTGTCAAAAATTGCATCGACGTAACCCTTTATGACGAACCTTTTGTCACTTCCATAATCGAGAAACATATCCTTATTCCACTAAGGATAATTTTGACCGCTGTCCAGTGATCTACTCCTGGATCACTATTGTACTCCCTTGCCAAACTTAGTGGTAGGGTATGCAATAGATCTGGTACACAGGATGGCATACTTTATAGAACCTATGGCTGAGGCATAGGGAATGACTTTCCTTCTCTTTCTATCTTCTGCCATGGTCGGGCTTTGAGTCTTACTCAATTTCACACCTTGTAACACAGGCAAGAAACTATTTCTTTGACTGTTCCTTATTGAACTACTTCAAAATCTTGTCAGGGTATGTACTTATAAAAAACTAATCAAGCGTCTTGATCTATCTCTATAGATCTTGATGCTCAATATGTAAGCAGCTTCACCGAGGTCCTTGTTTGAAAAACTCCTTACAAATAATCCTTTATGCTTTGCAGAATAATTCTACATTATTTCCGATCAACAATATGTCACTCACATATACTTATCAGAAAGGCTGTAGTGCTCCCACTCACTTTCTTGTAAATAAAGGCTTCACCGCAAGTCTGTATAAAACTATATGCTTTGACCAACTCATCAAAGCATATATCCCAACTCCGAGATGCTTGCACCAGTCCATAGATGGATCACTGGAGCTTGCACACTTTGTTAGCATCCTTTGGTTCGATAAAACCTTCAGATTGCATCATATACAACTCTTCTTCCAGAAATCCATTCAGGAATGCAGTCTTTACATCCATTTGCCAATTTTCATAAAATGTGGCAATATGCTAACATGATTCGGACAGACTTTAAGCATCGCTACGAGTGAGAAAATCTCATCGTCAGTCAACACCTTGAACTTTGTCAAAAACCTTTTTGGACAAGTCTAGCTTTGTAGATAGCAATGTTGGGGAACGTAGCAGAATTTTAAAATTTTCTACGCATCACCAAGATCAATCTATGGAGTTATCTAGCAACGAGGGGAAAAGGAGTGCATCTACATACCCTTGTAGATTGCGAGCGGAAGCGTTCAAGAGAACGGGGTTGATGGAGTCGTACTCGTCGTGATCCAAATCACCGATGTCCGAGCGCCGAACGGACGGCACCTCCACGTTCAAAACACGTACGGTTGGGGAAGACGTCTCCTCCTTCTTGATCCAGCAAGGGGGAAGGAGAGGTTGATGGAGATCCGACGACGGCGTGGTGGTGGAAGCAGCGGGGATCTCGGCAGGACTTCGCCAAGCTCAGCGAGAGGGAGAGGTGCCACGGGAGGGAGAGGGAGGCGCCAGGGGCTAGGGTGCGGCTGCCCTCCCTCCCCCCACTATATATAGGCCCCCTGTGGGGGGGGGGGGCGCCGGCCCTTGGAGATCCAATCTCCAAGGGGGGCGGCAGCCAACGGGGTGGCTTGCCCCCCAAGCCAAGTGGGGCGCCCCCACCCCTAGGGTTTCCAACCCTAGGCGCAGGAGAAGGCCCAAGGGGGGCGCACCAGCCCGCCAGGGGCTGGTTCCCTTCCCCACTTCAGCCCATGGGGCCCTCCGGGATAGGTGTCCCCACCCGGTGGACCCTCGGGACCCTTCCGGTGGTCCCGGTACAATACCGGTGACCCCCGAAACTTTCCCGACGGCCGAAAACGGACTTCCTATATATAATTCTTCACCTCCGGACCATTCCGGAACTCCTCGTGATGTCCGGTATCTCATCCGGGACTCCGAACAACTTTCGGGTTACCGCATACCAATATCTCTACATCCCTAGCGTCACCGAACCTTAAGTGTGTAGACCCTACGGGTTCGGAGACACCTTGAACATGACCGAGACGACTCTCCGGTCAATAAGCAACAGCGGGATCTGGATACCCATGTTGGCTCCCACATGCTCCTCGATGATCTCATCGGATGAACCTCAATGTCGAGGATTCAATCAATCAAGTATACAATTCCCTTTGTCAATCGGTGCGTTACTTGCCCGAGATTCGGTCATCGGTATCCCAATACCTCGTTCAATCTCGTTACCGGCAAGTCAATTTACTCGTACCGCAATGCATGATCCCGTGACCAAACACTTGGTCACATTGAGCTCATTATGATGATGCATTACCGAGTGGGCCCAGAGATACCTCTCCGTCATACGGAGTGACAAATCCCACTCTCGATTCGTGCCAACCCAACAGACACTTTCGGAGATACCCGTAGTGCACCTTTATAGCCACCCGATTCACGTTGTGACATTTGGCACACCCAAAGCACTCCTACGGTATCCGGGAGTTGCACAATCTCATGGTCTAAGGAAATGATACTTCACATTTGGAAAAGCTCTAGCAAACGAACTACACGATCTTGTGCTATGCTTAGGATTGGGTCTTGTCCATCACATCATTCTCCTAATGATGTGATCTCGTTATCAATGACATCCAATGTCCATAGTCAGGAAACCATGACTATCTGTTGATCAACGAGCTAGTCAACTAGAGGCTCACTAGGGACATGTTGTGGTCTATGTATTCACACATGTATTATGATTTCCGGATAACACAATTATAGCATGAACAATAGACAATTATCATGAACAAAGAAATATAATAATAACCATTTTATTATTGCCTCTAGGGCATATTTCCAACAGTCTCCCACTTTCACTAGAGTCAATAATCTAGTTACATTGTGATGAATCGAACACCCATAGAGTTACGGTGTTGATCATGTTTTGCTCTAGGGAGAGGTTTAGTCAGCGGATCTGCTACATTCAGGTCCGTATGTACTTCTAAATATCTATGTCTCCATTTTGAACACTTTCACGAATGGAGTTGAAGCGGCAACTTGATATGCCCGGTCTTCTGTGAAACCTGGGCTCCTTGGCAAGGGCAATAGCTCTAGTGTTGTCACGGAAGAGAGTCATCGAACCGACGCATTGGGAATAACTCCTAGGTCGGTAATGAACTCCTTCACCCAGATTGCTTCTTGTGCTGCCTCCGAGGCTGCCATGTACTCCGCTTCACATGTAGATCCCGCCACAACGCTTTGCTTGCAACTGCACTAGCTTTCTGCCCCACTATTCAAAATATACACGTATCTGGTTTGTGACTTAGAGTCATCCAGATCTGTGTCAAAGCTAGCATCAACGTAACCCTTTATGACAAGCTCTTCGTCACCTCCATAAACGAGAAACATATCATTAGTCCTCTTCATGTACTTCAGGATATTCTTGACCGCTGTCCAGTGTTCCATGCCGGGATTACTTTGGTACCTTCCTACCAAACTTACGGCAAGGTTTACATCAGTCCGGTACACAAAGCATGGCATACATAATAGACCCTATGGCGAGGCATAGGGGACGACGTTCATCTTTTCTCTATCTTACGTCGTGGCGGGCATTGAGCCGTGCTCAATCGCACACCTTGCAATCTGAGCAAGAACCCCTTCTTGGGTGATCCATATTGAACTTCTTCAATATCTTGTCAAGGTACGTGCTTTGTGAGAGACCAATGAGGCGTCTCGATCTATCTCTATAGATCTTGATGCCTAATATATAAGCAACTTCTCCAAGGTCCTTCATTGAAAAACACTTGTTCAAGTAGGCCTTTATGCTTTCCAAGAATTCTATATCATTTCCCATCAACGGTATGTCATCCAAATATAATATGAGAAATGCTACGGAGCTCCCACTCACTTTCTTGTAAACACAGGCTTCTCCATAAGTGCATGTAAACCCAAACACTTTGATCATCTCATCAAATCGAATGTTCCAACTCCGAGATGCTTGCACCAGCCCATAGATTGAGCATTGGAGCTTGCACACCTTGTTAGCATTCTTAGGATCGACAAAACCTTCCGGCTGCATCATATACAATTCTTCCTTAAGAAAGCCGTTAAGGAATGCCGTTTTGACGTCCATTTGCCATATCTCATAATCATAGAATGCGGCAATTGCTAACATGATTCGGACGGACTTCATCTTCGCTACGGGTGAGAAAGTCTCATCGTAGTCAACCCCTTGTACATGTCGATAACCCTTAGCGACAAGCCGAGCCTATATAGATGGTCACATTACCATCCGCGTCATCTTCTTCTTAAAGATCCATTTATTTTCAATGGCTCGCCGATCATCGTGCAAGTCAGTCAAAGTCCATACTTCGTTTTCATACATGGATCCTATCTCGGATTTCATGGCTTCTAGCCATTTAGCCGAATCTGGGCCCGCCATCGCTTCTTCATAGTTCGAAGGTTCACCGTTGTCTAACAACATGATTTCCAAGACAGGGTTGCCGTACCACTCACAGTGCGGGCGTGCCCTTGTGGACCTACGAAGTTCAGTAGGAGCTTGATCCGAAATACCTTGATCATCATCATTAACCTCCTCTCTAGTCGGTGCAGGCACCACAGGAACATCTTCCTGAGTTGCGCCATTTTCTGTTTCAAAAGGTAGTACTTCATCAAGCTCTACTTTCCTCCCACTTACTTCTTTCGAGAGAAACTCTTTCTCCAGAAAGGATCCGTTCTTAGCAACAAAGATCTTGCCTTCGGATCTGAGGTAGAAGGTATACCCAATGGTTTCCTTAGGGTATCCTATGAAGACGCATTTTCCGACTTGGGTTCGAGCTTTTCAGGTTGAAGTTTCTTGACATAAGCATCACATCCCCAAACTTTTAGAAGCAGCGACTTAGGTTTCTTCCCAAACCATAATTCATACGGTGTCGTCTCAACGGATTTCGACGAAGCCCTATTTAAAGTGAATGCGGCAGTCTCTAAAGCATAGCCCCAAAATGAGAGCGATAGATCGGTAAGAGACATCATAGATCGCACCATATCTAATAGAGTGCAATTACGACGTTCAGACACACCATTTCGCTGAGGTGTTCCAAGCGGCGTGAGTTGTGAAACGATTCCACATTTCCTTAAGTGTGTGCCAAATTTGTGACTCAAATATTCCCCTCCACGATCTGATTGTAAGAACTTTATTTTCCTGTCACGTTGATTCTCAACCTCACTCTGAAATTCCTTAAACTTTTCAAAGGTCTCAGACTTGTGCTTCATTAAGTAGACATACCCATATCTACTCAAGTCATCAGTGAGAGTGAGAACATAACGATAGCCACCGCGAGCCTCAATACTCATTGGACCACACACATCAGCATGTATGATTTCCAATAAGTTGGTTGCTCGCTCCATTGTTCCGGAGAACGGAGTCTTGGTCATTTTACCCATGAGGCATGGTTACTTGACGTGTCAAATGATTCGTAATCAAGAGACTCCAAAAGTCCATCTGCATGGAGCTTCTTCATGCGTTTGACACCTATGTGACCAAAGGCGGCGATTACCACAAGTATGTGGGACTATCATTATCAACCTTACATCTTTTGGTATTCACACTATGAATATGTGTAACATTACGCTCGAGATTCATTAAGAATAAACCATTTACCAGCGGGGCATGATCATAAAACATATCTCTCATATAAATAGAACAACCATTATTCTCGGATTTAAATGAGTAGCCATCTCGAATTAAACGAGATCCTGATACAATGTTCATGCTCAAAGCTGGCACTAAATAACAATTATTGAGGTTTAAAACTAATCCCGTAGGTAAATGTAGAGGAAGCGTGCCGACGCTGATCACATCGACCTTGGAACCATTCCCGACGCGCATCGTCACCTCGTCCTTCGTCAGTCTCCGCTTATTCCGCAGCTCCTGCTTTGAGTTACAAATATGAGCAACGACACCGGTATCAAATACCCAGGAGCTACTACGAGTACTGGTAAGGTACACATCAATTACATGTATATCACATATACCTTTAGTGTTGTCGGCCTTCTTGTCTGCTAAGTATTTGGGGCAGTTCCGCTTGTAGTGACCACTTCCCTTGCAATAAAAGCACTCAGTCTTAGGCTTGGGTCCATTCTTTGGCTTCTTCCCGGCAAGCTCGGCTTACGGTAGCGGCAACTCCCTTGCCGTCCTTCTTAAAGTTCTTCTTACCCTTGCCTTTCTTAAACTTAGTGGTTTTATTCACCATCAACACTTGATGTTCCTTTTTGATCTCCACCTCAGAAAACAGAGATTGAGAAGCAAATCTGTGAGATGATGAACAATGGCATTATTCGTCGCAGCACGAGCCCCTTCGCTTCTCCAGTGCTGCTGATTTCAGCATTGAATATACCTCAGGAATGGTCTTTTCCATCCCCTGCATATTGAAGTTCATCACAAAGCTCTTGTAGCTCGGTGGAAGAGACTGAAGGATCCTATCAATGACCGCGTCATCCGGGAGATTAACTCCCAGCTGAGTCAGGCGGTTGTGCAACCTAGACATTTTGAGTATGTGCTCACTGACAGAACTATTTTCCTCCATCTTACAACAGAAGAACTTGTCGGAGACTTCATATCTCTCGACCCAGGCATGAGCTTGGAAAACCATTTTCAGCTCTTCGAACATCTCATATGCTCCGTGTTGCTCAAAACACTTTTGGAGCCCGGTTCTAAGCTATAAAGCATGCCGCACTGAACGAGGGAGTACTCATAAGCCTTATCGCCAAGCGTTCATAACGTCTTGGTTCTCTGGGATGGGTGCTTCACCTAGCGGTGCTTCTAGGACATAATCTTTTTGGCAGCTATGAGGATGATCCTCGGGTTAGGACACAGTCCGTATAGTTCTTGCCATCATCTTTCGACTTGGTTTTCTCTAGGAATGCGTTGAAGTTGAGGGCAACATTAGCGTGGGCCATTTGATCTACAAGACATATTGTAAAGATTTTAGACTAAGTTCATGATAATTAAGTTCATCTAATCAAATTATTCATTGAACTCCCACTCAGATAGACATCCCTCTAGTCATCAAAGTGAAACATGATCCGAGTCAACTAGGCCGTGTCCGATCATCACGTGAGACGGACTAGTCAACGTCGGTGAACATCTTCATGTTGATCGTATCTTCTATACGACTCATGCTCGACCTTTCGGTCTTCCGTGTTCCGAGGCCGTAATACGTACATGCTAGGCTCGTCAAGTCAACCTAAGTGTATTGCGTGTGTAAATAAAGCTTACACCGTTGTATTCGAACGTTAGAATCTATCACACCCGATCATCACGTGGTGCTTGAAACAACGAACCTTCGCATAACGGTGCGTGATTAGGGGAACACTTTCTTGAAATTATTGCAAGGGATCATCTTATTTCAGCTATCGTCGTTCTAAGCAAATAAGATGTAAAACATGATAAACATCACATGCAATCAAATAGTGACATGATATGGCCAATATCATTTTGCTCCTTATGATCTCCATCTTCGGGGCGCCATGATCATCGTAGTCACCGGCATGACACGATGATCTCCATCATGGTGTCTTCATGAAGTTGTCATGCCAACGATTACTTCTACTTCTATGGCTAACGTGTTTAGCAATAAAGTGAAGTAATTTACATGGCGTTATTCAATGACACGCAGGTCATACAAAAAATAAAGACAACTCCTATGGCTCCTGCCGGTTGTCATACTCATCGACATGCAAGTCGTGATTCCTATTACAAGAACATGATCAATCTCATACATCACATATATTTCATTCATCACATCCTTTTGGCCATATAACATCACAAGGCATAAGCTGCAAAAACAAGTTAGATGTCCTCTAATTGATGTTGCATGTATTTACGTGGCTTCTATAGGTTTCTAGCAAGAACGTTTCTTACCTACGTAAAACCACAACGTGATATGCCAATTTCTATTTACCCTTCATAAGGACCCTTTTCATCGAATCTGATCCGACTAAAGTGGGAGAGATAGACACCCGCTAGCCACCTTATGCAACTAGTGCATGTCAGTCGGTGGAACCTGTCTCACGTAAGCGTACGTGTAAGGTCGGTCCGGGCCGCTTCATCCCACGATGCCACCGAAACAAGATAAGACTATTAGTGGCAAGAAAATTGACAACATCTACGCCCACAACAAGTTTGTGTTCTACTCGTGCATAGTAACTACGCATACACCTAGCTCTGATACCACTGTTGGGGAACGTAGCAGAATTTTAAAATTTTCTACGCATCACCAAGATCAATCTATGGAGTTATCTAGCAACGAGAGGAAAAGGAGTGCATCTACATACCCTTGTAGATCGCGAGCGGAAGCGTTCAAGAGAACGGAGTTGATGGAGTCGTACTCGTCGTGATCCAAATCACCAATGACCGAGCGCCGAACGGACGACACCTCCGCGTTCAACACACGCGTGCGGTTGGGAAGACGTCTCCTCCTTCTTGATCCAGCAAGGGGAAGGAGAGGTTGATGGAGATCCAGCGACCTGACGACGGCGTGGTGGTGGAAGCGGGGATCTCGGCAGGGCTTCGCCAAGCTCAGCGAGAGGGAGAGGTGTCACGGGAGGGAGAGGGAGGCGCCAGGGGCTAGGGTGCGGCTGCCCTCCCTCCCCCCACTATATGTAGGCCCCCTGGAGGGGCACCGGCCCTAGGAGATCCAATCTCCAAGGGGGGGGGCAAGGGGGTGGCTTGCCCCCCAAGCCAAGTGGGGCGCCCCCACCCCTAGGGTTTCCAACCCTAGGCGCAGGGGGAGGCCCAAGGGGGGCGCACCAGCCCACCAGGGGCTGGTTCCCTTCCCCACTTCAGCCCATGGGGCCCTCCGGGATAGGTGGCCCCACCCTGTGGACCCCCGGGACCCTTCCGGTGGTCCCGGTACAATACCGGTGACCCCCGAAACTTCCCCAACGGCCGAAAACGGACTTCCTATATATAATTCTTCACCTCTGGACCATTCCGGAACTCCCCGTGACGTCCGAGATCTCATCTGGGACTCCTAACAACTTTCGGGTTACCGCATACCAATATCTCTACAACCCTAGTGTCACTGAACCTTAAGTATGTAGACCCTACGGGTTCGGAGAATCTGTGAGACATAATGAGACGACTCTCCGGTCAATAACCAACAGCGGGATCTAGATACCCATGTTAGCTCCCACATACTCCTCGATGATCTCATCGGATGAACCACGATGTTGAGGATTCAATCAATCCCGTATACAATTCCCTTTGTCAATCGGTACGTTACTTGCCCGAGATTCGATCGTCGGTATCCCGATACCTCGTTCAATCTCGTTACTGGCAAGTCACTTTACTCATACCGTAATGCATGATCCGGTGACCAAACACTTGGTCACATTGAGCTCATTATGATGATGCATTACCGAGTGGGCCCAGAGATACCTCTCCGTCATACGGAGTGACAAATCCCAGTCTCGATTTGTCCAACCCAACAGACACTTTCGGAGATACCCGTAGTGCACCTTTATAGCCACCCGATTCACGTTGTGACGTTTGGCACACCCAAAGCACTCCTACAATATCCGGGAGTTGCACAATCTCATGGTCTAAGGAAATGATACTTGACATTTGGAAAAGCTCTAGCAAACGAACTACACGATCTTGTGCTATGCTTAGGATTGGGTCTTGTCCATCACATCATTCTCCTAATGATGTGATCCCGTTATCAATGACATCCAATGTCCATAGTCGGAAACCATGACTATCTCGTTGATCAACGAGCTAGTCAACTAGAGGCTCACTAGGGACATGTTGTGGTCTATGTATTCACACATGTATTACGATTTCCGGATAACACAATTATAGCATGAACAATAGAAAATTATCATGAACAAAGAAATATAATAATAACCATTTTATTATTGCCTCTAGGGCATATTTCCGACAAGCAACACTACTATCAGCGTCCGTCTTCCTCTTGAAGATCCATTTAATCTCAATGGCTCGCCGATCATTGGGCAAGTCAATCAAAGTCCATACTTTGTTCTCATACATGGATCTCATCTCAGATTTCATGGCCTCAAGCCATTTCGCGGAATCTGGGCTCATCATCACTTCCTCATAGTTCATATGTTCTTCATGGTCAAGTAACATGACCTCCGAACAGGATTACCGTACCACTCACAGTGCGGATCTTACTCTGGTTTACCTACGAGGTTCGGTAGTAACTTGATCTGAAGTTACATGATCATCATCATTAGCTTCCTCACTAATTGGTGTAGTAGTCACAGGAACATATTTCTGTGATGAACTACTTTATAATAAGGGAGCAGTGCAGTTACCTCATCAAGTTCTACTTTCCTCCCACTCACTTCTTTCGAGAGAAACTCCTTCTCTAGAAAGGATCCATTCTTAGCAATGAATATCTTGCCTTCGGATCTGTGATAGAAGGTGTACCCAACTATCTCCTTTGGGTATCCTATGAAGACACATTTCTCCAATTTGGGTTTGAGCTTATCAGGATGAAACTTTTTCTTATAAGCATAGCAACCCCAAACTTTAACAAAGGACAACTTTGGTTTCTTGCCAAACCACAGTTCATACGGTGTCGTCTCAAACGAATTTAGATGGTGCCCCCTTTTTTTACATGAATGCAGTTGTCTCTAATGCATAACCCCAAAACTATAGTGGTAAATCGGTAAGAAACATCATAGATTGCACTATATCCAATAAAGTACGGTTATGATGTTCGGACACACCATTATGCTGTGGTGTTCCAGGTGGCACGAATTTGTGAAACTATTCCACATTGTTTTAATTGAAGACCAAACTCGTAACTCAAATATTTGTCTCCACGATCAGATCGTAGAAACCTTATTTTCTTGTCACGATGATTTTCCACTTCACTCTGAAATTCTTTGAACTTTTCAAATGTTTCAGACTTATGTTTCATCAAGTAGATATACCCATATCTGCTCAAATCATCTGTGAAGGTCAAAAAATAACGATACCAGCCGCGAGCCTCAACACTCATCGGATCGCACACATCAGTATGTATTATTTCCAATAAGTCAGTTGCTCGCTCCATTGTTCCGGATAACGGAGTCTTAGTCATCTTGCCCATAATGCATGGTTCGCAAGCATCAAGTGATTCATAATCAAGTGATTCCAAAAGCCCATCAGCATGGAGTTTCTTCATGCGCTTTACACCAATATGACCTAAACGGCAGTGCCACAAATAAGTTGCACTATCATTATTAAATTTGCATCTTTTGGCTTCAATATTATGAAAATGTGTATCACCACGATCGAGATCCAACAAACCATTTTCATTGGGTGTATGACCATAGAAGGTTTTATTCATGTAAACAAAACAACAATTATTATCTAGCTTACATGAATAACTGTATTGCAATAAACATGATCCAATCATATCCATGCTCAATGCAAACACTAAATAACACTTATTTAGGTTCAACACTAATCCCGAAAATATAGGGAGTGTGCAATGATAATCATATCAATCTTGGAACTACTTCCAACACACATCGTCACCTCGCCCTTAACTAGTTCCTGTTCATTCTGCAACTCCCGTTTCGAGTTACTAGTCTTAGCAACTGAACCAGTATCAAATACCGAGGGGTTGCTATGAACACTAGTAAAATACACATCAATAATCTATATATCAAATATACCTTTGTTTACTTTTCCATCCTTCTTATCCGCCAAATATTTGGGGCACTTCCGCTTCCACTGACCAGTCCCTTTGCATTAGAAGCACTTAGTCTCTGGCTTAGGTCCAGACTTGGGCTTCTTCAATTGAGCAGCAACTTGCTTGCCGTTCTTTTAGAAGTTCCCCTTTCTTCCCTTTGTCCCTTTACTTGAAACTAGTGGTCTTGTTAACCATCAACACTTTGATGCTCTTTCTTGATTTCTACCTTCGTCGATTTCAGCATCGCGAAGAGCTCGGGAATTACTTTCGTCATCCCTTCCATATTATAGTTAATCACGAAGTTCTAGTAACTTGGTGATAGTGACTAGAGAATTTTGTCAATTACTATCTTATCTGGAAGATTAACTCCCACTTGATTCAAGCAATTGTAGTACCCAGACAATCTGAGCACGTGCTCACTGGTTGAGCTATTCTCCTCCATCTTGTAGGCAAAGTACTGTCAGAGGTCTCATACCTCTCGACACGGGCATGAGTATGAAATACCAATTTCAACTCTTGGAACATCAACATCTTATATGCTCCGTGGCGTTCAAAACCTTTTTGAAGTCCCGATTCTAAGCCATAAAGCATGGTGCACTTAACTATCAAGTAGTCATCATACCGAGCTTTTGTCAAACGTTCATAATGTTTGCATATGCTTCTGCAATAGGTCCGTCACCTGCGGTGCATCAAGGACATAATTCTTCTGTGCAGCAATGAGGATAATCCTCAGATCACGGATCCAATCCGTATCATTGCTACTAACATCTTTCAATATAGTTTTTCTCTAGGAACATATCAAAAATAATACAGGGGAGATAAACGCAAGCTATTGATCTACACCATAGATATGCTAATACTACCAAGACTAAGTTCATGATAAATTTAAGTTCAATTAATCATATTACTTAAGAACTCCCACTTAGATAGACATCCCTCTAATCCTCTAAGTGATCACGTGATCCATATCAACTAAACCATAACCGATCATCACGTGAAATGGAGTAGCTTTCAATGGTGAACATCACTATGTTGATCATATCTACTATATGATTCACGCTCGACCTTTCGATCTCAGTGTTCTGAGGCCATATCTGCATATGCTAGGCTCATCAAGTTTAACCCGAGTATTCTGCGTGTGCAAAACTGGCTTGCACCCGTTGTAGATGGACGTAGAGCTTATCACACCCGATCATCACGTGGTGTCTGGGCACGACGAACTTTGGCAACGGTGCATACTCATGGAGAACACTTTTATCTTGAAATTTAGTATTAGATCATCTTATAATGCTACCGTCAATCAAAGCAAGATAAGATGCATAAAAGATAAACATCACATGCAATCAATATAAGTGATATGATATGGCCATCATCATCTTGTGCTCGTGATCTCCATCTCCGAAGCACCTCCATGATCACCATCGTCACCGGCGCGACACCTTGATCCATCGTAGCATCGTTGTCGTCTCGCCAATCTTATGCTTCTACGACTATCGCTACCGCTTTGTGATAAAGTAAAGCATTACAGGGCGATTGCATTGCATACAATAAAGTGACAACCATATGGCTCCTGCCAGTTGCCGATAACTCGTTACAAAACATGATCATCTCATACAATAAAATTTAGCATCATGTCTTGACCATATCACATCACAACATACCCTGCAAAAACAAGTTAGATGTCCTCTACTTTGTTGTTGCAAGTTTTACGTGGCTGCTACGGGCTTAGCAAGAACCGTTCTTACCTACACATCAAAACCACAACGGTAGTTTGTCAAGTTGGTGTTGTTTTAACCTTCGTAAGGACCGGGCGTAGCCAAACTCGGTTCAACTAAAGTTGGAGAAACTGACACCCGCCAGCCACCTGTGTGCAAAGCACGTCGGTAGAACCAGTCTCGGCGTAAGCGTCTGGCGTAATGTCGGTCCGGGTCGCTTCATCCAACAATACCGCCGAACCAAAGTATGACATGCTGGTAAGCAGTATGACTTATATCGCCCACAACTCACTTGTGTTCTACTCGTGCATATGACATCTACGCATAAAACCATGCTCTGATACCACTGTTGGGGAACGTAGTAATTGCAAAAAAATTCCTACGCACACGCAAGATCATGGTGATGCATAGCAACGAGAGGGGAGTGTGTTGTCCACGTACCCTCGTAGACCGAAAGCGGAAGCGTTAACACAACGCAGTTGATGTAGTCGTACGTCTTCATGATCCGACCGATCAAGTACCGAACGGACGGAACCGCCGAGTTCAGCACACGTTCAGCCCGATGACGTCCCCCGAACTCTGATCCAGCCGAGTGTTGAGGGAGAGTTTCGTCAGCACGACGGCGTGGTGACGATGTGATGTTCTACCGACGCAGGGCTTCGCCTAAGCACCGCTACAATATTATCGAGGTGGACTATGGTGGAGGGGGGCACTGCACATGGCTAAATTATCAAACGATCAATTGTTGTGTCTCTAGGGTGCCCCTGCTCCCGTATATAAAGGAGCAAGGGGGGTGCGGCCGGCCTGGAGAGGGGGCGCGCCAGGAGGAGTCGTACTAACACCGGGAGTAGGACTCCCCCCTTTCCTAGTTGGATTAGGACTTGGGAGGGGGAAAGAGGTGGAGGAGAAGAAGGAAGGGGGGGGGGTGCCGCCCCCCTCTCCTTGTCCTATTCGGACTAGGGGGAGGGGCGCGTGGCCCTTGCCCTGGCCGCCTCTCCTCTCTTCCACCAAGGCCCACTAAGGCCCATTAAGTCCCCGGAGGGGTTCCGGTAACCTCCCAGTACTCCGGTAAAATCCTGATTTCACCCCGAACACTTCTGATATCCAAACATAGGCTTCCAATATATCAATCTTCATGTCTCGACCATTCCGAGACTCCTCGTTATGTCCGTGATCACATCCGGGACTCCGAACAACCTTCAGTACATCAAAACATATAAACTCATAATATAACTGTCATCGAAACGTTAAGCGAGCGGACCCTACGGGTTCGAGAACTATTTAGACATGACCGAGACTTGTCTCCGGTCAATAACCAATAGCGGAACCTGGATGCTCATATTGGCTCCCAAATATTCTACGAAGATCTTTATCGGTCAGACCGCATAACAACATACGTTGTTCCCTTTGTCATCGGTATGTTACTTACCCGAGATTCGATCGTCGGTATCTCAATACCTAGTTCAATCTCATTACCGGCAAGTCTCTTTACTCGTTCCGTAATACATCATCCCGCAACTAACTCATTAGTTGCAATGCTTGCAAGGCTTAAGTGATGTGCATTACCGAGAGGGCCCAGAGATTCCTCTCCGGCAATCGGAGTGACAAATCCTAATCTCGAAATACGCCAACCCAACAAGTACCTTCAGAGACACCCGTAGAGCACCTTTATAATCACCCAGTTACGTTGTGACGTTTGGTAGCACACAAAGTGTTCCTCCGGTAAACGGAGTTGCATAATCTCATAGTCATAGGAACATGTATAAGTCATGAAGAAAGCAATAGCAACATACTAAACGATCGAGTGCTAAGATAACGGAATGGGTCAAGTCAATCACATCATTCTCCTAATGATGTGATCCCATTAATCAAATGACAACTCATGTCTATGGTTAGGAAACATAACCATCTTCGATTAACGAGCTATTCAAGTAGAGGCATACTAGTGACACTCTGTTTGTCTATGTATTCACACATGTATTATGTTTCCGGTTAATACAATTCTAGCATGAATAATAAACATTTATCATGATATAAGGAAATAAATAATAACTTTATTATTGCCTCTAGGGCATATTTCCTTGATATTCACACATGTACTAAGTTTCCGGTTAATACAATTCTAGCATGAATAATAAACATTTATCATGATATAAGGAAATATAAATAACAACTTTATTATTGCCTCTAGGGCATATTTCCTTCATAGCCAGCGCCCGGCGTTCCGTGGCTCCATTCCGGGCTACCTTCCGGCGTTGAATCGCAACCGAGAGAGCTGGCATTTGCTTTTTTGGAAGGACTACTTTGATACAACAAATCCGTTGTTCAAACATCATAAATTCCGCCGTCGTTTCCATATGAGTAGGCATCTTTTCAACCATATTAGAGAGGGGGTGGTCGGCTATGATGACTATTTCGAGTGCAAAGAGGATGCCATTGGAAAGATTGGTTTCTCCTCTTATCAGAAATGCACTGCCGCCATCCGAATGCTTGCATACAGAGTGCCCGGTGATCTCATTGACGAGTAGGTCCGCATGAGCGAGTCTACATGCCTAGACTCCCTGTATAAGTTCTGCAAGGCTGTTATTGCTGTGTTTGGCCCTGAGTACTTGAAAGAGCCGACTCCTGAAGATACAGCCCGTTTGTTGGCGATGAATGCCAGCAGGGGCTTCTGAGGGATGCTTGGCAGCAGAGAAAGCATGCACTAGGAATGGAAGAACTCCCCTTCTGCTTGGCAAGGGCAGTATAAGGGCCATGTCAGGGCTTGCACTGTCGTACTAGAGGCCGTGGCGTCTCAAGATCTCTTGATCTAGCACTCTTTCTTTGGCATGGCCAGATCATACAATGATATCAGTGTGCTTCAACGCTCGCCGGTGTTTACTAGGCTAGCCGAAGGCAACAACCCACCGGTGAACTTTACTATCAACGGCCACAACTACGACAAAGGATACTACCTGGGTGACGGTATCTATGCTCAGCGGACCACTATTGTGAAGACAATCCCCAACCCTGTTGGAGAGAAGAGGAAAAGATTTTCCCAAGAGCAAGAGAGTGCTAGGAAGCACGTCGAGCGTGCCTTTGGTGCTTTGCAATCTCGATGGGGCATCGTTCGGTATCCTGCGAATACTTGGAGCACGCAGAAACTGTGGGAGGTGATGACTGCTTGTGTGATCATGCACAATATGCTCATAGAAGATGAGCGCCCGGAACGTCTGTACGATCAAGGGTTTCAGTTTCAAGGTGAGAATGTTGTGCCTGAGCATGAAGGAGCGGCACCGTTTGAACAGTTCACCCAATTTCACCATGACATGCGTGATTGAGAAACTCACGTTGCAACTGCAAAATGATTTAGTTGAGCATATGTGGGCTCATGTTGGCAACCAATAGATGTATCTTCTTTATTCGGCTTGCAAAACTATGTGAAACATTTTTACTTTTATTAGGCTTGTAAAACTATGCTATTTTATTTGGTTGAAACTATGTTATTTGACTATATGTTTGAATGCAAAAGCTGCGTGTGAAACAATGCAAAAATAAGCTATTTGTTGAAATAGGGCAGCCAGCCGGCCACCCCGACACATATGGATCGGCGCATTGGGCGCACTGCCGACCCAAATCTAAAATAAGGCGGACGCCGGGCGGGCGGGCGATTCAAATGAATAAAAAGCGTACAAAAGCGTTGTCCAAATCGCCCCGTTGTAGTTGATCTTACTGTATTATATATATTACTCCTTACGCTCGTATATTTCTTTACTGAAGGAGTAGATGATAAATCGTCGTTCGGCTGCAAGGATGCAAGTTAAAACTTGGAATTCAATAACTCTCGAACGTTTAGATTTTGAGCATTTCGTCCCGAATGTTTTTACATGGCCACTTTAGTTCATAGGGGATGATAACTTTAGTTAATACGAGATGGCAACTTTGTCCTTTTTCGTTTTTTGTCAGAAAATTGTTATGTTTCCTTAATCTCACGCAAACAAAACTTGTCATCTAAACCCATTCAGGTTGTCATGCTTAACTCCCGAACGTTCTAGAGTTATCATTACCGTAAAACTTTCTGCATCACCGCAATGACGATTCTGTCCACAGCGGACGGTGACCTCAGTGCTGTTGTGCTGATGAGCCACCCGATGGATCGACCTGAGCTGCAAATAGTTAACTGACAACTTGACCTCCCGTTCTCGCTGACGACCTGACATGATGGAGCTTAGTTGCCTTGCCATCGGCTGGCGTCGGCGTCGGCATCGACCAGCCAACGACTGAAAGAGATGTGTTTTGGTCTCTTCATTTAGCCGTGGCGTTGGTGCAATCAATCAGCTACTATTCCTGGTTTCCCCGCGGTCCCGTGCCTTCTAAGCTGCAAGCTCATCATATCTTAAGTCTCAAAGAAAGGGCCAGTTGCTTAATTAGTTTGCTCCCTGACCCTGAGGCCCGAGGCTGAATGGCTACTTGCTTCATGATTCATCATCGTGCAACTTGTATAAGCAGGACTCCTTTGACCTCCAGAGACCTACAGTTCTCATCTTTTCTCTACTGAAACCACCTAGCGCAGCGCGGTGTAATCAACCACGCCACATTTTGGACGTTTCACCTGGCCTTTGCCATGTGGAGCAAGATTAGACCTGCCATGCCCGCATACTTATCCAGCAACAATGGTTTCGGAAAGTATACACTGTCCACGTTGATTGGCCTGGCCCACGTCAAACGTGTAGGCAATCAACTCGATCGGTCGCTTGTGGCTGGCTATATAGCTATATATAAGTCTTCCCAAATGAATTACAGCCACAAGTTAAAACGCTTAGTGGAAAACCATGAAGAGAAGCCTTGCTGAAGCTACGAGTGGATGCCACGCTGGAATGTGGCAGATATTTTAGACTGGCCGGATAACTCGGAATCGCACGGATGACAGACACATTCAGTACGCAGAATCTGTACTGGTGTCGTTCGGCATACGTCCAACTCGCCGTATACAAAAAAGTCCAAAGGCGTACTGGTCGAAAAGCAGTCAAATTCAAAAGCACATTCGAAAGAGGAAAGGTAACAGGGATATGTGTGTGTCCGACAAAGAAATAGCAGGCGAGGCCGGCAGAGTCGTGGTAATATCTACAGAGTACAGCGCAGAGCCACTCCGTGGTCCATACGCCATACCGTCTTTCCTTTCCGCCATGATGTGTCATCTTTCGGTCGCAGCTGTTCAACGGCCAGGGAAAAGGCACACCACTTACTTGTATATAGGGATGTTTTTTTTTTCTTGTAATTAGCTTGTTTTAAGTAATGATTATGTTGAGGCAAGAGCAATGCATAGGCGAGCCCCATGTCTGCATGATCATGAAACTGTGGATGGCTTCAGCACTCACTCGTCTAGCAGTTTGGCGGGACGGGCCCAAGGAAAGGCGTTCGTTCTTTTCTCTCGTGTGTAACCCAAAGCGGGCCGGGCTTAATTGTGAAGGTTGCCTCCTAGATTCAGAACGCACTTCACGCAACGAACTTGATACGAACGTTGCTGTATTTAGGTAGATCCCATTATCAAAACATTTTAAAGCTTTGATTATTTTTCATCAAGCTTAATCCAGATTAGCGAAATACTAAATGGACACCAAGCTGCATTTTCGACAAAGGGGGAATTTATTGGCTCAAAATGAGTATAAAAAAGATGCACAACACAATGAGCACACTGCACACACCCAGGAATGTATGGCTTAAATTAAAAACTGTAAAATTCACCCCACTTTCAAAAAATTATGAAAAAAATACACATGTACCTAGAGACATAATGTACATGTGTGTAATTTTTCAGGTGGAAATACGTTAAATCGAGAACTACACAAAGAAGACAAATCTGGGGCTTTTTAGCATGTGTACTGTTCAACCTCAAAGTCCATGATTTTTTTGTGCAACTCGTAATTCATGGTATTTCAACCTAAAATTTTACACACACACACACACACATTACATCCTTGAATACATGTGTATTTTTTGTAATATTTTTTAAGGTTTGAATTTTGGAATTTTCAAAATTAAGGTCTCCATGGAGTTCGGTCTCCAAAATGGCCTACTCCCAGATTAGTAACATCACAAGATTATTAATATGAAAAATCACATGCATAGATTAGAAACATCTAGTACATACACATATGGACCAAAAGGCTATGTCAACTGAGAGAGGTTAGAACATACGAGTTCACTACAAACTACGGTGGAACGACTTTACTGGCCATGATGGTGAATGGTCATCTGCAATAGAGAAAATAGTGAAAGCTCGAGGATTGACATCGAGGAGGTAATGGATTAGAAGTGGTCAGTTGCACGGAGACGCTACCCATAAACATTGATTTTGGGCCTCACATATGTGGTTTGATTCAGCCTAGCTAAGAAAATACAGGCAGCGAACCATATTTTGCATTGCGTTTGGTTTGCCAGAAAGCTCCAGGTTGCATGATAGCAAAAACAAGCCCACGACATCTGGTTGCAAGTCTTTGCTCACATGCAACGAGCCGTTGTTTGGTTACGTGCGAGACATGTGGTGTGGTAACCTTTTCTTCAAGTGATGAGGTTGTCAGCACACATAGTCACAATAACAACAACACCACCAACAACAACAACAGTGAAGAACATAGATTAAACTACTTTAACACACATAGATTTAATCACAATCAAAGGCACAATTGTGGCACCCCGTTCAAATACCACTGAATTTAGACGAAGGCCGCACACGTCAGCCCCGAAAATCACTCTGGCGTGCGCATTTACAATATGAATCATGGATACATGCCATTCCACAAGAGAGCTTTATTGATCAACATGACTTTACAAGAGTCATTGTACATAGCTCTATGACTAAATACAAATATTTGTGTAGGGAACCTAATGTTTAAGGGTCGTATGGTCTTGGCTCAAATCCACATGGATTTGACTGGGTCATTCTTCTAGCGCATGAATACTTCGGCTCCTTGCTAGTGGACCACGGATTCTATGCTGAACATGGCCGTGTAAAAAGCTGACGAGTACATTTGAATATACTCGCAAGTCAATCAATCACAATCCCAAGAAAACATTCCAAGGCACTCAAGCATGTAAATCACCGAGCAAGATAAATAAGTGAAGTAACTGTAGTATGATAACAATAAAGCATAACAAGTAAAACAACCATGGTATCCAATCCATCACCATGATCACTGCACGACCATGTATTACTTTCCTGCGGTCCGTTGACCGTCTTTGTCATAGACATCTAGTGGCTTAACCTCAAGTACCTGACATATGCATATGTCTAGGTCCTTTCACTGGAAGTCTGACAAATCTCATATTTCCTTGTTTCATAATCTCAATATCATCCTGTTACGTTTATAAATCCGGACTCGACAATGACCAAATAATGTGACCTAGTACAAACTATGTCCTTGACCGAGGACGTGAATATTCGAATACATGTTTCACTCTTCAGAGGATGTGCACTGTACCCATACTATGGACAACAGTCCAACGAATCTCTTCTATAGCATTGCAATTCTACCATATCACTGAAATACCTGCAATATATCCTAGGAGAGTAAACTGGGTCCTTGCCACCTCGTGGCACAACTCGTCCACTACGGAGTGCATTAACGTTCTCTCTGTGCAATCTTACCAACCTAGGCTCTCGTAGTTGAATGAAAGTTTTTGGGCCAAGGAAATAGTGACCGTCCAACTATCCATCTTTGGTGATACGCCTCAAAGTCATTAACTATAGACGAGCTAGGGCCTTCACATAAAGGAAAATGTGGTCGCAAGGATGAGTTCGTTTTAGTGGCACTATGACTTGATCTAGCCGGTGGAGGAGGTTGTTATTATTATTTTTTGTTCTTTATCGTTACCTCGAGTGACATACCACCGGTCACGTTAGTAATACACGCGGTAAAGCAAGATGAAATAGTATGAAAGCATAACAACCTAACTCCATATTAGCTCTTCATACGAGGCATTAGTGCGATAATATCAATAGCATAAAGTGCAACCAATGTAAACAAAGTAAGCGGTAAATCCAAGTAAAACTATGCAAAGCTCTATCAAGCCTAGCTTTAACATTAGTTGCAAAGTATTTGAGTGAGCAATCTTTCACCACTTCCTGAAAAGATCTCATTTGACTCTCTGGTCTAGCATTGACATCAAACTGCTCGTCAACATGAAGAATTTCATTAAAATCGCCCATACACATCCAGGTCTCATGCTCAATAGCAAAAATACTCCTGATGAAGCGCCAAGTGTGATGCATGTTCCACTCGTGGCTCCCCATACGTACAAACCAGTTAAATTCCAATTATATTTCTTGATTTTTACATCAATGTGCGAGATACTGTAATTTTCCAATGCGGTATCAATTTCCGAGGACCAAAACAGTCCAACACCTCCACTAAGGCCATCTTTCACGATAGGAAAGAAATAAAAATAAACCTAAAGAAAACTTAAAAAAATTACTCTATTGCCCTTTATCTTATTTTCCATGACAAACGGTAGTCAGGGCCTTCCTACTTCTCCACCTTGCAAAGCTCCCGAACTGACCAAGGATTCCCAAGCCCATTGTGGTTCCAACTCAAAGCATTCATTGATCCGGGCAGCGGTGACTAGTAGTCATTTCGGAAGATTTAGAGGTGTAGGATCTAAAGTGTGTATAGAGAGAGGGGGGGTGATTAAACTACTTGACCAATTAAAAATCTACGATTTTCCCAATTTTAGTTGTGGGTAGATTTTAGCAATTATCACAAGTCAAGCAACCAACCTACACATGCAATTCTAAGAGTATAGCAGCGGAATATAAAACATTGCATATGAAGGTAAAGGGAAGGGTTTGGAGAAGGCAAAAGCAATTGTGACACGGAGATTTTTGGCGTGGTTCCGATAGGTGGTGCTATCGTGCGTCCATGTTGATGGAGACTTCAACCCACGAAGGGTAACGGTTGCGCGAGTCCAGGGAGGGCTCCACCCACGAAGGGTCCACGAAGAAGCAACCTTGTCTATCCCACCAGGGCCATTATCCACGAAGGACTTGCCTCACTCGGGTAGATCTTCACGAAGTAGGCGATCTCCTTGCCCTTAGAAACTTCTTGGTTCAACTCCACATCATGACGGAGGCTCCCAAGCGACACCTAACCAATCTAGGAGACATCACTCTCCAAAAGGTAATAGATGGTGTGTATATGATGAACTCCTTGCTCTTGTGCTTCAAATGATAGTCTCCCCAACACTCAACTCTCTCTCATAGATTTGGCTATGATGGAAGAAGGATTTGAGTGGAAAGCAACTTGGGGAAGGCTAGAGATCAAGGTTCAAATGGTTGGAATGGAATCTCTTGATCTCAACACATGAGTAGGTGGTTCTCTCTCACAAAATGAATGGTGGAAGTGTAGGCACATTCTGATGGCTCTCCTCTATGAGGAAGAAGGGGTGGTGGGGTATATATAGCCTCCACACAAAATCCAACCGTTACACACTTTTGACTCATTTTGGTGACACCGATTAGGAAACTCGGTGGCACCGATCTGTTCAAAAATATGGACATTAGGAATCTCGGTGGGACCGACTGGAACAACTCGGGGGGACCGATGTGCTAGATCTTAGGGCAAACATCATCTCGGCGGCGCCAATTGCGTCAACTTGGTGGGATTGAAGTGAAGCGATAAGCAACAGAGAGTCTGTCAAGCCAACTCGGTGAGACCGATTGCATATACTCGGTGGCTAAATGCAATAGATCACAGAGCGCTGCCAAGGTCATCTCGGTGGGACCGAGATCCTATCGATGTGACCGAATCGTTAGAGTTTCTGGCAGTGGCTATGTCAAATGAACTCGGTGGCTCCGGTAGAAAGAATCGGTGGGGCCGAGTTTGGAATTAGGGTTTGGACATATTTGGATGTAGAAAGTGGCTAAGGGTTTTGGAGCAATATCACTAAGCACTTTGAGCAAGTAGACCATTACGCAACACCTCATCCCCTTTTAATAGTATTGGCCTTCCTATGGACTCAATGTGATCTTGGATTACTTAAATAGAAATGAAGAGTCTTGAGCTTTTGCCAATCTTTGTCCTTAGCATTTTGAGGGGTCCAATCTCTAGTCCATGCCATGCCAATCATTGAACATCCTGAAATATTTATCTTGAATGGATATTAGTTCAATGAGCTATATGTTGTTATGAATTACCAAAACCACCCGGGGATTAGTTGCACTTTCAATCTCCCCCTTTTTTGGTAATTGATGACAACATACAGATCAAAGCTTTGACAAATGATTAAATAACTGAAATACATCGTCACTTTGAGAAGTATGTCATAAGCAAGAGCTCCCTCTAAATTTGTGCATTATTAAAAATTTGCGTTTGAATGCAAATGCACAATTGATTAGGATCATGGGTCACTCTTCCATGTCACATACACCTTGGTGGAGCGCACAAAATGATATGAGTGAAATAACATGCACGCATCACCAAAGACATAAGTGAATGATCATACACAAATAATTGTAGGGATAAGCATTAAGCACACATTAAGCAAAGTATGATCAACCACACAACCAAACATAGTATCGCACGAGCATCAAACGATCAAGTAGCACGGGTCAAACAGACATAGTAGCAAAAACCCAATAAAACGAAAGAGCAAAAGCGAGACTCTCTCTCTCTCTATCAAAGCCTATGATCTATACAATTTCTCCCCCTTTGGCAACAAGTACCAAAAAGCTTGAAAAGGCATAGAGCTATGCGTCTCTCTAGGCACGATCCTCTGGAGCTCCTAAAGGGGTCTTCTGGCTTGTGGCTCCGGTGTGCGTAGATGGCATGGAGAGAAGTGCATCTGCAAATGTCTCTAAAGATGTCTGCTGGACCGGTGGAGTAGACACTAGAGGTGGCAGTGGAGCAGTAGCGGCAGGTGCAGAGTGAGTAGGCCTCGTGTCTGCAACTGGCACATCTGAAGATCTGGGTGCCCTGAGTACAGTCTGGAACCTCCGAGTGGTAGGTCTCTCATCTCCACTGTCCTTGGTAGCAATCCTGCTTCTCTCAACATCTGCCTGCAGTTTTTCCACAATTGTCTGAACCTCGTTGATTTTCACATCAAGATTATGAATCTTTGTCTCGACAACCCGCTCTAGACTCTCATGGTTCTTGGAGATGTTGTCCAGACTCCTCAATCCTCATGGTGGCCTCTATTAGATATGTCATCTGATCTTTGACTTGAGAGGTTTGCAATGGGTGCATTGGGATCTACGGCTTCCTGAACTGCTTTAGCTACTGCTGCCCAAGCCTTATCTTGAGCCTCAACTAATGTGGGGTGTGAGGAATCCATCACCACCGCATTATCCTCGAACTCTGGCAGAAGAGGAAGGTGCTCACGATCTAGTAGATATGTGTTTGTACCAACTTTGGAGTTGATAAGCATCTGAATGTGTGGGACATATCCACAAGACCTCTTCTGGTCAGCAGCTGACCGTCTCTACAATCAAACTCATAAATTTGAACTTCTGAAGTGGGGAGTCAAACAAGTGAAGCAAATTGATGGAGTGGCAACATATCATCACTACAAAAAAATACACATCCGTGACATTTTGGGCCGAACGGATTTTTTTCTATCATGCTTATGACACCTCTATGACGATAATTGTGGCAAAACCACGTATCATCATAGATGTGGTGGGATCCTACTTCTATGACAAAAAATCATGACAGAAAATGGGATTTTCATCCTAGGCGGGCCGGGGACGCACCTGCATGACATTCTTTGGGCCATCCATGACGGAAAAAAATCATGGTAGAAGCGATGGCGAGGAAAATACCGGGGAGTTCCCGGTTACGGTGGGTGGTCGGCGCCGAGTGATGCATGGAGGTTTGCGTGTTTCTCTCGTACACGTAGACGTGTGTGTGCGAGGCTTTGGGCTCTAACTGAACCCGAGCGAGGCGTTCGCTTACTGAACCTGAGCGATTGCACCAGCTACGTTACTGAACCCGAGCGATCAATCCCTTGGCTGTTAACTGAACCCGAGCGATTCCTTTGCTACTCCTACTAAGTGAAGCCGATTGAACCTGCCTCTTGATGAACAGTGACTGTTGTTGGGGGATTGGATGAACACAGTTCCTGGTGGGAGTTGGATCAAAAGGACCCCGTGGTATAGTAGAGGCCGTTGCCGCTGGATGAACAGGACCCCGATCGAGGAGGCCGCCACACACCCGAGCCGGTTGGGGGTGGATGAACAGGACCTCGTGGAGGGATGGTTGAACAGTAGCCGGTGGAGGCTGGATGAACAGTAGCTGGTGGAGGCAGGAGGAAGTCGACGATGGATGAACAATAGCAGGTGGAGGCTGGAGGAAGTCGACGGTGGATGAACAATAGCCCGTGGAGGCTGGAGCGAGGCAGTAGACGGTGGATGAACAGTAGCCCGTGGAGTCCCGTTTTGCGGTACGCCACACCCCTCCCAATGAACAGGACCTCATTTCGATCGTAGGCGCTCCAACACAAGTCTGTTTCCTCCATTTTGCGGTACGCCACACCCCTCCCGATCAACAGGACCCCGTTTTGACCGTAGGAAGTCAAAGAGAAGTCCGTTTCCTCCGTTTTGCGGTGCGCCACACCCCTCCCGATGAACATGACCCCGTTTCGACCATACGCGGTCGAACAGAAGGCTGTTTCCTCCGTTCTGCGGTGTAACATCCCAAAATTCTAAATTTTGGAATGTTATAAACAAATAAATAGATTTGATTGATTGCTTGATTGATTGACTGAAAGTGAGTGAATTCGAAACTTTTTGAAAGTTAGATGAGAGGGAATAAAAGGACTTTCCCAAACTTTCATTTGCTTTTATGATCTTCGAATTCAAATTCTTTTCATCACAAAACCACGGAGAGAAGATGACATGACTTCTTCCATTTATTTAAATGACAAGGGGTGTTGAAAATATTTGAATTTCATTTGGAAAATATTGCCAATTTCAAACTTTATGCAACTCAATGATTTTCACGAGCGAAGATAAAATGACTTCTTCAAAACATATGAAATATGAGTTGGAAGTTTCATTATTTCATATTTGGGATTTCTCAAATTTTGAAAATAGGATCATTGGATTTATTTAATTATCTTCATAAAGTTTTTCCTATAAAAATATTTTGAGAGGGAATAATATGACTTTCCCAATATTTAGGAAAAATGGAGATATTATAAATAAATCAAAATTTGGTTTTGGAAGATTTATTTTGCTTAGGCAAAAATGAGCATTTTAAAAATATATGCATGTTTGCCGCTTTTTAAAGTTCATTTTGTTCGACTCATTTTTAGGAGTCGGGAAAATTTGTTTTATTTAATTTGGAGTTCATTTGGTATTTTTTTAATTCTTTTGATTTAATTTTATTTAAAAAAATGCGTCATTTCTGGCCAAGGCCCAGCCAGCCAGCTGTGCCCCACCAGCCCCGCCCACCTCCTCCTCCCTCGCCCTTGGCCAGTCTCCTTCGGGGAGGCCGCCGCCTCGAGTCCCTTTGACCAGCGACCCCTTGCCTCGCCCAGGCGCGCCTCTCCCCCTCCCATAAATACCCGGCCCCCCTCTCTCTCTCGCCCAACGCCGCGCGCCCTCACCGCGCCTCTCCCGATCCGACGCCGCCTCGCCGAAACGCCGCCCGCCGTCAGCCGGGAGCACCCGCCGCCCTCGTCGCCCTCCGGAGCCCCTCGCCGACCCGCCGCCACCCATGACCCGCCCGACCACGGAGCCTCACGGAGAGCCTGGAGGTAGCCGCCCGCCGATCCGGTTTTCCCTAATAACCGACCGGTTTTTTTATAAAAAAATGTGTTCGGTTTTTAAAAAAACCTAGATTGGTTTTATTTTTTCGGTTTTCTTATTTAGTGAACGTTCACCGACCCGCTCGTTTCAATGAACGTGTTCGTTGGATTAGTTCTGTTAACGAACGTCCGCTATTTAATCCGTTCGCTGCTTTTTCTTTTAATCGGATTTAATCCATTATTTTTCGATTCGATTTACGGTCCGATTTTCAAATCTGTTTTATTTCTTGCTCGTTTATCGGAATCAGGTGATTCAAGCGCCTGGAGTTTCGTAACGAAACCGCCGTTCCGACTAACCTACTTTCACAGAGTTTTGCTACTGTGAAATTTTGACATAATTTCCGATTTGCTAAACCGAGTCGTTCTCCCGAGTTTCGACTTTCGATGCTTTATTTGATTCGATTCTTTTGCAACTGTGGTTCTTAAGATGAACTATCTGGTTAGATCTTTATTCGAGATTTCCCGTGCATTAGATGAGTGCTTATTGTATGCTTGTTGTTTGTCTGCGTTAGATCACTGAGTGCGCTCGTTACTTGAATCTCTAGGTCTCATGGATCGTCAAAGAAGGCAAGTAACACTTTGATCATACTCTTCTCATACCCAGCTTTTTATGCATTAGATTAAACCCTCAAACACTTGCATGTTTAGGATCTAATTAAATTGTGGGATGGGAAGTAGATTGAGGTAGTACCTATTACTGCTTTTACTTATGAAACCTTGGGAGTTACTTCTACGTTTGCTTGATTATGCCATGCTATGCTAGTAGACGTGGATTGGGTGAGTGAATATCCATGACAGATGTGAGATTGATAATTAATGGTTTATCTAAGGTGGCAACCTAAACACACATCTGGGTGGATTGAGGCACCGGGTTTCTATCAGGACTTGCCTCAGTATTTCTTGGACCGCCACCTGTGCTCTAAGGGATCATAAGATTATTCAAACTAGAAACTTCCGTGTGCAGCCACAAGCCATTATGGGCTCTGGCATAGTTGACTAAGTTGTGCGAACTCTTACGGGTAGGCTAGCTGATGTAGGGGATGTAGGTTGGTACGGTCTACCCACATGTAAGGTGCTAAGCGCTTACGAAAGACTATGTCTCGGTCATCCGTTTCTCAAACACCATGTAGTGCGAGAACCAAGCGGAGGCGATCGAGTCTTGTGGGGAAAAGTGCAAACCTCTGCAGAGTGTAAAACTAATCATGATTAGCCGTGTCCCCGTTATGGACATCTTGAGTATCTAGTTCTTGGATTATCCTGTTGATCTCATCACGTTACTTAATAAAATTTGTTTGGGTTTAATGAGTACTTTTTAATTGGGATTGAGGATGCTGTCAACCATTCTCAATGTTCAACAACCATCATGATAGTTAAATAAATTTATTTCCTTTGAAGTAGGGAAAAATTGGCTTTTTAAAAAACTGTAACCATAGAGCTTTCCACCAGCCATATATGCATGTAGTATAGCCTATTCTTTCATTACTCTCTATGTGTTACATTGCCGGCATATTCCATGTCTTGACCCGTTTTGGCTGCAACTTTTCATGTTGCAGACTTTTCAGACGACGAGTAAGTGATACGTTAGGGTTACGATTTCCTATACTCAACTTTGCCGTTGGTGTTGATGGGAATCCACAACCTTGTTGCTTCCGCTATATTTTGGATTGAGGTAATAGTATTTACGTTACTTTATACATGTGATTTACCTCTGTTATAAATCCTTGAGTAATCGTGTGTGTCAAAGATACCGATCCGTGGATGACACGAAGCACGTAGACTTGATCCATTCAGGTCGGGTCGCTACAAGATGGTATCGAGCACATGTTGACTGTAGGACGTGACCCTAGAAAATGGCAAGCCCATAGGAAAGATTTTTCTCTACAACTTTCTTTTTCAAAAAGATCTTTTACCTCTCTTCTCTTCTGAGCTTATTCAAATATTCCTTTTAGTGAGACCATACCCTTTTTCCCTTTTGACCACTCGAAGATTTGACCGATGAGACCACTCCAAGGAGACAAGATATCGGACAACTAAGACCATTTGGAATGAAGAGGATTTTACCGTGTAAATGGAAACTACAACTGTTGAAGACTCCTAAGACTATGAGATCTTGAAGGCTCTGAAGAATTCCCAGATTTTTATGACCTAGGAAGTTTATGCTTATGGAACTTGGCAGACTATGGAAGTTGTCAATACCCGAGATCAAGGTGTATCGGAGAAAGACCGGAACATGGAGCATAGAACTCAAAGTTTTGTCAGGAGAACCCTAAGGCAGGAGATATAAATTATGGAATGATAGCTCATGGAAATGACAAGAGCAGAAACACGCTATCCATGAGGTTATCACCCGCATATGGTATTGCCACTGTGCTGAGTTAAGCATGCATTTCCTCAGAAAGGATTGGATGGTAGGAGGTCAAGGAGCATCTGTCGTGAAGGATGCGCTTTTAACACTGCTGGTGTATCACCAGGATCTGGAGCATTACATCAAGGATTTTAAGATGGATATGCAGGAAGCTATATTTGACAAGGAGGCAAATTCGTGAAGCACTTGGAACCAGAAGCTGAAAGTAGCCAAACTGGAGGAACAAAATCTCGAGATACCGGAGATTCGTCAGGACTGAAGGACAGTAGGATCATGGTTCATGTCAAGGAAGTTGAAGTCAGAAGTTTGGAATGCAACTCCAGAAATATTAAAGGATGTCGCGAGAGACTTCGCGTCAACAGAGATGATCTGGCAAAAAAACTTGAGAAGCACAAGCATGATCAGAAGGAGCCATCAGAGACATGATCAAGATTGGAAGAGTTTGACGACTTTGAAGATCTATTGACCTTTAGAAGACCAAACCCTTGTTATACCCTACGTTAGATGCGTGATTGTGAGCTGTCATTTGTTTGATGTTTTTCCGACAGCCATAATAAAATCTGTCTTTTCAAAACTTTTGTTTGTATTGTGTGCATCCCTCTCGATCTCTCTTATCCCACCCCAAACCCATGGACCCGTTAGAGGACGAATGGAGATGAGCTTGTATTCTCTGGACCGATGAGTCAATTGGAGACGGACCGATGGATTCGTAACATGGAGGATCACATGAAGAATAACCCGATAGTCGGAAAAGATATGACCCAAAGATGCTCGCAATGCTTTGAAAGAGGTGCTTTGCTATCTAGTGGAGGATGTACCAAACCATCATTGTGGCAGGAGGAGTAACCACTTGGGAAGAATTTAAGTTGACTTTGCTAAAGTCTCGGTGCGTGTCCCGAAGTTGAAGCCTTATGGAAATGATATGGAGAAAGTGCATGCAAGCCTTGTGGAGAAATAGGATATAACCATAAATAAAACAAGGACGAATACCCTCATAATCGGAGGATTACCAAAGGAGTTAGCCGAGGATTTTCAGGGAACTTTGATTGGAGATTATTCCCAAAAGGTTTTGTTGTAGCAATGGAAGTTCAGTCTACATTGTTGAGAAAGATCCGTGAAGCTCAGAAGGATGACAAAGATATTGTTGAGGTAAAAGAGAGGATGAGCAAAGGAAAAGCCAAAGGTTTTCGTAAGGATGAGCACGACACCTTATGGTTTGAGGACAGTGTACATGTACCCAATAATGCAAAGATCAGGAAGTTAAAACTTCAGGAGGCTCATGACTCACCATACTTGATTCGCCCTGGAAACACCAAGATGTATTTGGATTTGAAGGAGTGTTTCTGGTGGACTGGTATGAAGAAGGATATTATGGAGTATGTAGTCGTAAGTGATGCATGCCAGAGAAAGTAAAAGCAGAGCATCAGAAGCCAGCAGGATTACTACAGCCTATGCCGATACTCTAATGGAAGTAGGATAAGCTTGGCATGGATTTCATTACCGGATTTCCCAGAACCCGATTGGGATATGATTCTATCTGGGTAGTAGTTGAATAGCTTGACCAAAGTGGCTCGCTTTATTCCAGTGAAAAACCACCTATACAAGTGTGAAGTTGGCCAAGATATATATTGGACAAGGATCGTATGTCTGCATGGAGTTTCGAGGACCATCGTAGAGGAACACAGTTTACCTCAAAGTTTTGGAAACAATGCACCGGACTTTGGATACTAGGCTAGAGTTCAAGACAGCCTTTCATCCGCAGTATGATGGATAAATTAAGAGAGTCAATCAGATACCGGAGGACATGTTGAGAGCGTCGCGCTAAATTTTGGATCTAGTAGTGATGATAATCTACCTTACGCTGAGTTCTCATACAACAAAGGTTACCAAGTCGGTTTGAAGATGGCCCTTTTGAAGCTTTGTATGGGAGAAGGAGCCAGACACCGTTGATGTGGTATGAAGTTGGAGACCGTCGATTGTTTGGACCAAATGTGATCAAGGATGTCAAGAGAATATTAAGTTGCTTGAGATAGACCGAAGGTAGCTCGATCCAGTGTAAGAGTTATGCAGACTCAAAAACGCAAGGAGGTAGTCTATGAAATCAGAGACAGAGCATATCTTCGTGTGCCCCCTCTGTGAGGAGTTAATCGATTTGGAGTTAAGGGAAAGTTAGCCCCGAGATTTGTAGGACCATACCGAGTTGGAACGTATGGGAGAAGTTACCAACAAGTTGGAGTCACCCGAAGGACTATCAGGAGTTCATGATGTGTTTCACGTTTTCCAGTTGAAGAAGTGCCATGCAGAGATGGACAATATTCCCCTGTAAGAACGCTTGACCCTGGAAAGGATAATGAGGTTCCACGAAGTGGAGTATGGATTTCATAAGTATAAGTTTTATCACGGTATGTGGGACATCCCACGAGGATGAAGAGATGAAGTGTTATTGGATAGAAAGGGGTATGATGTTGGAAATATGGATCTATGGAAATTCCATGATGAGTCTGAGTAATCAAGTCCTAGTTTGGTGCCAATAGCAGGAAGGAAGACAGTACAATTGGATGGATTTTAAGTATGCCAGGAAGTTGGATGTTGGGATAATGATCAGTTGCCCAGATGATGTGTTCAAGGATTATAAGTGATGAGATGGGCCATAACCCACAGGCCCCAGGACTTGCCAAGAAGAAAGCACACTCTTGCTGAAGGAAAAACCCTGGAAGAAGTTACGACTTGTATCAACCGACGATTCTATAGGAGTTTACGCAAAACCTGAGAGTTGTGAAGGATCGATAGTTGTTTGTTTGGCTTGCAGAATCAATGGATTTTCCGAACTTGGTTCGTCGACAAGAGAAATTCTGCAATGCTTGTGAGGATGACCGAGTGTTAGAATGCGAGATTCGCTAAACCATGTACAAGGAAATGATTTAAAAGCGGGATGGATTGATCACCATACCGACTTACTCTTATTATTCGCTTTGCTATATGGGATGGTAAATCTGAGTGACTTACCTATAGCAGAGAGACGATTTATATTAAACCTTGTTTAAACCTTAGAAAGGTATAGGTATTTTTTCCCCTTGTACACGGCGGTTGTTGCCAACCGTAGGGTCATACGGTGAGGATCAACAGACCCATTTCCTGCAGGACAAACCATAAATTGTTGACCACCATGAGAATATCGATAGTTGTTAGAATTGGCGCCAGACCCGTCAGCTATGAAGACCCAGTTTCGGGATAACCTTACCAAGATGAAAGGACAAAGGAATTGAGGAAAAGTTTATGCCACTACCGGAAGAGCCCAGAGAAGGAATTATCCTTAATATCTGAGAAGACCGACACTGTCAGTAATAAGGATGGAGTATATGAGTTTTGATGGAACCGTAACCATGCTTCTAAGGGTGGTAGCACCCGAGACCCCGGAGACGAGCGATGGATTTTGAGAAGACCCCCAAACCCTAACCTATTCTTTCTAGCCTCTCCGAATCTCGAGGACGAGATTCATTTTAAGGGTGGTAGTTTGTAACATCCCAAAATTCTACATTGTGGAATGTTATAAACAAATAGATAGATTTGATTGATTGCTTGATTGATTGACTGAAAGTGAGTGAATTCGAAACTTTTTGAAAGTTAGATGAGAGGGAATAAAAGGACTTTCCCAAACTTTCATTTGCTTTTATGATCTTCGGGAATTCAAATTCTTTTCATCACAAAACCCTGGAGAGAAGATGACATGACTTCTTCCATTTATTTAAATGACAAGGGTGTTGAAAATATTTGAATTTCATTTGGAAAAATATTGCCAATTCGAAAACTTTATGCAACTCAATGATTTTCACGGCGAAGATAAAATGATTTCTTCAAAACATATGAAATATGAGTTGGAAGTTTCATTATTTCATATTTGGGATTTCTCAAATTTTGAAAATAGGATCATTGGATTTATTTAATTATCTTCATAAAGTTTTTCCTATAAAAATATTTTGAGAGGGAATAATATGACTTTCCCAATATTTAGGAAAAATGGAGATATTATAAATAAATCAAAATTTGGTTTTGGAAGATTTATTTTGCTTAGGCAAAATGAGCATTTTAAAAATATATGCATGTTTGCCGCTTTTAAAGTTCATTTTGTTAGACTCATTTTTAGGAGTCGGGAAAATTTGTTTTATTTAATTTGGAGTTCATTTGGTATTTTTTTAATTCTTTTGATTTAATTTTATTTAAAAAAATCGCCCACAGGCCAAGGCCAGCTGCCCAGCTAGCAGGCTGACCCAGCGCCCCCGGCCCACCTCCCTCCTCCTCGCCTGCTTGCTGATCTCCGCTCGAGGGGCAGACGCCGCCGCCCGAGTCCCACCCGACCCGACCCTTGCCCCTCGCCCAAGCGCGCCTCTCCCCTCCCATAAATACCCGCCCCCTCTCTCTCTCAACGCCGCCCGCCCTCACCGCGCCTCTCCCGATCCAGCCTTGCCGCGCCTTGAAACGCCGCCCGTCGCCGGAGCACTCCCGCCGCCCTCGTCGCCCTCCGGAGCCCCTCGCCGACCCGCCGCCACCCGCCGACCCTTGAGCCAGCGAGCCCACGGAGAGCCGCCGGAGGTAGCCGCCGCCGCCGATCCGGTTTTCCCCTAATAACCGACCCGGTTTTTTTTATAAAAAAAAATGTGTTCGGTTTTTTAAAAAAAAAACCTAGATTGGTTTTATTTTTTTCGGTTTTCTTATTTAGTGAACGTTCACCGACCCGTTCGTTTCAATGAACGTGTTCGTTGGATTAGTTCTGTTAACGAACGTCCGTTATTTAATCCATTCGTCGTTTTTCTTTTAATCGGATTTAATCCATTATTTTTCAGATTCGATTTCTGGTCCGATTTTCAAATCTGTTTTATTTCTTGCTCGTTTATCGGAATCAGGTGATTCAAGCGCCTGGAGTTTCGTAACGAAACCGCCGTTCCGACTAACCTACTTTCACAGAGTTTTGCTACTGTGAAATTTTGACATAATTTCCGATTTGCTAAACCGAGTCGTTCTCTCCCGAGTTCCGACTTTCGATGCTTTATTTGATTCGATTCTTTTTCAAACATGGTTCTTAAGATGAACTATCTGGTTATATCTTTTAATCGAGATTTCCCCGTGCATTAGATGAGTGCTTATTGTATGCTTGTTGTTTGTCTGCGTTAGATCACCCGGAGTGCGCCGCTCGTTACTTCGAATCTCTAGGTCTCGCGGATCGTCAGCAAGGCAAGTAACACTTTGATCATACTCTTCTCATACCCAGTTTTTATGCATTAGATTAAACCCTCAAACACTTGCATGTTTAGGATCTAATTAAATTGTGGGATGGGAAGTAGATTGAGGTAGTACCTATTACCTGTTTTACTTATGAAACCTTGGGAGTTACTTCTACGTTTGCTTGATTATGCCATGCTATGCTAGTAGACGTGGATTGGGTGAGTAAATATCCATGACAGATGTGAGATTGTTAATTAATGGTTTATCTAAGGTGGCAACTTAAACACACATCCGGGTGGATTGAGGCACTGGTTTCTATCAGGACTTGCCTGTATTTCTTCGGACCGCCACCTGTGCTCTAAGGGATCATAAGATTATTCAAACTAGAAACTTCCGTGTGCAGCCACAAGCCATTATGGGCTCGGCATAGTTGACTAAGTTGTGCGAACTCTTACGGGTAGGCTAGCTGATGTAGGGGATGTAGGTTGGTACGGTCTACCCACATGTAAGGTGCTAGCGCTCGAAAGACTATGTCTCGGTCATCCGCTTTCTCAAACACCATGTAGTGCGAGAACCAAGCGGAGGCGATCGAGTCTTGTGGGGAAAAGTGCATAAACCTCTGCAGAGTGTAAAAACTAATCATGATTAGCCGTGTCCCCGGTTATGGACATCTTGAGTATCTAGTTCTTGGATTATCCTGTTGATCTCATCAATGCTACTTAATAAAATTTGTTTGGGTTTAATGAGTACTTTTTAATTGGGATTGAGGATGTCACAACCATTCTCAATGTTCAACAACCATCATGATAGTTAAATAAATTTATTTCCTTTGAAGTAGGGAAAAATTGGCTTTTCGCAAAAACTGTAACCATAGAGCTTTCCACCAGCCATATATGCATGTAGTATAGCCTATTCTTTCATTACTCTCTATGTGTTACATTGCCAAAGATATTCCATGTGTCGACCCATTTTCGGGCTGCAACTTTTCATGTTGCGCATTTTTCGAACGACAGTAAGTGATACGTTAGGGTTACGATTTCCTATACTCAACTTTGCCGTTGGTGTTGATGGGAATCCACAACCTTGTTGCTTCCGCTATATTTTGGATTGAGGTAATAGTATTTACGTTACTTTATACATGTGATTTACCTCTGTTATAAATCCTTCGAGTACTGTGTGTGTCAGCATACCGATCCAGGGATGACACGAAAGCACAGAGACTTGATCCATTCGGGTCGGGTCGCTACATGCGGTACGCCAGACCTTGTTTCGGCTATTCCGTCCAAGCCGGTTGGCTCCCAATGAACAGGATGCATTCCGTTGCCTCCCGATGAACACGACACACTTTCTCCGTTTCGACCCAGCCGGTTGGCTTCCCATGAACATGACGCTGTTGCTGCCGTCCGTTGCCTCTCCATGTACACGAGCCCTAGCCCTACATATGCGGGAGTACGCGTTCGAGACCCCACCCGTATGTACGTAAGTCACCGTATTTTTTGGCATCTGGTTGTAAGTACGTGTACACGGTTTAGAAGGGACTGCGTGAACTGCTATGTTGGGGGCTCTACTACTACACGTGCCACTTCTTGCTCGTCCACGGTCCATTCATCATTGCAGAGAGACCATTCGACCAGTATGTACGTACACGTTCGTGACCAGACAAAGAATGCTACGTATGCTTCGACCGGGTGGGTCCCAGCTATCAGGGAGGATAAGAAGGCACTTCCTTGCATGCGAAGATATGGCTGGTGGGTCCCAGCTGTCAGTGTCACGTTGACCACACCGCACCAAGAGCACCAAGGCGGTGGATGACGGCCAGGCCTAGGAAGGGAACATCGAGGAGTCGGGGAAGATGCGAAAGTGGATGCCCACGCGGTGGGGAGTACGAGGGTTGACTGCTTCGGCCGCGGTGTGACGCTGCCCTCGCAGGAGAATAACAGAAGGTGTGGGTGAGTAGTGGGATGGCATGGCCGGCGGTGCCAGCACAGCCAGCCACGGGAGGCAGGAGCAGGCGGTCCCGCCGGCACTGGTTTCAGCGGCTGGAGCAAGAAGATCAAAGATTGAAGAAGCAGCGCGGCCATTGGATGTCAATCCGACGGTCGCTGCTGCTAGAATTGTTTGTTGACTAGGTAAACAAAATAACAAAGCCATGCGTACGTGTCAACTTAGTAGGCCCACAAGTCAGCCTCCGAATCAGGTGGGTCCGTGCTAGCAAGGAGGGAATCATTTTTCTTGCACGTAATAAGGAGGCACTTCCTTCCATGCGAAGATGTAGCTCGTGGGTCCCAACTGTCATGGGGGGGACTTTTTTCGCGTAATAAGAAGGAACATCCTTGTGTGCAAATATTGCAGTTGGTGGTTCCAACTTGTCAGGGGGAGGAATTGTTTATTCCAGCATAATAAGGAGGCACTAGCTTGCGTGCGAACATGTTGCTGGTGGTTCCCCGCTGTCAGACTCTCGACGTACTCCATGTTGGCTCTCGTTGTTGACCACGCATCATTGAGCGGACCACGACGGTGGACGACGACGAGTCCTAAGATGGGAATGATATGGAGTCGTGGAACAAGGGGCACTGGAGTCCCTGGCGGAGGGGAGCACGAGTGACTTGTTCGGTTGCGGGGTGAGGCTGCCATCACTGGAGAATAACAGAAGGTGTGGGTGAGTACAGGTATGACCTGGCCACCGTTGAGAGTAGGATGGGGCGGCGAGGCCTCCCCGGCAGCACAACCGACCACGGGTGGCAGATGTAGGCGCTCCAATCGGCGATGGTTTTGGCGGCTGGAGCAAGAGCAACTAGATCAGAGATTGACGAAGCAGGATCGCCGTTGGATGCCAATCCAACGAATACAGATGTCAGAATAATTTGTTGACTTTTTTTATACCATTAAATCATTTTGTTCACTAAATGGACAACACCTTGCGCAGGCTTCATCCTAGTGGGCCAACAAAGTCAGCTTCGAAAGCTGTGGCGGAATGCAGCCCATTTATTTAGGTTTTACAACCTATTTCATATTGTTGGGCAATACATCTATTTCCTGGGCTTTAACTCAAAAAATAATATATTTCCTGGGCTAGGTAAAAATAATAATAGACGATTTACTATTTATGATAATTTACAACGCATTTGATTATTTCTGATAATTTACAACCCATTTGATTTTACAAGAAATGGACCCATTTTCTGGGATGGGTGAAAAAAGAATGATGGTCTGGACTGAGCATTTCGTATAAAAATATAATATTGAGATAGGAATATTATTAAAAAATAAGTTGAGCTTTGTAATCATATTATATAAAAAATGAACTGAGTTATGCATTTTATTAAAAGAAACATAGGCTAGTCTATGCTTATTTTAGGATCTTTTGTACAATTGTCCGCCTAGTTGCATTGTTGATGTTCAACGAAAAAGGCGTGGGTAGTAGTACAGTACAACTTTATGTAGCTACTCAAGCCACATTCAACGACCCCTGGAAAGGCCCAAACAAGGCTTGTGTACAACTTTTTGAAGTCACTGAGCTCAATTTATAACTTAAAGAAAAAAGTTAGAGTATAGTGTAACCTATTTAAAAGCTGTCACGAGTGAAGAAATAATTCAATTGGTCCCACTTGTGTGTGTGTGTGTGTGTGTGTGTGTGTGTGTGTGAGACCCATCGGTCGATGGTCGTGAATACATCTTTCAGCCATATGCATTGCTCATGCTCAGTAAAAACCTATATAGTTGACACAATCATATACAACATCATAACACATTGAACTTGCATACAAAAATTTCACACAGGCGGCACAAATCAGGGTGGAAGCAGTAGATCGCTACGGGTAGGGCTATGTTGAAACCAACAAACTCGTACATAACCGTTCATCGTCTTTATCAATGACGGGGAAATATATTGAATGTTGTGCAAAGAAAACAGACATACAACACAATAAGTTTTGCTAGCACGTTAATTTGACGTACACCCCTTCTAAAAAAAGTTCAGGTACAAAAATATAACAGGTCACAATCAAATATACTGGCACATCAGTGCTTCACACCGATAGCTCTCGGATTTAACTAGCATTTGAGAAGATTCAGTTGCTCAAATTAGAGCACATCCAGGCAGCCAGCCCTGCCTCTTCTCCCAAAGAAGCAGTGGCCTCCGCCGCGCGATGGAGTAGGCCCTATGCCATCCATCGTTCCGAGCAACACGGGGTAAGTCTGACGTCGACTCGTGTAATGGACATCGTCGATGGACCCTGGCACTAGCGGTAGCGGTAGGACTTCGATTGATGGATTGGCCACTTCTTCGACATGCACAAACAGTCGATACAGCTACATCCCTAACGTGGTGCACGACGGCCTTGGTGGTGACGAATAGTACAACCCTGGTTCCTGCGCTGGTATCTCAACACCAATCACCTTCGTTATGGTGTACGGCTTCTTCATCCATGCCATAACTGTCAGAGCCCAGCTGTCTGGAGGAACAAACATACTTACAAGCTCACCTCCTAGGTCGTTGACAAGCTCATTCATGGACTCGTTGTTCCAAGCACGTCGAGGCATGCCATGGAAGGTAAGCTTTGTTAAAAACTCAAGCTCAGAGGGCACTGAGCCCCATCCTGGGTGCCACCGATCAAAGCTCACCAGCGCGCCATCGCAGAACAAACGCCGAGAAGATTCGAACACATGACTCCAGTGGAATGTTGTTCGGAACCTGACGAAGAAATTAGCCGGTGGCTGACAGACTTCAATGAGCAAGTCGCTTATTTGGATGCCGTGCACAATGCCAAGAGCTTTGATAAGGTTGTCTCGCGAGACGGGAGGCCGGTCGCCGTTGATGGTTACCATTAGCACTTTACCGGTGAACTAGTCGTCAAGCGCCACCATGACACTGTTGAGCGACAGCACGCAGTGCCCGAAGGCAGGACGGACCTCAGGATCTCCAGCTCGGTGATCCGCGTTGACTGGCGACATGATAGTGCGCTTGAGTATAGGGAGTACAGGTAGGGGATTTGGGGGAACTGGACACTGGAGTATGAATTGAGATTCTAGAGGTGGGGGAGGGGCGGGAGATTGGGGATGAAAAAGTAGCATGAATTTTGAACACGCGTCAATACGCTCTCGGCGCGCAAGCGCACGAAAACACCGGTGGGGCCCACATGTCATCCTAAGAGTCCTTTTTCTTTCTTTTTTTGAGTGCCCTGCTTGAGAGTCATAACTGACCTATTGGGCATTGCGTTACTACTCGGCCCATATTCAACGACACCTCACATTCGCCCAAACAAGCGTACATCATCGGAACGACACTGAGCTCAAATTATAACTTAAAAAAAAGGATATATACACTGAACACTGGAGAATGGTGATGCGCTCATTTAGCCCAACGGCAGTTCGAGACAATAAACAGTTCGAAACAATGATATATACAACATTCAAACACCGACTAGTGATTACTATTGACATAAACAACAAAACATGACAGTTCATAAGAAGTCTTGCTACACCACCAAAAAGCACCCATCTGCAGCGCTCAGACTCTCGTTATCCAGACAAGAATGCCATTCTAAAGAGAGGCAACTATTACATAGTAAGAGTGACATAGACGAGGATGACCAAATGACAAGGAGTCTGCATAACAAAAGAGAGAATTACCCATCCAGAACAAGCAGCAAAGACAACTAGTCATTCAAAAAGGGATGATCCAACACCATCATAATTTGCAGCCCCGCTTCAACCACGAATGATTCGGAGACACCAGGACTCCACCCTTTCGACGCAACATCCCAATTACCTATCAACCTGAAGGCTTGAACCACATCACTGCCTGCCGGAGTTGAGACATCCAAGGATCAAAGTTAATCCAGATGCCTTTGTCATTCTCAGCTTCTTTTGGCTACATGCTGTATCATTGACAATCAGGAGAGTTTGCTCCCAAAGTCCTAGGGCTCGCCGTGTAGACACTGTTTTCCGTAGAAAACAAACCCTCTCTGCCATCAAGGTCCTTGCCAACGGTGATATCCTGGTTAATAGGATGATGGAGTCCAAGAAATAGAGAGTGTGAACCAAGGTTGTTTACCCGCCTCCAACTCAAAAATCCTGATGGCCCCAACAAGCTGGTATCCTCCTCATAATTGTATCAGCCACTCTCCGAATACTCACGTATTTCACGATGCTTGTACACAATGGGATTTTTGCAATATAACTTTGCCGGCTCATTTGTGCGAATGATCATCAGTCTTTTGCTGTCGTTTGATCGAGCGAGGAACAAGTTGTGCTTCCCTGTTTTTGGCAAAGGTGGTGTCATTACAAAGGACAGTAACTATAGGGACACCGCATCATATAAAAAGGATAGGCATTGTTAATGTAAGATCAATATTGTTCAGAGTATGAGTAGGATAATGCAAGAACAACATTGATCTGTCCCTATTGGAACTGAGAGGAAAATATAGGGAAATGTATACTGGGTTCGAAAATATAGAAGTGTCATGCATGGTTATACTCATGTTATCTCGCAATCTATTCTACACAGGAAACTACCATGCCATGCATGTTATGTAATCATGTTCTGTCCTCACAAATAAATTCTTCAAGGAAACTAACACACCATGCATTTTTATATACTCATGTTCTGTGGGAAAAATTCTTGTGAGGATATTATTCTAGCCATTGATTGCTGAAGGGCGATATAGGTATGTACACATGGTAACCATTACAGGATTTCACTACTCCAGATATAGAGTTCTCCATATGCACATTTACTTCCCTAATGTATGTTTAGATGAAACCAACAGTGTGATGCATGTTTCTAGTTCATGAAAATGAGGAAACTAACATGGCTATTGATACACACTCATATTTAGTAGTATATAGATTACTATAAAGTAAGGAGAATATCCATATCTTCCTAACCGTTTGATTATTCAAGGGTACAAATTGGCTATAATGACATGGTCACAATCACATGAATTAACTCATTCCAAATATAGCTTATTTACGGCGTCTCTAATACATTGCCATAGTTCTACTCAAATTCTGCTAAAAAAGGGATATGCCAATCATCACAAACAGTTCAAACAGTGTCATGGTGTTATCATTAAAATTAGAAAAAAACAACTTACACACGCCGTCCCAGCAATACGTGTTGCCATCTGCTTTGTCGATCGCGTAGATGATGCCATTGTGTTCAATAGCATCACATAAGTGTGTATCAGCTTTGATGATCCACTACAAAGTGAGTCGTCTCCAGCTAAAGAAGGCAACGGCGGAAAGATAGGCGAGTCCGCGGTCAAACAAGGCAATTAGCTTGAAGTCTCTGTAATCCGCGTATCGTGTGGGCACTTGGCAGATTACAATCTTCTGCAAAACAAGGTCCGTCCAACTGACGTGGTAATCTAGATGACTTGGACGGCGGTAAAACCCTACAGAATCCAATGGAGGAAGGATAATCTCATGGGAGGTGTGGAAGTTCACGAGCACCAACTTTTTCCGATCTTCTCTAATGGCAGCCATCCTGTGGGAGTTCATGCTGACCCAGTACATACCTGCCAAGAAGTTTTGGGTGATGGTGATCGGATCGAAGTCTAGGGGCATGATGTACGGTGACCCAGTACATACTTGCAAAGAAGTTTCAGCTAATGGGGGTCGGAATGAAGTCGAGGTGCATCATGTACGCCTCCGTATCATGGTGAGCGCATCTCGCAAGAGCAGATAGCAGCAAGCAGGGTGTCTTGAAAAGCTCAGGCCTCGCTTCGACGATGGCCGCATGCATGTCCCTCAAGCATGCAGCCAGCCGCACGACGCTCAACATATCCATACACGAACAACAGAGGTCAAGGGTGTCACTGGGGAGATTGCTCTAGTCGCGGCTCATATGGATGTTGCACGCTTCGCGTTCGGCCATGGTGGAGTTTGGAAGGTGGGGTTTTTTGGGGCTTAATTTACGGGGAGAAGGCTCTCGGTGCTGAAGCGGCTAGCGAGGGAATAGTGCTACTGGGGGAGGCGAGCGAGGCGAGGGTACGCGGGGGCACAGTGAGATGATGAAGAGTGACCTCAGGATCTCCGGCGAGATGGAGATGGAGTGGTGCTAGGGGGAGGGAGACGAGGCGAGGCATGCTATACAGCGGCGGTGACAGTGACTACATAGTGCACAAGGTGAGGCTGACTTTGGTAAGCCGAACACGCCGCCTAGACTAGTGTCACCTCGGGCGCAGGGTCTTGTCACTTCACCGTGAGGACCGGATGAATAATATTTTGACCATCAAGTGTACTACAGTTGTACTACTACTAGTAGTAACATACGGAGTAGTACTGTATGACGGAAAGAGGTCTCCCGTGCTAGCATGCCTCTAGTTTCACTTCATCCTCCAGGTAGCATCCATATTGCGAGCAGAACCAAATTCTCTTGCATGCTTTTCTTTTTTTAGGTTAACCGCATATTCCTTAACCAGAAAAGGTTGTGTCTCGCACGCACGCGCCAATACCCATCCGAACCAGCTACGTCACATTTTTTGTGCAAAGAGATGGATATGTATGTATATCTGTTCGTCCACCCAAGTGGGTTTTGCGTAGGTGCCACCTATCAGTAGGGGTGCAGAAATAAAAAGGAATCATAAAATGTTTCACCACGGTGATTCAAAAGAGTGACCTCAACTAACCAGTGGCGCATGTAGTGATAGAAAGATGGGCACATACACAGACACATACCACTCCTCACTACGCTACCCGCATAGCCTTTTCGTCTTGCATGTTGGTCTACCTGGCCGTCTAATCAAATGCCCGCATGCCACTTCTCCCATTTACTTCCCCATCGGGAACCGATTTTCCTCGGCATTTTCACCTTTCCTTCATTTGCATTCAAACCCCACTGGATTCACATTGTTTTAACCTCTTCAAATACTCCTGGAGTAATTCTGACGCCCCTCTAAATAATCATCTTCTTCAGTTAGACTAGCCATCTTAATCCAAATTCTCCAAACAATAGCCCTCCGGTCCAGCGGTTCCAAATGGTAAAAGAGATCCCTATGCAGGTTTTTAGCGTCAAACATGTCCTCGTCGAAGGCTCGTTGATCATACTTGCCACCATCACCGACAACCCAAGGGTAGTTCGGGAGTAGATCAACAATGTATCCAACTCCCTCCAAAATGTGGAGATGAAGGTCATCCGTATCGATGAGCGTGCCACTGGGAAGATCCAACACGTCGCCATCCTTCAGGTGTGCCTCGAAGACGAAGTTTTGGTGTATCACATCATACACGTGCCCTGCATACCAGGTGAGCTCCATGATTTCATGTCTCGGGAGGACATATACTTCTGTGGGGCAGCCATCGAAGGGGACAAAGAGAAGCTGGCGCGGTACAACCTTGACTTGAAAAACATCGCTGACCTACAAACTAGAATTCATGTAGACGATTGTGATAAAGAAACACCATCCCTATTTGACGTAGCAAATTCTGTGCTTGGAGCAAATCTTTAGAAGGGTGACGAGACGCTTGGATTAAGGTCGTCTGGATTGGAGAATTATCCCTTGATCTACGAGCGGATAAAATATGCTACCCTCTATGCCCGTGTGAGTTTCCAGATAGCTGCAAGGTCGAAAGAGCTTGTTGCGAAGCCGTCTCCCAAAGAAAATGAGAAGAAGAAGAATAAGAAGAAGAAGAAGAAGAAGAAGTTGCACCAGCAGTAGGGCATTATAGATGGATGAACTATTTCCTCTCTTGTAAAAATTATATTTCCTCTCTGTGTACATTGATATAGATGAACTATTTCGCTGGTGTGAATGTCTCTGGAACAAGTCTACTCTGTGTACATTGATATAGGTCCGCTTGACTATAATGAACTATTTATCCTCCTAGTTTTCTCTACTACTACTCATTGCAGTGAGCAGTACACAATGCATGTGTCAGTAGACATGACAGCATGTCCATGGAAGTTGAACTACGGCGACCATCATGTTTCTACCACTGCCACACGCAATTCCCACGACGCCGCTCCAGCTGATGGCATCATGTCCCCCGACGTGCGCCTCACACCTCTTGACTCCACCGCTCCTCTGCCTTTGTGTGCATGACATGCAGGCCAGCTGAACTGCGGCGACCATCAAGTTTCTACCACATCCACACGCGATTCCCACGACGCCGCTCGAACCCATGACACCACACGTCCCCCGACCTGCACCTCACCCCTCTCTATCCCACCACCCCTCTTCTTTTATGAGAATGACATGTGGGCCAGCCGCATTTAGGGTCCACATGTCATTGACTCAAAGGCAGGTGCACTAAGCTGCTGAATCTCGGTCCCGTGGGCCCCGAGAGGGAAATGTAACTCTCGCGCCAGGCCTTGTGGTGCTCCCGCATTATGAACTCATGCCAAACTCAGAATTTGTTCCTTACTACTACCAATATGCTGGCCCGTGCATTGCAATGGATCCAAAGTAGTAGAATAATACTTGTTCACAAACTTGAAATATAGACACTCTACTTTTGATATACATATATCAGTAAAACTAAATTATGCTTCACTGAAGACATATTCCCTGGGCTGTTTTGATGAGGTGAGGGTGAGGGGCGGGTGTGGCTAGTTTCAAGATCATAATAGATTTTTAAACATTGGAGCAGATTTTTTTCTAACATTTTGTAGCGTGGCACGACATCTGGTGCATCTAAGCGTCTGAAAAAAGTGGAGTGCACTCTAAAGATATTTACATGCTCCCATTTAGTGGAGTGCACTCTAAACACATTATCTATTTATTTTTCTCTAGCCTTTCCTAGCCATGCAACCAAGCCACATAAGCTAGTCAAGCATGCAATCCATAAATTGCAATATACTCCAGCATGCAATGCTGCCACATCATCTATTTATGCCTATTAGTCATAGGTTGTTTTTTTGCATTAGTCTTGATCCTTCATAGTTTGGTAGAGGTATGATTAATCCAAATATTAATGTTCCATTAAACTAAACTCCAAATGTCTGCCCTAGCCGAGGCAGAGGACGTATGACGGGGGCAGTGTAGGCGTCTTCGTAAGAGGAGGAGAGCTCGAAGGATAATCTTGCACGTCCGCCGCCACCTGCATATCGGCGCGAGACTCCTCGAGCGCCCACTGGAGCTTGCGCTCCTCCAGGGAGCGGTGGAGTCATGGGATTTTCCAAAACTACGATGGGCACCATGCAGTACTCCTCGTAGTCGGGGGCGAGGTGCTCGCGTCCTGACTCCTGGGGTATTGTCTGGAGCACGCGCTCAACCACCACGTGACCCGCGAGGATGCCATGCTCGCGGACGTGCTGTTGGAGCACATGCTTGTGCGCCTAAGCGGCGAGGATGCGATGTTCACGGGCGTGCTGCCGAAGCACGCGCTCGTCCACGCCGAGAGTGGCGACGATGTGATGTTCGCGGGCGGTGATGATGCGATGCTCGCGGGCATGCTACTGGAGAATGTGCTCATCCACATTGTGAGCGGAGAGGATGCGATGTTCACGGGCGTGCTACCAGAGCACACGCTCTTCCATGTCGAGAGCGGCGATGATGTGATGTTCGCGGACATGCTCTCCATGATGCGATGCTCGTGGGCATGTTGCTGGAGAACGCGCTTGTCCACATTGTGAGCAGCGAGGAGGCGATGCACCTCCTCGTGATCGACCAGGGCGTGCTGCTGGAGCACAGCTACTCCTTGTGGCCAACGAGGGTGAGCCGCTAGATCACACTGTCCTCCGCGTGGACAGTCAGCATGCGCTACTCGCGGCCGCAGAGGGCGTGCTCCACCTCGGCGATGTCGGAGACTCTGTCCTCTTCCCAGGCCGCGGCGCCGTCCACTTCGGCAACGACTGCGTGCTCCAGTGGGTGTTGTGTCCATATGGGAGCTTCGAGCTACAGTACTAGTGGGGGCGGGCGTGACCTTTTCGTGGTTTCATATGGTCTGAGGAGAAAAATAGAATCGGAAGTAGCACAATATTTTGGAACGTGTCGGAGGAAGGCTGGCAGGAGCAGTACAACAAACATCACCTGCGCACCATATTTTGAGAATGGTTTAATGTAATTTGTGTGAAATGGGTCTGTGTGGATGTACGAGTAGTACATCCATATCATTGACATTCATGCATGCAAGAAACATTTGTGTGCATGATTCCACCCTATTTTCATATTCTATTTGGGAGTGGATTTGATTTTTGTAATCCGATCTCATTTTTGTAGTTGGTTTCAATTTAGACTATGCATGTATTATTGCGAGAGATAGATATAGAGATAATATTTGTGTGACAAAGAGGGGGCGGGGGCAGCGATACCTAACGAGAGAGGGGCATATTTGTCTTCGAAAGACTGTGTGTCGTAGAGAGAAGAGTGTCCAAAAGGGAGAGAGAGGGTGTGTGCATGTGTGTGTTAGAGAGAGAGAGAGAGAGAGAGAGAGAGAGGTGTGTGTAACGTCGGATCGACAAGGTTACGAAGTTCCGGAGATGGGAGAACGATAGTGTGTGTGCGATGAAGGGACACACAGACAACGTCTATTTGCGTGTGTGAGAGCTGGATAGACCTCGACAACACGGCTGGCTAGGGGTGGAAGGTTATGTGCGGTAGAAAGAGATAGTAGAGAGACAGATGAATGTTTGTTTGTTGCAAGGAGACCTAACTACATAGATGGGGTAGCAATAAGAAGAGAATGGCAGTGTGCCTTTTTGTCATGGGATAGAAGAGATACCAAGAGACACACATCGTGTGGAGAGGTGTGTGTGTTTCGAGAGAGAGAGAGGGGGAGGCGTGGACTTGAATAATGAGATGGGTGCTAATGTGTATGTTATAGGGAAGGAATTGTTTAGGTGGTAGTCTTATGATGGCGACCCAATATCTCAAGGAGTGTGGGCATAAGTATCGATTTGGTGGATTTTGACGTTCACGATCTAGCTATATCGTACCCGGTGATACAAATCGACAATCGTTACTAAACAAATCTTCGATGGACGATGATCTTGTCGTATGCATAAAATCAACCTGAATAACGAGATGGAGTTCCTCCAAGCAACCAAAGAACCGGCTAGATCTAAGATAATGCAATCGTAATTGCCAGTATGAATTAATTAAGGATAATGGTGGGGTTGCTGGTACTGAACAAAAGGCGGTAGGCCTACACACACCCCGCAAATGCAAATTATAGCGAAGCAAAATAATGTGTATACAACAACGCGAGTTCTAACCTAGAAAAAGGGTAGTAGCCTTATTTATATCTATATAATATATTACTATTTTTTTATTTGTATAGTTATATCTATATCTATTCCACTCCCTCCGTTTGTAATTTACACTGCACATATATAGCTTTCACTGCAGCCAAATTTTATAAAGCTTGACCGAATTTGGTGAAAACAATATGAACATTTACATGAACAAATTTACACGATGTGAAAATAAAAGCAATGATGAATCAAATGATATATATTTGGTGGTGTATATGTTAATACTTTTTCCTACAAATTGTTGAAAGTATATAAAGTTTGACTTTAGAGAAACCCAATATGCGGTATTACGTATTATATATTCTATATTCATTATTTTTCCGGAGTCAATGCATGTGTTTGCATGTACACGATATAAACCATTGATTGATGTTGATCCAATGGTCAAGTGGCTGCGATTTGGATATACTATAACCTAATTGTACTCATACACATTCTTCTCGAACGAGCAACACGACAGTGTGATCAATCCACACAAGAAGCTCTAAATAAGACCTTCAGACGTGCCATGTGGCTTCATGGGTGCCCCCCACATCATATTATTCATACTACATTGACTGAAAAAAAGATAAATCGCCCAAAACAGGATCTTCCTGTTTTTTGTTCCTACGATGCTATGCCATGCACGTACCTAGTTGTATAGTGGTAGTAGTAGTACAAACTTCATAGTAGGAGTAGTACGGAGTGCTCCTACTCTATCAACGAGTCCCATCTAACACCAAATTTCTTGGCTTCCGTGCTACAGCTAGATCTCCCCCTCCTCGTTTCTGTTTTCCAACGCGGGGGGTGGGGCGCGGTTTGCCGATAGTCGGTTTGCTCAACTACGGTCCCACATGAAAGTGAAAATGCTAGGCAACATGCCTTCCCTAGCTATGTGGCGTGCCGGACGAGCCGTGGAGTGCTCCCGATTCCCGGGCGTGTGGGGGTGCGACGCGAACGCGGCATGCCTTTTTATTTACTAGCAATGTGCCCGTGCGTTGCGACCGATCCAAAGTAGAATAGTACTTGTAGTTTTGATATGCATATACCACTAAAAATATATTACGTTTCACTCAAAATATATTTTTCAGGTTGTTTTGATGAGGTGAGGGAGGGATGTGGTTGCTTTCAACATAATAAGGGGTTTTCTGCAAATTGGAGCACAGAAGTGGGCTATTGTTGCAAAAATGCCACAACTTACCTCACATCAGTTAGATGCAGATCCAATGGTCAGAAATTACGGATGGCAGACACACCATCATCACCAGCTGAGCCTTTTATAGGAGTAGAGAAACATGTATAAATTGTAACATTTGGTTTTGCTCCTTGGCACAATCAATAGATAGAAATAACGATTGGAAACGCTAGGGCGGGGCTTTTCCCGCCAGATAAGCAGGGTAGTAGCTAGGTTGGCGCATCGTCGGTTTGGTCACATGTGGTCCCACATGTTGTAGTAATATAAAGCCTAGCCAATGCACGTTGACTGGGGGGTGGAATGGCAGTGTGGTATGCGAACAGGAAGGGACATGCTTCATGTACGTGTTCCAGTTTCTTATTTTGAACTTGCGAACGTGACAGGCGTGCTGCACGAGTAGCTTTGAGTTTATAAGTTCGGTCTCAGTTTTTGAATTTAGGAGTAGTTCGTAGGTCGGGTCAAGCATCGAATGTAAATTACGAAGTTGATGGAAAAGGTGAGCACAACCTATAAATTGACGGATGGAGTACTAGTTACAGTGATGCATATAATTGCCTCCAAATGTGAGCAAAGGGATCGCACATGTCTTTATTAACTGGAACGAGAATGCAATAGAACAATAAGAATTAAGGCCACGATGATGCGATCGTAGTGGAGGTCAGGAGGCAAGAAGAAAGATGCATCCATCAACGTACAACCTCCTCCTCCTCGACTCAGAGCGCCAGGCCGCCGACCGGCGGCTTTTGTGGCGAGGTCAAGGTGCTTCTCAACAAAGGCGTCCAAGGCTTCCAGCCGGTTGACGAGGGCCAACATCATAACGTCCTCACTGGCCTTGTAGGTACCTATGTACATGACTTCCTCGTACACGTGGATGTGTAGGTCGACGAATTCTTGCAGGGCGAGGCACCTCACGGCGAGCGCGACCTCCAGGTGGACATTCTTTGTTGTGTCGGCTGGCAGTCACAGGGCCACCAGTGCTTGAAAGAGGATTAGGGTGGCAGGCAATGAGGAGCCCGGGCGCGCGGGCTGGAGGAGTATGGCGATGTCGTCCGCGAGCTTCTTGATGATGGTGAACTTGTTGATGGTGGCAACGATCATCTTGTCCAACTGAGAGTCGTAGTTGGCGTCAACGATGGCCATGAACCAACCGCTCACCAGCACCCTCTGGAGACGATCCTCGATGCCATGCCGCAGGCAGGCACCATGGACCATCTAGCATAGCCGCTGGCCACTCGCGCGCATCGCCGCCATGGTTCTGGAGTGAGCACTTTTGCGCTTAGTGTAGGTTCTTAGGTGCATACGATGTGGTAGATGCATTGGAATGGAGGGCACCTTTATATGAGTGCAAACTGCGTTGCTTTCACATCATGCTGCCACTTTCCCCCGTCGTCCTCCCATTACTTTCCCCAGCATGCTAATTGAAGGAGGATGCATCATTGACCGTTCAACATTTCAGGAACCGTTGTCCTCCCCCTTGTCTGCATTAAAGCCGTATCGAGAACTGTCCTGGTTTACACAATATATTTTTACCGTCTTGGTTTACTAGTAGCTATCAAATCGAATAGTATAGCACCGCCCGCTGCATGCCTGGCTGAACACTCCTTCTCGCCTCCATCAAACACCTCCATTAAACCTGCATGAAAACCGAGAAAGCTACTCTAGCCACACGTCCGTTCATCAGCTGGCCGGAATTAAACGCAATGCCGACCGAGCTCCTCCTGTCTGCCCTCAGTTTAAACAAGGCCAGACGCCTGCTAAGCTCCTACCGTCCGCCGTCTATTTAAACGAGGCTAGACGGCGGGCAAGAATCGCACCCCTTCGCCGCTCCCCCATATCCTCCTTCCTCATTTTCTCCACTCTTTCGATGGCTTCTGAGGAGCCGTTCTCCAGCATACTACCCGGTTGGGTGGCCCGCTGAGCCCTCCAGATACGAGCGAGGGCACTCGGTGCTTCACCTACCTCGCCTGGCCCGACGGAGCCAGTTGCCACCCCAAGCCGGTGCGTGGTTCAGCAACTCACCGCTCCAGTTCAGCTCGATGAGGAGTGGCGAGTTGCTCCACATCGATACGGCAGCACGGGCGTCGTCGCTGCTGTGTCGTACCGCGCCACCAGTGTTTGTGGCCGCGTCTCCCGTGTCTGCGGTGGCCGCGCCTCCCATGTTTGTGGACGCACCTCCGGTGCCTGTGGCAGCGCCATGCAGGCAGAGACAGAAGCCGTGTGCGCGGAGAGCGACGAGTCAGTGGCCAGCTTCTCCATGTCCTCCGCCATCATCGAGGAGAAGTAGAACACGACAGGCCGCCACCGCTAGGGTCCCATGAAGCCACCGCCGAGGCGACGACTGCGTATATAGGCGGTCTCTTGGCAGCTTCGTCTCTTGCGAGGACCTTCGTCGACCCCGCAAGTGTCTGCCGGACATGGGGAAGACAAAGGGATCGGCGGGCAGCTATGATTAGGTATTAATTATACCATGAGAGCAGGATTAGCACCTCTTAGTTCATGTAAATGTAATATAATCCTTCATGTTTATACGAAGATCCAACTTTTTTATACAAAATCCTTCATGCTTATATGAAATCACTCCATGTTTGCACGAATTTCCTCTGGTTGGTTAGAGTTGTGAAAATGTATGTTGCCTGCGTTGGATGTCGTCCTCTGATGTCTGCTAGAACTACGTTGGTATTTCCCCAAAGAGGAAGGGATGATGTAGCACAGTGACAGTAGGTATTTCCCTCAGTGATGAGACCAAGGTTATCGAACCTGTAGGAGAATCTGCACACAAATAACAAATACTCGCAACCCAACGTGTTAAAGGGGTTGTCAATCCCTTTCGGGTAACGGCGCTAGAAATTGGCAAACAGACGTGAGAGATTTGTAAATATTGATAGATCAAATGCCAAATAAAGTAAAGTGCAGCAAGGTATTTTTTTATTTTTGCTTTAATCGATCTAAAAATAAAAGGCAAATAAAATAGATCGCAAAGGCAAATAATATGAGAAAGGGACCCGGGGGCCGTAGGTTTCACTAGTGGCTTCTCTCGAGAAAAATAGCAAACGGTGGGTAAACAAATTACTGTTGGGCAATTGATAGAACTTGAAATAATCATGACGATATCCAGGCAATGATCATTATATAGGCATCACGTACAAAATTAGTAGATGGACTCGTGCCTACATCTAGTACTATTACTCCACACATCGACCGCTATCCAGCATGCATCTAGTGTATTAAGTTCATGGAGAAACGGAGTAATGCAATAAGAACGATGACATGATGTATACAAGATCTATTTATGTAGAAATAGACCCCATTGTTTTATCCTTAGTAGCAACGATACATACGTGTTGGTTCCCCTTCTGTCACTGGGATCAAGCACCGTAAGATTGAACCCACTACAATGCACCTCTACCCATTGCAAGATTAATAGATCAAGTTGGCAAAAAAAACCCAAATATCGGAGAAGAATTACGAGGCTATAAGAAATCATGCATATAAGAGATCAAAGAAGACTCAAATAACTTCCATGGATAGAAAGATATATCTGATCATAAACTCAATGTTCATCCGATCCCAACAAACACACCGCAAAAAGAGTTACATCATATGGATCTCCAAGAGACAATTGCATTGAGAATCAAACGAGAGAGAGGAAGCCATTTAGCTACTAACTACGGACCCGAAGGTCTACAAAGAACTACTCACACATCATCAGAGAGGCATCAATGGAAGTGGTGAACCCCTCCGTGATGGTTTCTAGATTGGATTTGGTGGTTCTGAACTCTGCGGCGGCTGGAATTGATTTTCATCGACTCCCCTAGGGTTTCTGGAATATTGGGGTATTTATAGAGCAAAGAGTCGGTTCAGGGGTCACTCGAGGTGGGCACAACCCACCAGGGCGCGCCTGGGCCTCCAGGCGCGCCCTGCTGGGTTGAGCTCCCCTCAGAGCACCCCCAGGCGCTTCTCCGGCCCATTGGATGTCTTCTGTTCCGGAAAAAAATCCACAAACAGTTTCGCTGCGTTTGGACTCCGTTTGGTATTAATTTCCTGCGATGTAAAAACATGCAGAAAACAACAGCTGGCACTTGGCACTATGTTAATAGGTTAGTACCAAAAAATTGTATAAAATGACTATAAAATGATTATAAAACATCCAAGAATGATAATATAACAGCATGGAACAATCAATAATTATAGATACGTTGGAGACATATCATCATCCCCAAGCTTAATTCCTGCTCGTCCTCGAGGAGGTAAATGATAAAAACAGATTTTTTATGTGAAATTCTTCCTAACATGTCATCTCATATTCTTTTCTTTATAGCATGGACATTTGGACTTTTATATTGTTCAAAGCAATAGTCTAGTTTTGACATGAGACTTAAATACTCAAGCATATCAACAAGCAACCATGTCTTTCAAAATATCAACGCTAAAATAAATTATCCCTAGCCCATCATGCTCAATCATTGATCCATTCATGAAACACACTTGCATATAAATACACCCAATGCTCAAGTACGATCGTAGTGCCCCATAGTTGGTGCTTTTATAATAGAAGATGGAGACTCAAATAAAAATAAAAATTTCATAAAGTAAAAGAAAGGCCCTTTGCGGAGGGAAGTAGGGATTTGTAGAGGTGCCAGAGCTCAAAGCGAAAATTGAGAGATAAAAACATTTTGAGAGGCATACTTTTTCCACCAACAAAAACGACTTAGAGTTCCCAACACTTTCCATGCTAGATATATCATAGGCGGTTCCCAAACAGAAAATAAAGTTTATTCCTTTTTCCACCATACTTTCACTTTCCATGGCTAGCCGTATCCACGGTTGCCTTCCATACCAACACTTTCCAAGGAATTTATTATTTGACAACATAAAGTAAATTCATTTTTAATTTCGGGACTGGGCATCCCTAATACCCTTGCCTTACTCTCATGCAATGACAAGCGAATAAACACTCATCGTGAGAATAACACATTTAGCATGGAAAATATTAGCCACCCCTCACCGCCTCGCGAGCGGTACGAGCACATAAAAGAGAAATTTATTTTGAATATTAGAGATGGCACATACAAATTTGCTTAGAATGGCAAAAGAATACCGCATTTAGGTAGGTATAGTGGACTCATGTGGCAAAACTGGTTTAAATGATTTTGGATGCACAAGTATTAATCATACTTAGTGCAAAATGAAGGCTGGCAAAAGATTGAGAAGCGACCAACCAAGAAACGAATAATCTCATAAGCGAGCATTAAGCATAATTAACACCGAATAATGCACCACAAGCAGGATATAATTTCATTGCATGACTATTGACTTTCGTGCTTGCATAGGGAATCACAAACCTTAACACCAATATACTTACTAAAGCATAATCACTCATCAACATGACTCACATATCACATCATCATATCTCAAAACTATTACAAGGAATCAAGTTTATTTTGTCCAATGATCTTCATGAAAGTTTTTATTATATCCTTCTTGGATATCTATCATTTTGGGACTAATTTTCATGTGTTGCTTTTTATAAGCTCAAACAAATAAAGTGAAGACCATGAGCATAATATTTCTTTCTCTCATATTAATTTAAGCGAAGCAAGAGAGAATTTCTCCAAAAATACAAAAGCACACCGTGCTCAAAAAGATATAAGTGAAGCACTAGAGCAAATTCATAGCTCATAAAAATTTCAGTGAAGCATAGAGAGCAATTCTAACAAGTCATGGCATAATTTTGGCTGTCTCAAATAAGTGTGTCCAGCAAGGGATCAAGACTAAAAACACAAAGCAAAAAAAGCAAAGACTCATATCATACAAGACGCTCCAAGAAAAACTCATAGTATGTGACGAATAAAAATATAGCTTTGAGTAAAATACTGTTGGTCGTTTGAAGAAAGGGGGGATGCCAGTCGGGGCATCCCCAAGCTTAATTGCTTGCTTCTCTTCGCATAATAGCTTGGGATGCCATGGGCATCCCCAAGCTTAGACTCTTCTTACTCCTTGTTCCTTCATCCATCGTAAGATAACACAAAACTTGAAAACTTCAATCACACAAAACTCAACAAAACCTTCGTGAGATCCGTTAGTATAAGAAAGCAAATCACTACTATGAGTACAGTAGCAAATCAATTCATATTTTATTCTTGCATTATATCGAATGTATTCCAACTTTTGTATGGCAAAAACTCATCAAAGAAAACCATAGAATCACCAAAACAAGCACAGAATGCAAAGAAAACAGAATCTGTCAGAAACAGAACAGTCTGTAGCAATCTGGATATTTCGAATACTTCTATAACTCTAAAAATTCTAAAAAATTAGGACGGCCTAAGAAATTTGTATATTAATCTTTTGCAAAAAGAATCAGAGAAAAAGAACAACTATCACCCAAGAAGATCCTAAAGGCTTTGCTTGGCACAAACACTAATTAAAACAAAAAAAAACACAATCATAACAATAGCATAATTGTGCAAACACTCAAGAACAGAAAGCAAAAGGCAAAAATAAATTTTATTCATTGGGTTGCCTCCCAACAAGAGCTATTGTTTCACGCCCCTAGCTAGGCATAAAGCAAGGATCTAAGTTTTGTCATTTTTTTTCGAGATCCATAAGATGCCCTCATGATTGATTCATATGGTGGCCTAATTATTTTTCTAGGGAAGTGTTCCATACCCTTCCTTAGTGGAAATTGAATTTAATATTGCCCTCTTTCATATCAATCACGACACTAATAGTGCGTAAAAACGCTCTACCAAGAATAATTGGACAAGATGGATTGCAATCAATATCAAGAACAATAAAATCTATGGGCACATAATTCCTATTTGCAAGAATAAGAACATCGTTAATTCTTCACATACTCTTTTCAATAGTAGAATCCGCCAAGTGCAAATTTAAAGAACACTCTTCAATGTCGGTAAGACCAAGCACATCACATAAAGATTTTGGAATTACAGAAACACTAGCACCCAAGTCGCACAAAGCGAAACACTCATAATTTTTAATCTTGACTTTGATAGTAGGTTCCCATTCATCATGCAATTTTCTAGGAATTGAAACTTCTAATTCCAACTTTTCTTCTAATGCTTTCATCATAGCATCAACAACATGTTTAGTAAAAGCTTTATTTTGTTCATAAGCATGGGGTGAATTTATCATGGATTGCAACAAAGAAATACAATCAATCAAAGAGCAACTCTCATAATTAAAGTCTTTGTAATCCAAAAGAGTGGGCACATCACTAGTTAAAGTTTTGACCTCTTCAAACCCACTTTTATCAATTTTCTCAACAAGATTTTCACCCTACGAATTATCGGGATGCTTTGTAGCTAAAGTTGACTCCTCTCCAGTCCCTTTTTCATCAATCTTAATTTTACTAAACAAGGAATCAATAGAAGAAACACCAATCATTTCAATATCTTTATCACTTTTTTCCTGTAGTGAGATTGGTTTAGCAGCCATTTGATTTACTAGGGTAGCTTGTGCATCGGATATTTTTCCTAGCAAACTTTTAGCAAAAGCATATTTAGATTGGAGATTGCAAACTTCTCTACTAATATCATCAAGTTTTTTTGTTATAGCATCTAGCACAACGGAGTGCTCCTTAAGTTCTTCGGTAAAATATTTATTGTGCTCAAATTGTGTACTTTTCTCAATTTGAAGCAAAATATTGGAGTAAGGAGCTTCATAATATTTTCTTTGAGGCATCATGACTACGCACAGAAGAAAGCACGCAAAAATAGATCCGGCAAGAAAACAATGAACGAAAAAGAGGGCGAATAAAACGGCAAATTTTTGTGAAGTGGGGGAGAGGAAAACGAGAGGCAAATGGCAAATGATGTAAATTGCAAGGAGATGAGATTTGTGATTAGGAACCTGGTAGATGTTGATGATCCTCCCCAGCAGCGGCGCCAGGAATTGGCACGTGGCTGGGAGACTATCTTGACTTGATCTTCCCCGGTAACGGCGCCAGAAATTCCTTTTGATGTCTGCTAGAACTACGTCAATATTTCCCCAAATAGGAAGGGATGATGCAGCACAGCGACAGTAGGTATTTCCCTTAGTGAGTACGTAGGCTGACTGCTTCGGCTGCAGTGTGAGGCTGCCGTCACCGGAGAATAACAGAAGGTGTGGGTGAGTATAGAGGGATGGCATGGCCAACTGTGGCAGCACAACCGAACACGGGAGGCAGGAGTAGGCGGCACAGCCGGCGCTGGTTTCGATGGCTGGAGCAAGAAGACCTGAGGTTGAAGAAGCACGACGGCCGTTGGATGGACATCATACGGTCACTTCAGCTCGAATCATTTATATTCACTAAGTTGACAAAGCCCTTGGTACGCATCAACTTAGTAGGCCCACAGGTCAGCCTCCGAAACTGTGAGCCCAGATGTCAAGGGGAGGAACATTTTTTGGGCGGCCGAAGCGAGAATATCCGAGATTGAAGAAGAAGCACGACATCTGTTGGATGGACATCCAACGACCACTATTGCTAGAACCGTGTGTTGACTATAAGTTGACAAAGCCTTGCATACGTGTCAACTTAGTTTTTGTTTTTTTAGGGGACGCGTCAACTTAGTAGTCCCACAAGTGTGTGCCAGAGAACATATAGCCCTTTTGCGATTTGTAAGAATGTACAACCCATTTTTGAATTCTAATGGAATTTACTATAACTCATTTATAGTTGTTAGAAGTACAGCCCATTTTCTAGCTAGGACAACGATTCATAATTTCAACCAACCGCTCAAAACAAAATTCAATAAAATTTCCCACATTTTGATGGGATCCGAAATATTTTATCCCAAAATTTCTAGTCAGATTAAATATAATTTCAAAATATATTTGTATTACGAAATATTGCGCGCGCAACAAGTAATGAAATTAAAAATTTCAAATTCCAAAAATAAGATAATTTTTTAAACTAATTACGTGTTTGGTGCATTTTTTTATAGTTACTGCCCAGTTTTTATAATTACATCCCATTTATTATTTCTTAAAGCCCATTTTCTTATTAAGCCTAATGCATACCTCCTAGGAAAGATTTCCAGCCCAGCGGGGCGGAGAATAACAAGTTGACCCGGATATTGTGTACAATCGCCGCCCATTGAATTGGTCGATGTTGAAAAAAGGCATGTGTAGTACAGTACAACCTTACATGGCTACTCAGCCCACATTCAGCGACGCAGGAAAGGCCCAAACAAGGCTTCTTTACAAAATTTTGAAGTCACTGAGCTCAATTAATAACTTAAGAAAAAAGTTAGAGTACAGTGGAACATAATTAAAAGCTGTCACGAGCGAAGAAATAATTTGGTGGGTCCCACTTGTGCATGTGTGCGTGTGTGAGTGTCTGTTTGTGTGTGTGTGTGTGTGTGTGTGTGTGTTTGAGAGAGAGACTCATAGGTCGATGTTCATAAATACATCTGTCAGCTATATGCATTGCTGATGCTCAATAGAAACTTATATAGTTGACACAATCATATAGAACATTATAGCACACTGAACTTGCGTACAAAAATTTCACGCAGGCAACACAATCAGGGTGGAAGCAGTGGATCGCTATGGGTAGGGCTATGTTGCAACCAACGAACTCATACATAACGGTTCATCGTCTTTATCAATGACGGGGAAATATCTTGAATGTTGTGTAAAGAAAACAGATAGACAACACAATATATAAGTTCTGCTAGAACATTAAGTTGACGGACAACCCTTTCTAAAAAAAGTTCAGGTAAAAAAATAGATCAGGTCAAAATCAAATGTATTGGCACATCAGTGCTTCACACCCGTAGCTCGGATTTAACTAGTATCTGATAAGATTCAATTGTTACCTCAAATTAGAGCACATCCAGGCAGCCATCCCTGCCTCTTCTCCCAAAGAAGCAGTGGCCTCCGCCACGCGATGGAGTAGGCCCTATGCCATCCATCGTTCCGAGCAACATGGGTAAAGTCTGATGTTGACTCCTGTAATGGATGTCATCGATGGACCCGGGAACCAGCGGCGGCGGCAAGACTTCGATTGATGAATTGACCACTTCTTCGACATGCACGAACACTCGATACAGGTACATCCCTAACGTGGTCCACGGGGGCCTGTGTGGCGATGAATAGTACAACCCCGGTTCCTGCACCGGTATCTCAACACCAATCACCTTCGGTATGGTGGACGACTTCTTCATCCATGCCATAACCGTCAGATCCCAGCTGTCTGGAGGAACTAACATACTTACGAGCTCACTTCCAAGGTCGTTGATAAGCTCATTCATGGACTCGTTGTTCCAAGAACGTCGAGGCATGCCGTGGAAGGTAAGCTTTGTTAAAAACTCAAGCTCAAAGGGCACCGAGCCCCATCCTGGGTGCCACCGATCAAAGCTCACCAGCGCGCCATCGCAGAACAAACGCTGGGAAGATTCGAACACACGACTGCAATCGAAAGTTGTCCGGAACTCGACGAAGAAATCAATCGATGGCAGACAGACTTCAACGAGCGAGCAAGTCACTTATTTGGATGCCGTGCGGAATGCCAAGAGCTTTAACAAGGTCGTCCGGCGAGACGAGAGGACGATCGCCGTTGATGGTAACCATCAGCACTTTGCCGGCAAACCGGTCGCCAGTTACCGCCATGCCATCGTTGGAGCGACAAAGACGCAGCGCTCAAGCCGTGACGGACCTCAGGATATTCGGCTCGGAGATCCGCGTTGACCGGCGACATGATTGTGTGCTTGAGTACAGGGAGTACATGAAGGGGATTTGGGGGAACTGGAGTAGGAATTGACATTCCAAAGGTGGGGGAGGGGCGGGAGATTGGGGATGAAAAGGTAGCATGAATTTCGAACACGCTACCAATATGTTTCCTCGCTAAGCCAAGACGTAAAGCACCGGTGGCACCCACATGTCGGACTAAGAGTCCGAATTCTTTCTTATTTTGAGAGCCCGGCCTTTTTTTTAGGATCTTTTGCGAGCCCGACCTGAGAGTAATAATTGTACTGTTTGGCATTGCGTTACTACTCGGCCCATATTCAATGACACGTCACTGGCCCAAACAAGTGTACATCATCAAAAAGACACTTAGCTCAAATCATAACTTGAAAAAAGGAGATATACTCTGAACACTGGAGATGGTGATGCCCTAATTTAGCCCACCAGTAGTTCGAGACAATAAACAGTTCGAAATAATGATATATACAACATTCAAACACCGACTAGTGACTACTAGTGACATAAACAACAAGACATGATAGTTCATAAGAAGTCTTGCTACACCACCAAAAAGCACCCATCTGCAACGCTCAGACTCTCGTGATCCAGACGAGAATGACATTCCAAATAGATGCAACTATTACATAGTAAGAGTGACATAGATGAGGATGACCAAATTACAAGGAATATGCATAATGTAAGAGAGAACTACCCATCAAGAACAAGTAGCAAGGACAACAAGTCATTCGAAGAGGGATGATACAACACCATCATAATTTGCAACCCCGCTTCAGCCACCAGTGATCCGGATACACCAGTACTCCACCCTTTCGGCGCAACAGCCCAATTACCTATCAACCTGAAGGCTTGAGCCACATCACTGCCCGTCGGACTCGACACGTCCAAGGATCGAAGTTAATCTAGATGCCTTTGTCATTCTCACCTTCTTTTGGCTGTAGGTTGTATCGTTGACAATCACGGGAGTTTGATCCCGAACTCTTAGGGCTCGCCGTGTAGACATAGTTTTCCATAGCAAACAGAGCCTCTCTGCCATCAAGGTCCTTGCCAACAGTGATCTCCTGGTTAATCAGATAATTGAGTCTGAGAAACAGAGAGTACAAAGGCTGTTTTCCTACCTCCAACTCAAAAATCCTGAAGGCCCCAACAAGCTGGTATCCTGCTCATAGACGTAACAACCACTGTACGGATACTCACATATTTCACGGTGCTTGTATACGGTGGGGTTTTTGCAATATAACTTTTTCGGCTCATGTGTCCGAATGATCATCGGGCCTTTTGTCGTGCTCGATCGAGCGAGGAACCAGTTGTGCTTCCCTGTTTTTCGCAAAGGTGGTGTGATTACAAAGGGCGCCATCGAGGGACACCGCATCATATCAAAAAGGACAGTGCATTGTTAATGTAAGATAATCATTGTTCGTAGTATGAGTAGGATAATGCAAGAAACAACATTGATATGTCCCTGTTGTAACCGGGAGGAAAATACAGGAAATGTATACTAGGTTCGAAAATATAGAAGTGCCATGCATGGTTATACTCATGTTATCTCACAATCGATTCTTCACAGGAAACTACCATGTCATGCATGTTATGTAATCATGTTCTGTCCTCACAAAAAAATTCTTCAAGGAAACTAACAGACCATGCATTGTTATATACTCATGTTCTGTGGGCAAAATTTTTGCGAGGATATTATTGTAGACATTGATTGTTGAAGGGCGAATATAGGTATGTACAGATGGTAAGCATTACAGGATTTCACTACTTCCAAATATAGAGTTCTCCATATGCACATTTACTTCCCTAATGTATGGTTAGATGAAACCAACAATGTGATGCATGTTTCTACATCATGAAAATGAGGAAACTAACATGGCCATTGATACACACTCATATTTAGTAGTATATAGATTACTATAAAATAAGGAGAATATCCATATCTTCCTAACTGTTTGATTTTTCAGGGGTACAAATTGGTTGTAATGACATGGTCACCATCGCATGAATTAACTCATTCCAAATATAGTTGATTTACGGCGTCTCTAATACATTGCCATAGTTCTACTCAAATTCTGCTCAAACAGGGATATGCCAATCATCACAAAAAGTTCAAACAAAGGTCATGGCGCCATCATTAACATCAGATGGAAACAACTTACACGCCGCTGCCCCAAAGCAATACGTGGTGCCATCCGCTTGGTCGATCACAGTAGATGATGCCATTGTGTTCAATAGCATCACAGAAGTGTGTATCAGCTTTGACGATCCACTGCGAGGTGAGTTGACTCCAGCTAAAGAAGGCACCAGCGGAAAGATAGGAGAGTCCGCGGTCGAACTAGGCAATTAGATTGAAGTCTGCGTAATTCGCATCCCGTGTGGGCACTTGGCAGATTACAATCTTCTGCAAAACAAGGTGCGTCCAACTGACTTCGTAATCTAAATGACTTGGACCGCGACGCTAAAACCCTATATAATCCAACGTAGGAAGGATAATCTCATGGGAGGTGTGGAAGTTCACGAGCACCAACTTTTTCCGGTCTTGTCTGATGGTAGCCATCCAGTGGGAGCTCATGCCGACCCAGTACATACCTGCCAAGAAGTTTCAGGCGATGGTGATTGGATCGAAGTCGAGGGGAATGATGCATGGCGACCCGCTACATACCTGCAAAGAAGTTTCAACTAATTGAGGTCGGATTGAACTCGAGGGGCATCATGTACGTCGCCGTATCATGGTGAGAAAATCTTGCAAGACCAGATAGCAGCAAGCAGGATGTCTTGAAAATCTTAGGCCTCGCTTCGACGATTGTCGTGTGCATGTCCCTCGAGCTTCAGCCAGCCGCGGGGCGCTCAACTAATCCATACACGAACAACAGAGGTAACCCAGACACGCCGCCTAAACTGGTGTCACCTCGGGCGCAGGGGCTTGTCCCTTCACTGTGAGGACCGGATGAATAATATTTTGACCATCAAGTGTACTACAGTAGGAGTAGTAGGAACATGAGTAGTACTCCCGTGCTAGCATGCCTCTGGGTTCACTTCATCCTCCAGGTATCATCCATATTGTGAGAAGAACCGAATTCTCGTGCATGCGGAAGCGCGAAGAAGGTGTTTTCTTTTTTTAGGATAACTGCATACTTATTCCTTAACTAGAGAATGTTGTGTCTCCCACGCACGCGCCAATATCCATCCGAACCAGCTACGACACATTTTTTATCCGTTTGCATAGGTCCCACCTGTCGGGAGGGGTGCAGAAATAAAAAGAAATCATAAAATGTCTCGCCACGGTGATTCGAAAGAGTGACCTCAACTAGCCGGTGGCACATGTAGCGCTAGAAGGATGTGCACGTACACGGATAGGTACCACTCCTCTGTCTACCCGCATAGCCTTTTCGTTTAGTCTACCTAGCCTTCTAATCAACTGCCTGCAGGCCCCTTCTCCCATTTACTTCTCCATTGGGAACCGATTTTCCTCGGCTTCTTCACCTCTCCTTCATCTTCATTTGCATCCAAACCACATTGCATTCACATTGTTTCAACCTCTTCACATCCTCCTGGAGTAATTCCGAAGCCCCTTTAAATAATCATCTTATTTAGTTAGACTAGCCATCTAATCCTAATTCTCCAAACCATACACCTCCGGTCCAGCGGTTCCAATTGGCGAAAGAGATCGAGATGCAGGTTTTTAGCCTCCAACATGTGCTCCGAACAAATCTTCAGAAGGGTGACGAGACGCTGGCATTAAGGTCGTCTGGATGGGAGAATTGTCCCTTGACGTACGAGCAGATAGAATATGTTGCCCTCGATGCATGTGTTAGTTTCGAGATAGCTGCAAGGTCCGTAGAGCTTGTCACAAGCCTTCTCCCACGTAAAATGAGAAGAAGAAGAAGAAGAAGAAGAAGAAGAAGAAGAAGAAGAAGAAGAAGAAGAAGAAGAAGAAGAAGAAGAAGAAGAAGAAGAAGAAGAAGAAGAAGAAGAAGAAGAAGAAGAAGAAGAAGAAGAAGAAGAAGAAGAAGAAGAAGAAGAAGAAGAAGAAGAAGAAGAAGAAGAAGAAGAAGAAGAAGAAGAAGAAGAAGAAGAAGAAGAAGAAGAAGAAGAAGAAGAAGAAGAAGAAGAAGAAGAAGAAGAAGAAGAAGAAGAAGAAGAAGAAGAAGAAGAAGAAGAAGAAGAAGAAGAAGAAGAAGAAGAAGAAGAAGAAGAAGAAGAAGAAGAAGAAGAAGAAGAAGAAGAAGAAGAAGAAGAAGAAGAAGAAGAAGAAGAAGAAGAAGAAGAAGAAGAAGAAGAAGAAGAAGAAGAAGAAGAAGAAGAAGAAGAAGAAGAAGAAGAAGAAGAAGAAGAAGAAGAAGAAGAAGAAGAAGAAGAAGAAGAAGAAGAAGAAGAAGAAGAAGAAGAAGAAGAAGAAGAAGAAGAAGAAGAAGAAGAAGAAGAAGAAGAAGAAGAAGAAGAAGAAGAAGAAGAAGAAGAAGAAGAAGAAGAAGAAGAAGAAGAAGAAGAAGAAGAAGAAGAAGAAGAAGAAGAAGAAGAAGAAGAAGAAGAAGAAGAAGAAGAAGAAGAAGAAGAAGAAGAAGAAGAAGAAGAAGAAGAAGAAGAAGAAGAAGAAGAAGAAGAAGAAGAAGAAGAAGAAGAAGCTGCACCAGCAGCATGACGTTATGGATGGATGAACTATTTCCTCACTTGTAAAAAAATTATCCCATCTCTGTGTATATTGATATAGATGGACTATTTCGATGGTGTGCATGTCTTTGGAACAAGTAGTAGCGTGGGTCCGCTTGACTATAAGGAACTATTTATTATCCTAGCTTTGTTTACTACTCCTTCCAGTGATCGGTATGCAATGCATGTGTCCGTAGACATGACAGCTTGTCCATGGAAGTTCAACTACGGCGACCATCACATTTCATCCACTGCCACTCGTGATTCCCACGACGTCGCTCCAAACCACGGCACCACGTCCCCCGACGTGCGCCTCACCCCTCTTGGCCGCACCGCCCCTCTGCCTTTGTGTCCATGACATGTGGGCCACCTGCAATGCGGCGAGCATCAAGTTTCTACCACAGACACACGCGATTCCCACGACGCCGCTCAAACCCATGACACCACACGTCCCCCGACCTGCGGCTCACCCCTCTCGGCCCCACTGCCTCTTTGCCTTCGGGAGCATTACATGTGGAGCAGCCACCTATCGGGTCCAAATGTTATTGACTCAAAGGCAGGTGTAGTAAGGCGCCGAAGCTCAGTCTCGAGGGCCCTGTCGGTGTACTAGAGTAGGGGTACCCTAGTATCCCGAACTTGTGCACGGGCAGTTGCAGCCCTCCGCGGCAAGGCTTACCGGGTGACCGCCAAGGTCCTCCGTGGTTCCTTTGGAGCCATTCAAGAACAAAGTATTTAAGCCAAGGAGACAAGGCCCGGCAAGAGGAGCTTGCCGAAGGCCACCCAAGGCACCTAGGAGACAAGGCCCGGCAAGAGGAGCTTGCGGGAAGGCCCGTGAGCGACAAGCTTCCGGACGCGACAAGACAACAATCAGCTGCAAAGGTGCTTGCCGCTGCGCATCCACCACTCAGACTCCACGCTTCCAAAGACATCCACTAACGTGTCGCCTCGACCTTTCCAGAGCGCTGCGTGGCGAGAGGTCTGGCAGCCAGCGGTGCGAGGTGGCAAGCGGCGCCGACAAGATTGCCATCGTGGCAAGCGTTACGGCGCTCGACGGTCCCTCGCTTGCACCGTTAGGGCCACGAGACGGGCATTTAATGCCTTTGTCCCCGCCGCCGTGGTTAGGTATGAAACATCAGACATCGTACATCGTACAAGTAGCTGTACCAACCACTCCTTTTCCATTTGTACCCTTGTTCACGTTAAGCCACCTGTCGGAGACCCCTTGAGCATATAAAAGGAGGCCCATGCGCAACGTAGAGGGGGGTTCGAAAGATTCGACACTCACGCTCAGTCTCGTTAGCAGCTTGTGTGTACTGTAGTACTCAGCGCTCCTGAGCAAGAACTCAATACACTCAGACATGCAGCAGTAGGAGTGTTATCTCTCCGGAGAGCTCCGGTTGGGTAAAACTGCTCAGGTGGTTCGCCTCGATCGCTTCTTCGTGGCGATCTCCGCTCCCGCCCGAACCGAAAGGGGCTCGGTCCGCCGGTCCCATAGGTGTTCGTGGGCGAGATCAGCCTGCCCGACATCTTTGGCGCGCTGTAGGGGCGCCGAGATTGTGTGAACTCGATCCAGCGTCCACGCGAAGCTAGATCTGCGCCATCTTCATCGACATGCCACCGAAGAAGAAGGCTTCGCGGCAGATGTTCCATCCGCGTCGAACCCACCGCCACCGGAGCAAACGGGTGGTGGGGTAGACGCCGCGAAGAATGGACGCCGACGGGAGTCCACGGTGCTGCCAAGTCCAAGGACAAGGCTGCGCAAACCTCGGCGTCAGACATGCACCGCGCCTGCCTCAGAGCGCTGAGACCGACAGCGCTATGGCATTCACAACGCCATACGCCGTTGGACCAAGATCGAGCTGGTGGATCTCGGGATGGTCAAGACCAAAGCATGCACGCCAACATGCAAAGCGCGAAGCGAGGCGTGGTCGCCGACGGGATACTGCTTCCTTCTAACATAGTTAGAAGTACGAGCATATCTCGCTCCTCGCGCCGCTCGCCATCGCCACCCACCACTCCAGCAGAAGCTTTGGCGAGAGCTCAATCGCTTCCTAGATTACCCTCCAACAACCGACAAGGTCGATGAATGGAGGGCCACCATTCGTAGTCTCATCGGCTTTGCTAACGGCGACGCCCGCTGGCAGCCAAGTGCATCATTGCCGCGGCAGGATCGCTAAAACACGAGCCGGTGGCGACGAGACCGTGGGGTGCAACCACCATGCACTCTCCGCCCCGGAGGCCAAGATCGCCGACTCGCCGGATCCACCTTGACAGTGACTCCACTGCATCATCGGATCCACGAGCTCGTCGCGATCAGCGCCAAGTTCTTCACGAACGAGAGCAAGAAGACGCTCGAACTTGCATCGAGTGCCGAAGAGAAGCGCGTTGTCAATCCGACAAGCGCGTTGGGCCCTTTGTCGACATGCATGCGCTAGAGGAACCAGGCGACTTGCCGTACGCGGTAGGTTGCCCTGCGTTCGCTCGTGAGCTGCGGCAAGTCCAAAGGGCCCAAAGAAGAAGAATTTCAAGCCGACGCATCGCAGAAGTACGATGGCAAGACGGATCCGTCGGAGTTCCTCAAAGATCTACACCATCGCGGTGCAGGCTGCCGAGGGCGAGACGACAAGATTCTCGCCAACTACTTCCGCCGGTGCTCAAGCCCAATGTCGATCTCGCTCATGCACTTGCCGGACAACTCCATATCCTCTTGGGCAGATCTATGCCATCGCTTTGTCGGCGCCTTTACGGGCAGCCACAAGCCTCATGGCCAAGAAAGCGATCTTCATCCGCCGCCCGAAGGAAGGAGAGCCCTCGCAAGTACATTCAGAGATTCAGCCACAGACAAAGACAACATCTCAGATGTCCATCCTGCCGCTGGTAATCGCCGCTGCTCCATCGAACGCGCGAAACCGCAGGATGCGGAGGAGATGGCGATATGCAAGATCGTAGACGCCGCTGAGCTATATGCCCCGCCGACAAGTGTGCATGTGCCGAGGAAGGAGGAGACTCCCGGAGAGAATATCAAGCAGGAGGATCTGATAGTGAGGAGACCGCCCGGCAAAGAAGAACCGCGGCGTAAACAATAGGAAGAAGAAAGGCAAAGATGTGCTAGTTGTCGAGCAGTCCGCAACGGAGGTGGCGCCAAGAAAGCCAAAGCTGGTAGCTCCGGCAAGGAGGTTGCCGCTGGCACCAATCGCCAGCTGTGGCGGTCGCCGACAAGGTGACGGCCCAAAGAAGCAAGAGTGCAAGATCCACCGCACCAAGGGCCATGACCTCCAGAGCTGCAAGAAGGTCGAGCATCTTGTCGAGCAGCAGAAGGCTGAATACGAACGACGCGACAAGGAGAAAGCCGAAGAAGGTGCTGGAGGAGCTAGCAAGAAACGTCCCGGCCGAGGAGGACGTCGCGGCAAGGCCAAGCAGCGGGAAGGAGACAGACCTCCCCGCGGCCGCGACAAGGATGAAGACAACAACGATGATGAAGACATGGATGATGACGAGACCGATGAGCAGGAGTTCCAGAAAGCCACAGAGGTCCTGTGCGTTGACGGCGGTGCTTCTCTGCATACTTCACACCGCCAGCTCAAGCAGTGGATGCGGAAGTCAATGCGGCGTAACCATCCGCCGAGTCACGCAGGCCTCCTCGAAATGGTCCAAAGACGCCTATCATCTTTGATATTGAGGACCACCCCGATCGCAGAATCGGCGGTCGGGTGCTTGCCGATGTTGGTTTCACCAACTATCCGCAACCTCAAGGTCACCAAGATGCTAGTGGACGGCGGGGCCGGCTTGAACCTGATCTCTTCCGCGGTACTCCGGAAACTCCAGATCCCTGATGGCGAGCTCGAAGAGACTGGCACATTCCAAGGAATCAATCCGGGAAGGAGCAAGCCGAAGGGAAAGATCACGTTGCCGGTGACATTTGGCAGCGAGTTGAACTTCAGGACTGAGAGGGTCACATTTGACGTTATTGACTTTCCATTGCCTTACAATGGGATACTTGGCCGCCCAAAGACTTGCCAAATTCATGGCAGCCTCTCACTATGCATACAACATGCTAAAGATGCCAGGCCCGATAAGTGTCATCTCTGCCCCGGCAACAAGAAGGATGCTCTTATCTGCGCCGACAAGATCTACCGGAAGCAAAGAGCCACAAAGTTAGATTGTAAGCCACTTGCCGCTGAAGCTCCGGGCAAAGAAGAAGACCAAGTCCGCAAGAGCTCGATGCCCACTCCGGCAAGCGCACCTCTTCGGAGTGCTGCGCTACCGTCGAGGACGCACCATCGAGCTCCACCGGCAAGTGTAAGAAGACGATGGCAGATCCACCAGAGACCAAGAAGGTGTCCGCCAAGGAGGACGGCGCTGGTGGTACCTTCACCATCAGTGCCACTCTCGACCCTAAATAGGAAGGCGCGCTCATTGCTTTCCTGCGGGCGAACGTCGACGTGTTTGCGTGGCAACAGTCCGACATCCCCGTGTTCCTGTGAAAGTAATTGAGCACCATCTGCCGCTTGTCCTCGCGCGCGCCCGCCAAGCAGAAAGTCGTGAAGGTGCAGTGGAGCGCCAAGAATTCATCGCAGAAGAAATCAAGAAATTGGAAGCAGCAGGCCTTGTCGAGGAGTGCTCCATCCCACGTGGTTGGCCAATCCTGTAGTTGTATCATAAAGCAAACGGGAAATGGAGGCTTTGTATCGACTTTACCGATGTCAATAAAGCTTGTCCCAAAGACCCATTTCCTTGTCGCGCATCGATCAGATTGTTGACTCCACGGCCGGATGTGATTTGCTTTCATTTCTGGATGCATACTCAGGATATCATCAGATCTTCATGGCAGAAGAGGATGAGGAGAAGACCGCATTCATCACCCCATGTGGCACGTATTGTTTTGTACGAATGCCATTCGGGTTAAAGAATGCTGGTTCAACATTTGCAAGAGTAGTCCATGACGCTTTTGAGCCGCAAATGCACAGAAATGTGGAAGCCTACATGGATGACATAGTGGTCAAAAGCAAGGACAAGGCGACTCTGATTCAAGAGTTAGACGAAACCTTTGCAAATCTGCGCAAGATCAACCTCAAGCTCAACCCTAAGAAGTGTGTGTTTGGAGTCCCTTCCGGCAAGCTTCTTGGGTTCTTCGTATCTCAGCAGGGAATTGAAGCCAATCCCGACAAGATCAAGGCCATTGAGCAGATTGAAGCACCAAAGCGCGTCAAGGATGTACGAAGACTTGCCGGTTGCGTAGCTGCTCTCAACAGGTTTATCTCTAGGTCTGCTGAAGCGCTACCGCCATTTTTCAAAATCTTGAAAAGGCAGGTCCAATGAGATGGACTCGAAGCGGAGGCTGCGCTGCAGGACTTGAAGAGATACTGCCCTCCACTCAACACTTGTCGCACCTAAGCCACAAGAGAAGTTGTTGCTATATATAGTGGCAACCAATCAAGTGGTTAGTGCTGCGTTAGTAGCGGAGAGGGAGGCGGATGATGAGCTAGCAACCGTGGCAGATGCATCCAGCGACGAAAGTGGGGGGTTCACCGCAAGCTCCGGTCCCGACAAGGATAGATCTGCTGTGACGCATGAGAAGATGCAGAAAAGAATGGTGCAGCGCCCAGTTTACTTTGTCGGGCCCTTCTGCTGAGGGGCTAGGTCAAGGTACTCGTGTGCAGAAATTGCTTTTCGGCCTCCTCATGGCCTCGAGAAAGTTGCGCCATTACTTCTGTGCACATGAGATCACGCCGCCACTGCTTTTCCGGCTGAAGAGGATACTGCAAAATCCAGAGGCAACAGGCGGTGATTGTAGAGTGGGCACTGAACTGCCAAGCTTTGGCCTCAAGTTTGAGAGCACTTCAACTATCCAAAGCAGAGCATTGGCGGAGTTCATAGCAGAATGGACGCCAACACAAGATGAAGAAATTTTAAACGAGCATCCCCGGCTGTGGAAGCAAGCAAAGAGTGGCTGATGTACTTTGATGGTGCCTTCTCGCTGCAAGGCGCTGGTGCGGGCGTGCTACTTGTTGCACCCACCGGAGAGCACCTCAAGTACGTAGTCCAGATGCCCTTTCCCAAGGAGCAAGCAACAAACAATACTGCAGAGTATGAAGGTTTGCTTGCCGGCCTCAGGATCGCAGTAGACCTTGGGATAAAGAAGCTCATTGTCAGGGGTGACTCACAGCTTGTCATCCACCAAGTGAACAAGAGTTATCAGAGTCCATTGATGGAAGCTTATGTTGATGAAGTGAGAAAGCTAGAAGAGCACTTTGACGGCCTACAGATGGAATATATTCCAAGAGCTCAGAACGACATTGCTGATGGCCTGTCGAAGTGCGCTGCACTTAAGTTACCTGTGGAACCAGGGATCTTTGTGCTCAAGCTGACTCAACCGTCTGTAACACCATCAACCGGACAGAGCAAGAAGAGGAAGTTGATTTCTGGTGACTATTATCCGGCAGAGCTCCCCGAGGCCGCTGCCAAGAAGGTCCCCAAGATCAACACCAACAGTGCTGAGGAGCAGTCTGCTCCGACAAGCCCTAGGGTTTGTTTCGTTGAAGCAGATGCTCCCGACAAGTTTTGCTCCGGCAAGCTTGCCGGGAACGCCAAGCTCGGCGGAGCCGCAGGTTCTCGCCAGAGAAGCGGATGTTCCCGCAGCATCGATGTGCCTTTAGTCCTTGTTGTCGAGCCGCAAGCTCCAAAGATGGGCACATCAGAATGTCCGTTTCCTTCAGACAGGAAAACTTCCCGAAGAGCAAGAAGAAGCGGAAAGAGTAGCCCGGCAGTCAAGTATGTACCAGTTTGTCGACAACACACTGTACAGAAGAAGACTCAACGGTGTGAAATTGAAGTGTATTCACCGGGAAGATGGACAAAAGCTGTTGGCAGAGATACATGGAGGCATATGTGGTCACCACATTGGCGCCAGAGCACTTGCCGGCAAAGCGTTGCTTTCCAAGGTTTCTTTTGGCCGACAGCCTCCGTGATGCCACCGCACAAGTAACCAAGTGTGAAGCGTGCGGTTCCATTCCAAGCAGATACACCAGCCAGCTCAAGCTCTCCGGACGATCCCTTTATCCTCGCCATTTTCGTCTGGGGCTCGACATCCTCGGCCCCTTTCCCCGACCTGTCGGGGCTTTGAGTACTTATGCGTTGCAATCGACAAGTTCACAAAGTGGCCGGAAGTAGAAGCGATGAGGAAGGTGACAACACAGTCAATCAAGTTCTTTAGGTCGATTGTTTGCCGCTTCGAATCCCTAACAGGATCATCACCGACAACGGCACGCAATTCACGAGCCGCACCTTCATGCAAGACGCCCAAGATCTTGGCGCCAAGGTCTGCTTTGCTTCGTTGCTCATCCGAGAAGTAACGGTCAAGCGGAGAGGGCGAATGTCAAGTGCTGGGCGGCTCAAGACCGTAACTTTGACAGGCTACACAAGTGCGGAAAGAAGCTGGATTGAGGAGCTGCCGGTGGTTCTTTGGTCGATCAGACGACGCCAAATCAAGCCACCGCCGTACACCTTTCGCTTCTAGTCTATGGAGCAGAGGCAGTTCTCCCACGGAACTCGTGATACGGATCGCCTCGAGTGCTCGCTTATGATGAGCTTGGAGCAAGGGCAGTTATGCGACAAGATGACGCGCCGCTCCTTTAGGAGGATCGCCTTCAGTCAGACGACGAGCTGCTCGATATCAAAGAAGCTTTGCGCCGCTACCATAGCCGCAGTTAATGCCAGAAGTCTCGAGGAAGGCGACCTTGTTCTTCGGCGTTCAGTCCGCCAAGAATTCCAACAAGTTGACGCTTAAGTGGGAAGGCCCTTACCGGGTGAAACGAAGTCACTAGGCCTGGCGCTGTCCGCTTGAGATCAAGATGGCGTTCGGTGAGCAACTCCCGAACATTGAGCATCTTCGTAAGTTTTACTCAGAAGCGCGGTTGCCGAACCTGTTCCGCAACCACCTTTTTGTACAAGTCTTGCCGATGTTGCATGTAATCCTTCAGACAAAGCCGGGCGCAGACTTCGTGCATAAGTAAAGCTTAGCATGCTTCGCACATCTTGTCAATTTCATGCTTCTTACTTCTATTTTGCATGCGTTATCGACACTTTGTGCAGCACCTACCCCGGTAAGCAATAACGAGCCATAAGGCTCCATATCTTTATTTTCTCTTCTTTCTCTTTCTCAAAGAAAGGAAGGTTCCTCGCCCACAAGTTTGCCGGGGAAAGGAGAAGATAATGGTGTGGACCAAGCGCCGCCAAGGAAGTTTCGCCTTACCGGGAAGCAAACGATGTAAAAACTAAGCTAAGTTGCTAAAGTTTGAGCAATCAGCTTTAAAATTTTTAAGTTATCTTCCTCGAACGACCGCATTTTGTATGGAAAACCTGTATGGAGGAACCAACTCAGCTAGTCGCTACTTACTTTGTTTCGAGTCCGCTCAACAACTTAAGTGAGCTGCGATCGGTCGCGACAAGGTTTCTTGTCGGTAGCAGCACCACCAAAGGTCAGCCGACGTCTCCAAGACTTCAGCCATGCCTGTGTGCTCGTGACCGACAAGTTCCCTAAAAAGCGAGGGGCAAAACATACAAAGGAAGGAATCAAGTAAAGGAAATAACATAGCAATTGCTACCCGAAATAAAGTTATATTACAAGATAGCTTGTCGCAGCTCTAATAGATTGTTCTCATAACATGACCAGCAGCGGCAAGAAAAAGAGAAAGCGAGCGGCCTAATCCACGCGATCGCCCTCAACCCTCTTGATCCCGCTCACCCTGTCCACGATGGGTGCGACAAGGGTCTTGAGCGCTTCTCCACATCAAAGATCCGCGGCAGGGACTTGAGGAAGTTGGTGAGGTTGAGGCCTGGATTGCGGAAGGCCACCTTCATCAGCACCTTTTGAAGAGCTCCCGTGCAGATCTGGCGCGACTCCTTGGCCAGCTGCTTTGGGACTTCTTCCCGGAGTCATTGGAGGGCCGCTACCACGCCTTGAAGAACAAGCTAAGCTTGGCGCTGGGTTGGAGGTGCTCGTCGGAGGAATATCCAAGATCCACCATCCTCACGCGCCACTCCTCGTCGATGGTCGCAGCGACATCCACGAGACCCTCGGTCCAAAGGTTGCTCCACATTCTCCTTAAAGGTATTCTGGCGGCAAGAAGATTTCGCCAAAGCGCCTGGCCGGCCTTGATCTTCTCCTTCAAGGCCACCTCGCACCTGGCGCCGGCCCGGGCCCGAGTCAAAGTAGTTAGCTTCAACTCAAGATCTGCATTGGAGTCCTTGGCGGCGCTGAGCTCCTTGCTCCTCTCGGCGAGACGGCCCTGCAGCTCGCCAAGAGTGTAGGCCTCCTTCTCGCGCTCGTGCTTGAGTGCAGCAAGCTCCTCGCCGCTCTATTTGAGATTTGCCTCCAACTGCGCCACCTTCGTCTCCAGCTCCTTCTTGGCGGCCTCGGCAGCTGCGGCAGCATCCTTTGCTTCCTTGAGAGCCCCGCCAAATGTTTGCTCGCGCATGGCAAGATCCTCCTCGTGGCTGTCAAGATTAACCTTCCGCTGCGCCTAACTCGCCTTCCTGCGCAGACTTTTCTCGGCAAAGAAGTCATTGTTGCTCCTCAGCTTCAGCCTTCTCGAGGAGGAAGGCTTTGCGCTCCTCGGCAAGCCACTCCTGCTCCTCTACCAAGGACCGGAGAGCTTCCTGGTTGAGGCCCCGGAGCTCCTCCGCTTCTCGATGTTCCGCTCCCGCCGCGACAAGCGCTTCCGGGATTCCAGCTAGGCTTGTCGGGCGCGGTAGAGCGACAACAGCCTTCCGCAGCAATGCTCCTCCTCAGCTCACCGCTGCCGCTAGGCGCGGCCGACCAGCCGCTACCCAGCCGGAGGCGAGCAGCTCTTCATCCAAAGTTTCTCCTTCGGCCGGCGCACTGGAGCTCGACTCCCATGGGAGCTTGATGAAGACGCCATCGCTGGCGCCGGGCTGGGGCTCTTCGGAGCCCGACGCTGCAGCAGCGGCGGAGGGATCGGCGGTCGGTGTAGCGCCTGGCGCTCCTGCGGCCTCAGGGTCGTCAGTGCGATCGCCGGACCCCTCGCCAGCTTCTGCGGCGGCAGCTTCGGCAGCCTCTTCGGGGTGGGCTCGTCGGCCAACACTTTCTTCTTCGATTGCAGGCGTCGTCAATGTTGCCGCGCGCGTCCTCCTCGCCAGCGACCTCGGTCTCCATTGGCTCTGTGGCGGATGGATTTGACGAAAATGAAGAAAAGTCAAGCAAATATTCAAAAAGGAAATCAGAAGAAGAAGAACACAAGGGAAGTTTTCAGGCAAGAGGAGTACCTGTGCTAGGGTCTGCAGTCATGGTCTCCGCCGCCAGGGGATCGCTGGTGCTGTCCCTTGCCGAAGAGCTGCCCCTTGCCGGAGAAGTCTCCCTTGCCGGAGGACGCTCCCTTGCCGGGGAATCCTCCTCGGCGGTGTGGTCGGGCAGAAGGCATGTCGAGCGGCTTCTGTGGCACTCCCGGTCAGCCGCTTCTCGCTTCCTACACAAATCAGCCAAATGATATCAAGAAGAAAGGGCACCCATGCACGCCAAACAGCAAGAAGTAAACCATATACTTACGCTGGGGGCTGTGCTGGGGGCTGCTTTGAGGAAGAGTTGCCGCGTCCGGCAAGGTGGTCTCGGACACGCCTCCTGCTGTCGCGGTTGTTTCGTCCTCGACGACAATCACCGGGGTCTTGGCTCTCTTCGACGCCTTCCGGGCCATTCCGAAGGAATGGGTTCAGAGTAAAGCAAATCAGATACAAGACAAAGCAACAAGTCAAGAACTACGAATGCTGCAAAGAATCTTACTCTTCTTCTTCCTCGCCGGAGCTGAGCGCGAGAGATCAAATTCTAGCCCGCCCAAAGACGACGAGGCGGAGGAGTAGGTTCCTTGGCCGCTTGGCGGAGCAGAACCGGTGGTCCGCGAGGGCCCCGCTCCAGCTTGCCGCAGCGGCGTGTGGTGCTCTCAAGGCAACAAAGCTTGCCGCGGTGGAGCTGCTGCTGGGCGCGCGGGTTGCTGGGTCTGCCCGTCTGCCGCCCGCCACGCCTCCGCCTTGCGAAGACGCTTTCTTGGTGGAGCCGGGCTCCGCCGCTGCAAGCTGTTTGAAGGTGGGGAGGAGGCGCCCTCGGGCGGGCTTTCGCCGACTCAGCCTCGTGCTCGGCAAGCTCTTCCTCGCCGCAAACTCCTTTCGCCGACAAGGCTTGCCGCCTCGCTGCCTCTCGCCTCCACGGTGAACTGAATCGCCATGGCAGGCCGCTGCCGCTTCTTCCAACCTGGTGGCGATGGCGCGCATCTCATCATCGGTGGTGTCGCGGGTGAGGCCCCTCCGCTCATCGGGCGGACCGGCATTTCTACCAGATTGTCAAAGAACCGCCGACGATGTCATCTCGCAGTTTTGCCAAGTTGGAACAATTCCATGCGAAGTCGCACAACGGCATCATTGCACGGATGCGGTCGAAGCGAGGAATTGTTGCACAGCGGAACGACGCCTCGGCAACCTAAACATTTCGGATGATCAGGATCGGGCTTGAACAGCTCCAAGAGCATCGCCACAAGTTCCAAGACGGTGAAGTTGAAGTTGAGGCCTGGGCGCAGCCTTCATGATATCCGCCGCATTCTCGAACTCCCAGCGGGTCTTCTCCTCTCCTCGCAAGGGCGGCGCGGCGGCGAAGAAAGTCTGCTACCAACAAAGGTTTCACGGTGAGCCCGGCAAGTCTAAGGCGAAGCGATTCAGTGATCGCAATCTTCATCCTAGCATCTTCGGGCCACGTTGTTCCAATCGCTGCTGCCAAGACTATTGGGGTTTGGCGTCATGTAAATGGCTGCGGTTCTCCTCAACAATCCAAAGCACCAATCTGCCCTCCATTCCTCCCATTTGCTACGGAGCTCTCCCTCCAGATAGGCTTCCTTCTTGCCGATCCTCGAGATCCAAGCGGTTCCTCCGGCAAGAGGCTCCCCTCTCTCAACTCGAGGCATAAAGAAGTGGCGGAAGAGGGCTACGTTTGGATGGCCTCCGACAAAGTTTTCGCAGAGATGTGCGAAAACTGCCATGGTCAGAACAGCATTGGGGTGAAATCAAGGAGGCGGAACCCGAGGGTGTTCATGATGTCGCAGAAGAATTCAGAGAGGGCGGGCAGAGCCGCAGAGAAGAAGAGCGCCAAGAAGGGATATCTGCTTGGAGCTAGTTCTAAGCAAAGAATGGAAGTATCTTCATGCGCGGATGCGCCGCATCTCCGGCCGACTATAAGAGGTAGTAGTACTCCCTCAGCTCCCTCGCGGCGAGCTGGGGGGGGGGGGGAGATTGCCCGCTCCTTCCGCAGCGCCGCAAGCCGCTGCGCCTCGGCCGACTTCACGGCCTTCCCCTTGTCGGCTTTCGGAGCCATGGCGGAGGTGGTGAGGGAGATCGACGGCGTTGGTGATGCTGGTGGCGATGGGGGGCGGAGCGCTGCTCTCTTCAGCCTTGGGAAGAAGGGGGGAGCAGCGGAGGTTTTTTTTCGAGATGGGACAGCAACTGGCGAGATGGGCGGACTGCCCCGCTTCCCCGCTTATAAAGAGGGAGGGGCGGACGCCCGCTTTTTCCGAATAAAGAAACCACCCACGATCTCGCCCACGATCTTCACACGACGCCGCATTCGACGCGGCTGCTCGTGGAGGGCGTAGGGTCCGGGGTGAGTTATGGTGTGACCCAGTGCCACGCGTGCGTCTGCATTGCTTTTTGGGCCTGGCCCAACAGTTTCGGCACCGTGGTGTGGCCCAGTCTGGGGGCTCTGTCGGTGTACTAGAGTAGGGGTACCCTAGTATCCCGAACTTGTGCACGGGCGATTGCAGCCCTCCGCTGCAAGGCTTACCGGTGACCGCCAAGGTCCTCCGTGGTTCCTTTTGGAGCCATTCAAGAACAAAGTATTTAAGCCAAGGAGACAAGGCCCCGGCAAGAGGAGCTTGCCGGGAAGGCCACCCAAGGCACCTAGGAGACAAGGCCCCGGCAAGAGGAGCTTGCCGGGAAGGCCCGGTGAGCGACAAGCTTCCGGACGCGACAAGACAACAACCGTGGCATGGCGCTTGCCGTGGCATACCACCACTCTGTACCTACGCTCCAGCACATCCACTAACGTGTCGCCCTGGGACCTTTCCAGGCGTGCGTGGCGAGAGGCTGTGCAGCCAGCGGTGCGAGGTGGCAAGTGGCGTTGACAAGATTGTCATCGTGGCAAGCGGTGGCGCCCCTGACGGTCCCTGTTTGCACTGTTAGGGCGACGTAGACAGGCATTTAATGCCTTTTTCCCCTGCCGTCAGGGTTAGGTATGAAACACTGTACAATGTACACTGTACAAGTAGCTGTACCAACCACTCCTTTTCCATTTGTACCTTTGTCTACGTTGCCACCTGTCGGAGACCCCTTGAGCATATAAAAGGAGGCCCATGCGCAACGTAGAGGGGGGTTCAAAAGATTCGACACTCACGCTCAGTCTCGTTAGCAGCTTGTGTGTACTGTAGTACTCAGCGCTCCTGAGCAAGAACTCAATACACCTGCACATGCAGCAAGAGGAGTGTTATCTCTCGGAGAGCTCCGGCTGGGTAAACCGGCCAGTGCTTACCGCCTCGATCTGCTCTTCGTGCGATCTCCGCTCTCCGCCGAACCGAAAGGGGCTCGGTCCGCCGGTCCCATAGGTGTTCGTGGGCCAGATCAGCCTGCCCCGACACCCCGAGAGGGAAATGTAACTCCTGCGCCAGGCCTTGTGGTGCTACCACTGCACAAACTCGTGCCAAACTCGAGATTTGTTTCTTTACTATACATGCACGCAACGATTTAATGGACATTGTAATCTCAACATGTAATGGGGAGCTCTAAATTTGAATTTGAAACTTATAAAATAAAAAAATCAAAACAAACAAACTGGGAGAGAGGGAGTATACCGTATGATGTGTCCCATACGAAAAAAGTCCCCTGGTTTGTCACCGCGAAGATGCGGTTAGGAAGGAGCACAGCGTCTTCGTACTCGTACGGCAACAAATCGGCCGCAAACAGCATGGTCCACCTTTGACCGCCATGTGCAAGGTTCGTGCTATCTTCTTCAATCTCACCGTGGTTCCATCGTACCAATTCAGGCGGTGGCCCGTTGCATGGCTGACCCCAATGTTGGACAAAGGTTCTACGGGAACGGTGTCACCATTGTAAATGTTGTGCAAATTGATGTTGGTACCCCCCCCCCCCGTACATATGCAAGCCAATCTCCACTCGCACCGAGCCTGGCCTGTGAAATAGTGGGCAGGGGGAGAATTAGGAAATGGACACGGAAGTATTCTTTAGAATGCATTTACTACATGATCAAACTCATCTTACTTGCTCATTATACAAAATCCGAGTGCCCCTCAACGTCGTCATCTCAATGGGCGTCAAGTTGCAACTACGACCACGCCGCGCTGGAGAGACCCCCAAGGAAACATCCTCGTGCGTTGCACGGAACATCAAGATGCATTTGTATGAGTATTTTATCTTGTGAGAGAAAAGGATGAATGAGGGAAGGCCTTATTTGCAAATGTGGAGAGGGGTATAGGTATCTTTTTGCAATATTGCCATAGTTTTCTTCCTATCCGTCAGATATAAATCGGACAACCTATATTGCAAGATGGCAGGCACACCATCATCACCAACTCTGTTTTTCTCTACTCCTATAAAAACCTGAGCTTGTGATGATGGTGTGCCTGCCATCTTTCACCAATAGTCGTCGGATCTAGATCTGATGCATACAAAGCAAACTGATACAGTTTCGCAAAAAGATGCTCGCACGTGTTTCCATATTTACAAACAACTCCTTGTCTCTCACAATCAGCCTTATCTTTTCCCCACCACATCCAGAAGGCCATGGAACAATCTGGTGTGATGGCCGCTATGGGCGCCGTCTAACCCCAATCTTGGTGTTACGTGCAATACACGGGCATCTTACTAGTTTTATAAGATATAAGAGAGTAGTAGACTAGCAAGATGCCCGTGCGTTGCATGGAACATCAAGATGCATTTGTATGAGTGGTTTATCTTGTGGGAGAAAAGGATAAACGAGGGAAGGCCTTATCTGCAAATGTGGAGAGGGGTGTGGGTATCTTTTTGGAAAATTGCCATAGTTTCCTTCCTATCCGTCAGATATAAATTGGACGGCCTATACTGCAGGATGGCAGGCACGCCATCGTCAACAACTCTGTTTTTATAAGAGTAGAGTAGAGATAGAGATAGAGACTACTACTACCAATGTGCTGGCCCGTGCGTTGCAACGGATCCAAAGTAGTAGAATAATACTTGTTCACGGGCTTGAAATATAAACACTCTAGTTTTGATATACATATATCAGTAAAAATAAATCATGGTTCACTCAAAATATATTCCTTGGGCTGTTTTGATGAGGTGAGGGACGGGTGTGGCTGGTTTGAAGATAACGGGTTTTTAAAAAATTGGAGCTGTTTTTTTTTACATTTTGTAGCGTGGCACGACATCCGGTGCACCTAAGCGTCTGAAAAAAATTGAGTTTGGGTTTGTGGCACACCCTGCGGCAAGATGCCCGTGTGGGCTTCTCCTATGACTAGCAAGATGCCCGTGCATTGTTAGGAACATCAAGATGCATTTTTTTTTACAAAACACCTGTTGTGATTGAACCTTGCAGGAGTAATCCCATGTGTAAAAACAAATGATATCTCGAGAATTTTATCAGAAAAATGGTATCTTTGGAACAAGTTTTCTCTACTACTGCTCCTTGCAGTGAGTGGTATGCAATGCATGTGTGAGCAGACATGACAGCTTGTCCATGGAAGTTGAACCATGGCGACCATCACGTTTCTTGTTTCTACCACTGCCACACCCACACGCGATTCCCACGACGCCGCTCCAACCCACGACACGACGTCCCCCGACATGCGCCTCATCCCTCTCGGCCCCGCCACTCATCTGCCTTTGTGTGCATGACATGCGGGCCAGCTGAACTGTGGCGACCATCAACTTTCTACCATAGCCACACCCGGCTGGACGCGGTTTGCTTTCTCCGCTCCTCTGCTTCGATCCGTACTCCCGCACCATAGAATTTTCATCCAGCGGCTGTGACACATTTCGTCCCGGGCATTAATCCTTGGCTGGAGTACTTCTGTACTACAGGTAGTACCCGGCGATGTGGCCATCTACGCCTTGTAACGTCCCGACGCCCAGCTGTGGCACCCTCACCACGGCCACGCCACCACCGGCCGGTTCATCTCGAACGAGTGAGTCGTGAACCATGTCACCACGATGAGAATGACATGTGGGCCAGCCGCATTTAAGGTCCACATGTCATTGACTCATACGCGGTGCACTAAGCCACTGAAGCTCGGTCCCGTGGGCCTCGAGAGGGAAATGTAACTCCTGCGGCAGGCCTTGTGGTGCTCCCGCAGTATGAGCTCGTGCCAAAACTGGAATTTGTTTCTTACTACTACCAATGTGCCGGCCCATGCGTTGCAATGGATCCAAAGTATATCTATTTAGTGGAGTGCACTCTAAACACATTATCTATTTATTTTTTTCTAACCTTTCGTAGCCATGCAACCAAGCCACATAAGCTTCATGGGTGCCCCCCACATCATATTATTCATACTACATTGACTGAAAAAAGATAAATCACCCAAAACAAGATCTTCCCATTTTTTATTCCTACGATGTTGTGTCGTGCACGTACCTAGTTGTATAGCGGTAGTACTAGTTGCAGTATAAACTTCGTACTAGTAGGAGTAGTAGTACGGAATGCTCCTACTCTATCAACGAGCCCCATCTGACACCAAATTTCTTGGCTTCCGTGCTACAACTAGATCTTCCCCTCGTTTCTATTTTCCAACCCGGCGGCGGGCGGAGTGCTGTTTGCGAATAGTTGGTTTGCTCAACGGCGGTCCCACATGAAAGTGAAAATGCTAGGCAACACGCCTTCCCTAGCTATGTAGCGTGCCGTATGGGCTGTGGACTACTCCCGATTCCCGGGCGTGTGGGGGTGCGACGCGAACGCGGTAGGCCTTTTCCTTTTACTAGCAATGTTCTCGTGCGTTACGACGGATCCAAAGTAGTAGAATAGTAGTACTTGTTCACAAACTTGAAAGAAATCACTCTTGTTTTGATATACATATATACCACTAAAAATATATTACTTTTCACTCAAAATATATTTCTCAGGCTGTTTTGACGAGGTGAGGGAGGGATGTGGTTGCTTTCAAGATAATAAGGGGTTTTCTGCAAATTGGAGTAGAGAAGTGGGCTATTGTTGCAAAAATGCCACAACTTACCTCACAGCCATTAGATGCAGATCTAATGGTCAGAAACGATGGATGGCAGACACACCACCATCACCAACTCAGTCTTTTATAGGAGGAGGAGTAGAGAAACATGTATAAATTGTAACATTTGGTTCAGCTGCTTGCCACGATCGATAGATAGAAATAACGATTGGAAACGCTAGGGCGGGGCTATTTCCGCCAGATAAGCAGGGTACGTAGTAGCTAGGTTGGCGCATCGTCGGTTTGGTCACATGCGGTCCGACATGTTCTAGTGTTTCTAGCAAGATGCCCGTGCGTTGCACGAAGTTGATGGAAAAGGTAAGCACAACTTATAAATTGACGGATGGAGTACTAGTTACAGTGATGCATATAATTAAGTAAAGGGATCGCACATGCCGGTATTGATTGGAACGAGAATGCAATAGCACAATAAGAATTAAGGCCACGATGATGCAATCGCAGTGGTGGTTACAGGAGGCAAGAAGAAAGATGCATCCACCAAAGTACGACCTCCTCCTCCTCAACTTAGTGCGTCGGGCCACCGACCTGCAGCTAAGGAGTGGCAGCTTTTGTGGCGAGGTCAAGGTGCTTCTCAGCAAAGGCATCCAAGGCTTCCAGCCGGTTGAGGAAGGCCAACGTCGTAGCGTCCTCACTGGCCTTGTAGATACATATGTGCATGATTTGCTTGTACACGTGGATGTGTAGGTCGACGAATTCTTGTAGGGCGAGGCGCCTCGTGGCGAGCATGACCTCCAGGTGGACATTCTTTGTGGCATCGGCGGTCAGTCGCAGGGCCACCAATGCTTGAAAGAGGTTCCGGCCATGGACGCCGATTAGGGTGGCAGGCAACGAGGAGCCCGTGTGCGCAGGCTGGAGGAGTACGGCAATGTCCTCCGCGAGCTTCTTGAGGACGGTGAACTTGTTGGTGGTGGCAACGATCATCTGGTCCAACTGAGAGTCGTAGTTGGCGTCGATGATGGCCATCCACCAGCCGGTCGCCAACACCGTCTAGAGACGATCCTCTGTGCCATGCCGCAGGCCGGCGTCGTGGACCATCTGGCATGGCCACCGGCCGCTCGCGCGCATCGCCGCCATGGGTTTGGAGTGAGCACTTTTGCGCTTAGTGTAGGTGCTTAGACAAATGCTTAGGTGCGTACGATGTGGTAGATGCATTGGAATGGAGGGGCACCTTTATATGAGTGCAAACTACGTTGCATTCACATCATGCAGCCTCTTTTTCCGGTCCTCCTCCCATTACTTCCCTCATGCATTCACGATGCTAACTGAAGGAGGATGCATCATTAGCCGTTTAACATTTCGGGAACCCTTAAAAAAACATTTCGGGAACCACTACCCCCTCCCTCATATGCATTAAAGTATTGGGAACTGCACCGCCCGCTGCCAAATCGAATAGTATTACGCTGCCTGCTGCACACCCGGTTGAACACGCCTCCTCGCCTCTATCAAACCCCTCTGTTAAACCCGCATGCAAACCGAGAAACCTACTCCGGCCACACGTCCATTCATGAGCGGGTCGGAATTAAACGCAACACCGGCCGAGCTCATCCCGTCTGCCCTTAGTTTAAACGAGGCCAGACACCGTCCAAGCTCCTACCGTCCACCCTCTATTTAAACGAGTCCATACAGACAGCGGGAAAGAATCGCACCCCTCCGCCGCTCCCCCATCTCCTCCTTCACCATTTTCTTCACTCTTCTGATGGCTTTCGAGGAGCCGTTCTCCGGCATACTACACGTCTGGGTGGCTCGCCGAGCCCTCCGGATACGGGCGAGGCCGCTCGGTGCTTCACTAACCTCGCTTGGCCCGACGGAGCCAGTTGCCGCCCCAAGCCGGTGCGTGGTTAAGCAACTCGCCGCTCCAGTTCAGCTCGATGAGGAGTGGTGAGTTGCTCCACGCCGGCACGGCGGCGAGCACGCCGGTACGGGCATCGTCGCTGCCACGTCGTACCGCGCCACCAGTGGCTGCGGTGGCCACGCCTCCTATGTCTGTGGCCGTGCCTCCCGTGCCTGCGACAGCGCCATGCAACCAGAGACAGAAGTCAGGTGCGTGGAGAGTGACGAGTCGGTGGCCAGCTTCTCCGTGCCCGCCGCCATCATCGAGGAGAAGTAGAACACGGGAGGCCGCCGCCACTTGGGTCCCATTAAGGCCACCGCCGAGGCAACGACTACGTATTCAGGTGGTTTCTTTGTTGCTTCTTCTCTTCCGATGACCTTTGTCGACCCCGCAAGTGTCTGCCGGACATGAGGAAGACAAAGGGATCCGTGGGCAGCCATTTAGATTAGGTACTCCCTCTCCTGCTGGCGAGAAACATTTGTTCTAAGAATGGATAAATTGGATGTATCTATAACTAAAATAAGTCTAGATATATCCATTTCTAGGACAAGTATTTCCGGACGAAGGGAGTATTAGTTATACCAAGAGAGCCAGATTAGCACCGCTTAGTTCATGTAAATGTAATGAAATCCATCATGTTTATATGATGATCCGGATTTTTTATACGAAATCCTTCATGCTTATATGAAATCAGGCCGTGTTTGCACGAATTTCATCTGGTTGGTTAGAGTTGTGAAAATGTATGATACCGGGCGTTTGATGTCGCCCTCTTCGGAAGGAAGCGGAGGAAATTTGCGGCTGCCGTTGGAGATGATCTAATGCTGGAAATAATAGAGTAACATCCAAACAATTTGAGTTAAATTAGAGTATGATTCTACCTCTATAAAAATATAATTGCATGTACAAAGGTACACGGGACTTGCAGTGGTGGCTACAGACTTCTGATGTAAAGTTAAAAAGAAACAAGTCCATCCTTAATCTTGTATTCTAAGTACTTTGTTAGTTCCACTGTCAGTACAGTAGCAAAAGAAGTATATATTAAATAAATAATATATAATATAAAAATCTAAAGTTAAAGACATAATTTGAACTCAGGTCATCGCATTGCAAGCATCCGACACTAACCAGTCCAGCACATTTTTGTTGTGGACCATGCTGGAGATATATCTCCATGTCTACTCTTATACTCCCTGCGTTCCTAAATATTTGTCTTTTTCAGATTTCAAATGGACTACCACATACGGATGTGTATGTAGACATATTTTAGAGTGCAGATTCACTCATTTTGCTCTGTATGTAGTCACTTGTTGAAATCTCTAAAAAGACAAATATTTAGGAACAGAGGGAGTAGAAAACAGAATTGGTGATGATGGTGTGCGTGCCATCCTGTAATATAGGCCGTCGGATTTATATCTAACAGATAGGAAAGAAACTATGGCAATTTTGCAAAAAGATACCCACACCCCTCTCCACGTTTGCAAAGAAGGCCTTCCCTCATTTATCCTTTTCTCTCACAAGATAAACTACTCATACAAATGCATCTTGATGTTCCGTGCAATGCACGGGCATCTAGCTAGTTTCTTTTAAAAAATTTACTGCGATAATTGAGTTGAAGTGATATATTTTATGTCTGCCCCGAATGATTTCAGATTCACTAGTAGTAACAAAGAAAAGGTTGCCTTGTTAATTAACAGAAAACATGGTGAAAACTATCACATGAGGCCGGTAAAAACAAGGCACACCGGGTTTAGCATCAGCGTCACTACAGCTGTGCACGTGCGAGAAGTCTACATGTCGAGGGGGCTACGAAGAGAAAGACTTATCAAGTGTGTCTGAGTGAGGCACAGAGACACAATGTTTGAGAGAGAAACCAATTGACAGATTAAGATCAGATCGAGTTGTCACCCTTCTGCTGTCATTGGTGGGGTGGGGGAGGGGTGGGGAGGGGGAGGGAGAGAAAGACGTATCGAGAGTGTCCGCGGTAGGCACATAGGCACAACTAGAGAGAGTGTGTGTATGTGTGTGTGTTTGAGAGAGAAGCAGTATATAGATTACTATCAAGATCGAGGTGCCACCCTACTCCTTCGGTGTCGGGTAGTGTGTGTGTGTGTGTGTGTGTGTGTGTGTGTGTGTTTGAGAGAGAAGCCAGTCAATAGATTAGTATCAAGATCGAGGTGTCACCCTACTCCTTCGGTGTCGGGAAGTGTGTGTGTGTGGGTGTGGGGGGGGCAGTGACACTTACATATCTCTACTCTTATAAAAACGGAGTTGGTGATGATGGTGTGCCTGCCATCCTGCAATATAGGCCATCTGATTTATATCCAACGGATAGGAAGGAAACTATGGCAATTTTGTAAAAATATACCCACACCCCTCTCCACATTTTCAAATAAGGCCTTCCCTCATTCATCCTTTTCTCCCACAAGATAAACTACTCATACAAATGCATCTTGATGTTCCGTGCAACGCATGGGCATCTTGCTAGTAGAGAGGAGTTTGTGTGACACATGTCTATATTAAGGGATAGGTAGACAACATGTGTGCGAGGCATACTTAAAGCATCACGGAGACAAAAAACGGTGTGCATGCAAGTGCCGAAAAAATGAAGCGAGAAACAATGTCTACGTGCGCGCGTGTGTGTTTGTGTGTGTGTGTGTGAGAGAGAGAGAGAGAGAGAGAGAGAGCGAAATCTCAAAACAAAAGGTGCTCTGCTAGAATCCCATTGTATGTATTCATATGGTTCCGGAACTCGAGTTAACCTTAGGCATATGTGTGAGAGACATAATTATCCTCTGAGACATTAGTGGTTGTGGGTGGATGGAATTAAAGGGGTGGGCGTGTTCGACGGAGAGAGCGTGTGTGTTTTTGTGTGAGAGACTTGTAGGACGGGGTAGAAAGATGAATTCTAACCTTGCTGGAGGGAGAGAAATACATGAAGTGCGCGTGTGTGATTCTGATGCCCACGGGGAAATGAGATATGTATGCGTGTGAGAGAGATTGCACAATTCATTCATGTATCACTATCTAGAGATCGTGGACGTGCATTGCTTGAACATAAATCAATATCTACTTCGTATCGTGGCCAAAGGTACAATATCGATTCAACGCTATAAAGATTGTACACTCACATATCACATTTTTTCTATCTAAATAAATCTTTTCAATTGTGCATGCCAAAGTTACAGTGATGTTTCTTCAAACAACCAATGTAGCTATCATGTACGTGCACCATTGGTAGTCTTGCATTCAAATTCATTAGTCTTGGATGATTTAAGGTTCTATTATGAAGTAACATATGTAATATTCATATATGAATTCAACGGGTATGTGATTTATGAAATGGAGGCCATGTAATCATATGAGGTAACACTTTTAAGTAGCGGACTACAATATCCATTTCTTTTCTGGGACTACAATATCCATTTATTTTTGCGCGCCTCTACACTAACACGTCAATGCATTATGTTTAAAGTAAATAACCAATGGCACTAAATTATCTATTTACACGAGAAATACATAGGCTGAGCGTTTGATCCCTTTTTTTGTGAACGCGCCTCTACACCCGTACGATTGGCCGCGCCCGTGTGAACGTCCAAGTTATCGGTGCATCATCCCGAGTTATTGTCTTTTTTTCTGGGGTGGACTTCACACCAGTTATTAACTGCTGACGCGTGCCCCGTGTACACAGTCTCGCATGACCTTCCCGCTACCACAGTCCAAAATTAGTTGAAACTAGATACGAACGATCCCGCGGGGGGCCAAATCTCTCGCCTCATTCTAAAATTTCCGCCACCTAGTCTTTAGCATGCGAAATTCCCCTTTTGTCCTTGGTGCACGGAGAACAACAGTTACAATACCGCCCTCATCTACATAATAGGTTAGGGCTGCTTTGGTAACTTCTGGTTCCCCCCACCACACGGCACCCCCATTTCCTCTCCCCATCCCGCAAAAACGACTAACTCTACAGCACCAAAGCATCTTACATCACGTCGTCCGTACTTCATCGGCCTTTCTACCCCTCCCCTCTCGAAACCCTAGACTGCTCATCGACCGGCGTACCAGAGCCCATTCACTGCCAGTGGCGTCCACCTCGCCGAATCTGCTTCTGCGGCCGCATCTACCCCTCCCACCTCCCCTAGAAACAAGTAGACTGCTCATCCACCACTGTACCACAGCCCATTCAATGTTGGCCTTGTCCATGGCACTGGATCTGCTTTGCCGGTACTCTCGTCAAACGCAGCGCATCTGCAGCGGCTCCTTTGTACTCCCCAACGGAGACACCTCGTCCACACCCCCTTGGAGCCGCCCCACCGATGCCCCCGTCAACGGCCTCTGATCCTCTTCGCCGACACCTTCCTCAACCCTACCGGAGCCGCTTCGCCGACACCATCGTCCACCCTACCGGAGTAGCTTCGCTTATACCATTCTCAACCATACCGGGGCCGCTTTCCCAACTCACAAGTCCACGGCCTCAGATCCGCTTCATCGCACCCTCATCCAACCCGCCGGAGCAGCTTCTGACGCCCCGTCCACGGTCGCAGATCCGCATGGTCGACACCATATGATCTGTCTCCGTCATATCTATTATTTTTTATTGTTCCATGCCAATATTCTACAACTTTACATACTTTTGGCAACTTTTTATACTATTTTTGGGAGTAAAATATTGATCCAGTGCCAGTTCCTGTTTGTTGCATGTTTTTTGTTTCGCAGAAAATCCATATCAAACAGAGTCCAAACAGGACAAAAACTGACGGAGATTTTGTTTGGAACATATGTGATTTTTGGGAAGAAGAATCAACGCGATACGATGCCCGAGGGGGCCACGAGGCAGGGGTCGCGCCCCAGGGGGCAGGCGCACCCCTGACCCTCGTGGGCAACCCATAAGGCGGTTGGTGCCCTTCTTTCGCCGCAAGAAAGCCAATATCCGGATAAAAATCGTGTTCAAATTTCAACCCAGTCGGAGTTACGAATCTCCGGGGATATAAGAAACGGTGAAAGGCCAGATCTCGGAGCACAGAAACAGAGAGAGACAGAGAGACAGATCCAATCTCGGAGGGGCTCTCGCCCCTCCCATGCCATGGAAGCCAAGGACCAGAGGGGAAACCCTTCTCCCATCTAGGGAGAAGGTCAAGGAAGAAGAAGAAGAAGAAGGGGGCTCTCTCCCCCTCTCTTCCGGTGGCGCCGGAACACCGTCGGGGCCATCATCGTCACCGCAATCTACACCAACACGTCCGTCATCTTCACCAACATCTTCATCACCTTCCCCCATCTATCTACAGCGGTCCACTCTCCCACAACCCACTGTACCCTCTACTTGAACATGGTGCTTTATACTTCATATTATTATCCAATGATGTGTTGCCATCCTATGATGTCTGAGTAGATTTTCGTTGTCCTATCGGTAATTGGTGAATTGCTATGATTGGTTTAATTTGCTTGTGGTTATGTTGCTACCATTTGGTGCCCATTATATGAGCGCGCGCGTGGATCACACCATAGGGTTAGTTGTATGTTGATAGGACTATGTATTGGAGGGCAAGAGTGACAGAAGCTTCAACCTAGCATAGAAATTGATGCATACGGGATTGAAGGGGGACCAATATATCTTAATGCTATGGTTGGGTTTTACCTTAATGAACGTTAGTAGTTGTGGATACTTGCTAATAGTTCCAATCATAAGTGCATAGAATTCCAAGTCAGGGAGGACATGCTAGCAGTGGACTCTCCCACATAAAACTTGCTATCGGTCTAGTAAAGTAGTCAATTGCTTAGGGACAATTTCGCAACTCCTACCACCACTTTTCCACACTCGCTATGTTAACTTTATTGTGTCTTTATCAAAACAGCCCCCAGTTTTTATTTACGTGCTCTTTATATTCTTGCAAACCTATCCAACAACACCTACAAAGTACTTCTAGTTTTATACTTGTTCTACGTAAAGCGAGCGTTAAGCGTGCGTAGAGTTGTATCGATGGTCGATAGAACTTGAGGGAATATTTGTTCTACCTTTATCTCCTTGTTGGGTTCGACACTTTTACTTATCGAAAGAGGCTACAATTGATCCCCTATACTTGTGGGTTATCAAGACCTTTTTCTGGCGCCGTTGCCGTTGAGTTATAGCGTGGGTTGAATATTGTCGTGTGTGCTTGTTTGCTTTATCACTAAGTAGTTTTTATTTTGTGCTCTTGTTTTCTATCTTTATTTACAGGTAGGAAACGCAAAATACCAAAATATTAGTTGTACCTACTACACCAATGGTTGAAGAACCACTCAAAATCTATCACACTACTGAAGCTTTTTACTTGGATCATCTTCGATCCCTATGTGATCGTGCTGAAACCCCAACTAGCTTAGTTGAGGTCAAATCTTTAGATGAGCTTGCTTGTAATGTGTGACACCGCTTATTTCAAAAAGGGAAACTTTTACTGGAGAAAATTCATCGTTTGCAATGCTACGCTTGGAATTTATGTGAAATATATGATTTTACTTTTCGTTCTGAAGACCCTAAGAAACACCTTCCCTACCAATGTGAGTTTAGCGATAATGGAATTGTATATTCGTATGCTAAGGGTGTTTATAATTACTATGATGTTCAACAAATTGAAGAATTTGTTGCTTTTAAGGGTGCTTATGAAATTGCTTCTTTGATTGGAAAGTATGATGCTACTCTTGTCAAATCTGATAATTTTGCCATACTTAAATATTTTTATGATAATTATGCTTCTAATGCCTATGTTAAACCATATATTGAGGACTCCTCCGCTGTCCAAGAAGAGACTAATATTTTGCAGGAGTCTATGGAAGAAGGAATGGATGAAACTGTGGGCTCATTGGATGAAAAAGATGATGAGGAGAGCGAAGAACAAAAGGAGGAAGAGCGGATTAGCTATCCGTGCCCACCTTCTAATGAGAGTAACTCTTCAACTCATACATTGTTTAATTTCCCTTCGAATTTACCGAAGGATGAATGCTATGATGATTGTTATGATCCCGTTGATTCTTTTGAAATATCCCTTTTTGACGAACTTGAAGCTTGCTATTCTTGTGGCCAAGATGCCAATATGAATTATGCTTATGGAGATGAACTTGATACATTTCCTTATGTTAAACATGAAATTGTTGCTATTGCACCCACACATGATAGTCCTATTATCTTTTTGAATTATCCCTACTACACTATATCGGAGAAGTTTGCCCTTATTAATGATTATATTGATGGGTTGCATTTTACTACTACACATGATGATTTTGATATATATAATATGCATGTGCTTGCTGCTCCTACTTGCAATTATTATGAGAGAGGAACTACATCTCCTCCTCTCCATGTTTCCAATATGATAAAATTGCAAGAAACTGCTTATGCTATGTATTGGCCTTTACTTTGTGTGCATGAATTGTTCTTTTATGGCATGTCGATGAATAGGAAGAGAGTTAGACTTCATAATTGCTTGATATATGTTGCTTTGTGCTCACTACTAAATTCTAAATCATTGTTAATTAAAATTGGCTTTGATATACCTTGGGATCCGGGTGGATTCATTACTTGAGCACTATATGCCTAGCTTAATGGCTTTAAAGAAAGCGCTGCCAGGGAGACAACCAAGAAGTTTTAGAGAGTCATTTATTTCTGTTGTGTGCTTTTATATAGTTTAAAAATAAAAATAATGTGCCACGATTTGCCTTTAGGATGTTTACATTGCTTGTTGGTTTGTGCGGAGCAAAACAGAAACTTTGGCTGTACTGCGCGATTTTACATTTCTTACTGGAACGTCAAACGGTTTTGAAACTTTTTGCAATGTATTTATATAAAAATTGTTTATTTTTACTAATTATGTAAGAATTCTTGGAGTACCAGAAGTACCGTGAATGTTCAGATTACTACAGACTGTCCTGTTTAACACAGATTCTGTTTTTGATGCATAGTTTGCTTGTTTTGATGAAACTATCGATTTCTATCAGTGAATTAAGCCATGGAAAATTTATATTACAGTAGCTACAATGCAAAAACAAAATATGAATTGCTTTGCAACAGTACTAAGAGTAGTGATTTGCTTTATTATACTAACGGATCTTCGTGGACACCCCGTAAGCCGGTTGGTGCCCTTCTTTCGCCGCAAGAAAGCCAATATCCGGATAAAAATCGTGTTAAAATTTCAATCCAATCGGAGTTACGGATCTCCGGGAATGTAAGAAACGGCGAAAGGCCAGATCTCGGAGCGCAGAAATAGAGAGAGACAGAGAGACATATCAAATCTCGGAAGGGCTCTCGCCCCTCCCATGCCATGGAAGCCAAGGACCAGAGGGGAAACCCTTCTCCCATAGGGAGAAGGTCAAGGAAGAAGAAGAAGAAGAAGAAGAAGAAGAAGAAGGGGGGCTCTCTCCCCCTCTCTTCTGGTGGCGCCAGAACGCCGCCGTGGCCATCATCGTCACCGCAATCTACACCAGCACCTCTGTCATCTTCACCAACATCTCATCACCTTCCCCATCTATCTACAACGGTCCACTCTCCCACAACCCGCTGTACCCTGTACTTGAACATGGTGCTTTATGCTTCATATTATTATCCAATGATGTGTTGCCATCCTATGATGTCTGAGTAGATTTTCGTTGTCCTATCGGTAATTAGTGAATTGCTATGATTGGTTTAATTTCCTTGTGGTGATGTTGCTATCCTTTGGTGCCCATCATATGAGCGCACGCGTGGATCACACCATAGGTTTAGTTGTATGTTGATAGAACTATGTATTGGAGGGCAAGAGTGACAGAAGCTTCAACCTAGCATAGAATTTGATGCATACGGAATTTAAGGGGGACCAATATATCTTAATGCTATGGTTGGGTTTTACCTTAATGAACGTTAGTAGTTGCGGATGCTTGCTAATAGTTCCAATCATAAGTGCATAGAATTCCAAGTCAGGGATGACATGCTAGCAGTGGCCTCTCCCACATAAAACTTGCTATCGGTCTAGTAAAGTAGTCAATTGCTTAGGGACAATTTCGCAACTCCTACCACCACTTTTCCACACTCGCTATACTAACTTTGTCGTGTCTTTATCTAAACAGCCCCTAGTTTTTATTTACGTGCTCTTTATATTCTTGCAAACCTATCCAAAAACACCTACAAAGTACTTCTAGTTTTATACTTGTTCTAGGTAAAGCGAACGTTAAGCGTGCATAGAGTTGTATCGGTGGTCGATAGAACTTGAGGGAATATTTGTTCTACCTTTAGCTCCTCATTGGGTTCGACACTTTTACTTATCCAAAGAGGCTACAATTGATCCCCTATACTTGTGGGTTATCACCATCCTAAACCCAACCACCGGAGCAGCTTCACCGACGCCCTCGTCCACGGCAACAAATCCGCTTCACCCACACCATAGTCCACCCTACCGGAGCCGCTCCACAAACACCCTACTCGAAGGTTCTAGATCTCCTTACCGGACCCCGATAGCTAGCGCAGCATCATCACCCTTGACGTTTCTAACCTGATTCCCACCATCTAGCAAGATGCCAAGCACCCGCCACGGCCTAGGTACTTGTCACCTTTAAACCCGTCCAGCATCACCGGCCCGATGTACTTCAAATATACTAACAGGTCGCTATTACATGTTATGCATCTAGCAAAAACTACAAGGAAGATGTTTCTTATGGATCTAACAGCTTGGCCAACCAAGATCCTGGACTGAGGCATTGCTATGATCTTGTAAGTGTGTCTCTCTCTCTTGTATTGTTGTGTGCCTGCCAGCGTGCTTTGCTAGGATTTTCGACCAGTAATCCCTTTGTGCAGACAATGATTTCTACTACTGGCTGCTAAATTAGATATGTAGATGTCATACATGATACTACCTCGTACCTCCGTTCCTAAATATAAGTCTTTCTAGAGATTCCACTATAGGCTACATACACATCAAAATGAGTGAATCTACACTCGAAGATGCATCTATATACATCTGTATGTGGTCCATACTAGAATCTCTACAAAGACATATATTTAGGACTAGAGCTAGTACATTACACAAAATCGTAGGTGGCATGTAGGAATTCCAGTGCACTACATTAGGCTCCCTTAGAGTGCCTGCTAGTCCAGCACACAGAGTCATGGCTAGTTTATGCTACACACACAATCGTTACTTGGTGGTTTAAATATGCGCAAGGGATATGCAATGTATTATCATGTAGAGATGTCTGAAATTAGCCGTGTCAACTTGCAGATAGGGTTACACAATGAAAAAGTATAAGATGTATGTCGCAATTTCATGGAACATCACAAAAAAGGAGATGTCTTTGCATTTCTTGGGGATGGTGTCTGCTCTGGACATTTATTAGCGTAATGACCTAAATCCTTGCACCTGTAACAAGTGATATTACTCAGGTCCTTCTCTGCAGAAATTGGGTTGTTCTGGGGATGCCTTCTTTTTCTCTTTCTTGATTTCTCCGTAATGACCAGAGCTTCTATTTCCTAAGGGTCAACTTCACTTCTGCTGTCGGGAAGTCTCTGAGATCCTCTTGGCTTTCCTTCATGCAATACTCTGAAAAATGTCCTTCTTCCCCACATGAATAGCATACTTGGGCGAAAATCTGTTTAGGCCTTCACCATCAGGGTCTTCAATAACTTCCTTCATCGCAGGTTCTTCTAATTTTTTTTTCCTGCGGGCTTCTTTCTGCTGCTTCAAACTTCTTGTACCTTGGGGTAAATCTGACATTGAGCAGGGTAGTGCATAGTTCCTTCACACGGGAAACAAGTAACCTGCCCAACCGGGCATTCTTCGGCTGAGTGATTTTCCTCACAATGAGGGCATCCATCCTTGGGTTCTTCATTGGTGTGTCCTATTTCTCCACAAATCTTGCAGGCACAAGGTTTCTTCTTCGGGTTATCATAGTGCTTCCGGATGAGACGTGATCTCAACAGGGTCTTCTTGAATTCCTCCCAAGTTCTTGCTCCATTAAATCCTTGTATGGCTTGATGCATTTTCCACCAGATTGCAGCACTCTCGGTAAAATCTTTGAAGAACATATGGAACCTCATACTTCCTTGCAATCCAATTTTTCTTGAGTTGATTCTCCATGTTTTGAATCCATAGCTCTGCCTCCAAGCTGAGTCATCGGTCCGGAGAATACCAGTCCTTCTTCATTCATCATCTATTGGCTCCAAGGGTTTTAGGGTGAGATAAGAGAGAGCTGGATAGAGAGAGATACACACAATACAAACAATAGTTTTGAAGAAACGAGTTTTATTTTGGGGTTGTCGGAAAACATCAAACAAATGACAACTCACAAATCATCGCATCTAACGTAGGTGTATAACAGGGGTTTGGTCTCTAAAGGTCAAATAATTCTTCAGGAACTTCAAATTCTTCAAGTCTTGAGTCTTCAATTGTTGCAGCTTCAACTCTTCTAATGCATGGTGAAATCCTGGTTACTTTGAAGGGGTCATCGGTTGTCCGATATCTTTAATTCTTGGAGTGACTTGATTGATCTTCCGTGTGGTCAAAAGGAAAGGTGTGTATTCTAACTATTTGAGGTCGGAGGAACTACTTGATAAAATCAAAAGACGAAGTAAAGGATCCTTTTGAAAATAAAGTTTTTGAGACATCCTGTCCTAGGGGCTTTCCAATTTCTAGGGTCACGTTCTACAGATCAACATGTGCTCGATACCATTTACATGGCGACCCGACCTCGAACGATCAAGCCTCGTGTATACATGCCATCCACGGATCAGTATCTTTGGCACACACAGTACATCAATGTATATATCAAAGTGCAATCACACGTATAAATAACGTAAAACTGATATATACCTCATAAGTCTCAGCGGAAACAAGTAATCGGTGTGGAGTCCCATCAACGCCATCGGCGGGTTGAGTGTAGACCGTAACCCTGTATCGTAACTCTTACTCGTCGAAGAAAACACGCAACATGATACGTTGCAGCCGTGTAGGTCGATTACATTGAATGTACCGGCAAGATCCTGTAAGAAAAACAGATGATATAACTATTCTATATGCAATATGGCTTTGTGGCTTTGGGTCTGAGTTTTGTTTGCGTAAAGCTGGTTTTATTTTCCCTACCTCAAAGGAATATCAGGAGTCTGTACTATGGAGTTTTCTATCATGACATGGTTCCGCCAACCAATGTGCCATAGCCCAAATCATCATAAGTTGCCCACAATTATGTTATCAGTCCGGTGTTGAGAGTTCGAGATAGATCCAAGTCCGAGGCTCAAGTTGTCCGTGAATCGGGGACACGGCTAATCGATTAGGTTTTAACCCTCTGCAGAGGTTTGTACACTTTACCATAAGATTCGATCCCTCTTTTACATTCTCGCACTTGAGGTGTTTGAGAACAAGACAATCAAAACATGGTCTTAGAAGAGTTCCTCTAACCAACGTCCGGTGCTCATCCAATCTTATCGTAGTTCTACATCCGCTAGCACCGTCCAAGCGAGTCACCACTAAGTTCAACCAAGCGAGCCCATAGTGACTTGCGGTTGCACAGGTAAGCTTCCGGGCATGAAGTATTCTTCCGTCTCTTTGAGTCTGGGTGAAGCTTTCCGCAAGATGTCATGGCACTTCTCCATGCATCCTGACCATCCACTGGTTTCGCCAGGGTGCCCGTCAACCATCCTTCACCCAGTAGTGTGTATAGAATTCTTGTAGTCTCGAAATCTTGAGGTCTTGAAGTCTTGAGGTCATGACGATGCAGTCCTTGTCGATGCCATCACGAAGTTATCGTAGAGTCCTCCATTCTCACACCACTCCCGAGCACTCATACCAAACCCCGTCTACAATAGCGTAGCATTAAAACTATATACGTCCCGGGCTTGGTAACAGGGAGATCGGTTCCTACCTCATGCTTTCTAATCAACTACAAGAAGTCAATATCACTACTGGAGGGAATTGTTGCAAAGATGACACTAAATGCAATAAAAACATAGGTATGAAAAAGCATGGTCAAAGTGAACTTGCCTGGTAATACTTGATGAAGATAACAACGCTGTCAGAAAATGACTTGGTAGAACTAATCGTCACTCCGTTGAAAATCTATATAGTCAAACATAGCATTCACATAAGCAAACATCCTAGCAAACAATTTTAGCTTTTCGAAATAACAATCAAAACAACAAGGAAAATCAATAATAAAACTCAAACAAAATCAAAAGAAACTTCAAATAAAACTACAAAGAAAAACTACTAACGAAGATCTATGACTTTGCTACAAACATCTAATATAGTTTTGCCGTAAGTAAAAACTTAACAACAATTAAAATACTAAACTAATAAATTAACAGAAAATAAAATGTAAAATAACTAATTTAACTTTTTCCATAAAATTTTATTTGCAAAAAGAAACAAATAAAAGCTTTTATGAAACACTAACTATGACCTAAACAAGTTTTCATACAAAACTAAGTAAAATAAATTTTTAAAATAAAAACAAAATTTCTTTTGTTGACTAACAGAAACAAAACTAAATTTGTCAAAAGTGACAAAAGGAAATAATTAAAAAAAATTAAAACTATAAAGAAAAGGTTAAAACAAAAGTAAAACTAAAACAGTATTGTTTTGACTAAAACTCTAATTTAAAATAACTAAAAATAAATTACTTCCTGCTACTGGATAGACAAAACAATAACAAAAGCGTAGCAAAAAGAATCAATCAAAAATATTTTATAAAACTCAAAGTACGGCCAAAATAGGGATTTGAATAAATTTCATCAAAAAGGTTTTAAACTACTCAAATTTGAAATACAATGGCACTACCAGAAACTTCAAGAAATTTTGAACCTAATGCAAAAATAATCACTCAATTTGGATCTAAAACATAAAAGTTATAAGTGATCTAAAATTGAAACTATTTCTGTTTTTTTAAACAAAACGAAAATAAACAAACTGGCAGGTACTACGCGTCGGGCTGCTACTGGGCCTAAGCAGTGGGCGATGCAACGCTAAACTACGCTCGGGCGATGTCGGGGAGGCTGATCTGGCCCACGAACACCTATGGGACCGGCGGACCGAGCCCCTTTCGGTTCGGCGGGGGGCGGAGGTCGCCCGAAGAGCAGATCGAGGCGAAGCACACGAGTGGTTTACACAGCTTCGGAGCTCTCCGGAGAGATAACACTCCTACTGCTGCATGTCCGAGTGTATTGAGTTCTTGCTCGGGAGGCGCTGAGTGCTCTGATTACACACAAGCTGCTAACGAGACCGAGCGTGAGTGTTCTCTGGCTTCGAACCTCTCGACCCTCCTCGAAAAGGCCTCCTCTCTACGTTGCGCATGGGCCTCCTTTTATATGCTAAAGGGGTCTCCGACAGGTGCCAACGTAGACAAGGGTAAAAATGGAAAAGGAGTGGTTGGTACAGCTACTTGTACAGTGTATCATACCTAACCACGGCGGCAGGGGACAAAGGCATTAAATGCCCGTCTCGTCGCCCTAACGGTGCGAAAGGACGCCCGAAGCGCCACGCTTGCCACGATGGCAATCTTGTCGGCGCCGCTTGCCGGCGCTCGGCAGCCGCCTGACCTCTTGCCACGCTGCTAGCGCTGGAAAGGTCGAGGCGACACGTTAGTGGATGTCTTTGGGCGCAGATGCAGTGCTGGTCTGCCGCGGCAAGCGCCTTGCATGATTGTTATCTTGTCGTGTCCGGAAGCTTGTCGCTCACCGGGCCTTCCCGGCAAGCTCCTCTTGCCGGGGCCTTGTCTCCTAGGTGCCTTGGGTGGCCTTCCCGGCAAGCTCCTCTTGCCGGGGCTTTGTCTCCTAGGTGCCTAGGGTGGCCTTCCCGGCAAGCTCCTCTTGCCGGGGCCTTGTCCCCTTGGCTTGAATACTTTGTTCTTGAATCTCTCCAAAGGAACCACGGAGGAACTTGGCGGTCACCAGTAAGCCTTGCAGCGGAGGGCTGCAACTGCCCGTGCACAAGTTCGGGATACTAGGGTACCCCTACTCTAGTACACCGGCAGAGCCCCGAACTGGGCCACCTGCAGTGTGGCTGTTGGGCCAAGCCCAAAACAGGCACGGGCATTTGTAGTTCTTGACTTGTTGCTTTGTCTTGTATCTGATTTGCTTCACTCTGAACCCATTCCTTTTCGTGACGCTGGCCCAGAGAGCGTCGAAGAGAGCCAAGGCCCGGTGATTGTCATCAAGGGCGAACCCACCGGCGACAGGAGGCGCGTCTGAGACCCCTTGCGGACGCGGCAACTCTTCCTCAAAGCAGCCCCAGCGCAGCCCCAGTAATAAGTATATGGTTTACTTCCTGCTGTTAGGCATGCATGGGTGCCCTTTCTTTGCCGATATCGGCTGCTGATTTGTGTAGGAGCGAGCAGCCTTACCGAGAGTGCCTCGAAGCCGCTCGACATGCCTTCTGCCGACTACACCGCCAAGGGAGGATTCCCGGCAAGGGCGTTCTCGGCAAGGGAGACTTCTCCGGCAAGGGGCAGTTCTCCGGCAAGGGACACCAGCGATCCCACAGTGGCGGAGACCATGACTGCAGACCCTAGCACGGAGTAATCCTCTTGCTTGAAAACTTTCCTTGTGTTCTTCTTCTTCTGATTTTCTTTTTCAATATTTGCTTGACTTTTCTTCATCTTCCGGTCGTCAGATCCACCCGCCACAGAGCCAATGGAGACCGAGGCCGCCGGCGAGGAGGACGCGTGCAGAAATACAGAGGACGCTGCTGCCATCGGGAAGAAGCTGGCGCCGACGAGCCTGCCGGCGAAGAGGCCGCCAAAGCTGCCGCCTTGAAAGTGGCGAGGTCCGCGATCGCCTTGGCAGCAGCCTGAGGCCTTGAGGCGCCAGCGCTCGCCGACCGCCGTTCCCTCCGTCGCTGCGGCAGCGTCGGGCTCTGATGAGCCCCAGCCCGGCGCCTATTTGAAAGCCAGCGATGGCGTCTTCATCAAGCTCCCATGGGCGTCGAGCTCCAGGGCGCCGGCCGAAGGAGAAACTTTTGATGAAGAGCTGCTCGTTCTCTTTTCTTCTTGCCGCTGCTGGTCATGTTATGAGAACAATCTATTAGAGCTGCGACAAGCTATCTTGTAATATAACTCTATTTCGGGTAGCAATTGCTATGTTATTTCCTTTACTTGGCTCCTTCCTTTGTATGTTTTTGCCCTACGCTTTTAGGGAACTTGTCGGTATGAGGCACCTGGCATGGCCTGAGTCTTGAGACGTCGGCAACTTCTGGCGGTGCTGCTACCGACAAGAAACCTTGTCGCAACTAGTCGCAGCTCACTTAAGTTGTTGAGCGGACTCGAAACAAAGTAAGGGCGCAATCGCAGCTCACTTAAGTTGTTGAGCGGACTCGAAACAAAGTAAGCGCGCAACTAGCTCTGAGTTGGTTCCTCCGCGACAGGTTTTCCATACAAAATGCAGTCGTTCGAGGAAGATAACTTAAAAATTTTAGAACTGATTGCTCAAACTTTAGCAACTTAGCTTTTACATCGTTTGCTTCCCGGTAAGGCTAGACTTCCTTGAGCGACGCTTGGTCCACACCATTATCTTCTCCTTTCCCCCTGGCAAACTTGTGGGCGAGGGAACCTTCCTTTCTTTGAGAAAGAGAAAGAAGAGAAAATAAAGATATGGAGCCTTATGGCTCGTTATTGCTTACCGGGGGTAGGTGCTGCACAAAGTGTCAGATACTGCATGCAAAATAGAAGTAGAAAGCATGAAATCGAGAAGATGTCTGAAGCACATGAGCTTCACTTATGCACGGGTCTGCGCCCGGCTTTGTACAAAAGGATTACATGCAACATCGGCAAGACTTGTACAAAAGGTGGTTGCGGAACAGGTTCGCAACAGCGCTTCTCTGAGTAAAACTTATGAAGATGTTCAATGTTCCAGGAGTTGCTCACCGGAATGCCATCTTCGATCTCAAGGCGGACAGCGCCAGGCCTAGTGACTCGTTTCACCCGGTAAGGGCCTTCCCACTTTGGCGTCAACTTGATGGAATTCTTGGCGGACTGAACGCGCCGAAGAACAAGGTCGCCTTCCTCGAGACTTATGGCATTAACTTTGCGGCTATGGTAGCGGCGCAAAGCTTGCTGGTATCGAGCAGCTCGTCTGACAGACCTAAAGGCGATCCTCCTCAAGGAGCGGTAGCGTCATGTTGTCGCATAGCTGCTCTTGCTCAAGCTCATCATAGCGAGCACTCGAGGTGATCCGTATCTGAAGTTCCGTGGGGAGAACTGCCTCTGCTCCATAGACTAGAGCGAAAGGTGTGCGGCGATGGCTCGATTTGGCGTCGTCCTGATCGACCAAAGAACCACCGGCACATCTGCTGCTGCGGGAATATCTGCTTCCACGGCGAGAACCTGCGGCTCAGCCGGAGCTTGACGTTCCCCGGCAAGCTTGCCGGAGGAAAACTTGTCGGGAGCGTCTGCTTCAACGGAACAAACCCTAGGGCTTGCCGGAGCAGACTGCTCCTTAGCACTTGTCGGTGGAGCTCGATGGTGCGTCCTCGACGGTAGCGCAGCACTCCGAAGAGGTGCGCTTGCCGGAGTAGGCATCAGAGCTCTTGCCGGACTTGGAGCGTCTGCTTCAACGGAACAAACCCTAGGGCTTGCCGGAGCAGACTGCTCCTCAGCACTTGCCGGTGGAGCTCGATGGTGCGTCCTCGACGGCAGCGCAGCACTCCGAAGAGGTGTGCTTGCGGAGTGGGCATCGAGCTCTTCTTGGGACTTGGGCGTCTGCTTCAGCGGAACAAACCCTAGGGCTTGCCGGAGTAGACTGCTCCTCGGCACTTGCCGGTGGAGCTCGATGGTGCGTCCTCGGCGGTAGCGCAGCACTCGAAGAGGTGCGCTTGCGGAAGTAGACATCGAGCTCTTGCCGGACTTGGGCGTCCGCTTCAGCGGAACAAACCCTCGGGCTTGGCGGAGCAGACTGCTCCTCAGCACTTGCCGGTGGAGCTCGATGGTGCGTCCTCGATGGTAGCGCAGCACTCCGAAGAGGTGCGCTTGCCGGAGTAGGCATCAGAGCTCTTGCCGGACTTGGTCTTGCCGGAGCAAAACTTGTCGAGAGCGTCTGCTTCAATGGAACAAACCCTAGGGCTTGCCGGAGCAGACTGCTCCTCAGCACTTGCCGGTGGAGCTCGATGGTGCGTCCTCGACGGTAGCGCAGCACTCCGAAGAGGTGCGCTTGCCAGAGTAGGCATCAGAGCTCTTGCCGGACTTGGTGTTGATCTTGAGGACCTTCTTTGACCCTGGGCCACTGGACTTGCTGCAGCTCACGAGTGAACGCAGGGCAACCTACCGCGTACGGCAAGTCGCCTGGTTCCCCTGGCGCATGCATGTCGACAGAGGGCCCGGTAGCGCTGGTCCGGATGACGTCGCGCTTCTCTTGGCGCTTCGATCACGAGTTCGGCGTCTTCTTCTTGTCGTTCATGAAGAACTTGGCGCTGATCGCGATGAGCTCGTGGATCCGATGATGCGGTGGAGTCATTTGTCGAGGTGGATCCGGCGAGCGGCGATCTTGGCCTTGAGGCGGAGAAGTGCATGGTGGTTGCACCCCACGGTTTCCTCGCCACCGGCTCGTGTTTGGCGATCCTGCGCGGCAATGATGCACTTTCGGCTGCAGCGGGCGTCGCCGTTAGCAAAGCCGATGAGACTACGAATGGTGGCCCTCCATTCATCGACCTTGTCGGCTGTTGGAGGTAATCCAGAGGCGATTGAGCTCTCGCCAAAGCTTCTGCTGGAGTGGTGGGTGGCGATGGCGAATGGCGCGAGGCGGGATATGCCGGACTTCTAACTATGTTAGAAGGAGCGATATCCCGTCGAGCGACAAATGCCTCGCTTCGCGCCCGGCATGTTGGCGTGCATGCTGGTCTTGAGCATCCCGAGATCCTCGGCTCGATCTTGGTCCAACGAAGCGTATGGCGTTGTGAATACCATGACGGCTGTCGATCCGCGCCTCTGAGGCAGGCGCGGTGCATGTCTGACGCCGAGGTCTGCGCAGCCTTGTCCTTGGACTTGGCAGCACCGTGGGCTCCCCGTTGGCGTCCATTCTTCCGCGGCGTCTACCCCACCACCCGTTTGCTCCGGTGGTGGTGGGTTCGACAGACGGAACATCTGTCGCCGAAGCCTTCTTCTTGATGGCATGTCGATGAAGATGATGAAGATCTAGCTTCGTGTGGGCGCCGGATCAGAGTTCACACAATCTCGGCGCCCCCTACCGGGCGCGCCAAAGATGTTGGGGAGGCTGATCGGCCCCACGAACACCTATGGGACCGGCGGACCGAGCCCCTTCGGTTCGGCGGGGGGGCGGAGGTCGACGAAGAGCAGATCGAGGCGGCACACGATCGGTTTACCCAACGGAGCTCTCTGGAAAGATAACACTCCTACTGCTGCATGTCTGAGTGTATTGAGTTCTTGCTCAGGAGCGCTGAGTGCTACAGTACACACAAGCTGCTAACGAGACCGAGCGTGAGTGTTATCTGGCTTCGAACCTCTCGACCCTCCTCGAAAAGGCCTCCTCTCTACGTTGCGCATGGGCCTCCTTTTATATGCTAAAGGGGTCTCCGACAGGTGGCAAGCGTGAACAAGGGTAAAAATGGAAAAGGAGTGGTTGGTACAGCTACTTGTACGATGTATCATACCTAACCACGACGGCAGGGGACAAAGGCATTAAATGCCCGTCTCGTCGCCCTAACGGTGTAGAAAGGGACCGCCCGAAGCGCCACCGCTTACCCGCGATGGCAATCTTGTCGGCGCCGCTTGCCACCGCGCTCACCTTGCCGCCTGACCTCTTGCCGCTGTGGCGCTGGAAAGGTCCAGGCGACACGTTAGTGGATGTGCGGAGCACGCAGTGCAGTGGTGATACGCCGCATGACAAGCGCCTTGCAGCGGTTGTTGTCTTGTCGCGTCCAGGAAGCTTGTCGCTCACCGGGCCTTCGGCAAGCTCCTCTTGCACAGGCCTTGTCTCCTAGGTGCCTTGGGTGGCCTTCCCGGCAAGCTCCTCTTGCCGGGGCTTTGTCTCCTAGGTGCCTAGGGTCGCCTTCCCGGCAAGCTCCTCTTGCCAGGGCCTTGTCCCCTTGGCTTGAATACTTTGTTCTTGAGTGGCTCCAAAGGAACCACGGAGGACCTTGGCGGTCACCCGGTAAGCCTTGCCATGAGGGCTGCAACTGCCCGTGCACAAGTTCGGGATACTAGGGTACCCCTACTCTAGTACACCGGCAGAGCCCCGGCCTGGGCCACACACGGTGACGAGCTGTTGGGCCAAGCCCAAAACAGGCACGGGCATTTGTAGTTCTTGACTTGTTGCTTTGTCTTGTATCTGATTTGCTTCACTCTGAACCCATTCCTTTTCGTGACGCTGGCCCAGAGCGTCGAAGAGATCCAAGGCCACAGTGATTGTCATCGAGGGCGAACCCACCATTAAAGCAGGAGGCGCGTCCGAGACCACCTTGCCGGACGCGGCAACTCTTCCTCAAAGCAGCCCCCAGCGTAAGTATATGGTTTACTTTCTGCTGTTAGGCATGCATGGGTGCCCTTTCTGTGCTGATATCTGACTGCTGATTTGTGTAGGAGCAGAGCAGCCTTACCAGGAGTGCCTCGAAGCCGCTCCTGACATGCCTTCTGCTTCGACTACACCGCCAAGGGAGGATTCCCCGTCAAGGGAGCGTTCTCCGGCAAGGGAGACTTCTCCGGCAGGGGGCAGTTCTCCGGCAAGGGACAGCACCAGCGATCCCCTGGTGGCGGAGACCATGACTGCAGACCCTAGCACAGGTAATCCTCTTGCTTGAAAACTTTCCTTGTGTTCTTCTTCTTCTGATTTTCTTTTTCAATATTTGCTTGACTTTTCTTCATCTTCCGGTCGTCAGATCCACCCGCCACAGAGCCAATGGAGACCGAGGCCACCGGCGAGGAGGACGCGCGCGGCAATACTGACGACGCTGCTGCCTTCGGAGAAGAAGCTGCGCCGACGAGCCTGCCGGCGAAGAGGCCGCCAAAGCTGCTGCCGCAGAAGCTGGCGAGGGGTCCGGCGATCGCACTGACGGCCCTGAGGCCGCAGGAGCGCCAGGCGCTACGCCGACCGCCGATCCCTCCGCCACAGGGCAGCTGGCTCTGAAGAGCCCCAGCCCGGCGCCTATCTGAAGGCCAGCGATGGCGTCTTCATCAAGCTCCCATGGGCGCCGAGCTCCAGGGCGCCAGCCAAAGGAGAAACTTTTGATGAAGAGCTGCTCGTTCTCTTTTCTTATTGCCGCTGCTGGTCATGTTATGAGAACAATCTATTAGAGCTGCGACAAGCTATCTCGTAATATAACTCTATTTCGGGTAGCAATTGCTATGTTATTTCCTTTACTTGGCTCCTTCCTTTGTATGTTTTTGCCCTACGCTTTTAGGGAACTTGTCAGCACAGGCACCTGGGCCGCGGCTTGAGTGCGGGGCGTCGGCAACTTCTTTGGCGGTGCTGCTACCGACAAGAAACCTTGTCGCAACTAGTCGCAGCTCACTTAAGTTGTTGAGCGGACTCGAAACAAAGTAAGGGCGCATTCGCAGCTCACTTAAGTTGTTGAGCGGACTCGAAACAAAGTAAGAAGCAATCGCAGCTCACTTAAGTTGTTGAGCGGACTCGAAACAAAGTAAGGCGCAACTAGCTACGAGTTGGTTCCTCCGCACGGGTTTTCCATACAAAGTACGGTCGTTCGAGGAAGATAACTTAAAATTTTTAGAACTGATTGCTCAAACTTTAGCAACTTAGCTTTTACATCGTTTGCTTCGGTAAGGCTAGAATTCCTTGAGCGACGCTTGGTCCACACCATTATCTTCTCCTTTCCCCGGGCAAATTTGTGGGCGAGGGAACCTTCCTTTCTTTGAGAAAGAGAAAGAAGAGAAAATAAAGATATGGAGCCTTATGGCTCGTTATTGCTTACCGGGGGTAGGTGCTGCACAAAGTGTCAGATAACGCATGCAAAATAGAAGTAGAAAGCATGAAATCGAGAAGATGTGCGAAGCACATGAGCTTCACTTATGCACGGGGTATGCGCCCGGCTTTGTACAAAGGATTACATGCAACATCGGCAAGACTTGTACAAAAGGTGGTTGCCGGAACAGGTTCCGGCAACCGCGCCTTACGGGTAAAACTTACGAAGATGTTCAATGTTCCAGGAGTTGCTCACCGGAATGCCATCTTCGATCTCAAGGCGGACAGCGCCAGGCCTAGTGACTCGTTTCACCCGGTAAGGGCCTTCCCACTTCGGCGTCAACTTGATGGAATTCTTGGCGGACTGAACGCGCCAAAGAACAAGGTCGCCTTCCTCGAAACTTCTGGCATTAACTTTGCGGCTATGGTAGCGGCGCCAAAAGCTTCTTGGTATCGAGCAGCCCGTCTGGCTGACACGAAGGCGATCCTCCTCAAGGAGCAGCGCGTCATCTTGTCGCAACTGCTCTTGCTCAAGCTCATCATAAGCGAGCACTCGAGGTGATCCGTATACGAGTTCCGTGGGGAGAACTGCCTCTGCTCCATAGACTAGAGCGAAAGGTGTTTGGCCAGTAGCTCGATTTTGCGTCGTCCTGATCGACCGAAGATCCACCTGCCGCGGTACAGAGTGGTGGTCTGCCGCGGCAAGCACTATGCCACGGTTGTTGTCTTGTCGCGTCCGGAAGCTTGTCGCTCACCGGGCCTTCCCGGCAAGCTCCTCTTGCCGGGGCCTTGTCTCCTAGGTGCCTTGGGTGGCCTTCCCGGCAAGCTCCTCTTGCCGGGGCTTTGTCTCCTAGGTGCCTTGGGTGGCCTTCCCGGCAAGCTCCTCTTGCCAGGGCCTTGTCCCCTTGGATTGAATACTTTGTTCTTGAATGGCTCCAAAGGAACCACGGAGGACCTTTGCGGTCACCCGGTAAGCCTTGCCGCGGAGGGCTGCAACTGCCCGTGCACACGGGATACTAGGGTACCCCTACTCTAGTACACCGACAGGCGATATATAACTAAACCGCTAACGCGCGTACGAAAAAAAACCAGTGAACCGGTTTAGATCTAAACCGAACTAACCGTAAATAAACCGCACTAAAACCGATCTATAACAAAATAAAATAAAAATAACTATTCGATCCGTTCTAATCTAGACCGTGCATTGAAGATCTAACAGAGGGGAGGTCGTCGGAGCTTACAGCGGTGGTGGTCGCCGGCGATGAGGCTCGGACGTCGTCGCCGGCGGTGCTCCGGTCGTCGGCGAGCTCCGGCGAGGCCACAGACGGTGCAGCGGACGACGGCGAGTCCAGTGGTGGTCGTGGCGTCGGCGGAGGTGGACGGAGGACGACGGCGGCGAGGTCGAAGCGGCGGTGGCGTTCGGGCATCGACGGTGGTGGTGCTCCGGTGCTCGAGCGAGTCGGGAGAGGTCACGGGAAGGTGCGGGCGAGTGAGTGGAGGTCGGGGTGATCTCAGTAGGCGTCGAGGGAGGCGGGGTGGAGCAGGGCGGCAGCAATGGCGCGATGGTAGAGGCGAACTCGGCGAGAATTGTCGGCGATGGAGAGGGCTAGGCTTTGGGCTTTAGGGCGGAATCGATAGAGGGCTAGGGGTATTTATAGGGAGGGTCGACTTGGAGGAGGGGGCGGATCGTGGATGCGATCCCGAGGATCACGGGATACGGTGACGGCGTGGGCGTTGCTCCAGACGGGTATGCCGTGGGTGAGAGGTAAGGGAAAGGGTGGGGCCCGCTGGTCGGTGTGCAGTCTGGCGAGGCGGCAGGCGGCCGGGCAAAGCATTTGTGGGAGCGAGGCCGTGGGGAGGTGTCCATGGGCGGCCTGCTGGCCTAGTGGGCTCTTGACGCTAGGTTAGGTTAGCTAGGGGTTTTCCCTTTTTTTTTTTGGAAGAGACAGAACAAACAATAAACATAGAAGAATAAAAATGATATAGATACATATAATATATCAAAAAATTCAGAAAAAGATTTCCTAAGATATGAACATATTTCCAAGTTCAAATAAAATCCAAAAAAAGTTCACAAAAGTCATACAGTGTTGCTGAAACAATAAAACCTAAGGAAAATCATTTTTAGTATACCGAAATGATTTTAAATTTATTTTTCTCCATTTTTATGCTGCAGGGAATCATTTTACCCTAATTTCCATATATTTTGTTTTTGGAGAAAAATATTTTGAGTAAACCCCAAATAACTCAAAATTAAAAGTGGGTTTAAAAATACCTTCAAAGGGACTTTCAATAATCTTCCAACTCATATTTCTTAAAATTTGAAGAAGTCATTTTATCTTCTCTCATGAAAATCATTGAGTTGCATAAAGTTTCTGAATTTGAAATATTCTCAAATGGAATTCAAATCTTTTCAAAACCCTTTTCATTTATTCATATGGAAGAAGTCATATCATCTTCACTCTAGGGTTTTGTGATGAAATAAATTTTAATTCATGGAGATCATAAATGCAAGGTGAAAGTTTGGGAAAGTCATTTCATTCCCTCTCATTCAACTTTCAAAAAAGTTTCAAATTTCACTCAATTTCACACAATGAATCAAACAACAATCAAACAAACAGGTATAAATATTTATTTAACATAACATTCCAAAATTTAGAATTTTGGGATGTTACAAACCTACCACACTTAAAATGAATCTCGTCCTCGAGATTCGAAGAGGCTAGCAAGAAAAGGTCAGGGTTTGGGGGTCTTCTAGCAAATCCATTGATCGGTATGGTCTAGTGTGCTACCACACTTAGAAGCATGGTTATTGTTCTGACAAAACTCATGTACTCCATTCCTTTGGGTTGACAATGTCGGTCTTCTCATATTCTTCGGGATAAATCTTTCACTGGTGCTCTTCCGGTCGGGGCATGACTTTTCTCAAAATCTCGTGTCCTCTCAATCCTGATGAGGTTCTTAGAAGAGTGGATCTTCATATCGACATATGCATCGTTAATACTAAGAGACTATCGAAACCTCTGGCGGTCAACAATTTATGGCTTCTCCTGCGGGAAAAATGGCTGGGGTTGAATCTCACCGTATATCCTACGATTGTAGCGGTTGCTGTACATGGACCAACCGTCCTACCATTCTAGTGTTAAAACAAGGCTTGGCATCGTCGTCTCTCTACTATGGGTAAGTCACACAGATTTACCATTCCAAATAGCAAGAGCGAATGACCAGGGTAAGTCGGTATGGTGATCAATCCATTCCGCACCCAAATCATTACCCTGTATAAGGTTTAGCGAATATCGTATTTCTAACACTCGGGCATTCTCGCAAGCGTTGCAGAATTTCTCTTCTCAACGAACTTAGTTCGGATAATTCCATTGATTCGCAAGCTGAACTAAACATCTATCGTTACTTCACCACTCTCGAGGTTTGCGTAACCTCCTCTGAAGCGTCTGTGATCAAATCATTTGTTTCTTCGAATTTCTTCTTCTAGGGAGTAGTTGATCCTTATTTTTCTTGGGCCTGTGGGTTATGGGCCCACGGAACACTTGTACAACTTTAACTCATCCTTAGAGTAACTCTTGTTCCATATTATACCTCCTTTAAATCCAATAGTACTCGGTTTTTTCATAACCATCGTATCAAAAGGATAACTCCAACTATTTTTTCGTCCCAACTCTAGTGCAGGGAATATATTTTTCCTATCCCTTGGTCTAGTGTTCTTCACAGGGTACTACCACCCTTAAATGAAATTCACAAATCCATCCATAGACCGTATTTCTCATATCCTCGAAAATGGTCAAAATCTTTGTTCATAGAGTAACAACTCAAAAAATTCACGTATGAAATCATGACACATTAACTTTATTGATTTCATGAGTTCATTACAATCTCTGAGACAATTTCATCCATTACATAACTCAACTCATTTTGCTCATGAAAATAAATTTGCTTCCTACTACACTTACTACCAATATCAAAGTTCCAACTACTCAGCTCCAGCTTTCATCTTGTCGGGACATTTAGTAGCATAATGTCCTGCTTCTTTACAACGAAAACAATTAACTTCCGATAAGTCTTTGCACTTCTTAGGGATGGTGTCTGCTCTTTGGGTTCTTGGCTTCTTCTCTGGACATTTATTAGCGTAATGACCTAAATCCTTGCACCTGTAACAAGTGATATTACTCAGGTCCTTCTCTGCAGAAATTGGGTTGTTCTGGGGATGCCTTCTTTTTCTCTTTCTTGATTTCTCCGTAATGACCAGAGCTTCTATTTCCTAAGGGTCAACTTCACTTCTGCTGTCGGGAAGTCTCTGAGATCCTCTTGGCTTTCCTTCGTGCAATACTCTGAAAAATTTCCTTCTTCCCCACATGAATAGCATACTTGGGCGAAAAATCTGTTTAGGCCTTCACCATCAGGGTCTTCAATAACTTCCTTCATCGCAGGTTCTTCTAATTTTTTTTCCTGCGGGCTTCTTTCTGCTGCTTCATAACTACTTGTACCTTGGGGTAAATCTGACATTGAGCAGGGTAGTGCATAGTTCCTTCACATAGGAAACAAGTAACCTGCCCAACCGGGCATTCTTCGGCTGAGTGATTTTCCTCACAATGAGGGCATCCATCCTTGGGTTCCTCATTGGTGTGTCCTATTTCTCCACAAATCTTGCAGGCACAAGGTTTCTTCTTGAGTTATCATAGTGCTTCCGGATGAGACGTGATCTCAACAGGGTCTTCTTGAATTCCTCCCAAGTTCTTGCTCCATTAAATCCTTGTATGGCTTGATGCATTTTCCACCAGATTGCAGCACTCTCGGTAAAATGCTGAAGAACATATGGAACCTCATACTTCCTTGCAATCCAATTTTTCTTGAGTTGATTCTCCATGTTTTGAATCCATAGCTCTACCTCCAACTGAGTCATCGGTCCAGAGAATACCAGTCCTTCTTCATTCATCATCTATTGGCTCCAAGGGTTTTAGGTGAGATAAGAGAGAGCTGGATAGAGAGAGATACACACAATACAAACAATAGTTTTGAAGAAACGAGTTTTATTTTGGGGCTGTCGGAAAACATCAAACAAATGACAGCTCACAAATCATCGCATCTAACGTAGGTGTATAACAGGGGTTTGGTCTCTAAAGGTCAAATAATTCTTCAGGAACTTCAAATTCTTCAAGTCTTCAGAGTCTTCAATTGTTGCAGCTTCAACTCTTCTAATGCATGGTGAAATCCTGGTTACTTTGAAGGGGTCATCAGCTGTCCGATATCTTTAATTCTTGGAGTGACTTCAGTTGATCTTCCGTGTGGTCAAAAGGGAAAGGTGTGTATTCTAACTATTTGAGGTCAGAGGAACTACTTGGTAAAATCAAAAAAGACGAGAAGTAAAGGATCCTTTTAAAAATAAAGTTTTTTGAGACATCCTGTCCTAGGGGCTTTCCGATTTCTAGGGTCACGTTCTACAATCAACATGTGCTCTGATACCATTTCTGTAGCGACCCGACCTCAGACGGTCATGCCTCTGTTTATCTGTGCCATCCCTGGATCAGTATGCTGGCACACACAGTACATCAATGTATATATCAAAGTGCAATCACATGTATAAATAACGTAAAACTGATATATACCTCATAAGTCTCAGCGGAAACAAGTAATCGGGTGTGGAGTCCCATCAACGCCATCGGCAGGTTGAGTGTAGACTGTAACCCTGTATCGTAACTCTTACTCGTCGAAGAAAAACCTGCAACATGATACGTTGCAGCCATGTAGGTCAGTACATTGAATGTACCGGCAAGATCACTGTAAGAAAAACAGATGATATAACTATTCTATATGCAATATGGCTTTGTGGTTTTGGGTCTGAGTTTTGTTTGCGTAAAAGCTGGTTTTATTTTCCCTACCTCAAAGGAATATCAGGAGCCTGTACTACGGAGTTTTCTATCATGACATGGTTCCGCCAACCAATGTGCCATAGCCCAAATCATCATAAGTTGCCCACAATTATGTTATCAGTCCGGTGTTGAGAGTTCCGACATAGATCCAAGTCCAGAGGCTCAAGTTGTCCGTAACCGGGGACACGGCTAATCGATTAGGTTTTAACCCTCTGCAGAGGTTTGTACACTTAACCCGCAAGATTCGATCCCTCTTATTACGTTCTCGCACTTCAGGTGTTTGAGAACAAGACGGCCAAAACATGGTCTTCGAAGAGTTCCTCGACCCGTCCGGTGCTCATCCAATCCTATCGTAGTTCTACATCTGCTAGCACCGTCGGCCAGAGTCACCACTAAGGTCAACCAAGCGAGCCCATAGTGACTTGCGGTTGCAGGAGTAAGCTTCCGGGCATGAAGTATTCTTCCGTCTCTTTGAGTCTGGGTGAAGCTTTCCACAAGATGGCATGGCGCTTCTCCATGCATCTTGGCCATCCACTGGTTTCTCCAGGGTGCCCGTCAACCATCCTTCACCCAGTAGTGTGTATTGAATTCTTGTAGTCTCGAAATCTTGAGGTCTTGAAGTCTTGAGGTCATGACGATGCAGTCCTTGTCGATGACATCATGAAGTTATCGTAGAGTCCTCCATTCTCACACCACTCCTGAGCACTCATACCAATCCACGTCTACAATAGCGTAGCATTAAAACTATATCGTCCGGGCTTGGTAACAGGGAGATCGGTTCCTACCTCATGCATTCTAATCAACTACAAGAAGTCAATATCACTACTGGAGGGAATTGTTGCAAAGATGACACTAAATGCAATAAAAACATAGGTATGAAAAAGCATGGTCAAAGTGAACTTGCCTGGTAATACTTGATGAAGATAACAACATTTGTCGAGAAAATGACTTGGTAGAACTAATCGTCACTCCGTTGAAAATCTATATAGTCAAACATAGCATTCACATAAGCAAACATCCTAGCAAACAATTTTAGCACTCGAAATAACAATCAAAACAACAAGGAAAATTGATAATAAAACTCAAACAAAATCAAAAGAAACTTCAAATAAAACTAAAAAGAAAAAATACTAACGAAGATCTATGACTTTGCTACAAACATCTAATATAGTTTTGCCGTAAGTAAAAACTTAACAACAATTAAAATACTAAACTAATAAATTAATAGAAAATAAAATGTAAAATAACTAATTTAACATAGAGTATTTTTTCCGTGAAATTTTATTTGCAAAAAGAAACAAATAAAAGCTGTTATGAAACACTAACTATGACCTAAACAAGTTTTCATACAAAACTAAGTAAAATAAATTTTTAAAATAAAAAAAAATTCTTTTGTTGACTAACAGAAACAAAACTAAATTTGGCAAAAGTGACAAAAGGAAATAATTAAAAAAAATTAAAACTATAAAGAAAAGGTTAAAACAAAAGTAAAACTAAAACAGTACTGTTTTGACTAAAATTCTAATTTAAAATAACTAAAAATAAATTACTTCCTGCTACTGGACAGACAAAACAATAACAAAAGCGTAGCAAAAAGAATCAATCAAAAATATTTTATAAAACTCAAAATACGGCCAAAATAGGGATTTGAGTAAATTTCATCAAAAAGATTTTAAACTACTCAAATTTGAAATACAATGGCACTACCAGAAACTTCAAGAAATTTTGAACCTAATGCAAAAATAATCACTCAATTTGGATCTAAAACATAAAAGTTATAAGTGATCTAAAATTGAAACTATTTCTATTTTTTTAACAAAACGAAAATAAACAAGCTGGCGGTACTACGCGTCGGGCTGCTCTTGGGCCTAGCGTTAGGCGATGCAACGCTAAACTACGCTCGGGCGATATATAACTAAACCGCTAACGCGCGTACGAAAAAAAAACCAGTGAACCGGTTTAGATCTAAACCAAACTAACCGTAAATAAACCGCACTAAAACCGATCTATAACAAAATAAAATAAAAATAACTATTCGATCCGTTCTAATCTAGACCGTTCATTGAAGATCTAACAGAGGGGAGGTCGTCGGAGCTTACAGCGGTGGTGGTCGCCGGCGATGAGGCTCGGACGTCGTCGCCGGCGACGCTCCGGTCATCGGCGAGCTCCGGCGAGGCCACAGGTGGTGCAACGGACGACAGCGAGTCCAGTGGTGGTCGTGGCATCGGCGGAGGTGGACGGAGGACGACGACGGCGAGGTCGAAGCGGTGGTGGCGTTCGGGCGTCGACGATGGTGGTGCTCCGGTGCTCGAGTGAGTCGGGAGAGGTCACGGGAAGGTGCAGGCGAGCGAGTGGAGGTCGGGGTGATCTCAGTAGGCGTCGAGGGAGGCGGGGTGGAGCAGGGCGGCAGCAATGGCGCGATGGTAGAGGCGAACTCCGGCGAGAATTGTAGGCGATGGAGAGGGCTAGGCTTTGGGCTTTAGGGCGAAATCGATAGAGGCTAGGGGTATTTATAGGGAGGGTCGACTTGGAGGAGGGCGGATCATGGATGCGATCCCGAGGATCACGGGATCTGGCTGGCGTGAGCGTTGCTCGAGATGGGTATGCCGTGGGTGAGAGGTAAGGAAAGGGTGGGGCCCGCTGGTCGTGCAGTCTGCAGTCACAGTGAGGCGGCGGGCGGCCGGCAAAGCAGCTATGGGAGCGAGGCCGTGGGGAGGTGTCCATGGGCCGGCCTGCTAGCCTAGTGGGCTGCGATGCTAGGTTAGGTAAGCTAGGGGTTTTCCCTTTTTTTTCAGAGGACAGAACAAACAATAAACATAGAAGAATAAAAATGATATAGATACATATAATATATCAAAAAATTCAGAAAAAGATTTCCTAAGATATGAACATATTTCCAAGTTCAAATAAAATCCAAAAAAAATTCACAAAAGTCATACGATTGTTCTTTGAAACAATAAAACCTAAGGAAAATCATTTTTAGTATACCAAAATGATTTTAAATTTATTTTTCTCCATTTTTATGTTGTAGGGAATCATTTTACCCTAATTTCCATATATTTTGTTTTTGGAGAAAAATATTTTGAGTAATCCCCAAATAACTCAAAATTAAAAGTGGGTTTAAAAATACCTTCAAAGGGACTTTCAATAATCTTCCAACTCATATTTCTTAAAATTTGAAGAAGTCATTTTATCTTCTCTCATGAAAATCATTGAGTTGCATAAAGTTTCTGAATTTGAAATATTCTCAAATAGAATTCAAATCTTTTCAAAATCCTTTTCATTTATTCATATGGAAGAAGTCATATCATCTTCACTCTAGGGTTTTGTGATGTAATAAATTTGAATTCATGGAGATCATAAATGCAAGGTGAAAGTTTGGGAAAGTCATTTCATTCCCTCTCATTCAACTTTCAAAAAAGTTTCAAATTTCACTCAATTTTACACAATGAGTCAAACAACAATCAAACAAACAGGTATAAATATTTATTTAACGTAACATTCCAAAATTTAGAATTTTGGGATGTTACAGGAGAGGCAGCGGTGAGCCTGTACAGTGTGTTATGGTAGGTCACTCTTCCATTGCAATCATCATGACATGTTATTTGTATGTCAGTTCTATTGGCCATGTTTCTTAGGGACAGTTATTACGAGTTATCCTAAGAAAATAAGCACCTGTGAATATAAGCTCTAGGTAATAAGCTAACCAGTTCTTTTCATTGCCTTCCTTTTTAGCTTATCTTTGGTATGATCAGTGAAAAGACTGCATTATATTTGTCATTTTGCTGCCCATATGAAAATTAATTTGACTTGCAAACATCACAAATTGAACCCAGTGCAGTAATTAATATGATAGGAAAACAGACCATCAACTTTTGTTCAAAATGCAAATACAAAGATACCATCTACTTGGCACAATCTACTTTGGTCAATGTCTTCCATAGAGATCCCATTGCCTAATTTAAACGAAGAATGCACGACCCACATTTAAATGAAGAACAATTATTTATTGAAATTCGATTGTCCAAGTGGCTGGTTATTATCATATAGCAGCACCACCTAAAAGCATCATATAGCAGTAGCAGCAGCTCATAGCAACTCATCATACAACAGCAGCAGAAGTGTGCAATTCAACATATACCAGCAGCAGCTTATAGAAATCCATTATATAGCAGCAGTAGGAGCAGCTCATAGCAATTCATCATATAGCAGCTGTAGGAGCAGCTCATAGCAATTCATCATATAGCAGCAGCAGAAGCAACTTATAGGAACTCATCATATAGCAGCAGCAGCTCATAGCAATTCATCATATAGTAGCAGCAGCTCATAGCAATTCATCATATAGCACCAGCAGGAGCAGCTCATAGCAATGCATCATATAGCAGCAGCAGAAGCAGCTCATAGCAATTCATCGTATAGTGGATCAGAATGAAAATTTGGCAAAAATCAGAGGAGATCCTCATCTTGTTGGATGAGCTCATCCTTCAACGGCACCTCAAGTCCATGGCCCGGGACGAGGGGAGGGGAATAAGGTGCCTTCACGCATGATGTGGCATCGGCCCGTGGTTGTCTGGCGCTTGACCCGAAGTTGTGTGTTGGACGGACCACCGTGGAGCAGCTGCTGGAGACCATGAGAATGAGGGGCGGCGCGAGAGGGAGGAGCAGCCGGGGAGATTTGACCCTACCCGCCGGCAATGTAGCCTAGCTGGACAGAGCATCGTCGAGGACCAGGCCATATGGGAGCAGTGGCGACGGCTCGCTGGAGGAACCCTAGCGCTGCAGGCAGGGGATCGAGGTAGAGGGAAAGGGGAGAGGAGATGAAAGCGGGCAGGGCAATGAACGCTTGCGTGTTTGTTTTTACTTGAGAGTCGAGGTGTGGCCAGGCGTGAGCAGTTGCATTTTGAGTGTAATATAGGCAGACAACAGAGTCATTTCACTATTCCCCTTCCCTTCAATTTTAGTGAGCTTCTACCCGAAACACCCCCTCCAAAGCGAAATAAGTTAAGGCCATGACCATAACTCAAGAATGACTTCTTTACATCTTTTATGGCTTATTTTGACAATAAGCTCTGAAAAGGCGGAATAGAACTGGCCCTTAACCTGCAATTCAATTGTGTGTGCAATGATGAATCACTCCTACCTGCTATAGTGTACATTTAGGCATATGCATGTTTATGTTAGTTCCTACGTTGCACATGATGTTTAAATGCATCTTAAATTTTATCGGTCAAGTGATGGTCTTTAAGCCTACTTCGTTGCTTCTTTTCTTGATATGTAAGATTTGCTCACACATCTGTTCAATTGCTTGTTTGTATCAGCCAGCCATACTAGGACGGTTTGCTTTGATTACTTGATGTTCTTGACCTAACACTCTAACAGAGCTTGTCAATGATTTAAACACTAAGGGCTGCTGTAGTGGGGGCTTGTCTAACTCATAGGTGACATAAAGGTTTGGCTGTACACTAAAGTAGGCTCTCCAAGAGTACCTGGAGGTCTAGTTTGAAGGTATGCCTAGTTTTTACATAGTGCACACATAGTAAATGCTCACTTCATTGTGTGCAAGAGATGTGCCATGTTTCATTATGCGGTATTGTTTTGTTATAAACTCATTCTATGGTGTTGTTCACAGACTGGATAGTATGCATATTTATCTTCCAAGGAGACGAGTAACTAGTTTGTGTCACCTTGTAGAGGGGGTGCAATGAAGATAAGATTGAGGATTTCCAAGTACAAGATGTTAGGAAGGAGCCTGCGAGAGAAGGAGGAGCAGTGTGGAGCCTGTTCAACTAGTTATGGTAAGTTACTGTATTACAATTACCAGGACATCCTATTTTTCTGACATTGTGCTTGCGTGGGGTTCTTCACCTGTAACCCAGTCACTGGGCCATTGATTAAAACTCCCTCCGCTCACTACTATATGATGTTCTAACTTTTTTGTAAATCAGATGTATGTAAACAGATTTTAATGTGTCTATTCACTCATTACGGATATAGTCTACTTTTAAATATCTAAAACATCTTATAGTAGTGAACAGTGTGAAACTGCTTCCTGCTATGGTAGAGTTGTCGATGTCATAAATGTCGTAACCAAACGCATATTCACATCATTAGCCTCCCTATCATTACTAGGATCTTGATTACATACTAGTTGAGATACTTCACAGGGGGCAAACAATATTACATTGCGTGGTCCTTTATATAGTAAACGTAGCTAGGCCATGGATGTTATTGAGGCATGCATGTATGCATGCTGCCAACTCAATAGTTCAATTGCTTGTTTGTTTCAGGCATAGTTAAATTGCTCGTTTCAATTGCTTTATTTATCCTCAGTTAATGAAATGCCCAAGCAATGATGCCTGATGTTGGGTACTTGTATAACTATTAGTTGACATACTTAAAGGCCTTACCATTTAATTACTCTCGCGAAGTGTGCCTGAAGCTTTGAAGTCTTTTAACCAACTATTACTACATGAGGCTCACAATCTAGTTTATACGAGGATAATGATTGCATAGTTTTACTTGTTGTAGTAGGTTTGTATGAATCCATCTACTGTTCATTATGCTCCCTAAGACTTTAATTGAGCTACAGAATGTCCAACTACTTTCTTACTTACACTACAAAAAAAGACACATACGTGACATTTAGGGCCGAACGAAATTTTTTTGTCATACATATGACACTTCTATGACGATAATTGTGACAGAACCCGGTATCATCATAGATGTGGTGGCTCCTACTTCTATGACAAAAAATCATGACGGAAAATGGGCTTTTCGTCCTGGGCGGGCCAGAGACACAACTGCATGACATTCTTTGGGCCGTCCATGACGGAAAAAACCGTGGTAGAAGCGAGGGGTAGGAAAATTTCGGGGAGTTGCCGGTTACGGTGGGAGGTCGGGGCGAAGCGATGCGTGTTCTCTCGTACTGCGTCTGGCAGCGTGTGTGCGGCGTTGGCTCTAAGCGAACCCGGCGAGGCGTTGGGCTCTAATCGAACCCGATTACCGCTGCGAACTACGCGTTCTTGAACCCGAGCGATCGATCGATGGCTGTTAATGGCGAACCCGATGGAGCGATTCCTTCACTCTGCTGCTAATCGAAGCCGATCGATTGAATGAGCGATGGCGTTGCGAAGTGGATGAGCGGTGGCGGTGGCGTTGCCTCTGGATGAAACAGGACCCGTGGTGTGGAGGGCTGGATGAAAAGTAGGCGGTGGAGGGGTGGCCGTGGAGGGGTGGTTGAATAGGACCCGTGGTGTGGAGGGCTGGATGAGCGATGAGACGATGGAGGGTGCCCGTGGAGGGGTGGTTGAGCGATGGCCGGTGGAGTGGCGGCAGTGGAGGCTGGATGAGCGAGGAGCTCGTGGAGGCTGGAGGAGGTCGACGGTAGCCCGTGGAGGCTGGAGGAGGTCGACGGTGGAGATGAACAGTATCCCGTGGAGTCCCGTTTTGCGGTACGCCACACCCCTCCCGATGAACAGGACCCCCGTTTCGACCGTAGGAGGTCCATTTCCTCAATTTTGCGGTACGCCACACCCCTCCCGATGAATAGGACCCCCGCTTCGACCGTAGGAGGTCTGTTTCCTCCGTTTTGCGGTACGCCACACCCCTCTCGATCAACAGGACCCCCGTTTCGACCGTAGGAGGTCCGTTTCCTCCGTTTTGCGGTACGCCACACCCCTCCCGATCAACAGGACCCCCGTTTCGACCGTAGGAGGTCCGTTTCCTCCATTGTGCGCTACGCCAGGCCTCGTTTCCATCGCCTGTTCCGTCCAAGCCGGTTGGCTCCCACGCGTTCCGTTGCCTCCCGATTAACACGGGCATTCCGTTGCCTCCCCATGAACACGACGCACTCCGTTGCCTCCCCATGAACACGACGCATTCCGTTGCCTCCCCATGAACACGAGCCCTCGCCGTACATATGCGCGACTAGGCGTTCGAGACCTCGCCCGTATGTACACATACGTGCGCGCCTCTACTACGACACGTGCGCGCCTCTACTACGACACGTGCGCGCCTCTACTACGACACGTGCGCGCCTCTACATCAACCAGTATGTATGTACACGTTCGCGACCAGGATGACAATGCTATGTACGCTTCGACCAGGTAGGCCCCGACTGTCAGGCACTTCCTTGCCTGCAAAGATATAGCTGGTGGGTCCCAGTAGTCAGGGGGCGAATCGTTTTGTTTTTTTTTGCCCGGACGCATTTCCTTGCATGCGAAGGTGTAGCTGCTGGGTCCCAGCGATCGGGCGAATCGTTTTTTGCGGACGCACTTCCTTGCGTGCGAAGGTGTAGCTCTTGGGTCCCAGCCGATCGAGAGACGAATCGTTTTTTGCGGACGCACTTCCTTGCGTGCGAAGGTGTAGCTGGTGGGTCCCATCAGCCGGGGGGAGAATCGTTTTTTTTTCGGACGCACTTCCTTGCGTGCGAAGATGTAGCTGGTGGGTCCCAGCAGTCAGGGGGCGAATCGTTTTTTTCGGACGCACTTCCTTGCGTGCGAAGATGTAGCTCGTGGGTCCCAGCAGTCAGGGGGCAAATCATTTTTTTTGCAAAATACGGTGGCCCGTCTGGTGGGTCCCCGCTGTCAGGTGGAGGAATAATTATTTTGCGCGTAATAAGGAGGCACTTCCTTGCGGCTGCCGTGGACCCGGTATCGGCCTCTCCACGTCTGATCCACGTCCCGATGGAAGTCGTTCCTTGACCACGTTGACCACGCCGCGCCGAGAGCACCACGGTGGTGGACGACGGCGAGGTCTAGGAAGGGGACGGCGTGGAGCCGGGGAAGACGCGGAAGTGGATGCACACGCGGAGAGGAGTACGAGGGTTCACTCGTTCGGCTGCGCTGCCGTCGCCACAGAATAACAGGGGGTGTGGGTGAGTGGAGGGATGGCCTGGCCAGCGGTGGGAGTAGTAGGGGGCGGTGAGGCCTCCGCTGGCAAAGACAACCGCCACGGAGGCAGGGAGCGGCACGACCGACGCTGCTTTGGGCGGCTGGAGCAAGAAGACCAGAGGTTGAAGAAGCACGACGGCTGTTGGATGGACATCGTACGGTCACTTCGGCTAGAATCGTTTATTATATTGACTAAGTTGACAAAGCCCTTGGTACATCAACTTAGTAGGCCCACAGGTAAGCTTCCGAAACTGTGCGCCCCATATGTCAGGGGGAGGAATCATTTTTTGGGTGGGTGAAGCTAGATTATCCGAGATTGAAGAAGAAGCACGACATCCGTTGGATGGACATCCAACGACCCTTAACTGCTAGAACCGTGTGTTGACTATAAGTTGACAAAGCCTTCCATACGCGTCAACTCTGTTTTTTTAGGGGACGCGTCAAGTTAGTAAGGCCAGAAGTGTGTGGCAGAGAACTTATAGCCCATTCGAGATTTGTAAGAATGTGTAGCCAATTTTTTAATTCTAATGGAATTTACTACATCCCATTTACAGTTTGTTAAAACTACAACCCATTTCCACCAACCGTTCAAAACAGAATTCAATAAAATTTCCCACATTTCTATGGGATCCAAATATTTTTATCCCGAAATTTCTAGTCAGATTAAATACAATTTCAATATAAATTTATATTACGTAAAAATCCAACGAAACATTGCGCTCGCAACAATTAATGAAATTAAAATTTTCAATATTCCAAAAATAATATTTTATAAAGTAATTACTTTATTTGGTGCATTTTTTAATAGTTACTACCCAGTTTTATAATTACATCCCATTTATTATTTCTTAAAGCCCATTTTCTTGTCAAGCCTAATGCATCCCTCCTAGGAAAGATTTGCAGCCAGTGGGCGGTGAATAACAACTTGACCTTGCTTGTGTATTCCTAAAAAAAGTATAGCTGGGCTAGCCATTTTCAGCTTGAAAAAAATTAATATCTGGGCTGGGTATCTGGCCTGGGCTAGACGGGCCACAGCCCGCCCAGTTAATACCTGCAGCTTTGTTTTCGTTGTTGTTCAGAGGAGAAAAATTGATATCTAGGGTAAACATCGAAAAAATCTGCAATACTCACCTCAAAAACACAAACACTGCTCGAGCTGCTTGGTCCCAGCTGTCGGCCGCTTCTTGTCCAATTCTCTCGTTTATTGACTAGAGTACATAGGTTGATAATAGTGTGGGACCGTGATGTCAGGAAACCAGGAGGAAGCAAAATAAATTATAGTTATATATATATAATAAGGAGGCACTTACGTACGTGAGGCTATGGACCTGGTGGGTACCCATTGTCATCCTATCCAAGTAAAGTCATCTCCCCGCCCGCGCACGCTTTCCGCCCGGAACGATCGGTCTTGCCGGCCCGCTTTCAGTTCGATTGCTCGCCTTCAAACGACACAAGTGCCGTCCGTCCGTCCATCTGCCGCACACATTAATGATCTGTGATTGCCGAGGCGGCTAGTCCGGCGCCACACGTCCGTCCCTCCGCCCGCCCACCATTGCTATATAAACTGCTGCGCCGGCCATAGCCGCAGTCTTCCGTATCCGTTCCCTTTCTCCTGTCGACACCACTACCCACCATGGGTTCCCCGCGCTCCAGCGCTCTTCAGGACAGGCGGACGACGGACCACAAGGAGATGGCAGCCATTGCTGCCGACCGGCTGGTCGGGAGGCAGCCGGAGGACGACGACGTCCTAATGGAGAACATGGTAGTCGATGATCCGGCGTAACCCCTCCTCCGCGCCATCCTCGCCGGTGCATTGCACCATGACCATCGGTGAGGCCCGTGCCCAATATATGGACAGGGTGAGGCCGATGCGTGAGGAGCAGTTCCGGGAGGCGCAGGACGATGCCGCCTACAACCACCATCTCCTCCAGGAGCACCTGCAGGCGGAGGAGCACATCACCGCGGAGCGGGCGGAGCAGAAGGCGTTGCTCGACTCGTACCGCTCCACCCGCAAGGGCCGCCTCGAGCGTTGGTGGTACCGCATGCGGGTGGCGGAGGCTGCGGCCGCCTACAAAGAGGCTAGCAAAGAGGGCGATGAAGCGGGCGAGGCGCTGTTTGGCGAGACCGAGGATGAGGCAGAGGACAATGCCGGCTCCGACGAGTCCCCGCTCCGCTGGCGTCGATGACGCCCTGCTCCGCCGAGGCCCCGCGGCGCCAACAACGAGGCAGAGGACACCGCCGGCTCCGCCGAGGCCCCGCCCCGCCAACAACGAGGCAGAGGACATTGCCCGCTCAGCCGAGGCCCCACCCTGCCATCAACGTGGGGGAGGATTTCCACCACTCCGCTGAGGCGCCGCCCGCCGGCAACGAGATAGAGGACATCGCCGGCTCCGCCGAGGCCCCGCCCCACTGCCAACAAGGCCGCGCCACACAGACAACGAGGAAGAGTAGAACACGGTAGGTCGCCGCCGCTCGGGTCCAAGTAAGGCCACCGCTGCTATCCTCCGGTTGAAGCCAAGCTAGGCGGGTTGACCATTGACGGTCGGTTAGCTTCTTGGCGGCAACATAGAGTCGAAGAGCTGCGCTGGAGAAGAACGGTGCTTCTACTTAACTGCTGGTGCAGTTGGCTGACTGACACGTGGGCCCAACAGGCCACATGTCAGTTACACAACTGCACCTGCAGTTAAGTCACTTAGCTTTCTGTTGACTCGGCTCAGAGTTTCACAGTGGGTAACCGGTTAATTAATTATACCTCCAGCACCTTCTTAGTTTTTTTTCAAAAAGGAGGATGACCCCCGGCCTCTGCATCTGGTAGATGCATGCGGCCACAAACACCCCTTTTTAGTTGAAGAATGTATGAAATGTAATGAACTCCGGCATGTTTATATGAAATCCGACCGTGTATGAATGAATTTATTTCGGTTAGTTCGAATTCTTGTATCACTGGCATTGGATGAACATGCAAACAATACGTACTAGCATTATTCCTGTGGTGATCACCACGTTTGCATGATTTCACATGTACTCCCTCGGTCCTTTCTAATCTGCATACAAGTTTTATGCTGCAGTCAAAGTATCTCTACTTTGACCAATCTTATACAAAAAGTATGCACTTTCACAATGTGCGAAGTAAAAAGGAAATGTATGAGTACAAAGAGTTTGAGCAGCTTTTTAGCGTTTCTATACATTGCGATCAAACACACAAGCCTGGCAATTCATAGAGAACATTCAAAACAATCGATGATTATGCATCTCAGCGACTCACATGTAAAAGGCAATATTTACTTCACAACTAAAGAATAAAGAAAAAATTAATCGCCGCTGCTGACAGCAAAGGGCGTCCCATTCGAAAATATCAAACTCATATCTTGCTAAAATCAATGAGCAAAATTTGACAAGGTTGTCCCATTCCGAAATATCAAATGCCTACAATTGTGGAATGGGCGGGGTTTGCCATCAGTTCGGACATTGACATGGCACCTCGTGCTAAATAAACCAGCTATTCTTTTTGTGCTGTTCCACCAAAATCAACCAAATTCGCGCGTAGCTTGCATGATTTCGCCCTTGTATGTTGCAACGCCTTGAACTTATGGGCACCTCCTTTCTTGTGGTGGAAATGAATGATTCGATGTATTCATGAACATTTTGTGCAGTTCCCGTTGAAATCAAGTGAGCACCCTGTTTGCACAAATAGAAAAAAGTGACTAGTATAAAGCAAACTGTACTATGAATTGACAGTTTCAACAGGCACATACATGGTCCATATAGAGCACACTTTTAGAAAAATGGAACTCACCAGAAAGAATCCTAGAACAACATTGTACTCGTGCATCACAAAAAAAAATGGAGATTTGTCAGTCCTTCTGAGCTGAAGTTAGTTTGGTCTTGTGGGGAGTAATGTAACCATCCTTCAACTGCTCCTCTGCTTTGAGAAGATAGCGGGGCTTCTTCATCCTGGCATAATCGGAACTAGTCACTTCACGTACTCCATATTCTTCTTTAGAGGAAGATGATCCCTGTTTGCTTTCGAAAAAAGGAAAGGAAATATTTAAAACAGCACAGATGAAGCACTTCTCAAGGACAATACCACTTGTTCATGACAGTATCTAAACAGTAGCACAACACCAATAGAGATGACAAAGCTCAATCATATGGATGAAATTAGAGGGTGAGTACCAACATTTGTCAGGAGGCTGATTGTGTAGAGCGTACAGATGAAGCACTTCTCCGGAACCATCTGTTGCTATCTACGGGGGTGGCCATGCTTACTATATACTCCTCGATTAGATTAATGTTTCCAACATCTTCTTGTGCAGTTCCACTAAAATATATGGTATGTTCAAAGAAGATCCCTTTTTGCACAAGTAGAGATAATTATGTATGGCATCAAATCAGTGGCAAAACAATTGCTCGTTCCAGCCATAGTAATAAATTAAGATGTAAAACTATATCATTACTTGTGTCATCACAGTTCCAGTGCTTCATTACAGCACCGGCAGTTGACTTTTGTTTTTCTTCCGCTTGTTCTTCCCCTTCATCACTTGGTTCAATAACAGACAAGCTTCGCCTTCAATGTAAGATTTGGCATGTCAAAAGTATAGTACTAAACTTAATTTTCTGATGAAAGTGGCAAAATACAGGCGGTGATTGTGAAATATCCTTATCTTACCTCAATGGGATATTCGTGCATTTTCTGATTGGAAGTCTTGTCTCCATTTGTGCAATTCACTAAAATCAAGCAACATTATCATACAAGTAGCACAACATACGAAAGCACACTGCAGAATCATGTGAAAGAAGGCTAGTACTGACCTCTCATGATGCGGAATTCAAAGAACTCACAAGAAGAAGATCTGAACCAAATTCGCCTTAACGGATAGGAAGTAAGATCTCCTCTTGTGCAGTTCCACTAAGGTCAAGCAATCAAGCAACATTGTCGGTATGACATATTGGTTGAACTGCACAAAACACTCTTAAAACAAAAGTGTTTTGTGTAGTGCAACAAAAGGTCACAATGGCAACGAGGTGAAGTAGATAACCACATTTACGGAGGTGCAAAGGAAACAATTAGTGGTCAATAACGGTGGATGACACGAGAAGCCAACAAAAGAAGCATCTACCTTATCTAAATGGGAAAGAAAGCAAGATAGTAGCATTTCTCAAATGGTGGCATTGATTAATATTAACATAGAGATTATATTAACAATAAAATTCGTTAAACATGTAATTTGCTTTTAAGCTGTGGCATTACATCAATTTTCCAGGTGACATTATTAGAGGGTGTTTGTTTACAGGGACATTTTGGTGTAGGGACTAAAAAACTCCGTGTCGGTCACATCTAAACCAAACAGGAGGGACTTTTCGGAACTAAAAGTGGGCATTTGGGACTAAAGAAAGAAGACCCCGAGGGAGTCTTTTTGGGACTTTTCAAACAGTTGAGACTGCCACGCATCGCACCTTGTTTCTATTAGTTCATTACTAGGGGTAACATGGTATTTTATCATGCCATTTAATAACCTCTAGTCCATCTTTAGTCCCTGGAACCAAGCAGGTAGGGACAAGGGAGTTTTTAACCAAACATGGCCGTAGATTAACAACAACTAATGAGTTGCACGGGATAGTGGATGCACCAGCACCATGTCATCTACCGATGTACTGTGGTCATGCACAATCTATTGCAACAAAGAACAGGAGCATATTTGTGTTGGTCCCAGTTTTGTTATTTTTAGACAGCTTTCCCTATGTGAGCGCAGCAAATCTAGTCCTGCTCAAACTCTACAGCCTTGTCCTTTCCTTTCCTTTTTGAACTAGTACTTTCGCCCCTTCCTTTCCTCTTTGAACCACGTCCTAGATTTATGCGATACAACTTTCCCCACTACTTTCCCCCATTCCTTTCCTCTTTGAACCACGTCCTAGATTCATGCTATACAACTTTACCCCTTCATTTCCTCTTTGAACCACGTCCTAGGTTAATGCTATATACAAATTTTCCACTACTTTCCCCACTCCTTTCCTCTTTGAACCACGTCCTAGATTCATGGTATACATGCAGCTAGAGCAATGCATGTGGAGTAAGTAAAATATACCTTAAGGTTCTTGGGCGTGGTTCGGTGGGCGACAGACGATCATTGCGAAGAAGAAGGGGTCGGAGGCCCTCCAGCGCCTTGTTGGGTGGAAAGTGAACAACAACGCCGGATAGTGGATTCCCTCCTCGTCGACGGCAACAACGTTAAGCCTCCTTCCCTTCCCGGCGGACGGATCCTGCCGGCTCTTTGAGCAGCAGTGAGGGGAGAGAGAGGCCAACGAAGTCTTGTTTACATCTGGAGAGGGCGAGAGAGTGTGAAGAGAGCAACTACAAGTGTCGAGGCTCCAGCGGGAGAGGGCGAGAGAGTGTGGAGAGAGCAACTACAAGCCCAGAGGCTCCAGCGTGTATATATATACTGGAGAGAGAGTGTGAAGCGTGCAAACCCTAGATAACATTTTGACTAGTCAAAGAATCCTCCTCGCAAAAATTATGCTCAAGTGTAGTTATCGAACCCGATACCTCAAGTTTGATGAGCGACAAGGCTAACCAGCTACACAACCCTCCCGTTATGTTCAACAAGAGGAAAATAACCTTTTATACATTCCTGCATTCGTGTGACAGGCATGCCATGTTTTTTTTGTGTGCGTGGGAGTCATTAGGATTTCAATCATAATCATGTCATGTGGCTTTGGTGGTAAGACTATCCACAGTGGTGTAGAAATAATGCAGCCTTAGTCACCTTACCTCCCTCCACGTAGTACGTTGGGTCCCACCAGTCAGAGGGTGAAACAAACAAATTAATAAGGAAAATTAAAAGCTCCAGCGGTGTATCTTACTACCTCACACATCTCGCTACTGCTCGGGAACACTGTCCAATTGATCCCTCTGTTCGCTCACGTACTATTTTAAGTGAATCCTTATTATAACATGCACACAAATTTTGGGCACTTGTATTCGACTTAAGACAGTGTGCCACCGTATCTCGTATACTTACTACTCCCTCCGTCTAGGTGTAATAAGTCACGTTAGAAGGTGCAACGGGACCAAGATGCGTGCGTGTGCGTGTGTGTGTTTAATAGCATGTGTGTGTTAGAGAGTGCGACAGATCGACCTACTCCTACAGAGATATGGTGTGTAGTGTATGATTTTAGCCGCGAGAGTCGGTCCATCCTCTCGTTTCCGGGCGTGTCCGGTAGGGACATGCAGACAGCTGCCACGCCCGCTGCTCACCATCCTGGCCCACCCAAAGCCCCTCCATCGCCCGCGCGCGCTTCCCGCCCGGAACGGTCAGCGCCGCTCCAAAGAATCGGTGCCGCATTCATGCCCGGGCAGAGCGGACGCGACCTCTTACTGGCGCAAGAGTGATGGTTGCTTCGTCCGTCCAACTTACTGCTGGGTCTATGTGATTTGACGGCTCATTGGTCTTTATTACTGAGGTAGTATGTAGGACTGCTGGATGTCCCACGCTTTCGGCGAAAGGAGGTAGTAGATTACAATTTTCTCCATTCTTACAGCGGAGGAGTGCAAGAGCAGTGAAAACACGCAGGCTCGGTGATTACATGGCCCACCTCACACTATCACCGTGCGACACCTAACTCTTTACATAGTACTCCCTCCGTTCCTAAATATTACTAGATGAGTCCCGCCGTTGCCATGAACAGCGGTATATCTCTCTAGCATAAAATTATCGATTTCATAGAACTAAAAAAATCTATAACCGCATGAAAAATGTGGTAGCCAAACTAAATAAACTCCCATCATCATTTAGATCATCCCACGTAAGGAAAAAAAAGATCAGCCAACTCCTCTTGCATAATGGGATTATGTTTTCTTTTGACATGTTAATGGGACTTAAAAGCTCACTTACATGCATGCTACGGTGCATGCTTGCATGCTGAACATGTTTATGTGATTTAAAACCCACTCACATGCATGTGCCACGGTATTTCTGCATGCTTGCATGTGGCTTAGTGCGGAGCCTCTCAACGTCTAATCAGACGGCTATTATGACTGATTTACTTCATCTAACGGCTACGTCAATTTTGATGATGTGGCTCAAGGAGAGGATAGAGAATTCCTACTAGTGGGGGCTAGCTATTACTAGTAGACAAGTCTTTGTAGAGATTCCACTAGGTGAACACATACGGAACAAAATGAATGAATCTACACTTAAAATGCATCTATACACATCCGCATATGGTTAATGGTGAAATCTCTACAAAGACTTATATTTAGGAACGGAGGAAGTACTAGTATAGTACTACTACGTACTGTAATTTATCAGTGAGATAAATTTGTACAATGCTATGAAGCTTCCAGCTCCTGTTACATGTATCTTGCGTCCAAGGTTGCCCGTTGCAACATTTCATCAAATACAAAGGAGACTAACATGCATGCTATTGCATCTCAAAGATTGACAGATCATAGCAAATATGTACTCCCTCCGTTCCAAAATAAGTGTCTCAACTTTGTGCAAACTTTAGTACAAAGTTGTACTACTACTAAAGTTGACACTTATTTTGGAGCAGAGGCAGCTAAAGAAAAAAACGATCCATGCAGTCCCTAGCCCTTGAACCGTGAACCCTGACCAAGCTTCAATTTGCTGGCAACGTTCAAGGTTCCTAATAAATGAAGTTTGCAACCTTTTGACCATCGGATCATTTTGTGCAGTTTCACCAAAATCGAGATGAGCATCCCATTGGCAAAGAAATTGAAGAAGCGTGATTAGAATAAGATTACTAGGACTAGTTGATGAGACATAAACTCATCACAAATCTGATCACGTAGAAGCGGTGAAATTGCTCGGTATGTGCGGGGCAAAGAAGTAGAAAAATATCCACGAGGGAGTGATGTGGGCATTTGGAAGCGATGGTGCAAGCCGGCTGTAAAGGGTGTTGTACATGATGTACGTAGCTCAACCTTGAGGAGGGCGGAGGGAGGCGGCAACTGCCCACGTCGCGGCAGTGAGCAAGGGACGAAGGCAACCTCACCGGATTTGTGAGAGAGAACGGCGGGGACCCCTGATCGGGACGTGTCGACAATGGGTTTTCGCCGTCGGCGACGGCCACCGCATCTACACTAAGCATCCACCCCTTCCCCAAGCGGACGTGATCCGCCGGATGTTAGAGATGTGGCCACAGTAGTTTTTTGCGAGAGTGTGAAGAGAGCAACTGACAAGCAACCGTGTAGGCTGGCCCGCCCCGACTATGTATATAGTGGAGCGGTTTCCTTTTCTCTCCATATGAACCTATCATATTGCGTACGTGCCACTGAAGAAAAAATATTTATAAATGACGCGGCACCTACTAACCTTGCGCTTGGCATCTCCAAAATATTAACCTTGCGATTGGCTCTTCACCTCTTCGGGAAGTCGAGCAATAATGGTAGTGCAGTATATATCGTTCTGCCTATATGAGACCGAATGAATTGCTGCACGTCCACCACGTGGGCGAGGGTCGAGGGTCGAGGGAGAGTGCTACTACATACGGAGCAAAATGAGTGAATGTACACTCTAAAATACGTCTATATACATCAGTGTTTGGAGTATGTACTAGTAGTTCATATTGAAATATAGTAAAGGACATATATATTCCAAACAATATGATATAATCTCTATAACCAAGGTAGTAGGGACGAGGAGTAAACGGAGGGAGTAGTAAATTTTTCTCCTCGTCCTGCGAGCCACCGCGCGCATGGGCGAGGAGGAGCAAGCTTCACCTCATCCTGCGAGCCACCACGCCCGTGGGCGGGGGAGACGGCGTACTAAGCAAGCTTCTCCTCATTCTACGAGTTGACGGACACATCAAAAGTACTCCAGTGTATAGAGCCTTGCCTCTAAGGTAGGCCCCACATGGTTTGCCTTTTTTTTAATTTAACATAACGCGTCAAGTCGTAATTTGTTTGTTCACCCGTGGTAGACGATCCTCCCTCCACCAAGTGGACAACCAGTACACGTGCCAAATTACCATGTGGGCTGCCTTTTTAAATGCAGAAATGAGCTCCACCGTGTACCAGCAGGTGTGCTGGGGAAAGAGACGGGAGTACGTGCACCATGCATGCACCTCTTCTCTTCGTGCACGTCCCCCACCTACATGGGTGTGTGTGAGAGATACAAACCGCGTTCGTGAGTGTTTTTTGTTTTGTGGTGGGGGTGGGGGTGGGGTGGGTGTTGATTTCGTGAATTATTTGTGGTAACATGTGTCGATGACATCTCAAACAAATTTTTTCATGCAATGTGTGTGAAATGGAGGCCTATCCATATCATACATAGAGGGTCGGGCAATCCACGAGAAGAGAGGGAGGGGTCATAGCTATCGATAGAGTCGAAGAGAGGATCAAGTGGGTGGGTGCCAGATTGATGAAGAGAGCCATCGAAATTGTGTGTGTGTGTGTGTGTGTGTGTGCAAGTCAAAGATATAGGGCGACTGGCCTACCGGAACATTAGAGGGCACATGTCAAGTTTGTGTGTGGCAGGGAGACATGACTAGAGCGCTTGATGTATCGGTGTGTGTGGGGGGGGAGGGGGTGGGGGGAGGGGTAGGCAGAGGCCTAACTATAGAGGTAGAATGACTCTTATATGTGTTGAGAAGGAGAGACCCAGCTATGTCTTGAGGGAGATCGGTCGACATCCATACATAACAGAAGGACGGGAAATATGATGGGACGGAGAGAGAGAGGAGAGAGAGAGAGGGAGGGAGAGGGGTAGAGTGCTGGATGGGTGATGGAGTTGCTTCTCGGGGATGTTGGGAGACGCCTACTAGACAAACTGAGGGTGGAACTGCCATGTTATCAATAAGAGTGGGGATGTGTTTCTGTGTGTGCCTGTGCGTGATAGATCTGTCGGGACACATCCATTGATGATGAAGGGGAACCATGTGTTTGGTAAGCAAACCTAACTAGAACAGTAGATCAATTGTTGTTTGTCAGAGGAAAGGGAGAGACACAACTAATGAGGTAGATCGATCGGTGTGTGGGTAAAAACGAGTTATAAGGACCTAGCTGGCTATATGTATAGCGAGAGATCGGTCGGTGTACGTCCATTTGTTAGAGGAAAATAAGGCCCAGCGAGACGGATAGACAGAGAGAATGGAGCTAGGAGGTGGTGCGAGAGGCCCAACTACTAGCTAGATAGGGGGAGGAGTGTGCGGTTGTGAGATCGATGAAAAGAGGGGCGAGAGTTTACACGTGTGTCTGACCATATGAGAGACACGAGGCAAGGACACATAAAGGAGGAGATCGAAGCTGTGTGTGTATGCTGTAGGCAGGCATCGCTGGAGAGGTTTATCGATCGGTGTGTGTCAGAAAGGAGTTGTGGAGACTCTAGGAGAATGACCTAAAGAAAAAAATGAATGTGCCCGGTGGATAGAATGCCGAGGGAGGAGGAGGGCGAGGAGGGTGTGTGCATGCACGAGAGAAAGTTAGTGGTAGCTACAAAGGCTAGAGGATTGTGTGGGTGTAAGAGACTAACAAAGATCATAATTTGATATGAAAGCGGATTCATATATTTGAATAGGAGATCATAGTGTTTTAAACATTGCATGCATGAATATAGTGGTGATACACGTGACGAGCACATGTTATACCATAATGTGATAATGCATGGCGTTTGCAACTCACAGCTAGATGCCGAAAAATCTAAACCGTACTATACATCAAACAATCTCACATTTTATTTCAATTTGTGATAATGTGCGGCGTTTGCAGCTTACAACTAAATATCGAGCAATCTAAACAATACTATATATCGAACATTCTCACATTTTATTTGAATTTGTGGTAATGTGTGGTGTTTGCAACTCACATCTAAATACTTGTAGGCGTAGGGAGCGGGGCACCATACATAATGTGATAAACACATTATACATATGAGACATGGTTTAGATTATGAAGAACTAGCTAGAGCTAGAAATGTAATGTGATTTGAAATCAAAATAAAGTGGATTCAAAAAATCTAGTTCGAGTTCATATAGTACACATAGATCGTATGTAACTCGAGACTAATCATGTGGTGTGCTGTGAAGATAATACACAAACGATGGTTTAACTTGACAATAATGAAGATTGTAGATCTTATTAAAACAGAAAGCGAATTCAAATGCTTTGACTTCACAACAATCATTAATGTAGATCTTATTCAAATTTATTTCATATTGAAGCGGTAGTATATACGTTTGGAATGCACTAAAACGTTCATTTGAGTAGTAGGTTGCATGCATTATACACGTAGTGAAATATTTTAATTGAACATAATATGAATTCAAAGTTTTGAATGACATTTGTAGTGCGCATTGATTTGGTACGATTACCGTTAGGCTTGTCCGGAAATTTCAACCCGCGCCTTGTTAGCCCGAAATATTTAAGATATATCTTTGTCTCATTGTGCTCCGACAACTCCCTCCATCTCAACCCACACCTTGCTATTCCGAAATTACAACGCGCGCGTAAACTCCCACCTCCTGTGAAATCCCGACACGCGAAATGCCCGTGGTACCCCTGAACCGAAAGAACCGCCTCAAATCGGTGGGGGGGGGGGGTACTTTAGTAACTTACCCCACATTTCGGACAAGCACGTCTCTAAGCCATGGTTCCCCACTGCCTTCCCATCCGCCCACCCATTCGTACACCGAGGCCGCGAAAACCCGCGACGGAACCCCACACCCTGCTCCGTCCGACACCCAGCCGGAGCCTCTTCCCCGACGACGTCATCCACAGCAACACCTCGACGTCCCTCATCCACCGTACCGGATGAGCATCCGTCGTTGATCTCATCGTCCCGCCGGTTCAGCCATCCCGTCCTCCATCTCCAAGGAGCTGCCCCGACGTTCCCCTCGTCTTTCATGCCACCTCCATTCCCACACCGCCGTCTTCACCTGCACCACCGGAATAGCATCATCATCACCATTTCCTCGGATGAAGCTACGGCCTAATCGGCGCCACCAAAGAGGTTGTACACTAATCGCCGCATTTTCTTCTTGATTCGATCTCACGGTGCTGTGGGCGCTCGGTTCCGAGCCGACACGGCGCGGCTCCATCCACGGCGGCGTCGCCGGCCACTTCCTCCACGGCGTCGCTCCCTCAGCGGCGACGTCCACATCAGTAGGAGCTGCTGCTGGTTTAGCTCTCGCTCACGCTGCTGCTCTGCTCTTGCTCTCGGTCCCTGCGGGTACGCTCTTGCTATTGCTCTTGCTCGCGCTTTGCTCTCGCTCTTGCTCTTGCTTGCGATGCTGCTCGATTTGGCTACACTTTAGTCGATTGAATCGACTTTTGGGTGATCGATTTTCAAGGGTGGGCTCGCCGGGGTGAAGAAAGAACCAGCTCCGGTGAGAGGGGGCTCACGGAGAGGTACCCCACTATCTATCTTAGGGTTCAGGATGGGGCAGTGGTCGCCGGTGGCGGGCGTTGGCGGGCGGTAGCGTGGGGATCACGGAGAAAAAGCTCTGCGTGGGGGCCTAGAGGGATGGCCGGGCGGCGCGGACCGGCGGTGGGGAGTGTTTTGGCGGGCGTGGCGGTGCACCGACGGCCATGGCGTGGCTGCTGTTTGGCCGGTGGTCTTTGGCGGCTCGAAGGGGTGGAGGTTGAAGATGAATCGCAGCCCTTGATTTCGTATCCAACGGCTGCAAAATCGGTGACCAGAGATGAAAAAGTCGATCGACGGCGTGTAGCCTCACCTTGCTAGTGCGTTCAGTTTCGACAAGAAAAATTCAGTTTCGACAGCAAAATTCAGTTTGACGATTAGGTTCAGTTTCTCTGATTAAGTTACATTTGACAGTTAAGTTCAGAGATGAGCGGCTGATGTATTTTACATCTAGCACTTTGTGGTTATGTATTTTACATCATGTATTGGAGATGCTATTTGAATTCCACTCAGGTTAACGTTGTTCGTTGTCTCTCTTGTCCTGCTTCAGCCTCGGCATCGTACAACTCACCGGAGCTGCTCCAACGACGAAACCCTCCATCACAGTGGAGCAGTACCTCGGGCTCCATCTCTAGACGCCTAAGATCTTCTTCCCCTCCTCCGACAAAGAAAGTCAGCGGAGCATCCTCACCGCCAACCCAATCACGCTTGAGATCGACATGGCTTCGCCAAAGAGGTTGTACACTTGTTGCGTCTCTTTTTACTCTACATGTTATATATATTGTCCACTAAGCACACGGATTTGTTCCTTTAGTGTCTCCTTGAAAGAAAAACGTAGGAATTTTAATTTTCACTTGTCCTCCTTTTCAAATTCCTATTCATGAAGCACAAGACTAAGAGATAGTAGCATAATAGCATTATAACCGTACATTTTCTTGTGGTTTGACTTAATCTCACCATGCTTCTTTGCATCCTGTGATCTTCCAATTGTTGTGAATGAAACACCCAGATTGGCAGAAATCCTGTGTTCTTAAATTCTCTGTTTTGCATGTGCATTCCTATCCTATTCCTGTCTATTTCCTATCCCTGCATTGTTGGAATCCTCCAATCCAAACGAGCCCTTACAGAATTACTTCACTTACAGATAGTTGTCAAAGAAAATCTTGCGTGGTTTGTCCCGCTCCTGCTGCGCCGTCGTCCACCCCAACTCAGCTACTCCAACGACAGAAGGGTCCAGCACAGCAGGGATCCGGCCTCCGGACTGTCTTTCGCCGCCTCAGATCTTCTTCCCACAACAGCCATGAAAACTGCATTACCATCATCAACCGAGCAGATGACCTCGAGGACTACACAGGTCCGCAAGAGAGGTCGCACTCTGTAGCGACCCGACCTCAGATGGTCAAGTATCTGTGCTTCTGTGTCATCCCTGGATCGGTAATGCTGGCACACACAGTACTCGAAGGATTTATAACAGAGTAGCAATCACACACTTATTACATCGAATGTCTCAAAAGAGAACTTATTACAATAATATGGCTTAAGGCCATCTAATGTGATAACAGCGGAAGGCTTGGAAGATAAAGTGAGTCCATCAACTCCAACGGCATAACTAAGCTGTACGGCAGCGACCTACAATCCTTACTCCTCGTCCCGAAAAGTCTACAACATAATACGTTGCAGCCCGAGAACGGGTCAAGACATGGAATATGCTGGCAATGTAACACATAGAGAGCAATAACAGAATAAAGCTAACACTACATGCAAGTTTGGCTGGTGGAAAGCTCTATGGTTACAGTTTTGCAAAAAGCCAATTTTTCCCTACATCAAAGGAATAAATTTTACTTTAACTATCATGGTGGTTGAAACATCATTGATAAGGTATAACCCCAACTCAATCCCAATTAAAGTGATTAACAACCCATCAATATTAATTTAGAGTGATGAGATACATGTGAATACTCAAGTACTAGATACTCAGAATCGTCCATAACCGGGGACACGGCTAACCATGATTAGATTGTACACTCTGCAGAGGTTTGCGCACTTTTCCCCACAATACTCGATCGCCTCCGTTGGTTTCTCGCACTGCATTGTGTTTGAGAAACGGATGACCGAGACACAGTCTTTCAGAAACATTAACTCTCTACTCCGGATAGATCATACCAAACCTATAAAACCCACTACCGCTGATCTACCTCTTCGAAAGCTTCACGTAACTTACTCAACTATGCTAGAGCCCATAATAGCTTGTGGCTGCTCACGGAAGTTTCTAGCATGAATAATCTCAGTTCCCTTTGAGCCTGGGTGGCGGTGCATAGGAAGATCACACGGGTACCCTGGGATTTCCAAAAATAAAAACAGACAACACTGGGTTCCCCAGGTGCCTCAATCCACCCAGATGTGTATTTAAGTTGCCACCTTAAAGTGAACCATTAATTTACAATCTCACATCTGTCATGAATATCTCTCAAACCCAAACCACGTCTACGAGCATAGCATAGTAATATAAGCAACACGTAGAAGTAACTCCCAAGGGTTTGATAACAACAAGGCAATAGGTTCCTACCTCATCATCTACTTCCCAACCCACAAATTAATGACATCCTAATCATGCAATGTTGAGGATTGAGCTAATGCATAAAACTGGGTATGAAAAGGTATGATCAAGTGTTACTTGCCTTCTTTGACGATCCGTGAATCCTAGAGACTCGTAGTAACACGCTTAGCACTCCGGGAATTCTATCGCAAGCAAACAATACATACATAAGTAACAAACAAAGATGCACAAACGAAACTTCAACTGAAAGAGGTTGACCGGAGAGTTCAACTTAAGAACTCCGGTTTGCAAAAAGAATCAAACCAAACGAAACAACGAAACTCAAACGGCGAGAGAAACAAGGTCCGTTTACTAATCTGAACTAGAGTCAATTTTACAAAGACAAAAACTGGTTTAAGTTGGCTATTCGGAAAGAGGGTTTCGAGATGAAACTCCAGGCGCTTGAATCGCCTGATTCCGATAAACGAGCGAAAAGTTATACTAGTTTGAACATTGATTCAGAAATCGAATTCGGAATAATCGCGGAATAAAACTGATAAAAGAAAACGACAAACGGCTAAATGAATGAACGTTCGCTAGCTGAAACTAAATGATGAACGTGTTCGTAAAAACGAATCGAACGGGTGAACATTCTCAAAATAAATAAACCGGTAAAATAAACCGATCTAATAAAAAAACGGGCTAGGGTTTTTTTTTAAACCGAAGGGATATTTAAAGAAAAACCGGCGATGGGGCTACCTCCGGCGAGGTCGTCCGGCGGGGCGGGCGCCGGTTCCGGCGGGGTCCGGCGAGGGGCGGCTAGGGCGGTGGCTCGGCGAGGGGGGCAACGCCGGGCTGGAGGCGGCGACGGCGGCCAAGGCGGCGTGGCGGCGGCTCGGCTCGGCTTTCCCGGGTCAGGCGGGCGGGCGTGGCGATGGTGGCGGTGGTGGCTAAGGGAGAGGGGCTATTTAAAGAGGGAAGGAGGTGGCTTGGAGGAGGGGCAAGGCGGAGGGCGAAGTCCGGCTCAGACTCGAGTCCGTGATGGCGGAGCAGTGGTGGGCGGGCGGCGGTGGGCACCTTTGCTGGGCCGTTGGCCCAATCGGGCGCGGTTTCCCTTCTTTTTTTTAAACATTCCACCAAAAATTGTAAAAATCCTAGAAAAATAAGTAAAAATCTAAAAATGCCAAAACAAGTTTTCTTTGCCTAAATAAAAAATTTAGAACAAGATGAACTTCTCTTGGCCCTTAAAATGCAAATTTTTAAACATATGCAACTTTTTTCACTAGGCAAATAAATTTCCAAATATGTAAAATAAAATCCCAAAAATGATTTTAACATTTTTCCTCCGGTATTTCAATTAGTTTTGGAGAAATCATATTATCTCCTCTCGTTTATTTTTAAACTTGAAATATTTTTCCGGAGAGAAAAATAATAAAATCCAATATCCTCGTCTTTCATTATTTGATAAAATTCAAATATGAAAATCGAAAAATCCCCAACTCTCTCCGAGGGTCCTTGAGTCGCTCAGGATTTCGAGGATAGCAAATGAATATGCAATAAAATATGCTATGCATGGATGACCTATGTATAACATGCCAAATTGAAAATTTGGGATGTTACACACTCTTTCGTGTCTGCTTACGTGATGCATCGCTTAATATTACATGCTACTTTATCGTCCTGTTCACCGATTAGACTCTGAGTCAGCTCCAAACTAATGGTCAAACTTGAGTTTTTAAATGGTTGTGGGGTACATATCGGGGCCGCTATCAATAGTATCTATCTACTATCCGGTTAATCTCCGGTGTCTACTATGAGTTTCATGTTGGGTGGGAAACAAACAGTAAAGAAGCCATTATCTGTATTTATTAACTGAAGCCATTATCTGCCTGCTATTATTGGTTTTGGGTGTCTCCACAGGTTGCTACCATCACTCTGGATTTCTGCATGCACTCCTTACATAATCTCACTATGTTTTATTCCTATGCATGATAGTTATTGTAAACAATGGAACTGAACATGTAGAGCAAAAGAGACGAGCCTTGCATGGCAATATAATTTCATGCAGACGTCGCTCCATGGTAGGCACAAAGGCAGCCCCCCTCCATGCATTTCGGATTGTAATCGAGAGGAAGATATCTGTTTTGAGGAGGATTCAGAAGGCGAAGATAACTCCTAATTACCCCCTGAGGTCTTCGCTCTAACTTGGCATGCTGATGTTGGTTATATCATGCATATGGTGTCTTGAATTGCTTACTTTATACATCAAATATGTCATCTGCTTAGTTTAGACATCCTTTGTGCGAATGCCATCTGTTTAGTTTATTCATCGTTTATGTGAATTATGCAACGCCACCTTGTTTAGCCAGCCATCATATATGTGAATTTTGCAATGCCATCCTGCTTAGCCAGTCATCTTATATGTAAATTATATCAGGCTATCCTTTTTTTCGTTACATATTACATTTGTCAACAATGTTAGTACATTCAATTGCTCTTCGTGTGCATCAGCCATTTGACACGGTGATGGCAAATTCTGGAGTGAAAACAAGGTCTTCTGAGCAGACTATGCTATCTGACGAAGCGCATATCTCGCTGGTTATGGATAGCTCCTCAGAGTAGGATTCAGAGATAGATGACCAGTCCTATCCCCCCCCCCCGAGGTGTATGCTCTAACTTGGCAGGGTTATGTTGCTCATATCATGCGTATGGTGTCTCGCATTGCTATGCAATTTGAGTAGTTTAGAGATGCTTTGTGTGAATGCCACCTGCTCAAAGGTCTAATTACCATATATGTGAATTATGCATTGCCATCTTGTTGCAAGACATTATATATGTGAATTATACAATGCTATCTTGTTGCAAAGGCATTATATATGTGAATTATGCAATGCCATGCTGTTTAGCCAATCATCATGTATGTGAATTATATCATGCTATCATTTTTTGTATTACGTGTTCCATTTGTAAACAACGTTTGTATATTCAACTACTCTTCCTGTGCATCAGCCATTTGAAGCGGTGATGGAAGTATCTGGAGTGAAAACAAGGTATTGAGCAGACAATGCTACTGCTTTGAAGCGAGACATCTTGGTGGCTCTGAGAGCTCCTCAGAGGAGGATTCAGAGACTGATGACCAGTCCTATTTCCCCCCTGAGGTGTATGCTCAAACTTGGCAGGGTTATCTTACCCATGTCATGCATGTTGTCTTGCATTGCTTAGTTTTTACATCATATATAGATTGCCATCTGCTTATTTTCTTACTATATAAATCATATATTTGAATTATATCATGCCATCATGTTTACATAGTACATACACATCATCTATCTGAATTATGGCATGGCAACCCATTTAATAAAGACATCATATAGTTATATCATCTCGTCCTGTTTAGTGTTTACAGTCATCATATTTAGAATTATGGCATTCTATCCATGAATGTATGTGAATTATGGCATGCCAACCTATTTAATAAACACATTATATAGTTATGTCATGTCATCCTGTTTACATAGTCTCATATTTTGAACTATGTCTTTCCATATTTTTTAGTTAGCCATCATAATGTGAAATTGTGTCATGCTATCCTGTTTAGTTAGCCATCATATATGTGAAATTGTGTCATGCTATCCTGTTTGGTTAGCCAACATAAATATGAATTATTTCATGCCCTCTTTTATTCCCCACTATCCATTGCACCTGTCTATCATACAATGTCTATACTTTCAATTACTTTTCTTGTTTATCAGCCATTTGAATTGGAGAGCGTGATGGCAGTATCTAAGGGAGTAACAACACAGTCTTCGGAAAAGATAGTGCTACCAGTTGATGCAGATAGAACCACGGTTGTACTTGCCCAATGACCAGATCCACCACACATAACCGAGACTCTCGCAGATTGTACCCCTACCCAGTTGGACAGAGAACCAGCTACACCCTTCTAACCCCAACCCCGACAGATAGTAACCCAGTTCCAGTTGACACAGCACCGTCTCCACCACAAAGCACCCAAACACGAGCGGTTAGTAAGGGAACTGAAGTGCCCAAAGCACGAGGACCACCACTTTGAATCCCAACTCAACGCTTAAAGGAGAAGAAGATTTGTTCTCATGTCAGGTTCTGTAGCTATGGTTCATACTCCTTTGCTCTTGCATTACTGTATTTACTCATACCAACTATTTTCAAATTTGAAGGATGGAATTGAAACTCCAATGGCGCAACAGTATGTTTTAAACCTGTTTCTTTAAGCTGGTTTCTTTGTTGTAACCTGCTCTATGTTGATTTCAGTTTCAATTGGATAAACAGTTATGTTCTCATGTCATGCACATTACAAGTGTTGTTATTGCTCTATAGTTACCCACACTTATATTCTGTCTATTCTGCTTTGTCTTGAACAAATATTATTTGAACCGTGTCTCTATCTTGATTTGGCAACAAAAACTAGAATGATATAGACCATAAAGTGACCATGGTACATAGATATATCTTTGTTTCATGTTGTTATCCTGTCCACTTTACTACTGAACTCATTTACCAAAATGAGTTTCATATACAACATGGTAAACATGTGATATGTCTGCTTTTTTCTCTTTTAGAATACGGACAAAATATTGGAGAACAGTACCACGTTATCCAATGGTAAAGGAAGTAATGCAGATAAGGTTCAAGATAGTGAGACATCCCTGTTGGTCTCCAAGAAAGCTGATAAAAACTATCTTGACGACGGTGAGGGAACCCAAAAGTCCTATCTTGATGTAGTGTTCGAAAGCATCGCCACTACCGATGGTACAAGCTCTTGAACTCGCATGACTGAATCAGTTCGTCTTCTTGAGTCTCAACTTCAAGTTGAAAGACATCGATCGATGTGCGCGACAGAAGTTGAAGGACCGAGGAAGTCCTGCATAATTCAGATGCATATTTTACGGTGCAACAACAAGCTACCGGAGGATTTAAGCGCCAAACAAGAGAAAGTTAATAAGCTTGCTAAGCATCTTGCCGACATGATGGGTACCTGTGATATTGTTTCTTGAGATCTTCAAGTGGTTTCAGTTGGATTTGTTTTGTCATGCGGCGTTTATTTGCGCTGGTCGCCAACTTTGACAACCAAAGTGTATATGATATGCTGCTTTGTTCCCTATATTTACCTTTGGTGGCGAACTTTGATGCCTAGTGGATGTAATATGTGTAATGTACCGTGATAGCCTAGCATAAGTTGCTTGCTTATTTATTTCCTTGTTGTCTTGTTTATTTGTTGGCTTGTAGTCGGTGCAGTTCTTTTTAAAACTAGGCCACAATAACCATGGGCTAATATTTCTTGTAGTGACACCGGGCCTCCCACTGTCAGAACAGTGGGCCTTCTACGGGCCGTAGAAACAGTAGACCTTCTATGGGCCGTAGAAACAATGGGCCTTCTACGGGCCGTAAAAACAATGGGCCTTCTACGGGCCGTAGAAACAATGGGCCTTATACGGGCCGTATGACCATAACGGGCCATCGTTAATAGGCCATATTTGATGACGCTATGAAAACGGCCCAACGTATTAACGGACCACAAACGGGCCGATGTAACCACGGGCTGAATTTGGCCCACAAGCAGAAAATGACAGTAACGGGCCGTAAGTAAACGAATGCTGGAAATGAGCCAAAGAATAAATGGGCTCTGAGAAGGCCGAAAGATAACATTTGCTAGAAACGGCCCAACTGAATAACGGGCCCTTAATGGGTATAAAGTGATATACTGTTCATTACGGGTCAGTTTCACCACAGGCCGTTAATAGGCCAAGAGTTACATAGGGCCTCATATGGGCCGAAAGACGTCATGGGCCATACATGGGCCAGAAGTGAAAACGGGCTGGAATCATATTGGATGGCCCAGATGATGCTACTGGGCCTAATTCGGATAGGGCGTAACGGGCCTTGGGTTAGCGGGCCGTAAATGGGCTATATGCGAACAGGCCGTTAACGGGCTTTCCATGGGCCGGCTCGCCACCTTTTGACCATGTCAAACGTGCCGGCCTTTTCACACGAATGGGACTCTGTTGGGCCTGCCACGTGTTGACGTATCATAGGCGCCTTATGTCCAATGAGTGGATGACATCTGTCCCAACGATGAGTCGACACGTGTTTCCTCCAGCCAATGATGATTTTACACGTGGAAAATCCCCATTGGTCGGGGCTGTTAACGGGTTATCGGATCCAAAACCCGACCCGATAGCTTAACGGTGTTCTGTTACGGTGGATGCCACATGTCGGTCACCCTTGACGAAAGCACTTCGCGGACGCTGCGTGATTTATCGTCATGGAAGTGGACACTTCCGTGATGATAATTTTGGTAATGTCATGGAACACTTCTACGACAGCACAGGTATGACTATCTTGATTTTGTCATAAATTTGTCATGGATGTACATGCATGACAAAAAACGCGACCTACTGTGACAAACACGTATCATCACGGAAGTGTATTATATATATAACATGTGTGTGTGTGGTCTAAATCTATAACCTGTCTGTGTTTTGGATTTGGCCCCAACATCATGCTCCTCTGTTGAGCTAAGAGAGATTTCTGTATGCGGGCTGCATAGACTACCATTTTTATAATTTTTAAAATATCACCTGCTTATGCTTCATGACGTGTAACATTATTGTTAGTCTTGTTTTTTCATGTACAAAATAGTCTGTCTTGCTCGCTTCACTATTGTAACTATATTTTTGCCCTAGTCATGTGTACTTACAGAAATATTTCAGGATGAAGTGATATCTGTTGGAAATATGCCCTAGAGGCAATAATAAATTAGTTATTATTATATTTCCTTGTTCATGATAATCGTTTATTATCCATGCTATAATTGTATTGATAGGAAACTCAGATACATGTGTGGATACATAGACAACACCATGTCCCTAGTAAGCCTCTAGTTGACTAGCTCGTTGATCAATAGATGGTTACGGTTTCCTGACCATGGACATTGGATGTTGTTGATAACGGGATCACATCATTAGGAGAATGATGTGATGGACAAGACCCAATCCTAAGCCTAGCACAAAGATCGTAGTTCGTATGCTAACGCTTTTGTAATGTCAAGTATCATTTCCTTAGACCATGAGATTGTGCAACTCCCGGATACCCTAGGAATGCTTTGGTTGTACCAAACGTCACAACGTAACTGGGTGGCTATAAAGGTGCATTACAGGTATCTCCGAAAGTGTACATTGGGTTGGCACGAATCGAGATCGGGATTTGTCACTCCGTGTAAATGGAGAGGTATCTCTGGGCCCACTCGGTAGGACATCATCATAATGTGCGCAATGTGACCAAGGGGTTGATCACGGGATGATGTGTTACGGAACGAGTAAAGAGACTTGCCGGTAACGAGATTGAACAAGGTATCGGGATACCGACGATCCAATCTCGGGCAGTACAATGCCGCTAGACAAAGGGAATTGGATACGGGATCGATTGAGTCCTTGACATCGTGGTTCATCCGATGAGATCATCGTGGAACATGTGGGAGCCAACATGGGTATCCAGATCCCGATGTTGGTTATTGACCAGAGAACGTCTCGGTCATATGCGCATGTCTCCCGAACCCGTAGGGTCTGCACACTTAAGGTTCGGTGACGCTTAGGGTTGTATGAATATGAGTATGCAGCAAACCGAATGTTGTTCGGAGTCCCGGATGAGATCCCGGACGTCACGAGGAGTTCCGGAATGGTCCGGAGGTAAAGATTTATATATGGGAAGTCTTATTTTGGTCGCCGAAAAAGTTTCGCACTTTATCGGTATTGTACCGGGAGTGCCGAAAGGGGTCCGGGGGTCCACAGGGGGGTCCACCTGCCCCGGGGGGGGCACATGGGCTGTAGGGGGTGCGCCTTGGCCTATATGGGCCAAGGGCACTAGCCCCAACAGGCCCATGCGCCAAGGAGACTTGGGGAGGGATAGTCCTAAAGGGGAAGGCACCTCAGGGTGCCTTGGGGAGGATGGACTCCTCCCCCCCTCTTGGCCGCACCCCTTCCTTGGAGGAAGGGGCAAGGCTGCGCCCTCCCCCCTCTCTTGCACCTATATAAAGGGAAGGGAGGGAGGGGGCAGCCACACCCTGAAGCCCTTGGCGTCTCCCCTCTCTGCTACACCTCCTCCTCCTCCCGTAGTTGCTTAGCGAAGCCCTGCCGGAGTTCTGCTGCATCCACCACCACACCGTCGTGCTGCTGGATCATCATCAACCTCTCCTTTCCCCTTGCTGGATCAAGAAGGAGGAGACGTCATCCGCTCCGTACGTGTGCTGAACGCGGAGGTGCTGTCCGTTCGGCACTAGGTCATCGGTGATCTGAATCACGGCGAGTACGACTCCATCATCCCCGTTCCATTGAACGCTTCCGCACGCGACCTACAAGTGGTATGTAGATGCAATCACTCTCCCATGACTCGTTGCTTAGATGAACTCATAGATGGATCTTGGTGAAACCGTAGGAAACATTTTAATTTTCTGCAACGTTCCCCAACAATATCAACACAAAGATCTGGGAGTAGTGCGGCATGGCCATTACCAAATGATTATGGATTGGAATTGGAATGTGTTGATGTTCTCGAGCATCAACTAGAGGTGGCAAGACAACGTGTATATGATTCTCAACATGTAATCAACATGTTGAGACTGGAGTTGCAGCTATTAGATGTAGGAGTCAAAAAAATGAAACAAGACACCGAGGTAACCATAAAGGAATTGGAGATTTTGCAGACTAAAATTTGTGCTATCTCAATCCAGCCAATCCTATTTTCTGAAGAGATTATAGTTCAAATGGTAAGCTCTGTTGATGCGTGTCCATGATGTATGAGCATTATTTGCCCAGTGAATGTAACTAGTTGTTTGTGTACGCTTTATTATCACTGGTGCCGAACTATAACGCCCAGTTGGTATAATCTGCTGTAATTTCTTTATTGTATTGTGTAGGATTATTCTTCGTTTCTATGCCTTAGTCGCTTTATTGTATAGTGTAGGTTTTTTAGAGGTGATAGTATAGAGTAGAATAATTCTTTGCATATGCTATATCTTTGAAACGGGGGCCAACAAGCCCAAACATTACCAGGAAGCCATCTGAAAGAACAAACATGTGTAGTCGAAGTGGGCATTAATTGGGCTGGTCAACTTAATATTTAGTGGATCCCAATCGATGTGGCCCAGTGTAAGAACGGCTCTTAGCAGGACGTCAACAGGCCGAGAGCTCGATAGGGCCGTATAAATGGAAACGGCCCACGGGCCTCTAGCAGGCTGAAATAAATGTCAATTTTGTCTCGGCCCTTTTACTTGACGGGCCAATAAGAAGCCAAAAGTGTTTTGGGCCAGAAGAGGCCCAATTTACAAAATAGGCTTTTAATAGTCCAAATTCGCAGCGGGCTGAAATTGTGCCCTGTGGAACATGGGCCGCTAATGGACCCAAAAAATCAGGCGGCACCGTCAAAGGCCCAACTGTTGTGCGGGCCGTTAACAGGTGATATGTCTCCGTCGTATCTATAATTTTTGATTGTTTCATGCCAATATTATACAAGTTTTTACATACTTTTGGCAACTTTTTATATGATTTATTGGACTAACCTATTGATCCAGTGCCAAGTGCCAGTTCCTGTTTTCTGCATGTTTTTTGTATCGCGGAGTATCCATATCAAATGAAGTCCAAATGCAATAAAATTTCACGGACAATTATTTTGGAATATTTGTGTTTTTTGGGAGTTGGAATCACCGCAAACAGAGGCCCACACAGCCCACAAGACACCAGGGCGCGCCAGAGGCCCCTGGCGCGCAGTGGTGCGTTGTGCCCACCTCGAACGTCCGTTGGAGCTCTACTTCGGGTGCAAGGAAGATTATATCCGGAAAAAATCATGTTAAAATCTCAGCGCAATCAGAGTTACGAATCTCCAAGAATATAAGAAACCGTTTTCGGCCAGATCTGGGAAACGCAAAATAGAAGAGAACAGAGAGGGAGATCCAATCTCGGAGGGGCTCCCGCCCCTCCGCAGCCATGGAGACGAAGGACTAGAGGGGGAACCCTCCTCCCATCTGGGGGGAGGCCAAGGAAGAAGAATGAGGGGTCTCTCTCACCCTCGCTTCCAGTGGCGCCGGAGTGCTGCCGGGGCAACGATCGGGACAACGATCTACATCAACAATCTTGCTACCGTCAACACCAACTCTCTCCCCCTCTATGCAGAGGTGTAACTCCCCTTCTCCCCACTATAATCTCTACTTAAACATGGTGCTCAACTCCATATATTATTTCCCATTGATGTATGGTTATCCTATGATGTTTGAGTAGATCCGTTTTGTCCTGTGGGTTAATCGTGATCTTGCTTGGTATGATTGTATATTTTATTTATGGTGTTGTCCTACGGTGCCCTTCGTATCGCGCAAACGTGAGGAGCCCACGCTGTAGGGTGTTGCAATATGTTCATGGTTCGCTTATGGTGGGTTGCGAAACTTAAACCCGAGTAGGTGGGGTATGATGTATGGGAGTAAAGAGGACTTGATACTTAATGCTATGGTTGGGTTTCATGACCTTAATGATCTTTAGTAGTTGCAGATGCTTGCTAGAGTTCCAATCATAAGTTCATATGATCCAAGTAGAGAAAGTATGTTAGGTCATGCCTCTCCCTCATATAAAATTACAAGAATGATTACCGGTACTTGCTATCGATTGCCTAGGGACAAATAACTTTCTTGTTGACAAAAGGTATCCACTTTCATTACCTTGAAATTTATTCGTAGTTTTATTCTCGCAAAATACTCATAGTTTTATTCTTGCAAAATAGTTTAATACTTGATTTAGGTAAAGCAAACGTCAAGTGTGTGTTGAGTTGTATCGGTGGTCGATAGAACTTGAGGGGATATTTGTTCTACCTTTAGCTCCTCGTTAGGTTTGACACTCTTACTTATCGAAAGAGGCTACAATTGATCCCCTATACTTTGAGTTACAAGACCTTTTTCTGGCACCATTGCCGGGGAGCAATAGCGCGGGGTGAATATTCTCATGTGTGTTTGTTTGCTTTATCACTAAGTAGTTTTTATTTCTTGTTCTAAATTGTTCTCTATCTTTAGTTATGGATATGGAACACTAAACACCAAAAATATTAGTGGTACTTGCTACGATGGAGATGGGGAACCTCCTAAAACCCTCGATGCTCGTTATGTGAAAGACGTTATGCACTACTTTGATAATCCTGAGAAAACCCCATTCAACTATATAACGGGAGTAACGTTGGATCAACGTGAATACTTAGGGATTATCGCTTGACTCATAAAGGGAAATTGTTATGGGATCAAATTCATATGTTGCATTGGTATGCTCGGGAGCTATGCTTGAGATATGATTATACTTGTTGCTCTTGGATGAATGCTCCACATCTTTCCTTTTCATGTGAATTTAATGATAATGAAACTCTGGCTTATTATGCTAGATATATATATGATTATTATGATATGGAACGAATAGAAGAATTTGTTGCTTTTAAGGGTGCTTATGAAATTGAATTTTTGTTTGAAAAATATGTAGCTTTTGATTATGATGTTTATAGACCTGAAAATTTTGCCATCCTTAAATATTGCTATGATAATTATAAATATAATTCCGATATTGATGAATTTGTTGAGAAAGTCTCCGCTGTCCAAGAAGATACTAATATTTTACAGGAGTCCATGGAAGAATAAATTGATGAAACTGTGAGCCCATTGGATGAAAAAGATGATGAGGAGAGTGAAGAACAAAAGGAGGAAGAATGGATTAGCTACCCGTGCCCACCTTCTAATGAGAGTAACCCTCCAACTCATACACTGTTTAATCTCCCTTCGTTCTTACCGAAGGATGAATGCTATGATAATTGCCATGAACCCATCGATTCGTTTGAAATATCCCTTTTTGATGATGCTTGCTATGCTTGTGGCCAAGATGCCAATATGAATTATGCTTATGGAGATGAACTTTCTATGGTTCCTTATGTTAAGAATGAAATTGTTGCTATTCCACCCACATATGATAGTCCTATTATCTTTTTGAATTCTCCAAACTACACTATATCGAAGAAGTTTTCTCTTGTTAAGGATTATATTGATGGGCTGCCTTTTACCGTCGCACATGATGATTTTGATGAGTATAATATGCATGTAATTTCTGCTCCTACTTTCAATTATTATGAAAGAGGAACTACATCTACGCCTATTTATGTTTCCAACACGAAAATTTTGCAAGAAACTACTTATGTTATGTATTGGCCTTTACTTGATGTGCATAATTGTTCTTGTATGACATGCCGATGCATAGGAAGAGAGTTATACTTCGTCATTGCATGATATGTTGCTTTGTGCTCACTACTAAATGCTAAATCATTGTTAATCAAAATTGGCTTTATATACCTTGGGATCCGGGTGGATCCATTACTTGAGCACCTTATGCCTAGCTTAATGGCTTTACAGAAAGCGCTGCCAGGGAGACAACCCGGAGGTTTTAGAGAGTCATTTATTTCTGTTGAGTGCTTTTATAAAGTTTTAAAAAAATATAGGGGGGAACTTAAAACTTCACAAAAAGAAAAGTGAAAATGAGATAGACGAGCACCGTGGAAGCGGGAGCTAGCCTTGAACTTTGTTCATGCCCTTGGAAACTTTGTGAATCTTAATTACAGAAACTTTTCAGCAAAAATAATTATCCCCTTTTACAATTTCATTGTATTATAAAAATAATGTGCCAAGATTTGCCTTTAGGATGTTTACATTGCTTGTTGGTTTGTGCGGTGCAAAACAGAAACTTTGGCTGTAGTGCGTGATTTTACATTTTTTTACAGGAACGTCAAACGGTTCTGAAACTTTTTGCACTGTATTTCTATACAAATTTTTTGTTTTTCCTAATTTTAAAGAATTTTTGGAGTACCAGAACTATGGTGAATGTTCAGATTACTACAGACTGTCCTGTTTAAGACAGATTCAGTTTTTGATGCATTGTTTGCTTGTTTTGATGAAACTATCGATTTCTATTAGTGGATTAAGCCATGGAAAAGTTATATTACAGTAGATACAATGCAAAAACAAAATATGAATTGGTTTGCAACAGTACTTAGAGTAGTGATTTGTTTTATTATACTAACGGATCTTACCGAACTTTCTGTTGAGTTATGTGTGGATGAAGTGATCAAAGATCGAGGAGGTCTCGATATGAGGAGTGTTGGGGAATGTAGTAATTTCAAAAAAATCCTAAGCACACGCAAGATAATGGTGATGCATAGCAATGAGAGGGGAGAGTGTTGTCTACGTACCCTCGTAGACCGTAAGCGGAAGCGTTATGACAACGCGGTTGATGTAGTCGTACATCTTCACGATCGACCGATCCTTGTACCGAAAATACAGCACCTCAGCGATCTGCACACGTTCGGCTCCGTGATGTACCACGAACTCATGATCCAGCAGATTGTCGAGGGAGATCTTTGTCAGCACGACGACATGATGACCGTGATGATGAAGCTACCGACACAAGGCTTCGCCTAAGCACTGCAACGATATGACCGAGGTGGATTATGGTGGAGGGGCACACCAGACACGGCTAAGAGATCAATGATCAACTTCTGTGTCTATGGGGTGCCCCCTGGCCACGTATAAAGGATGGAGGGAGGAGGAGGCCGGCCCTCATAGGGCGCGCCCAAAGTGTGGAGTCCTACTAGGACTCTCTAGTCCTAGTAGGATTCCACCTCCCACATGGAATAGGAAAAAGGGAAGGGAGAAGGAGAAGGAAGGAAGGGGCGCCCTTTCCTAGTCCAATTCGGACCAGTCCATGGGGAAGGGGCGCGGCCACCCTTGAGGCCTTTCTCTCCTTTCCCGTATGGCCCATTAAGGCCCAATACGAATTCCCGTAACTCCCCAGTACTCCGAAAAATACCTGGATCACTCGGAACCTTTCCGATGTCCGAATATAGCCTTACAATATATCGATCTTTACGTCTCGACCATTTCAAGACTCCTCGTCATGTCCCCGATCTCATCCAGGACTCCGAACAAACTTCAGTCATCAAATCACATAACTCATAATATCATCACAGAACGTTAAGCGTGTGGACCCTACGGGTTCGAGAACTATGTAGACATGACCGAGACTCATCTCCAGTCAATAACCAATAGCGGAACCTAGATGCTCATATTGGTTCCTACATATACGAAGATCTTTATCGGTCAAACCGCATAACAACATACGTTGTTCCCTTTGTCATCGGTATGTTACTTGCCCGAGATTCGATCGTCGGTATCTCAATACCTAATTCAATCTCGTTACCGGCAAGTCTCTTTACTCGTTCTGTAATGCATCATACCGCAACTAACTCATTAGTCACATTGCTTGCAAGGCTTATAGTGATGTGCATTATCGAGAGGGCCCAGAGATGCCTCTCTGACAATCGGAGTGACAAATCCTAATCTCGATCTATGCCAACTCAACAAACACCATCGAAGACATCTGTAGAGCACCTTTATAATCACCTAGTTACGTTGTGACGTTTGGTAGCACACAAAGTTTTCCTCCGGTATTCGGGAGTTGCATAATCTCATAGTCATAGGAACAGGTATAGTCATGAAGAAAGCAATAGCAACATACTAAACGATCAAGTGCTAAGCTAACGGAATGGGTCAAGTCAATCACATCATTCTCTAATGATGTGATCCCGTTAATCAAATGACAACTCATGTCTATGCCTAGGAAACTTAACCATCTTTGATTAAACGAGCCAGTCAAGTAGAGGCATACTAGTGACACTTTGTTTGTCTATGTATTCACACATGTGTCAAGTTTCCGGTTAATACAATTCTAGCATGAATAATAAACATTTGTCATGATATAAGGAAATACAAAATAACAACTTTATTATTGCCACTAGGGCATATTTCCTTCAGTCTCCCACTTGCACTACAGTTAATAATCTAGTTCACATCGCCATGTGATTTAACATCAATAGTTCACATCACCATGTGATTAACACCTATAGTTCACATCTATATGTGACCAACACCCAAAGTGTTTACTAGAGTGAGTAATATAGTTCACGTCGCCGTGTGATGAACACCCAAAGAGTACTAAGGTGTGATCATATTTTTCTTGTGAGAGAAGTTTAGTCAACGGGTCTGCCATATTCAGATCCGTATGTATTTTGCAAATTTCTATGTCTACAATGCTCTGCACGGAGCTACTCTAGCTAATTGCTCCCACTTTAAATGCGTGTCCAGATTGTGACTTAGAGTCATCCAGATCGCTGTCAAAGCTTTCATTGATGTAACTCTTTACGACGAACTCTTTATCACCTCCATAATCGAGAAACATATCCTTATACCACTAAGGATAATTTTGACCGCTGTCCAGTGATCCACTCCTGGATCACTATTGTACCCTCTTGCCAAACTCATGATGAGGTACACAATAGAGTGCAGTACACAGACATAGCATACTTTATAGAAACTATGACTGAGGCATAGGGAATGACTTTCATTCTCTTTCTATTTTCTGCCGTGGTCTGGTTTTGAGTCTTACTCAACTTCACACCTTGCAACACAGGCAAGAACTCCTTCTTTGACTGTTCCATTTTGAACTACTTCAAAATCTTGTCAAGGTATGTACTCATTGAAAAAATCTTATCAAGCGTCTTGATCTATCTCTTATAGATCTTGATGCTCTATGTAAGTAGCTTCACCGAGGTCTTTCTTCAAAAAACTCCTTTCAAACACTCCTTTATGCTTTCCAGAAAAAAATTCTACATCGTTTCCGATCAACAATATGTCATTCACATATACTTATCAGAAAGGTTGTAGTGCTCACACTCACTTTCTTGTAAATACAGGCTTCATCGCAAGTCTGTATAAAACTATATGCTTTTATCAACTCATCAAAGCGTATATTCCAACTCCGAGATGCTTGCACTAGTCCATAGATGGATCGCTGGAGCTTGCACATTTTGTTAGTACCTTTCGGATTGAAAAAACCTTTTTGTTGCATCATATACAACTCTTCTTTAAAAAATCCATTAAGGAATGCAGTTTTGACATCAATTTGCCAGATTTCATAAAATGTGGCAATTGCTAACATGATTCAGACAGACTTAAGCATCACTACGAGTGAGAAAATCTCATTTTAGTCAACACCTTGAACTTGTCGAAAACCTTTTGCGACAATTCAAGCTTTGTAGATAGTAACACTACTATCAGTGTCCGTCTTCCTCTTGAAGATCCATTTATTCTCCATGGCTTGACGATCATCGGGCAAGTCAACCAAAGTCCACACTTTGTTCTCATACATGGATCCCATCTCAGATTTCATGGCCTTAAGCCATTTCGTAAAAGCTGGGCTCATCCTCGCTTCCTCATAGTTCGTAGGTTCATCATGGTCAAGTAACATGACCTCCAGAACTGGATTACCGTACCACCGTAGGAAGGAAGGGGGCGCCACCTTTCCCTAGTCCAATTCGGACCAGTCCATGGGGAAGGGGCGCGGCCACCCTTGAGGCCTTTCTCTTCTTTCTCGTATGGCCCATTAAGGCCCAATACGAATTCCCGTAACTCTCCGGTACTCCGAAAAATACCCGAATCACTCGGAACATTTTCGATGTCCGAATATAGCCTTCCAATATATCGGTCTTTACGTCTCGACCATTTCGAGACTCCTCGTCATGTCCCCGATCTCATCCGGGACTCTGAACAAACTTCGGTCATCAAATCACATAACTCATAATACAAATCGTCACAGAACGTTAAGCGTGCGGACCCTACAGGTTTGAGAACTATGTAGACATGACCGAGACTCATCTCCAGTCAATAACCAATAGCGGAACCTGGATGCTCATATTGGTTCCTACATGTTCTACGAAGATCTTTATCGGTCAAACCGCATAACAACATACATTGTTCCCTTTGTCATCGGTATGTTACTTGCCCGAGATTCGATCGTCGGTATCTCAATGCCTAGTTCAATCTCGTTACCGGCAAGTCTCTTTACTCGTTCTGGAATGCATCATCCTGCAACTAACTCATTAGTCACATTGCTTGCAAGGCTTATAGTGATGTGCATTACCGAGAGGGCCCAGAGATACCTTTCCGACAATCGGAGTGACAAATCCTAATCTCGATCTATGCCAACTCAAAAAACACCATCAAAGACATCTGTAGAGCACCTTTATAATCACCCAGTTACGTTGTGACGTTTGGTAGCACACAAAGTGTTCCTTCAGTATTCGGGAGTTGCATAATCTCATAGTCATAGGAACATGTATAAGTCATGAAGCAAGCAATAGCAACATACTAAACGATCAAGTGCTAAGCTAATGGAATGTGTCAAGTCAATCACTTCATTCTCTAATGATGTGATCCCGTTAATCAAATGACAACTCATGTCTATCGCTAGGAAACTTAACCGTCTTTGATTCAACGAGCTAGTCAAGTAGAGGCATACTAGTGACACTCTGTTTGTCTATGTATTCACACATGTATCAAGTTTCCAGTTAATACAATTCTAGCTTGAATAATAAACATTTATCATGGTATAAGGAAATATAAAATAACAACTTTATTATTGCCTCTAGGGCATATTTCCTTCAAGGAGAAGGAGGAGAGGCAAGAGCTCAAGCTTGGGGATGCCAAAGGCACCCCAAGGAAATATTCAAGGAGACTCAAGCGTCTAAGCTTGGGGATGCCCCGGAAGGCTTCCCATATTTCTTCAACAAGTATCGGTATGTATTCAGTTTCGTTTCATTCATGTTATATGTGCAAATCTTGGAGCGTCTTTTTCTTTTAGTTTTGATTTTTCTTTTATGCACCATGCTGGTATGAGATAGTCCATGGTTGATTTATAGAATGCTCATTGCACTTCACTTAAATCTTTTGAGTATGGCCTTTATAGAATACTTCATTTGCTTCACTTATATCATTTGAAGTTTGGATAGTCTGTTTCTCTTCACAGAAAACCGTTATTTGAAGAATGCTCTTTTGCTTCACTTATATTTATTAGAGCATGGTCTTTTATAGAAAGAATTAAACTCTCATGCTTCACTTATATCTATTTAGAGAGGCAAAAGGAATTGGTCATTTGCATGGTTAGTCATAAAATCCTACATATAACTTATGGATCACTGGATATGATATGTTTGATTCCTTGCAATAGTTTTGCGATATAGAGATGGTAATATGTGGGAGGTACTAGTAAATGGTTGTGTTTAGTCAGAATATTGGTGTTAAGGTTTGTGATTCCCGAAGCATGCACGTATAGTCTCTCGTTATGCTATTATGTTGGAGCATGATTTATTATTGATTGTCTTCCTTATGAGTGGCGGTCGGGGACGAGTGATGGTCTTTTCCTACCAATCTATCCCCAAGTGGCATGCGTATAAGTACTTTGATTGAGGGCTAATAAACTTTTGCAATAAGGATATGAGTTCTTTATGACTAATGTGAGTCCATGGATTATACGTACTCTTACCTTTTCGCAATTTGCTAGCCTCTACAGTACCGTGCATTGCCCTTTCTCACATCGAGACGTGGTGCAAACTTCGCAAGTGCATCCAAACCCCGTGATATGATACACTCTATCACACATAAGCCTTATTATATCTTCCTCAAAACAGACACCATACCTACCTATTATGGCTTTTCCATGGCCATTCCGAGATATATTGCCTTGCAACTTCCACCGCTTCCGTTTGATGACTTGAGCATTCATTGTCATATTGCTTTGCATGATCATATAGCTGACATAGAAGTTGTGGCTCAGCCACCGTTCATCATTTTTCATACGTGTTACGCTAGATCATTGCACATCGTGGTACATTGCCAGAGGCGTTCATATAGATTCATACTTTGTCATAGGTATCGAGTTATAATTTTTATTTCTTTTGAGTTATAAGTAAATAGAAGTGTGATGATCATCGTTATTCATTTTTAGAGAAATGCCCCAGTGAGGAAAGGATGATGGAGACTATGATTCCCCCACAAGTCGGGATGAGACTCCGGACAATGAGAGAAAAAAATATAAAGAAAAAAAGAAAAAAAGGGAAAAAAAGAAAGAAAAGAAAAAAGAAAAAAGGAAAAAGGAAAAGAAAGAAAAAATAAAAAGGAAAAAAAATAAACAAAGAGAGAAGGGGTACTGTTAGTATCCTTTACCAAACTTGTGCTTCAAAGTAGCACCATGTTTTTCATATGGAGAGTCTCCTATGTTGTCACTTTCATATACTAGTGGGAATTTTTCATTATAGGATTAGATGCACGCCCACTTAGTTTCATATTGAGCTTTCATACACTTATAGCTCTTAGTGCATTCATTGCATGGCAATCCCTACTCCTTGCATTGATATCAATTGGTGGGCATCTCCATGGCCCGTTGGTTAGCCGCATTGGTGTGAGACTTTCTTACCTTTTTGTCTTCTTTATATTTACCCCTATCATCATACTCTATTCCACCCGTAGTGCTATATCCATGGCTTGCGCTCATGTATTGCCTGAGGGTTGAAAAAGCTAAAGCACGTTAAAAAGTATGAACCAATTGCTTATCTTGTCATCGGGGTTGTGCATGATAAATACTTTGTGTTAAGAAGACAGAGCATGACAAGACTATATGATTTTGTAGGGATAGCTTACTTTAGCGTTGATATTCTGAAAGACATGATTGTTTGTTGGGATTCCTGAGTATTAATGTCTTTATGTCAAATTATAGACTATTGCTTTGAATCACTTATGTCTTAATATTCATGCCATGATTAGATATATGATCAAGTTTATGCTAGGTAGCATTCCACATCAAAAATTATCTTTTTTATCATTTACCTGCTTGAGGACAAGCAGGAATTAAGCTTGGGGATGCTGATACGTCTCCGTCATATCTATAATTTTTGATTGTTTCATGCCAATATTATACAAGTTTTACATACTTTTGGCAACTTTTATATGATTTATTGGACTAACCTATTGATCCAGTGCCAAGTGCCAGTTCCTTGCATGTTTTTTGTATCGTAGAGTATCCATATCAAATGAAATCCAAATGCAATAAAATTTCACGGAGAATTATTGTGGAATATTTGTGATTTTTGGGAGTTGGAATCACCGCAAACGGAGGCCCACACAGCCCACAAGACACCAGGGCGCGCCAAAGGCCCCTGGCGTGCGGTGCTGGGTTGTGCCGACCTCGAACGTCGGTTGGAGCTCTACTTCGGGCGCAAGGAAGCTTATATCTGGAAAAACATCGTGTTAAAATCTCAGCACAATCGTAGTTACGGATATCCGGGAATATAAGAAACGGTTTTCGGCCAGATCTGGGGAACGCGAAACAGAAGAGAACTAAGAGGGATATCCAATCTCGGAGGGGCTCCCGCCCCTCCACGGCCATGGACACCAACGACCAGAGGGGGAACCCTCCTCCCATCTAGGGGGGAGGCCAAGGAAGAAGAACAAGAAGGAGGGGGGCTCTCTCCCCTCGCTTCGATGGCGTCAGTCTTGGAGGGCAACTTCTCGAGACGGCGATCTACATCAACAATCTTGCTACCGTCAACACCAACTCTCTCCCCCTCTATGCAGCGGTATAATTCCCCTTCTCCCCGCTGTAATCTCTACTTAAACATGTTGCTCAACTCTATATATTATTTCCCAATGATGTATGGTTATCCTATGATGTTTGAGTAGATCCGTTTTGTCCTGTGGGTTAATCGTGATCTTGGTTGGTATGATTGTATATTTTATTTATGGTGCTGTCCTACAGTGCCCTCCGTCTCGTGCAAACGTGAGGGCCGCCCGCTGTAGGGTGTTGCAATATGTTCATGGTTCGCTTATGGTGGGTTGCGAGAGTGATAGAAACTTAAACCCGAGTAGGTGGGGTATGATGTATGGGAGTAAAGAGGACTTGATACTTAATGCTATGGTTGGGTTTCACGACCTTAATGATCTTTAGTAGTTGCGGATACTTGCTAGAGTTCCAATCATAAGTGCATATGATCCAAGTAGAGGAAGTATGTTAGCTCATGCCTCTCCCTCATATAAAATTACAAGAATGATTATTGGTACTTGTTATCGATTGCCTAGGGACAAATAACTTTCTTGTTGACAAAAGCTATCCACTTTTATTACCTTGAAATTTATTCGTAGTTTTATTCTCGCAAAGTACTCATAGTTTTATTCTTGCAAAATAGTTTCATACTTGTTTTAGGTAAAGCAAACGTCAAGTGTGTGTAGAGTTGTATCGGTGGTCGATAGAACTTGCAGGAATATTTGTTCTACCTTTAGCTCCTCGTTGTTCGACACTCTTACTTATCGAAAGAGGCTACAATTGATCCCCTATACTTGTGGGTTATCAACAGGCCGAAAGACAAAATGGGCTAGGAGTTGGCCCATGTCTAGAATGGGTCGAGGAAAGGCGAAAGTCACAACGGGCTAGAAGTTGGCCCAACTACAGAATGGGCCGAGAAAAGGCTGAAAGACGTACCGGCGGCATATTGGTCCATATCTATAATGGGCTGTAACAGGCCGAAAGAAGGTCGGGCGGTAATTGAGCCCAAAGACGTAGCGGGCCGTTAACGGGCTGGAACTGACGGTGGGATGAAAATTTTGAAATCTAGAATGGGCCTTTAATGGGCCGATTATGTGTAACTCGTATGGGCCGTGCTTGTGAGTGGGCCTGACTCAAGTAGGCCGCTAATGGGCCGGCCCGCTTATTTTGACAGGCCTGTCCTTTTAACCTAAACGGGCCACTGTTGGGCCGAGCCACGTGTCGAAGTACCATAGGCGTGTTCCGTCCACTCGTTGGATGACATCTGTCCCAACGCGGAGCTGACACATGGATACTCCAGCAAATCAGAATTTTACACGTGGAAAATCCCCTTTGGTCCGAGCTGTTAACGGGTTATTGGATCCAAACGGGAACCTGATAGCTTAACGGCGACCCGTTACTTTGGATGCCACGCATTGGTTACCCTTGACAAAACCACTTCCATGACACACCATTTATCGTCATGGAAGTGGACACTTCCATGATGATAATTTTGGTATTGTCATGGAACACTTCTACGACAGCACAGGTATGACTATCTTGATTCAATCATAAAATTGCCATGGATGTACATGCATGACAGACAATGTGACCTACTGCAACAAACACGTATCATCACGGAAGTGGTTTTTTATTGTAGTGCATCTTGTCATCTCCAGACTTGGGCAAAAGGGTATTCCTCAAGATAGTGTTGGTTGTGGCCAACCCAGCTAGCAAGTGCTTGACTGACTCAAGCTTGTGGCTCTCAACATCCTTGGGAGGGATTTCCTTGTACACATTTGCCATTGTGTTGTAGTCCATCCTGGGCTTCCCATAAACATCAACATCATCTTCATCTTCCTTAGGGGCATTAATAAGAGCAGCCCACTCAGAGATTGATGGCTGGTACTTGGAACCCTCAGTCATCCATGCAATCCTCCCATCTGGATAGAAGTGTGTTGTGGAGTAGAATTGCATGATCATCTCATCATTCCACTTGGTGAGCTTCTGACCAACAAATGCATCAACTCCGGCAAGTATGAAACTCTCATGAACGTGGGGGAAATAATCTTCTGCATGTATGTATTTCCAGTCCACCCACTTCATGTCACTAACATTGGGCTTCTTATCAAGCAAAACTGTCTCATATAAATCTTGTTGTTCCCTGGTGTGGAAACAGTAGTCACAAGTAGTCCTCCTCCTAACTGAATAGGGATCCACTTTCCTCCACTCTCGCAGACCCTTGTCCTTCCTAAGCATCATATTTTCTACAACAGGGTGTGCATTGTCATGGTCTGGGATCTTCCATTGTCATGGTCTGGGATCTTGGGCTTGAGCTTCCTAAGCACTAGTGGCTCATCATCTTGAACTCCAGGCACTGGGGCCTTGTTCTTCTCAGCAGCTGGAATGTTTCTTGTTGACCTCTTGGGTGCAGAAACCTTGGGCTTTGACATGGGCTTGGAGGGAGTAGCAACTAACTTCATAGCATCCACCATGAGTTTTTGTGTCTTAGCTGGAGGTGCTTCAGCATGCCCTTCCTCGTCCACCTCTTGATCATCTTCCCTCATGGAAGGTCGGCCAATAACTGTAGCAGTTTTCTTTCTAGCCCTCTTTTTCTTCTTACTGGCATCACCTTATTCATCACTTGGTTCTTCCAGTGCGAAGGTCATTGTCTCTTGTGGAGCTGAGATTTTTCGAGGTTTTGATTGGCACATCTCCTCACAACAGTTTTCTTCTTGTCACCTGCTTAGTGGTAGCTGCAGAGCCATACTCCTTTCTGAGTACTGTCTTCTTTTTGGAAGTTACCTCATCTGCAACAAAATCTTCATCCTCACTTTCTAGAGTTCTCTTCTTTCTTGTCCTGGTGGCAGCCTTTGGAAAGTTGCCTGGAGTGCTCCTGCTGCCATCATCATAGCTCTCATTGGGACTAGAGCCCTCACTGAGCTCAACATTCTGTTCAGACTGGTTCTGACTATTACTGGCACTAGACATATTGCAAAGCTGACCCTGTGAATAGAAGGGTATGGGCAGAGTAGATGAGTTATCACGAAGATAGTTTTTCAAAAATTTGAGTCCAAACTTCAGTATTATTTTTCCACAGAAAGCATTTCGGAGCTACCGAGTTGATCATTTCGGTGACACCAAAGCACTCACAGAGCCTAAACACACCATTTCGGTTGGACCGAGTTGTGGTTCGGTGGCTCCAAGACGCTAGGGTTTCACTAAAATTTTACTTTCGGTTTCACCGATCAGTACGTTTCAGTGGAACCGATTTGTACTTATGCAATGACCGGGGCCAATCGATGGGACCGAAAATTTCATTTCGGTCGGTCCGAGATGAGTTCGGCAGAAACCTAACCCTAAAAAATTTCTTCGAACCTATTCTAACGAATTTGTTTGGTGGATAGATCAATCTCAAACGTGGCAAGATACTAGGAAAGATCCTTGTGCATTGAATCAGAGAAAGAAAGCACGAGGAGATCAAATCTCACCGTAACTCGGTGACGATCCTCTACGGTGGCAATGATGGAGTAGATTTTGTTGACGGCGGTGGATTCTTGTGGCGACGACGCACAGGAGACGACGACGATGATCCGGAGACCAAGGGGCGGCCGCAATGGGGCGCAGGCTTGAAGCATTTGAAGAATATTTCAACCGTACGAGCCACAAGATATATATACCCATGTGATGTCGGTGGCACCGAGTGGAAGGAATCGGTGGCACCGAGATGTGAAACTGCGTGTCGTAACAGCAAATCAGTGGGACCGAGTCGATCTAATCGGTAGTGATACGTCCATTTTGCATCATGTTTTCTTACTGTTATTTATAATGTTTTTATCCATAGTAATGCTTTTTGGAGTAATTATAATGCCTTTTCTCTCATAATATGCAAGGTATACACAAAGAGAGAGAATTCCAGCAGCTGGAGATCTGGACTTGGAAAAGCTACGTCAGGCCACCTATAATGCACAACTCCAAACAAGCTGAAACTTCACGAGTTTTATGAAATATTTGAGGAATATTGGAGCAAATAACTACCAGAGGGGGCCCACCAGGTGGGCACGACCCACTTGGGCGCGCCAGGGAGCCCAGGCGCGCCCTGGTGGGTTGTGCTCACCCAGGCTCACCTCCGGTGCCCATCTTCTGGTATATAGGTCATTTTGTCCTAGAAAAAATAAGGAGAAGACTTTCGGATAGAGCGCCGCCGTCTCGAGGCGGAACTTGGGCAGGAGCACTTTTGCCCTCCGGCGGAGTGATTCCGCCAGGGGACCTTCCCTTCCGAAGGGGGAAATCATCGTCAACATCATCACCAACAACTCTCCCATCTTGGGGAGGGCAATCTCCATCAACATCTTCAAAATTATCATCTCATCTCAAACCCTAGTTCATCTCTTGTGTTCAATCTTGTTACCGGAACTATAGATTGGTGCTTGTGGGTGACTAGTGGTGTTGATTACATCTTGTAGTTGATTACTATATGGTTTATTTGGTGGAAGATTATACGTTCAGATCCAATATGTTATTTAATACCCCTCTGATCTTGAGCATGATTATTATTTGTGAGTAGTGACTTTTGTTCTTGAGGTCACGGGAGAATCATGTTGCAAGTAATCATGTGAACTTGATATGTGTTTGATATTTTGATAGTATGTATGTTGTGATTCACTTAGTGGTGTCATGTGGATGTCGACTACATGACACTTCACCAGATTTGGGCCTAAGGGAATGCATTTTGGAGTAGCAATTAGATGATGGGTTGCGAGAGTGACTGAAGCTTAAACCCCAGTTTATGTGCTATTCCGTAAGGGGCGGATTGGATCCAAAAGTTTAATGCTACTAGTAATAATGTACGTGCAATGCACGTTTATATTAGGTAGGATATTAATTGCACGTTATATTAGGTAAGATATATTTGTTGTATGTTGGTATTTGGTAAGATATTAATTACTTTTTCACGGGAATGGTAGGATATTAATTACATGACATATTTGAAAAGATAGCGTTGAGTCAAAACGTGTTTATAACCAATGGCAGTGGTGGGTAATTAGAGCGTTAAACGCGTTTGTTGCTCAACATTGGAGCGGTTTGAACCGCTAGATAGCATGATTTGACGGTCGAGATAGTTTGGATAGATAACATGATTTGACGGTCGAGATGGTTTGGATCTGCCCATTTGGGTCTTTTTATATTGGTATAGATGGTTAGAATTTATTCTTAATACTTTTCTCGTAGTCACGGATGCTTGCGGGAGGGTTAATCGTAAGTAGGAGATTTGTTCAAGTAAGAACAGAACCTAAGCACCGGTCCACCCACATATCAAATTATCAAAGTAGCGAACACAAATCGAACCAACATGGTGAAAGTGACTAGATGAAATTCCCGTGTACCCTCAAGAACGCTTTGCTTATCATAAGAGACCGTTTTGGCCTGTCCTTTGCCTCAAAAGGATTGGGCTACCTTGCCGCACTTTTGTTACTAGTGTCATTACTTGCTCGTTACAAATTATCTTGCTATCAAACTACTCCGCTACTTACAATTTCAGCACTTGCAGACATTACCTTACATAAAACTACTTGTTGTTTCCTTCTGCTCCTCGTTGGGTTCGACACTCTTACTTATCGAAAAGAGCTACAATTGATCCCCTATACTTGTGGGTCATCAAGGCTATTTTCTAGCGCCGTTGCCGGGGAGTGAAGCGCCTTTGGTAAGTGGAATTTGGTAAGGAAACATTTATATAGTGTGCTGAAATTTATTGTCACTTGTTACTATGGAAAACAATCATTTGAGGGGTTTGTTCGGGGTATCTTCACCTCGAACGGAACCACAATTAGCTACCCCTCAATCTACTGCACCTATGGAAAATATTGAATATGAAATTCCTTCGGGTATGATAGAACGACTGGTAGCTAAGCCTTATGCAGGAGATGGAACAGAACATCCTGATATGCACTTGATATATGTAGAACAAATTTTTGGATTTGTTCAAACTTGGAGGTTTACCCAGGAATGACGTTATGAAAAAGGTTTTCCCTTTATCTTTGAAGGGAAAAGCATTGGCATGGTATAGGATATGCGATGATATTGGATCTAGGAATAGGAATCAATTGAAATTGGAGTTCCACCAAAAATTTAACCTATGCATCTAGTTCATCGTGATCGGAATTATATATATAATTTTTGGCCTCATGAAGGAGAAAGTATCGCTCTAGCTTGGGGGAGGCTTAAGTCAATGTTATATTCATGCCCCAATCATGAGCTCTCAAGAGAAATTAGTATCCAGAACTTTTATGCTCGGCTTTCTCGTAATGATCAAACCATGCTTGATACTTGTTGTGATGGTTCTTTTGTAAAGAAGACTATTGAATTCCAATGTGATCTTTTGGAAAGAATTAAACGCAACTCTGAAGATTGGGAACTCAACGAAGGTAAAGAGTCAGGTATTAAGCTTAAGTATGATTGTGTTAAATCTTTTATGGATACCGATGCTTTTCAAAAGTTTATCACTGAATATGGACTTGACTCTGAGATAGTAGCTTCCTTCTGTGAATCATTTTCTACTCATGTTGATCTCCCTAAAGAGAAGTGGTTTAAATATCACCCACCAATTAAAGAAGAAACTAAAGAACCAGTAACAGTTAGAGAAGAAACTATACTTTACAATGTTGGTTCAGTTGTTCCTTCTTCATATATTGAGAAACCACCTTTCCCTGTTAGGATAAAGGAACATGCTAAAGTTTCAACTGTGGTTAACAAAAGCAATATTAAAACACCTAACCTGATGAACAAATCAAAGTAGAACCTAGTATTGCTATGGTTAAAGATCTCTTGGAAGAAGATATAGATGGGCATGTTATTTACTTTTGTGAAGAAGCTGCTAGAATTGCCAAACCTGATAAAAAGGATAAACATAGACCTGTTGTTGGCATGTCTGTCATCTCAGTTAAAATAGGACATCACTGTTATCATGGTTTATGTGGCATAGGTGCTAGTGTGAGTGCTATTCCTTACACCTTATATCAAGAAATTATGAATGACTTAGCACCCGCAGAGATAGAAGACATAGATGTTACTATTAAACTTGCCAATAGAGACACCATATCACCAATTGGGATTGTTAGAGAAGTTGAAGTCTTGTGTGGGAAAATAAAATACCGACTAATTTTCTTGTTCTTGGTTCCCCACAAGATGATTTTTGTCCCATAATCTTTGATAGACCTTTCTTGAACACCGTTAATGCTAAAATAGATTGTGAGAAACAAATTGTCGGTGTTAATTTCATGATGGGTCTCATGAGTTTAATTTTTCCAAGTTCAGTAGAGAACTTCATGAAAAAGAATTGCCTAGTAAAGATGAATTAATTGGTCTTGCTTCTATTGTTGTGCCTCCTACAGATCCACTAGAACAATATTTGCTATACCATGAAAATGATTTACATATGCATGAAAGAAATGAAATAGATAATATTTTCTTTGAACAACGTCCTCTACTTAAACACAATTTGCCTATTGAAACTCTAGGAGGTCCTCCTCCACCTAAAGGTGATCCTGTGTTTGAATTAAAACAATTGCCAGACATTTTGAAATATGCTTATCTTGATGAGAAGAAGAAATATCATGTTATTATTAGTGTTAACCTTTCAGAACATGAAGAAGAAAGATTATTGAAAGTTATAAGGAAGCACCAAGCTGCTATTGGATATACTCTTGATGATTTAAAGGGCATTAGTCCCACTCTATGTCAGCACAAAATTAACATGGAACCTGATGCTAAACCCGTTGTTGATCACCAACGTCGGTTAAATCCGAAGATGAAAGAAGTGCTAAGAACGGAAATACTAAAACTTCTGGAAGCAGGTATAATCTATCCTATAGCTGATAGTAGATGGGTAAGTCTTGATCATTGTGTCCCTAAGAAAGGAGGTATAACTATTGTTCCTAATGATAAGAATGAACTCATTCCACAAAGAATTGTTATAGGCTATAGAATGGTAATTGATTTTAGAAAATTAAATAAGGACACTAGAAAAGATCATTACCCTCTACCTTTTATTGATCAAATGCTTGATAGATTGTCTAAGCACACACACTTTTGCTTCCTTGATGGATATTCCGGTTTTTCACAAATACCTGCTTCTCAACCTGATCAACAAAAGACCACTTTTACTTGTCCCTTTGGAACCTATGCTTATAGACGTATGCCTTTTGGTTTATGCAATGCACCTACTACCTTTCAAAGATGTATGACTGCTATATTCTCCGACTTTTGTGAAAATATTTTTGAGGTTTTCATGGACAACATCTCTGTTTATGGGAAGTCTTTTGATGATTGTTTAAGAAATCTTAATCGATTTTTGCAGAGATGTGAACAAACAAATCTTGTCTTGAATTGGGAGAAGTGCCACTTTATGGTTAATGAAGGAATTGTATTGGATCATAAAATTTCTAAAAGTGGTATTCAAGTGGACAAAGGTAAGGTTGATGCAATTGAGAAAATGCCATGTCCTAAAGATATAAAAGGTATTCCTAGTTTCTTAGGTCATGCTGGTTTCGATAGGAGATTTATCAAAGACTTCTCTAAAATTTCTAGGCCTCTTACGAGTCTTTTGCAAAATGATATTCCTTTTGTTTTTGATGATGATTGTTTAGAAGCCTTTGAAACACTCAAGAAAGCCTTAATTTTTGCACCTATTGTTCAACCTCCTGATTGGAACTTGCCTTTTGAAATTATCTATGATGCTAGTGATTATGTTGTTGGTGCTATTCTAAGACAATGAGTTGATAAGAAATTGAATGTTATTCATTATGCTACTAAAACTATAGACAGTGCTCAAAGACATTATGCTACTACTGAAAAAGAATTCTTAGCAGTTGTGTTTGCTTGTGATAAATTTAGACCTCATATTGTTGATTCTAAAGTAATTGTACACACCGACCATGCTGCTACTAAATATCTTATGGAAAATAAAGATGTTAAACCTAGAATTATTCGAATTTGATTTATAGATCACTGATAGAAAAGGAGTTGAGAACCCCGTAGCTAATAATTTGTCTAGGCTTGAAAATTTGCCTGATGACCCACTACCTATTGATGATAGTTTTCCTGATGAGCAGTTAGCTGCAATAAATGTTGCTCACAATACTCCTTGGTATGCAGACTATGCTAATTACATTGTTGCTAAATATTTACCACCTAGCTTTACATACCAACAAAAGAAAAAATTCTTTTATGATTTAAGACACTACTTTTGGGATGACCCGCATCTTTATAAAGAAGGAGTACATGGTATTATTAGACGTTGTGTACCTGAGCATGAACAGGGACAAATCCTACGGAAATGTCACTCTGAAGCTTATGGAGGGCATCATGCTGGAGATACAACTGCTCACAAGGTATTGCAATCTGGATTTTATTGGCCTACTCGCTTCGAGCATGCCCGTAAGTTCGTCTTATCTTGTGATGAATGTCAAAGAATAGGTAATATCGGTAAGCGTCAAGAAATGCCTATGAACTATTCACTTGCTGTTGAACCATTTGATGTTTGGGGATTTTATTACATGGGACCTTTTCCTTCCTATAATGGGTATACACATATTTTGGTTGCTGTTGATTATGTTACTAAATGGGTAGAAGCTATTCCAACCAGTAGTGTTGATCACAACACCTCTATTAAAATGCTTAAGGGAGTTATTTTCCCAAGGTTTGGAGTCCCTAGATATTTAATGATTGATGGTGGTTCACACTTTATTCATGGTGCTTTCCGTAAAATGCTTGCCAAGTATGATGTTAACCATAGAATTGCATCACCTTATCATCCTCAGTCTAGTGATCAAGTTGAACTTAGCAATAGAGAAATAAAATTAATTTTGCAAAAGACTATCAATAGGTCCAGGAAGAATTGGTCTAAGAAATTAGATGATGCACTGTGGGCTTATAGAACATCATATAAAAATCCTATGGGTATGTCTCCTTATAAAATGGTTTATGGAAAAGCTTGTCATTTGCCTCTTGAGTTAGAACATAAAGCATATTGGGCCATCAAAGAGCTCAACTATGATTTCAAACTTGCTGGTGAAAAGAGGTTGTTTGATATCAGCTCATTAGATGAGTGGAGAACCCCAAGCTTATGAAAATGCAAAATTATTCAAAGAAAAGGTTAAAAGATGGCATGACAAAAGAATCCAAAAGCGTGAGTTTAAAGTTGGAGAATATGTTCTTTCGTACAACTCTCATTTTAGATTCTTTGCAGGAAAACTCCTCTCAAATGGGAAGGCCCCTATGTTATCAAGGAGGTTTATCGGTCTGGAGCCATCAAAATAAATAATGCCGAAGGTACTAACCAGAAGGTTGTCAATGGGCAACGAATAAAACATTATATCTCAGGTACGCCCATGAATGTTGAAAGTAATATTATCCAAACTTTGACACCAGAAGAACACATAAAAGAGTCCTTCTGGAACACTCTAGAATCGTGAAAATAAGGAGGTAGGTCATACGGTAAGTAAACGGACTATGAAAAATCCGCAAAAATATTTTTTGCCAGTTTTGGAATATTTAGAAAAATCGGAAAATAAGAAACTTCCAGGAAGCGTACCCTGGTGGGCACAAGACACGAGGGCGCACCAGGTTTGCCTGGGCGCGGCGCGCCCAGGTGGGACACCTTCCAGACTCCGTTTTTCCATAGTTTGCTTGTCCCCCTTGATAAAATATATATATATATATATACTTGTCGAACCTGTTGATCACCATATCGCAGAGAAATTCCCGGTTTTCTTTTCTTTGTTGTTTACTGCGCAGTTCTAAAAATATGTCGTCCCAAGACTCCGATGGAGAGAGCTATGTCTCACATCTCATTGCTGACCCAAAGACCTATGAGGACCTATCATCGTATGGTCGAACTACATATGACGAGGAGGATGCTAACTTGATGAGGATTGATGATTCAAGCTCAGAGGAGGAGAATGCTCCCTACCTCAACCTGGCGACATGCACGTGGAGTTCAAGAAGTCAAGTCTCCCTAAGAGAGCTAACTGATCTAAGAACCAATCTATTCCTTTTCGTTTTCAGCAAAAAAGCAAAGGGGATTTATGTGACAAGATCTAGAAGCTGGAGTTGGAAGTCGATGATTTAAAGGAGGAAATTGCTCTCCTCAACTAAAATATGAAAAAGTTGAAGGCACAATTGTCATCACCACCACCTTCTTCTTCATCACCAAAAGAGAATTGAGTATCGGGTATGGGCACTCCCCTTGTATTCCTCCAAGCTTGGGGGAGGTGCCCTGGTATCGTATCATCCCACTATCTTTTTGCCTTTACTTATTTTAGTTCGATCTTTTGCTTTAGATGAATAAAAGTTTAGTTCGATCCTTTCTTCTTTGAGAGTTTGCTTAGTGATCTATCCTTGTAATCGTGTGCAAGTTATATAATAAAGTTAGTTTGAATTTTTGCTTTCTTTACTTTCATGTTGCAAATAAAAGAAAGTAAATAAATAAAATAAACGAAATAAATCAAGAAGATCATATACTAATCTTATGGTAGGTGATGGCACCACATGAGGAAAAGTATAAGTAGAAAATTTTATTAGAGATTGACAAACATAGCATTAGTCAATGATGCAACTCATGAAAGAATTAATAAGGGAAGAGAAGATTCACATATAAATATACTATCCTTGAAATATTTTGTGATTGTGAGCCCTCATCAAAATATTATATGCCAAAATTGTTGACGTTGGACAAGGAAGACAACTTAATGGTTTATGTTTGTTTATATTAACATAGAAGTCATATTGTCTTGGATCCTTTAACATGTGGTGCTTGCCCCCTATCTTTGCTAGCCAAAAACTCTGCACTAAGTAGAGATACTACTTGTGCATCCAAAAACCCTTAAACCCAAATCTTATTTTCAAGTGTCCACCATACCTACCTAGGGATTGAGCAAGATCCCTCAAGTAAGTTGTCATCGGTGAAAAAAGGCAATAAAAATTGGTTCTAAATGTGTGAGATCATTTAGTGTAAGAGAAAACTGAGTGTTGCACGAACTTGTGATGGTGAAGAATAAAAGCGACAGACTGCATAATAAAGGTCGCTATCACAAGGGGCAATGCAACGTGTCGTTCTTTTGCACTAAGGTGTCGAGCATACAAACAAATAAGCGCATGGCAACCTCTGCTTCCCTCTGCGAAGGGCATGTCTTTTACTTTTGTGTATTTACTTTTATGCAAAGATTCAAAGTTTTCCTTCTATTCCTTTTTATTTTCTCCTTTGGCAAGCATCATGTGGTGAGGAAAGATCTAGGCACATATGTCTAGTTGAATATAGATAGCATGATTTATTATTGTTGACATCACCCTTCAGGTGAATATGTTGGGAGGCAAAACTATAAGCCCCTATCTTTCTATGTGTCCAGTTGAAACGTTTTGCTCATGTGTACGCGGTGAGTGTTAGCAATCATAGAAGACTATATGATGGTTGAGTTTGTGGACTTGCCTAAAGGCTCCAATACGTGACCTTTCGTGAAAAGATGATGAATTGTAGTTGCAAAGTTGACTAAGAACATAGTTTGTTGGTTTTTAATAGAGTTTTTGCTTTTATACTTTGATTGTGTGATGAACTATTACTTATTCATGAGAAGTCTATGATAAAAGCCTTATGTTTAATTCTTTTGCTGTTATAATAATGAACATGATGCTTCTATGTCTGTATTTTGTTTTTATTGACACCTCTCTCTCTCTCTCTCTCTCTCTCTCAAAGCATGTGGACATGTTTTTCGATTTCGGTTTTCGCTTGAGGACAAGCGAGGTCTAAGCTTGGGGGAGTTGATACATCCACTTTGCATCATGTTTTCTTACTGTTATTTAAAATGTTTTTATCCATAATAATGCTTTTTGGAGTAATTCTAATGCCTTTTCTCTCATAATATGCAACGTATACACAAAAAGGGAAAATTCCGGCAGCTGGAGATCTAGACCTGGAAAAGCTACGTCAGGCCACCTATTTTGCACAACTCCAAATAAGCTAAAACTTCACGATGAATTTTTATGAAATAATTGGGGAATATTGGAGCAAATAACTACCAGAGGGGGCCCACCTGGTGGGTTGTGCTCACCCAGGCCCACCTCCGGTGCCCATCTTCTGGTATATAGGTCATTTTGACCTAGAAAAAATAAGGAGAAGACTTTCGGGAGGGAGCACCGCCGTCTCGAGGCGGAACTTGGGCAGAAGCACTTTTGCCCTCCGGCGGAGCGATTCTGCCAGGGGAACTTCCCTCCCGGAGGGGGAAATCATCGTCAACATCATCACCAACAACTCTCCCATCTTGGGGAGGGCAATCTCCATCAACATCTTCAAAAGCACCATCTCATCTCAAACCCTAGTTCATCTCTTGTGTTAAATCTTGTTACCAGAACTATAGATTGGTGCTTCTGGGTGACTAGTAGTGTTGATTACATCTTGCAGTTGATTACTATATGATTTATTTGGTGGAAGATACATGTTCAGATCCAATAGGTTATTTAATACCCCTCTGATCTTGAGCATGATTATTATTGGTGAGTAGTTACTTTTGTTCTTGAGGTCATGGGATAAATCATGTTGCAAGTAATCATGTGAACTTGATATGTGTTGGATATTTTGATAATATGTATGTTGTGATTCACTTAGTGGTTTCATGTGAACGTCGACTACATGACACTTCACCATATTTGGGCCTAAGGGAATGCATTTTGGAGTAGCAATTAGATGATGGGTTGTGAGAGTGACAAAAGCTTAAACCCCAGTTTATGTGCTATTCTGTAAGGGGTGGATTGGATCCGAAAGTTTAATGCTATGGTTAGAATTTATTCTTAATACTTTTACTGTAGTTGCGGATGCTTTTGGGAGGGTTAATCATAAGTAGGAGGTTTGTTCAAGTAAGAACAGCACCTAAGCACCAGTCCACCCACATATCAAATTATCAAAGTAGCGAACACAAACCAAACCAACATGTTGAAAGTGACTAGATGAAATTCCCGTGTACCCTCAAGAACGCTTTGCTTATCATAAGAGACCGTTTTGGCCTGTCCTTTGCCTCAAAAGGATTGGGCTACCTTGCTGCACTTTTGTTACTACTATCGTTACTTGCTCGTTACAAATTATCTTGCTATCACACTACTGCGCTACTTACAATTTCAGCACTTGTAGACACTACCTTACCGAAAACTACTTGTCATTTCCTTCTACTCCTCGTTGGGTTCGACACTCTTACTTATCGAAAAGAGCTACAATTACTCCCCTATACTTGTGGATCATCATGTAGCACCAAGACGAAAACCTAGATCAGTATAATGCTTTCGGTGTGACCGAGTTTGAGTGGATTGTTCTGACCGAAAAACAATACAAGGTTTTGGAAGGCAGTCCTTGATGGATCGGTGGCGCCGAGTGCTCCTCACCCGGAGGGTCCGCTATGAAATTGTTCAATTTTTGTGATATAGCATGAATAGAGTTTGAGACAAGAAGAACATGGATAGCTAGAGAAAGTTCTAAGACATTCTTGTACATCCACACGGCCAATAAAAACCAAGACAATCAAAACAACAAATGGATGTCCTAGAATGGAGAAAATATGCAACCAACATGCTCACACAATAAGATAGCAAATGAAATATGTGTCAAAGCATGCACAATCGATTCTAGCATCCATCAAGCAATTGGCAATGACTAGGTCATATATATATGAGCATATTGACTTAGGAGTCAAATGAGAACATTTGATCATAGGTCATACTCATCGTTTAAGCACAAGTGGGTTTACCACTGATAACCCAAAAGTATAGGGGATTGCAACAGTTTTCGAGGGTAGAGTATTCAACCCAAATTTTTTGATTCGACACAAGGGGAGCCAAAGAATATTCTCAAGTATTAGCAGTTGAGTTGTCAATTCAACCACACCTGGATAACTTAGTATCTGCAGCAAAGTATTTAGTAGCAAAATAATATGGAAGTAACGGTAACGATAGCAAAAGTAATATTTTTGGGTTTTGTAGTGATTGTAACAGTAGCATAAGCTAAGAACAATATGTGAAAAGCTCGTAGGCATTGGATCGGTGATGGAGAATTATGCCGGATGCGGTTCATCATGTAACAGTCATAACATAGGGTGACACAAAACTAGCTCCAATTCATCAATGTAATGTAGGCATGTATTCCAAATATAGTCATACGTGCTTATGGAAACGAACTTGCATGACATCTTTTGTCCTACCCTCCAGTGGCAGCGGGGTCCTAACGGAAACTAAGGGATATTAAGGCCTCCTTTTAATAGAGTACCAGACCAAAGCATTAGCACGTAGTGAATACATGAACTCCTCAAACTAAGGTCATCACCGGGAGTGGTCCCGATTATTGTCACTTCGTGGTTGCCGGATCATAACACATAGTAGGTGACTATAGACTTGCAAGATAGGATCAAGAACACACATATATTCATGAAAACATAATAGGTTCAGATCTGAAATCATGGCACTCGGGCCCTATTGACAAGCATTATGCATAGCAAAGTCATAGCAACATCAATCTCGAACATAGTGGATACTAGGGATCAAACCCTAACAAAACTAACTCGATTACATGATAAATCTCATCCAACCCATCACCGTCCAGCAAGCCTACGATGGAATTACTCACGCACGGGGGTGAGCATCATGAAATTGGTGATGGAGGATGGTTGATGATGACAACGGCGACGGACTCCCCTCTCTGGAGCCCCAAACGGACTCCAGATCAGCCCTCCCGAGAGGTTTTAGGGCTTGGCGGCGGCTCCGTATCGTAAAACGTGATGAATCCTTCTCTTTGGGTTTTTTCTCCCCGAAAGTGAATATATGGAGTTGGAGTTGAGGTCGGTGGAGCGTCAGGGGGCCCACGAGGCAGGGGGGCACGCCCAGGGGGCGCAAGCGCGCCCCCACCCTCACGGACAGGGTGTGGGCCCCCTGACGTGGATTCTTCTTCCATTATTTTTAATATTTTCCAAAAATATGTTCCATGGAGTTTCAAGTCATTCCGAGAACTTTTGTTTCTGCACATAAATAACACCATAGAAAGTCTGCTGAAAGCAGCGTCAGTCCGGGTTAGTTCCATTCAAATCATGCAAGTTAGAGTCCAAAACAAGGGCAAAAGTGTTTGGAAAAGTAGGTACGACGGAGACGTATCAACTCCCCCAAGCTTAAACCTTTGCTTGTCCTCAAGCAATTCAGTTGATAAACTGAAAGTGATAAAAAAACTTTTACAAACTCTGTTTGCTCTTGTTGTTGCTAATATGTAAAGCCAGCATTCAAGTTTTCAGCAAAGATTATGACTAACCACATTCAAAATAACTCTTAGGTCTCATGTTTACTCATATCAATGGCATAATCAACTAGCGAGCAATAATAATAAATCTCGGATGACAACACTTTCTCAAAACAATCATGATATGATATAACAAGATGGTATCTCGCTAGCCCTTTACGAGACCGCAAAACATAAATGCAAATCACCTTTAAAGATCAAGGGTGACTAGACATTGTAATTCATGGTGAAAGAGATCCAATCATAGTCATACCCAATATAAATTAATAGTAATGGATGCAAATGACAGCTGTGCTCTCCAGCTGGTGCTTTCAATAAGAGGGTGATGACTCAACATGAAAGTAAATAGATAGGCCCTTCGCAGAGGGAAGCAGGGATATGTAGAGGTGCCAGAGCTCGATTTTAAAGCAGAGATAAATAATATTTTGAGCGGCATACTTTCATTGTCAACATAACAACCAAGAGATGGCGATATCTTCCATGCTACACACATTATAGGTGGTTCCCAAACAGAATGGTAAAGTTTATACTCCCCCTCCACCAACAAGCATCAATCCATGGCTTGCTCGAAACAACGAGTGCCTCCAACTAGCAACAGACCCGGGGGAGTTTTGTTTGCAACTATTTTGATTTAGTTTGCATAAAGCATGGGACTGGGTATCCCGGTGACCAGCCATTTTCTCGTGAGTGAGGAGCGGAGTCCACTCCTTTTGAGAATAACCCACCTAGCATGGAAGATACGGACATCCCTAGTTGATACATGAGCTATTCGAGCATACAAAACAGAATTTCATTTGAAGGTTTAGAGTTTGGCACATACAAGTTTACTTGGAATGGCAGGTAGATACCGCATATAGGAAGGTATTGGTGGACTCATATGGAATAACTTTGGGGTTTAAGGAATTGGATGCACAAGCAGTATTCCCGCTTAGTACAAGTGAAGGCTAGAAAAAGACTGGGAAGCGACCAACTAGAGAGCGACAATAGTCATGAACATGCATTAGAATTAATAAAGATTGAGTACAAGCATGAGTAGGATATAATCCACCATAAACATAAATATCATGAAGGCTATGTTGATTTGTTTCAACTACATGTGTGAAAATGTGCCAAGTCGAGTCACTTAAATCATTCAAAGGAGGATACCACCCCACTATACCACATCACAACCATTTTAATAGCATGTTGTACATAAGGTAAACCATTATAACTCATAGCTAATCAAGCATGGCATAAGCAACTATGATCTCTAATTGTCATTGCAAACATGTTTATTCATAATAGGCTGAATCAGGAACGATGAACTAATCATATTTACAAAAACAAGAGAGGTCGAGTTCATACCAGCTTCTCTCATCTCAATCAGTCCATCATATATCGTCATAATTGTCTTTCACTTGCACGGCCAAATTATGTGAATAATAAGAGTGCACGTGCATTGGACTAAGCTGGAATCTGCGAGTATTCAATAAACAGGAGAATACAAGGCAATATGGGCTCTTGGTTAAATCAACAACAATGCATATAAGAGCCACTTCAACAATTTAATTATGGTCTTCTCCTATCGACCCCCAAAGAAAAGAAATAAAACTATTTACACCTGAAAGCTCCCAACAAGCAAAAGAAGAACGGGAAATATTTTTGGGTTTTCTTTTTAATTATTACTACGGCATGAAAAGTAAACTAGTTAAAAGCTATTACTATTTTTTTTGGTTTTACTTAAGATTTATCAAACACACAAGAAGAAAGCAAGAAAAAGAAAATAAACTAGCATGGATAGTACAAAGAAAGAGTATGAGCACCGACATCTAGCAATGAGTGTGTGAACATAAATGTAATGTCGGTGAGAAATACGTACTCCCCCAAGCTTAGGCTTTTGGCCTAAGTTGGTTTATTGCCACGGATGGCACAGCGGATATCCATAGTTGTAGTTGGGTCGTCTTGAGATGCAATGGCTATTGCCTCCCGAGCTGCAGCGTGGACGACGGGCTGCCTCCGCCCTCCTCTCGTACTCATCTGCCTCCTCTCCGGTAATAAAATGTCTTCCTTTACTTTGTAATCAAAGAAGGCGGGAGCAGGGAGAAATGTCTGACAGACGACGTCTATCAAAGATTAAGCGATACTGGAGAGGTGATTCATTCCTCTCGACAAACTGGTGGTGAACCATAGCATTAAAGTCTAAATAAGTAGGAGGCAATTCAATATCATCATTACGTATGGTTACACCAAGAAAATCAGCTAAGCGGGTTGCATAAATTCCGCCAAAGAAATCTCCATTAAATCTATTATGATGCAACCTACGTGCAACAATGGCTCCCAAATTATAAGATTTGTCTCCTAGCACAGCACTCCTAAGAATACTTAGGTCGGGGACACACATATGACATGCTTCATCTTTACCATTTATGCACCTACCTATGAAGAGAGCAAAATAATGTATAGCAGGAAAATGAATGCTCCCTATGGTAGCTTGTGTTATGTCTCTAGATTCCCCCACAGTTATACTAGCAAGAAAATTTCTAAATTCAGATTTGCAAGGTTCACTAGCACTACCCCATTGTGGAAGTTTGCAAGCGGTGGTAAAATCCTCTAAGTCCATGGTGTAAGATTTTTCATAGAGATCAAATAGGACAGTTTGAGAATTGCGTGAAGATGAAAATTCAAACCTCCTCACAAAGGAACTAGTGAGATAGTGGTACTGGCGGCACTTTTCTCCCTCGAAGCTTACAAGGTCAGTGTTACGCAAATACGCGTTAAATTCTTCCTTAATTCCTGCTCGATCCAGAAAGCCTTCTGAAGGCCATTCACAAGGCCGCACTGGAGCGTTCCTTGGTGGCTCATCATCAGCATCGCGCATTGCGAGCCTGGGTCCTTGCTTCCTTGAAGGACCACCTTGGTAAATTTTCTTAAGCATACTTCTTCCTCTAAAAAATTTCTGAAATTTTTACTAACTTCAAATAAAAGTGAACCAAGCTCAACAAAATTGATAGCAACTACTCCTACAAGTGCCTAGAGACTATATCAAGCATTAGAACTACTTGGAACCATATAAATTTGACATGCAAGCTCAAGAACATGGTCACCTAGGCAGCACAAATTTGCAATGAATAAAGCACTAGAACAACAACTAATTGGACCAATGGAGGAGTCACATACCAAGGAACATCCCCCCAAGCAGTTTTGTGAGAAGTGCTTTGAGCAAGGAGATCAAAAATCGCAGCAAAATGAGCTAGAACTCGTGCTTGAGCTGGATGGTGATTTTTTGGGAGGAAGAAGAAGTGTGTGGGTGCAGGAATAAGTGGAGGGGAGCCACCATGGGCCCACGAGGCAGGGGGGCGTGCCCTGTAGGGGTGGGCGCGCCCTGGACCCACGTGGCCAGGTGCTTGCTCCGCATGCTATGTTCTCTGTGCCAGATATTCTCAAATATTCCAGAAAAAATCATATTTCAATTTCAGGGCATTTGGAGAACTTTTATTTTTGGGGTATTTTTATATTGCACGGATAATTCAGAAAACAGACAGGAAAATACTATTTTTTGTTATAACTAAATAACAGAAAGTAGAGAGAGGGTACAGAAGGTTGTGCCTTCTAGTTTCATCCATCTCATGCTCATCAAAAGGAATCCACTAAGAAGGTTGATCAAGTCTTGTTAACAAACTCATTTCGAATAACATGGAACCGGAGAAATTTTGAATAACACTCTGTTACCTCAACGGGGATATGCACATCCCCAATAATAAGAATATCATATTTCTTCTTGATAGTAAGAAGAGGAAATTCAGAACCTCCAATAATAATTGATGGAATTTTTCCAATAGAATTGATACTGTGGACTTGAGGTTGTTTCCTCGGAAAGTGTACTGTATGCTCATTGCCATTAACATGAAAAGTGACATTGCCTTTGTTGCAATCAATAACAGCTCCTACAGTATTCAAAAAGTGTCTTACAAGAATAATAGAATTAATATATTCCTCGTGAATATCAAGAATAACAAAGTCTGTTAAAATAGTAACGTTTTCAACCACAACAGGCACATCCTCACAAATACCGACAGGTATAGCAGTTGATTTAACATCCATTTGCAAAGATATTTCAGTAGGTGTCAACTTATTCAAGTCAAGTCTACGATATAAAGAGAGAGGCATAACACTAACACCGGCTCCAAGGTCACATAAAGAAGTTTTAACATAGTTTCTTTTAATGGAGCATGGTATAGTTGGCACTCCTGGATCTCCTAGTTTCTTAGGTATTCCACCCTTAAAAGTATAATTACTAAGCATGGTGGAAATTTTAGCTTCCGGTATCTTTCTCTTATTAGTAACAATTTCTTTCATGTATTTAGCATAAGGATTCATTTTGAGCATATCGGTTAATCGCATACGCAAGAAGATAGGTCTAATCATTTTAGCAAAGCGCTCAAAATCCTCATCATCCTTTTTCTTGGATGGTTTGGGAGGAAAAGGCATAGGTTTCTGAACCCATGGCTCCCTTTCTTTACCGTGTTTCCTAGCAACAAAGTCTCTCTTATCATAACGTTGATTCTTTGATTGTGGGTTATCAAGATCAACAACAAGTTCAATTTCTACATCATTATCATTACTAGGTTGAGCATCATCATTAACATTATCACTAGGTTCATGTTCATTACCAGATTGTGTTTCAGCATCAGAAATAGAAATATCATTTGGATTCTCAGGTGTTACAGCAATATGTTCACTAGAAGTATGCAAAGTCCTATCATTTTAATTTTTCTTCTTTTAGGAAGGACTAGGTGCATCTATATTATTTCTCTGAGAATCTTGCTCAATTCTCTTAGGGTGGCCTTCAGGATACAAAGGTTCCTGAGTCATTTTACCAGTTCTAGTAGCCACTCTAACAGCATAATCATTATTCTTACAATTTAATTCATTGAGCAAATCATTTTGAGCTTTAAGTACTTGTTCTACTTGAGTGGTAACCATAGAAGCATGTTTACTAATGAGTTTAAGTTCACCTTTAACTCTAGATATATAATCACCCAAGTGTTCAAGCGTATCGGAATTATATTTCAATTGTCTACCAAAATAAGCATTGAAGTTTTCTTGTTTGACGATAAAATTATCAAACTCTTCTAAGCATTGTCTAGCAGACTTATAGTGAGGAATATCACCTTCATCAAATCTATAGAGAGAATTTACCTTTACTACCTGTGTCGGGTTATCAGGACCATGTGTTTCTTCAATAGGTGAAGGATTAAGATCATATGTTTCTTCAACAGATGGTAAATTAAGACCATGTATTTCTTCAATAGGAGGTAAATTCTTAACATCTTCAGCTTTAATACCTTTTTCTTTCATAGATTTCTTTGCCTCTTGCATATCTTCAGGACTGAGAAATAGAACACCTCTTTTCTTCGGAGTTGGTTTAGGAATAGGCTCAGGAGTTGGCTCAGGAAGTGTCCAATTATTTTTATTTGTCAACATATTATTCAATAGAATTTCAGCTTCATCCGGTGTTCTTTCCCTGAAAACAGAACCAACACAACTATCTAGGTAATCTCTGGAAGCATCGGTTAGTCCATTATAAAAGATATCAAGTATTTAATTTTTCTTAAGAGGATGATCAGGCAAAGCATTAAGTAATTGGAGAAGACTCCCCCAAGCTTGTGGGAGACTCTCTTCTTCAATTTGCACAAAATTATATATATCCCTTAAAGCAGCTTGTTTCTTATGAGCAGGGAAATATTTAGCAGAGAAGTAATAAATCATATCATGGGGACTATGCACACAACCAGGATCAAGAGAGTTAAACCATATCTTAGCATCACCCTTTAATGAGAATGGAAATATTTTAAGGATATAAAGATAGCAAGATTTCTCATCATTAGTGAACAGGGTGGCTATATCATTTAATTTAGTAAGATGTGCCACAATGGTTTCAGATTCATATCCATAAAAAGGATCAGACTCAACCAAATTAATTATATCAGGATCAATAGAGAATTCATAATCCCTATCAGTAACACAAATAGGTGAAGTAGCAAAAGCAGGGTCAGGTTTCATTCTAGCATTAAGAGATCGCTGCTTCCATTTAGCTAATAGCTTCTTAAGATCACTTCTATCATAGCAAGCAAGAATAGCTCTAGCAGATTCTTCATCTAGAACATAACCCTTAGGCAAAACAGGCAATTCATATTTATTAGGGAGAGAGTCTTCATCATCACTATCTTCAATATTATCAGTTTCAATAATTTCATTCTCTCTAGCCCTAGCAAGTTGTTCATCAAGAAATTCACCAAGTGGCACCGTAGTATCAAGCATAGAAGTAGTTTCATCATAAGTATCATGCACAACAGAAGTGGCATCATCAATAACATGCGACATATCAGAATGAATAGCAGTAGCAGGTTTAGGTGTCGCAAGCTTACTCAAAATAGAAGGTGAATCAAGTGCAAAGCTAGATGGCAGTTCCTTACCTCCCCTCGTAGTTGAGGGATAAATTTTTGTTTTTGCGTCTTTCAAGTTCTTCATAGTGACCAGCAGATATAAAACCCAAGTGACTCAAAGAATAGAGCTATGATTCCAACAGCGGCACCAGAAAATAGTCTTGATAACCCACAAGTATAGGGGATCGCAACAGTTTTCGAGGGTAGAGTATTCAACCTAAATTTATTGACTCGACACAAGGGGAGCCAAAGAATATTCTCAAGTATTAGCAGTTGAGTTGTCAATTCAACCACACCTGGATAACTTAGTATCTGCAGCAAAGTATTTAGTAGCAAAGTAATATGGAAGTAGCAGTAACGATAGCAAAAGTAATATTTTTGGATTTTGTAGTGATTGTAACATTAGCAACGGAAAAGTAAATAAGCTAAGAACAATATGTGAAAAGCTCGTAGGCATTGGATCGGTGATGGAGAATTATGTCGGATGCGGTTCATCATGTAACAGTCATAACATAGGGTGACACAGAACTAGCTCCAATTCATCAATGTAATGTAGGCATGTATTCGAATATAGTCATACGTGCTTATGGAAGCGAACTTGCATGACATCTTTTGTCCTACCCTCCGTGGCAGCGGGTCCTATGAAACTAAGGGATATTAAGGCCTCCTTTTAATAGAGTACGGACCAAAGCATTAGCACATAGTGAATACATGAACTCCTCAAACTAAGGTCATCACCGGGAGTGGTCCCGATTATTGTCATTTCGGGTTGCGGATCATAACACATAGTAGGTGACTATAGACTTGCAAGATAGGATCAAGAACACACATATATTCATGAAAACATAATAGGTTCAGATCTGAAATCATGGCACTTTCGGGCTCTAGTGACAAGCATTAAGCATAGCAAAGTCATAGCAACATCAATCTCAGAACATAGTGGATACTAGGGATCAAACCCTAACAAAACTAACTCGATTACATGATAAATCTCATCCAACCCATCACCTTCCAGCAAGCCTACGATGGAATTACTCACGCACGGGGGTGAGCATCATGAAATTGGTGATGGAGGATGGTTGATGATGACGACGGCGACGGACTCCCCTCTCCGGAGCCCCAAAAGGACTCCAGATCAGCCCTCCCGAGAGGTTTTAGGGCTTGGCGGCGGCTCCGTATCGTAAAACATAATGAATCCTTCTCTTTGGTTTTTTTCTCCCCGAAAGTGAATATATGGAGTTGGAGTTGAGGTTGGTGGAGCGTCAGGGGGCCCACGAGGCAGGGGGGCACGCCCCCACCCTCGTGGACAGGGTGTGGGCCCCCTGACGTGGATTCTTCTTCCAGTATTTTTAATATTTTCCAAAAATATGTTCCGTGGAGTTTCAGGTCATTCCGAGAACTTTTGTTTCTGCACATAAATAACACCATAGAAAGTCTGCTGAAAACAGCGTCAGTGCGGGTTAGTTCCATTCAAATCATGCAAGTTAGAGTCCAAAACAGGGGCAAACGTGTTTGGAAAAGTAGATACGACAGAGACGTATCAACCACTTTTACATAAAGCATTGATGTGTTCACACCATTAGAGTTGCTTTAGCTCAATTTTTAGAGCAAAGCTCCCCCTAGATGTGATATCCCCCCTAAGTGGGATGAACTAACCTTGGGTTTTGTTGATGATGACTTCATGTAGACAGTGAAGATGTGGATGCTCAATGTTGATGTAGATCATTTGGAGCAATCCTTTGGAGTGTTGCACTTTCAATACCTACATGGGTTAGTCCCACAAGGAACATACAAGGATATCCATAGACATAGAGTGAATTGCACATATGATGATGTCGATTAAAGCATTAGGTCACCCTGTCCCTTGTCTTACCAACAAGAGGGTTTGTGACTCCATGAACTAGTGCAAGATATGAAAGTTCATTGCACAAGTCCTTGCCACAATATGAGTGAAGTATGTTGGCGGAGTCACCCTCAAGAACACTGTAGTTCTTCTTTGGGACCCACATCAACTTGATGGGATTCCTAGGAGTTGTAGTTGTACTTGATGAAGTAGAGCTTGACGTAGTCTTGGAAACCCACTTGACCATGGCCTTAGGAGCTTCTTTAAATGCGTCAATCCCTTCTTGATGTTTGTCTTTGCCTTTTAGCTTGTGGTCTTGTGGTGGAAGATCATCTTGAGCTTGTGTACCCTCAAAACAAGTGGGGTCATACTTCTCTTGTTAAGGAACAAACTTCGCCTTGGGGCATTGATATTCCTCCCATTGAACTCCATTGGCATTGAACTTTCGTTCAAAACCAACACCTTGATTCTTTCGGTGCCTTCCTTGCTTGCGTACAATTTCCTCAAATTGCTTACTCCCAGCAAGGCTCTTGTAAACACCTTTCCCTATAATTACCTTCAACAAGCTATTTTCTCGCTCAAGTGTGACTTGGCTAAGAGAATCATTAGTGGAATCAAGATAACTACTAGAAGCAACAATATTGGATTTAGCATGGTTATTGTTACTACTAGAAGACGAATCTTTCTTGATCTTGTTGCTACATTTTACTTGTGGCATATAAGTAGACATGAGGAGACGTTTGGCAATGTAAGTAGAACTCCTCTTTTGAAGATCATCATTGATTGCTTTTAGGAACTCATGCTCTTGCTCTAAATTTAGCTTCTTGAAGCGTAGCTTCTCATGAGTCCTTAGGAGCTCTCTATGATCCTCTAGAGTTGTTTCATGAGCTAACTTAAGATTGTTAGTTCTTTAGTTAGACGCTCAATCTCCTTCTTGTCATTGTCATTCATTTCATCTTGATTAGCATGATTACTAGCAAGTCAATCATAGTTTTTATCACTAGTTTTGTCAACAAGTAAATCATCATCACCTAGCAAATCATCTTCATCACTATCAAAATCAAGATACTCGGGGTGTGATACCTTGGGGCCTTTAGCCATGAAGCATCTTCCGATCCCTTCATTTGGTGAGTCAAATATGTCGTAGGATTTGGATGAAACTAGTGCAAGACCGGCAACACCTTCATCTTGAGTATATTCAGAGTCAGAGTGATAGCTTCTCTCGGAGTAGTTGTCGGAGTCTGAACCGGACACCCATTCACCAACGTGAGCTTGATGTCTTCATCTTGTGTAGCTCTTTGATGACTTGTCCTTCCTTTATGAAACCTTGCTTCTACAAGAGGGTCTTCGTTCATAACGATCATCTCTACTCCTTCTCTCTCTTGGAGGTGATTCATCCCTTCTACTTCTCCTTTTTGGTGAGTCTTCTCTTTTCTTGTAGGGAGCCGTACACTCATTGGAATAGTGTCCGAGTCTTCCACAATTGTAGCAATTACGATCACGACTAGAAGATCTTTTGTCATTGTAGGACCTTGACTTAGAGCTTCTCTCTTTGCTTCTACACTTGTAGAATTTGTTGAAGTTCTTCACAATTAAGCTGAATTCTTCATTGGAGACTTGCTTCTCACTTGATGTTCTAGGGGCATCACTTGAAGCTTTGTAAGCACCACTTGACTTATTGTGAAGCTCGTCCTTATCCTTGAGTGACATCTCATGAGCAACAATTCTACCAATGACTTCCGTGGGCTTGAGATCTTTGTAATTGGGCATCATTTGGATCAATGTGCACACGGTATCATATTTTCCATCCAAGGCTCTAAGGATCTTCTTGATGATGAATTTGTCGGTCATCTCTTCACTTCCTAAGCCGGCAATCTCATTCGTGATGAGAGCAAGCCTAGAGTACATTTCGGCGACTCCTTCACCATCCTTCATCTTGAACTTGTCAAGTTGACTTTGAAGCACATCCAACTTGGATTACTTGATGGACTCGGTACCTTCGTGCATATCAACTAAAGTATCCCAAATTTCCTTTGCATTCTCCAGACGGCTGATTTTGTTGAATTCTTCGAGGCACAATCCATTGAGAAGAATATCGCTAGCTTGAGCATTGTATTGCAACATCTTCAATTCTTCCGCGGTTTCTTCACGATCCGGTTCTTTAGCATTTTCAAAGAAATCACCTTGCAAGCCAACACGCACAACAACCCAAACGGTAGGGTTATGACCAATAATATGCATTTTCATCTTATGCTTCCAACTAGCAAAATTTGTACCATCAAAATAAGGACCTCTACGGTGATAGTTACCCTCGCTAGACGCCATACTCTCCTAGGTTGTGAAACCAAGGCTATGATCACCAAAGCTATGGAAATCAAGGCTAATGGAGACCAACGCTCTGATACTACTTGTAGATCGAAACTACGTCCAGAGGGGGTTGATTAGACTACTTGACCAAATAAAAATCTATCCTTTTCCCAATTTTAGTTGTGGGCAGATTTTAGCAATTAGCACAATTCAAGCAATCAACCTACACATGCAATTCTAAGACTATAGCAGCGGAATGTAAAACATTGCATATGAAGGTAAAGGAAATGGTTTGGAGAAGGCAAACGCAATGGAGACACGGAGACTTTTGGCGTGGTTCCGATAGGTGGTGCTATCGTACGTCCACGTTGATGGAGACTTCAACCCACGAAGGGAAACGGCTGCGCGAGTCCACGGAGGGCTCCACCCAGGAAGGGTCCACGAAGAAGCAACCTTGTCTATACCACCGTGGCCATTCTCCACGAAGGACTTGCCTCACTCAGGTAGATCTTCACGAAGTAGGCGATCTCCTTGCCCTTACAAACTTCTTGGTTCAACTCCACATCATGAAGGAGGCTCCCAAGCGACACCTAATCAATCTAGGAGACATCACTCTCCAAAAGGTAATAGATGGTGTGTAGATGATGAATTCCTTGCTCTTGTGCTTCAAATGATATTCTCCCCAACACTCAACTCTCTCTCACAGATTTGGCTATGGTGGAAGAAGGATTTAAGTGGAAAGTAACTTGGGAAGGCTAGAGATCAAGGTTCAAATGGTTGGAATGGAATCTCTTGATCTCAATACATGAGTAGGTGGTTCTCTCTCTGAAAATGAATGGTGGAAGTGTAGGCACGTTTTGATGGCTCTCCTCTATGAGGAAGAAGGGGTGGAGGGGTATATATAGCCTCCACAGAAAATCCAACCGTTGCACACTTTGGACTCATCTCGGTGGCACCGATTAGGAAACTCGGTGGCACCGTTCTGTTCAAAAATATGAACGTTAGGAATCTCGGTGGGACCGAATGAAACAACTCGGGGGGTGATGTGCTAGGGCTTAGGGCAAACATCGTGTCAGTGGCGCTGATTGCGTCAACTCGGTGGGACCGAAGCGAAGCAATAAGCAACAGAGAGTCTGTCAAGCCAACTCGGTGAGAACGATTGCATAAACTTGGTGGGACCAAAGTAAATGTAATAGATCACAGAGCGCTAGCAAGGCCATCTCGGTGTGACCGAATCGTTAGGGTTTTTAGCAGTGGCTATGTCAAATGAACTCGGTGGCTTCGGGTAGAAAGAATCAATGGGGTCGATGAATTAGGGTCTGGATAGTAAAAAAAGGCTGACGGTTTTGGAGCAATATCACAAAGTACTTTGAGCAAGTAGACCATTAAGCAACACCTCATCCCCTTTTTAATAGTGTTGGCTTTCCTATGGACTCAATGTGATCTTGGATCACTTAAATAGAAATGAAGAGTCTTGAGATTTTGCCAATCTTTGTCCTTAGCATTTTGAGGGGTCGACATCTCTAGTCCATGCCATGCCAATCATTGAACATCCTGAAATATTTATCTTGAATGGATATTAGTTCAATGAGATATATGTTATTATGAATTACCAAAACCACCCGGGGATTAGTTGCACTTTCAAAAGGTAGGTATGATTAGAGGGCTGCCGGACATAGGGAAGACATGTCGTGGGAGCAGCGATTCACCGCGGTCGGCATTAGACTAGTTTTAGCCTAGTCAGTATAGTTTAGTTAAAATATGTCCGAAATGTAAATGTTTTTGTTCGATTTATATTAAAATCATCTTGTTTTCATGTAATTTGTCCGGTTAGTCGAAATCCAGCTTGAAATGTATGCGATTAGCTTTGGATGGCCGGCTCCCACATCCATGTCCGTGGACGGATGCAGTGTCCAGTTTGCTGGTCAACATTGGAGATGCCCTTACTACACTATGAACAAGATGGTAAAAACATGAAAGAGAAATATATTAAGTTAGTAGATAAGGTGCTTGAGCAGCAAAGTCTTATCGAGAGTTCCGAAGTCATCTCTATAAATATGACCTGCGCAACAAGTGCGGTGCAAATGCTCTCTATCATATATGTAATCTACTCTTCATATGCATAACTGGGCGGTCCCAGTACAGAACATGTTCTACTCATGGGCATACTTCATGCCACATACTCCACTACCGAAGTTTCCCCATGCCGGTTCTCACTACAATGATTAAGGCTTTACCCGTGAACACGAGCAGATGTGAGTTAACCTGTTACTCCCCTATCAATTGCAAAGGCGCGAACTCCCAACATAATTGTCTATTATCCGATGGCACCGGTCCCTCTACAATAACAATAGCAACTTCACGGTCAAGCATAGCGATAATGCGATTGAGGCCTCCTCTCTACATTCCTGACGGATACTAACTCAAACATGAAGTAAAAAGATATTGGACCACATGGAAGTAAATAAATCTAATTGTAAAGAGTTCATCCCTATCCATGAGAACAAGCGCAACTACTCAAACATGTTAATGGTACACATATAGGAGAACGTATGTTACAAACCAACATCGAGCTGATGAAGGGAGAAGGCATGGCGGGAATGGAGATGGCGGCGCCGACAGTGATGGCGATGATGGTGGCGCTGACCATGGTGGTGATGGAGGCGGTGCCAGTGACGACGACGTTGTGGAGAACTCACCGGCCCGAAGGCCGGGGCTCGCGGTGGCGGAGCCTCCTCTTCTTATTCTTGATGAGGTGGAGATGGAGCAGCAATAGATATAGATATGGATGTGTGGGCGATGGATGAGATGAGATGGCGGTGACTAGGGTTGGAGGTGCATATATAGCATGCCTCCTTAGTCTCATCCATTGTGTGTGATGCATCCAAGGGGTCAAGACGAGCCTTATCCTTTACCAAACCCTTCCTTATTGTCCAAGGATCATGTGGAAGCAAACAGAGACAAAATCGGTGAAGAATCGCACTGGAATGGCAACTTTTTGTGCTGATTTCACCCGGTAGGACCTCCAGTATGACCGCGCGCGGTCGTACCAGACACGGTCTTGCGCCCTCGACTCCTTCAGTATTTTGGTCGTCATTTCTTCATACAGACTCCGATGTTGAAGTTTTTTAGCTCGTTTGATTCACGACAGCGACGCAGACACGCCAATGGTATTAGATATTAATTTGGAGCACTTTGGAAAAATATCACTTTTCCCCTCTCTGAAACGCCGAAGTCTGGTACCGAAAGTCCTCCGTATTGAACCCATCTTTGATCCGTTCATCGTGCTTGGTTCTAGAGTGCTCCAAAACACTTGTACACACAAGAAAACAAACAAAACTAAATAAAACCACTAATGTGCAATGCTCATAACGAAAAGTGCAAAAACCAGAAATCATGCATAACTGACACATATTTGGTTCAATGGGGCATGACATATAAAGAGAACATGCAACAAATGAGCCCTAAAAATGCGCAAAATATAGAGCCATCAAGACATCGTCCTTGTCATCCTTTTTAGACATACATCAAAAGATGAGATCGCTGGTTGAACTCATCATTTTCCATTTAAATTATCCATTTATATGTCTGTTGACAGCTGGGACCTAATGGTCATAGAGATGCATAGTGGCATTTTAGGGTATTTTTACAAGCCATGTTGTCACAACATGCGAGCAGCATATGCATAGTGGCTTTTCAGGGGGTTTTACGAGCCATGCTTTCACGCCACCCGAGCGAAGTATAGTTCATTACAAGAACTGAACCATACGTGAACACTTTGACCAAGTTGTATATGACCACAAATGAGAATTGAATTGCACGTGCATGCTCCGACAAGTTCTGGCACTAGTTTTTTTATAATTTTTAACTTTCAACACCAAACTGCACATCTTATGCAACTTCATGTACCAACTTCGACACCAAGAATCAGTCTAAATACAATTCCTGTTGTCAGAGCGCTGCGTCATGCTTGGGTGGCATTGCTTTCAGGAGGAATTTGTCCCCTACAGAAGCTAGCAGCTGGGAGCTGCTTAACGTGCAGGTGACCACGCGTCTCTCCCCCTCGGGCCGACGATGTGTCTTCGCAGATTGCGGCTTCAAGGTGTTATTTGATGAAATTCCTCTAAAGAAATTCCTTGAGGGGTAAGGGGTTTCCCACCCAAGGTTGCTTTGGAGTGTGGTGTTGCCATTGAAAATAAAAAAAATCCAAGTGAAGGGCAATAGGCTTCCCTCGTATCATAACGTTGCAAGACAGAATGGACCTTCCAATGGGGAATGCGCTCTTTGCGGTTCGCGGGAGGACTCAAATGACATTTTCTTTCCCTGTGCCCTTTCTAGGCTTGGTTAGAGTTGTGTTAGGTGGCAATGGGCTCGATCTAAAATCCTCGGTCCGTGACGGAGCTGATGAGTCTTCTCCCTGGGTTGCAAGGCTTTCGGTAGTGCCTCATCTAGCGTCATGTTGTAGCGCTATTATGCTCCCTATGGATGATCTGTAATAACCAACAAGTTGACGATCAAGCGGGCTATCCATTGGAATCGTATTGACTGTGTCTTCAAATGTATTATGTTTATGCAATTATGGGCCATCATGGAAACTGAGGGACTCGGACAATATGGACGTGGCAGTTCAGCTAATTAGGGAGATCCGGGCCATCATGAGGACGGACGGCTCCACCTCTGGGCCCTAGTTTTCCATTTGTTCCGAGTCTCTGTACTCGTTTGCAAGCTCTATCCTATAGTCGTTGCTGCCATGTGGTGTGTGAGTGTTAGACCTTTTTACTTGGTTGCCTTGTTTAAGGCATTATTAGTTAAGGGTCGGGGCGCATCTTGAGCCTACGTTCTTAAAAAAGAACTATAGTAGTTTTTAAATCAAGAAATTACAAAAGTGAGAAAGGTCCCATGTTTACGTTATTACCCATTCTAAGAAGAAAACAGAAAAAAAATCTTGCTAGCATCTGCTTCACTTTTTCCCTTTGTACATGAACTTTTGAAAATAAAATAAATTGTGTTGTTGGGAATATCTTTGAAATTAGACATCTAAAAACGTGCAAATAGAAAGGAGAGTCATGACAATATAAATGTTACATGAATCAAATTTATGGTGACTTTGAAGAAGTATTTGGATGTTGTGCATCAGAATTGCAGTAATTTTTTGATCAAAAAAAGGTAGGAGAGTGAAATGAATTAGGAATTTCAAAGGTTTACTTAGTGAGACTAGAGTCTATGTTTGGCTCCTCCACAAAATGTTCCTGTGCGGGAACAAATTCTTTAATTTTTCTAATTGTTGTTTTAAAACAAGTAGAAAATTACAATTTAACAAACATTAGGAATTTTAAAGAAAATACTAAGGGGCTACAACATGACGCTAAGGTTGAATCATATAGGAAAATTTTCTAAGCATTCATCATTCGTTTTTACTGCGGTGCTCTCGAATCTCTTGGAATGAATTATTTGTTTTTACTGCAGTGCAATCAAACATACATTGATACAAATTCAATTATGTAGGGTTCAAATGGACATTGTATTGCAATTCTGCATTTTCATCCTATCAACGAAATGATAAGCGAACCTTTTGCGTATTCGCGAAATGAAAGCAACTCTGCATTTTTTCCGAATCCTTATAGAATCATGCGAAACAAAGAAGCATGACATTTGAGTTCATGTTTATCACGGTGTACTATTTCATGTAATTACAAAAAAAAATCTCAACAATCCATTGTTCCAAAATGTATACTCCTACTTCTAAAATGGTTAGTATTTAATATACGTTGTTCCACACCAGTCGTGCAAACGGACCTGAGCACCTGGCCTGGCAGGGAATTCGCATCACGAGAGGGAGCATCGCAGTGCGGCCGCTGCAACCAAAGCACTACTCTGTCCGAACGGAGTATATTAAAATGCGGGGTACGCAAAATTCGAGGCACCTGGCCATGACCTTGCCAAGATAGCTCCAATGGCCAGTAGTACGTACTAGTAGTACCGTAGAAACGTTCTTTCGAAGTAACTCGCGCGCCATTCGCTACGCTCTGCCAGTGCCAGGCGGCCAGTGCTGACTGGTGAAAAGGGTCCAAATGCAAATATACAATTGCATTCTTCTCGTATACACTTCCAGGACTCTTGTGAAGATTTTTGGTTGGCACCCGTGGCCTAGTCTACTGGTTCCACTTTGAATGCAGTAGTAATTTGGGTGTCGTAGATGGACGGTAACGGTGCAGTTATCAGGCTACTGCTGTTTGTACCCTATGTGCGGTGGCCATTAATCAGATACGAGTTTGCAGTAATGACGAAGGGCCGTAAGCTGCAACTCCTTGGGTAGATTTGGCACAGGCACACGCTGACGTGAAGAGGAAGAGGGGAATCCACGCCATGACACTACTACCAGACATACTCCAGTGTTCTTCTGGAATCGTTGGCAGCTTCCTTTAAAGAAAAACAAGGCAGCTAGCTAGCTTCTTGCTTCACACCAAAGATAACCAAGCATGGACATTGCCACTTCTGCCTCGCATGATTCAAACGACTTCGAAAAGCTTTCTTCCCGAGACTCCACTAAAAAGGCGCCACTTCTACGGCAATATCCTAACAGACCAAAGCTAAAACCGAAAGCTTAGTAGAGTAGTGATAATCCCTACACCTAACACGACCTAATAGACTCCTACTGAAACTACTTTCTAATAAGTTCTTTCTAGTAGTAGGGCAACAACTAAATAGAGGACGCCAAGAAAAATCCACGAGTACGTTACAACAGACTAATGAAAGATGTACACTAGCCGCCGCGGGGAGGGGCGGCTAGAACGAGGCGACGGCCGGCGCGGCGGCCTCGATGACGACGGGGACGGGGTCCTTCTTGCGGCGCATCTCCAGCACCTTGCGGTGGGAGTTTGAGTGCAGGTTGCCCACGAACGTGGGGCTGCACGCCGGCCGGTACTCCGGGAGGAGCCGCCCCGACTTGAAGCGGACGCCGCAGGCGTTGCACAGCGTCTTGGCGCCCTCCGGCCCCGCGCGCCACTGCGGCGTCTTCTGGACGCCGCAGTGGCTGCACCGCCGGTCGCCCTGGGCCGGCGGGGAGGCGGCGCCGCCCGAGAGCTGCGGTGGGAGCTGGCTCTTTGGCTTGCGCCCGCGCTTCTCGGGCTTGTGCTTGGACTTCTTGTTCTTGTTCTTGGTGCGTGGAGGTTCGTCCAGGAGGTTGAAGGTGGGGGAGTCCATTAGGAAGAAGGACGACAGGGAAGCCGACGAGGAGCAGGAGGAGCTGGTGGCGGACGACGACGCCGAGTCGGATATGGACGCGCCGGAGAGCGACCACACGGTGGTGCCGCGTGAGCGCTTGCTGCGCTTCTTCGACCTCACCGGCACCAACGCTTCCGTGGAAAGCGCGCATATGGTCGGGGTCCGCATAGGGTCCACGGTCGGCACGGCGCTTTCCTGCGGCCGGCGGTGCTGCGGTGGCCACGCCGCTGGCGCTGGGAGCTGCGGCGGCGGCGGGAGCTCTGCCTGCGAGTCGTCCATGATACGCGACACCCACTCCAGTTCCTCCGCGTCGTGGGCCTAGAAAGCACGCAAAAGAAATGAATAACGCTGGAAACCTAAAATAGCGCCGTCTGGCCGGAGAAAGGCAAAGAAAAAGGTGAAACGTCTTACCGGCAGGTCCATCTCCGGTGGAATAAGCGGCATGAGCTCGTAGGAGACCGCCGACGACCCGTGGGAGTCACTGCACTTTTCGTCCTCCTCGGCGGCCGGCGCCGTCTCGCAGAAGAAGCCGCCTTCCTTGTCCACCTCGCAGAGCTCCTCAAGGTCGAGGAGCTCCTCCACCGAGAAGCCGTCACCCAGCAGCCCGGCTGCCCACGCCGCCGGCCCAGCGACCACGGCGGCCGCCACCTCCTCGGCTGCCTCGCACGGCCTGAGGCTACTCTTCAGCGCAGACATCCTCTCCACCTGAAGCCGCACCCACAGAAAGCAGGAGAGTAAGCTCTCGTCAGTTCCCGCACGAGAAGCACCTTCTGTCTTGCTAGTACCCGTCTCTCTCTCACACACACACGTCTCAGCACAGAGAGGCCATGTATGCTTACCTGCAGGGAGCCGTGGTGGTGCGCGAACGACGACGACATGGCGGAGGCGGCTGCAGAGGAGGAGGGGGAAAGGGTAGGGGAGGAGGCGTGGAGGAGGTGAGGAGCAGAGGAAAAGGCAGCAGCAGCAGGGGCGGAAGAGATGAGTGTCTGGTGGGTCATTGAATGGCTGCCAAAGTCCGTGTCCGCAACAAATGCACTGTTGTGTTGTTTTCCCCCCTCCCTTTTTCTCCCGCTTTGCTCTCCCTCAATCACGTTGCTCCACTCCATTTTTTTTTCCTGTCAAGAAAAAGAATGCTACCGGTCAATAGTCATATATATATATATATTCTTACTCCATTCGTTATGATGCTTTTGGATGCTAGTTCCCGGATGAATATATGCTAAGAAAATACTTCCTCTGTCACATACTGCAAGACGTTTTCTGACACTAACGTGATGTCAAAAAACTTCTTATAATTAGATTTTATTTTCTACATATTAGCTAGTAACAGACACAGGTCGCCTCTTTTTTTGAGGGGACACAGGTCGCCTTAATAAACGTGTTACGGAGCATCTCTAAGCTTGACTCGTGCCGACCCTGCCACTATTTATTTATTGGTTTATTTTAAGTGGAGTGAGCCTTTTTCTTTTTTTACGGGAAGAGGAGTGATAATTTGACCCTCTTATTTGACGGTCTCCTTTCCGAAAATACATGCACTCCCCCGAAATGAGCGAATCTGGAACAGATTCGCGCACTGCGCGCGGCAGCAGTTTATTCGCCGGGGCAATTTGTGTGATTATATTATTTTGCTTGCAACTTTCGCGTCGGTGAGTAAGCCGGTGGGGGCGATTGATTACTACGGGTTGCAGAGGGGCCGGTGTGGACTCGTGATGGGCCTGCGGGTTCCTTTCCTTCTGTTCCTTAGGAAAAAATGCTGTTGCGAAAATCTGAGTTGGTTTGCTTCAGGCGGGCAATAGCCACTATGTCAAGCAATGCCGTTGTTGATATTTTTTTTAGATAGCTACCCGCTTGTTCCAAGCGATAAGCAATGCCGTTGTGGTGCAAGTATGTTTGATGTTTATTTGTTGCCATTGTGGTGCAAGCAGCATGCATCGCGTAGAATAAATGAAATCACAAATTTGCCTTGCTAAATCGGGTCAACAAACCTTCTACTCCATATTTGGCCGAGTTGTGATTTGTTTGGCTCGTAGGGTATTTAGAACCGTCTACCGAAGTGTATTAGTGTACTCCAAAACACATTAGTACATCAAATAGCGTAGACGTAGATTGCAGTGTCATAGCCACTTAATGTTGTCGTAGTGGATTTGCACCAAAAATTATTTTGTTGCACCATGTAAAAAGAAGGATCTTAACCAGAGCTTTGAGTCATTGATAGGTAGGATCTTAACAAGAGCTTTGAGTCAATGAAATCTATCCTATAATTGTAGTGCAGTGGAGTCATGCAGAAAAACTCTTATAGAATACAATGCTACACAAATCAAACAAATTATCAAGAGAAAATCATAATGCTCGTATCCTCTGAAATTACTAACCTAAATGTTAAAAATCTAATGTCAGGTTTTTAGATGCGAATCAAAGAGCATCTACATGATCTCCTCAAAGATCTCACAAGATATGAATGTTGCGTGTGATGCACTTGGATGGTGCATTAGAAATAAACACATTCTTTTTCGGAGGAGTAAAGGGAGATAACGTAGACAAAGATGGGGTGCATTGGATCGCTACAAAATGAGGCTTGAAACACATGGAGGAAAATTTCATAAAGATATTAATCCTGCAAACCATTAATAAAAGACTACTATCCATATGGCCTTCCTGCAAGATTTTTTTCAGTGGAACTGGGGACTATTCAAAGAAGATTTTTTTGCCAAAGAAGTTCCAATCTATTCATCTTTAATCATGGCAATATAACGAACACCCGAAAAAATAAAAATTACATCCAGATCAGTAGACCCTACCAACGACTACAAGCACTAAAGCGAACCGAAGGCGCACCGCCGTCATCGCCCCTCCCTCGCCGGACCCGGAATAAATTTCTTGTAGTAGATAGTCGCTAAGTCGTCGTGCTAAGGCCCCATAGGACAAGCGCACCAGACCAGCAACCGCCGCTGATAAAAAGATGTGTAGATCGGAAGGATCCACCCCGAAGACACACGAACGTAGACGAATGAAGACTGAATCTGAGTAGATCCACAAAAAACAAGCACGGACTAAATCCCGCGATGCTATGCACCACCGGACGGGGGCTAGGCGGGAAGAACCTTATTCCATCTTAAGGGAGCCACCGCCGTCTCGCCTTCCTAAGGCGGACACAAACTCTAACAAAATTGAGAAAAACATCTAAAAATGGACCCCTCCCGTCGGCAAGTGTAAGTGCATCTAGTGCCCCTTAGTGATTTTGGTGTATTGAAGACTTATAGGTTAAGGGACTAATGTGTTTATGAGTATACACAGGTCTATAAGTCTATGAGGAGTTTTATATTCTGAGAGAAAGTCGACCCCTAAAATGAAGTTCTTGTTGAAGACTTTGGTATTCTGAAGACTTTGAAAGTGAAGAAATTGGTGTGATCTTGAAGACTTGGTATTCATTTGAGGAACATGAAGCGTGAATACTTTTGTTTTCGTAGTTTCATTTTCTCTTTCTTGAGTCATAGGAAACATCGTCATCGTTAAAGGGGTCGAGGAAATACTAAGGAAAAATTTCCATGTGATGCTCAACTCAAAATCCTACACCTACCAATCCCTTCGAGTGAAGCCATTGGAAATCTCATACGATTGATCAATTTCTTGATGTGAGACGAAGTTCTTACAGTCGCTGAGGAATTTGTTCTGACTGAGGAGTTAGGAATTCGCCAGTGTGGATTGCCTACACAGTGAGGAACATGATAGCCCTGAGGAATTTGAACCTCAAATTTCCGATTGCTGTGCTGCGCCAGCTGTTCCTAAATATCTTATCCACCTAACGATCATATCATTGAAGGACATTTATGTCTTATCATGTCGGGCTGCTCCCTAGGCTATAAATAGCCGCCCCCTACAACCACTAGCTGGTTGGCTGCTCTGAGAAAAACTGACACTTGTCATTTGAGAGCATCCCATCCTCCGAGGACTTTGAGCGAAAATCATCAAGTGAGGAAAACCCAAACCCAAACACCTACAAACTCAAAGTGATTGAGTATCACTGAAGAGATTGATCCTGCGTGGATCCGACGCTTATTACCTTTGAAGACTGTGCTTCTTCCAGACGGTTAGGCGTCATGGTCTAGAGCATCCAAGAGGAATTGTGGATCGCCGAGTGACCGAGGTTGTGAAGGTTCGGAAGTCACCTGAAGACTTACCACGAGTGATTGGGCGAGGTCTGTGTGACCTTAGCTCAAGGAGAATACGGTGAGGACTGTGTGTCCTCAGGTTTAAATACCTAGCCGCTCCAATCAGATGTACAACTAAGACAGCAGTTGGAACTGGTCTACCAAATCATTGTCTTCACCAAGCCAACTGGTTATATTTCCTCAACTCTTTCATTTCCTCATTACTGTGTTGTGTGCTTGTCATATCTGTGTCTGAAGACTTTGACTGAAGACTTTCTCAATTTCCTCAGTTCAATTTCTTCAATCTGTCTGTCTTCATCCTGTGTTATCCCGTGCTTACGCTTTCTGTACTCTGTGCTTGTCTTCATTTCATCATGATGACTATGCTTGTGTTATGTTATGTTTACTATTGAGTACTTATTCCGCTACTGTGACGCCCGGATAATTAGACTACAGTAATTCCCTGCTAATGATGCCACGTCACCTATGTCACTGTAGTTAATCTCGGGATAGCCAAAACCGATTCAAATTCAAAATTGAATTAAAGGCAAACAACAAAAGTTTTCAAACTTTAAAACTAAAATATCTCGGTTGTACCAAATAGTGCAAAGTTAATTGTGGTGAAGAAACCCCACTTTTATAAAATGCTTAATACTCTAAAATGATTAAAACAGATGGTTGAAACGATTAAATAAGTGCCTTTGATATTTTATAAAATGATAAACTATTTATTTTGAGATAGAACTTTTTAGGGTAGTGGGTTTTTTTGAAACACTATTTTTAAATCTATTGTCATATTTTACTAAACTAAAAATAAAGTGTACCTAAAATAAAACAGAAAAGAAATAAAAACAGAAAACAAACAAATACAAAAAAACAAACATAGAAGATCCCCCCTCCCGTGGGCCGTTCGGCCCAACTGGGCCACCAGGCCGGCCCCCCCCACTCCTCTCCATAACCACCCCGAGAAACCCTAGCCCGACCGACTCCCACTCCTCACACGCCTCTCCTCCCTTTCCTCGTTGGATGCTGGCGGGCGCCCAGCCGACATCCCTCGTGCCCGATCCCGCTCGTCGTCGTCCTCCACCGCCCCCAACCGCTCCGCCTCCCCCTCCACCACTTGCTCCTCCCCCGATCTCTCCTTCCTCTCCCTCCCGCCTCTGGATCGAGCGGGGGCAACAGCCCAGCGAGCCCGCCGCAGCGCCTGCCGTTCCGGCCGCTTCACGCCTCCATCACCGCCGCCCCATCGCGGACCCTCCTCTCTGCTCGATCCCGTCTGGATCGGGGATCTGGCTCAATGTCGCCGACCGTCTTGTGCCGCCTCATCGCGACCGTCTGCCGTCGCCGGGACGCCATCGCCCGTCCTCTTCGTCGTCGACCAGCCCGGCGTCGACCCGTCGCCGCCGTCCTCTCCGTCGCCGATGCCGCCTGCGGACCTCCCGAAACCTTGCCTAGGCCCCACGATCGCCGGTGAGGCCCGGCCTCTTCTCTTCCCTGTCCCCGTATGCAGCGCTCGCGACCACTTGTTGGCATCGCCATCGCCAGCCACCGCGAAACCCCGCTTCGCCTGTCTTTGCTCCCCACGCGCGCAGACACCGTCGGCGCTCCTCCTCGCTGGTCGTGTCCACCCGACCCAGCGCCTTGTGGCAAGCGACGCCACGCCCTCACCTCCGCTCGCCCGTGGTCCCGGTGGCCTTGATTGCCCGCGATGGTTGCCCGGCGGCCTCGTCCCGTCCTGTGGCGAGTGCACTGCTCGGGTGCTCCCACCGTTCACTGGTGCGCCCGTGACCGCACTTGACGCTAAGCCACCCCTGGCCCAATGACAAGTGGGGCCCAGCCCACAGAACAAATGTAAAAAAAACAAACAAAGAAAGTAAAAATAAATAAATAATTAAATTGATTAAAAAATGAATTAATAAATAATAATTAAAATGATAATTAATTAGTTAATTAAAGAATTAATTAAACTAAATAAACCAGATTAGATTAACCTAACCACTAATTAAACTAATTGGCCTTTGTTTAATTAACCTACTAGTTAAACGACCAATGACACATGGGCCCCACTCGTGGTTGACCTAGTCAACTGCAGATTATTTCTTGACGTCAGCATGATGTCATGCCGACGTCATCATTTAGTGTTCTGGATAATGTTGAAGTAATTAAATAAATTCCAGAAATTAATAAAATCTTTAGAAAATCATATCTTTTAATCCGTAACTCGGATTAAATTATTTTCAACATGAAAGTTGCTCAGAACGACGAGACGATCCCGGATACGTAGCCCGTTCGTCCACCACACATCGAACATATCAAACTCGCAACTTTCCCCTCCGCCCTTCCTCGGTAAACGCGAAACACCGGGAATACTTTCCCGGATGTTTCCCCCCCTTAACCGGTACCACCTCATACCACGTTAGGGCACACCTGGCACCGCTCATTGTCGCGTCACACATCGTCGTGTTTATGTTTGCATTGTATTCATTGTTTCTTCCCCCTCTTATCTCCGGTAGACTACGAGACCGACACTACTGCTGCCCAGTTCGACTACGGAGTTGACGACCCCTCTCTCTTGCGAGCAACAGTGCAAGCCCCCTTTGATCACGGATATCGCCTACTCTTCTCTATCTGCTTGCATTAGAGTAGTGTAGCATATTCTTTATTTTCGATTAATCCTATCTTCTTTGCATAGCTTTGTCCTTGCTACTCTTGTTGTTACCTTTACCTTTATCCTCTCGCTTAGTATAGGATGCTAGTGTTCCATCGGTGGCCCTACACTCTTGTCCGTCTGCCATGCTATACTCTTTGGCTGTGATCACTTCGGGAGGTGATCACGGGCATATACTATATACTTTACACTTTGTTACATTACAGCAATCTTTGTTCGGAGATGGGGTTTGAAAGGACGGTGGCTCCATCCCGGTAGAGGTGGGCACGGGTTCTGACGGCCCCGATCGTTACTTTGTGGCGGAGCGGCATCGCAGTTGAGACTACTGGTGAGAGGTGGGCTCGGCCTGGTCGGCGTCATGGATACTTAACACGCTTAACGAGATCTTGGTATTTGATCCGAGTCGGCCATTTGGTCTATACGCACTAACCATCTACGTGGGAGTAGTTATGGGTATCCCGACGTCGTGGTATCACCGGCACTTCGTGACGTGGCCGTCGGGCGGTAGCCGGATTGGACTGGAACGCCTGTTAGGCTAGGTCTGCTTCCGGCCGCCCACGCAACGTGCAGGTGTGCATTGGGCGATGGGCCCAGACCCATGTGCGCTTAGGTTTAGACCGGCGTGCTGGCCTCTCTGTTGTGCCTAGGTGGGGCTGCGACGTGTTGATCTTCCGCGGCCGGGCATGACCCAGGAAAGTGTGTCCGGCCAAATGGGATCAAGCGTGTTGGGTTATGTGGTGCACCCTGCAGGGAAGTTAATCTATTCGAATAGCCGTGATCTTGATAGCAGGGGCGACTTGGAGTTGTACCTTGACCTTATGACAACTAGAACCGGATACTTAATAAAACACCCCTTCCAAGTGCGGATACAACCCGGTGGTCGCTCTCTCTCGGGGATACGAGGAGGGATCGCGGGTAGGATTATGCTATGCGATGCTACTTGGAGATGCTACTTGGAGGACTTGATGCGCTCTCTTCTACATGTTGCAAGCGGAGGCTGCGAGCGTAGTCTTGACGAGGATTAGATATCCCCTCTTATTACGGCATTCTGCGATTCGGTCCACCGATATGGCCCTTTACACATATACCCATGCATATGTAGTGTAGCTCCTTGCTTGCGAGTACTTTCTTTACCCGGTTGCTGCGACCAGACGATGGAGCCCAGGAGCCAGACGCCACCGTCGATGACGACTTCTACATCGGAGGTGCCGTACTACGTGCAGCCCGCTGACGACGACCAGGAGTAGTTAGGAGGATCCCAGCGGGAGGCTGCGCCTCTTCGATCTGTATCCCGGTTTGTGCTAGCCTTCTCAAGGCAAACTTGTTTAACTTATGTGCGTACTCAGATATTGTTGCTTCCGCTGACTTCGTCTATGATCGAGCACTTGTATTCGAGCCCTCGAGGCCCTGGCTTATATTATGATGCTTGTATGACTTATTTATGTTTTAGAGTTGTGTTGTGATATCTTCCGTGATTCCACGATCTTGATCGTACACATTTGCGTGTATGATTAGTGTCACGATTGAATCGGGGCGTCCACAAGTTGGTATCGAGCCATTGCTGTAGGAATCCCCTTTCCAACTCGTTGGCCGAAGTCGAGTCTAGACGTTGCAAAAACTTTTACTAACATGGCTGTGCGGCCCATGGGCCCACGTCGCCATTGGGTGGCATTAGGATCTTTTACTCCTCGACCTTTACTCTGGGATTCTGAACTCTCTTCTATTCAGGTTAAACGATTTTTACTAAAATCTAACTTTAGGTTCTCGAAAATACTTTCTCCCGGAGAGGCCCTTGATCCGAGATGATCACCGACTACACCAAGTATTACGAAGATACCTTCCGATATTCTCTCGAGAACTTGTGTTCATCGCGTTTGCAATTCCCCTTCCACCGTAAACCCTTATGGATAACTACTTGCGCTTGTTATTCTTACCTTCATCGATTGGTCTTGTTATTACAAGATACCTGAAAAACTTGTCGTTGTTTTGATAATCCTTTGATCTTCTTGCCTTCTTTGTTCTTTGTCACTGAATACCCCTACGGTTAATTCTCGCACTTATCGAGTATCCGCTCATCCCCCAGTTGTTCATGTGTTACACAAAAGTCTTCGAAATACCATTCGATATTCCGAAATCCTCAGCAACCTATTGCTCTGGAATTTCTTGTTTGCTTTCATTATGATTAATCCCATAAGTCTCGTAATCTTAATGGCATACCTTGTCATTATCATTTTGAGTCTGTTGATTCAATATGTTGCGAATTCTCGCAATCCTCAAATAGATCCTAGAATTCATCCTTCCGGCTCAGACGTCATTTTGAACATGAGCTGGTTCTCGACCAAACTATCTGTCGTCGATTGTGCCTCTGGTATATTCAATTGATCCATCCTTGATCAGAACGTCTGCTTCCGATCCTTTGTTTTGGAAATCATAATTCCTTTGCATTTAAGCTGTGAATTATTCAGATGCTTCCATAACCTGTTGCATTTGCATTCCTTCCTCTTCTGGATGAGTATCGATACTCACATCAGATCCTTTGTGGACCATCAAGTCCTTTGTGGGATTGTTATCCGTGTTGTCCTTCACATTTGATCACTTTGTGAGTTCTTCCCCTGATACATAATGCCTTTGTTAAGTTGTATCCTCTGCTTGGCCAACCATGCTCTGCTTTTGGGCTTGTGTTATTTACTCTTGAAACTTGTGGTATGTGTTTCTAAGAAGCCCCTATGGGTTGAACATATGCCTTCTCTAAACCGTGTGAACCCGAAAGTTTTCATGAGTCATACTCTTCTGGTATTTTGCTAGATAAAATTTCAACAATACAACTTCATCGAACGCGAGAAGTGGATGAAAGGTTATGCATTGGAGAAGTGGGAGTCGACCTTGAACTTTATGTTCATGCCCATGGACACGATGTACATCTTCTCATCGAAGCTTCTTTTAAAAATTAATTATTCCCTTGATATAAGTTCATCTTATATCTGGGGTCCGGCCTTTTTCAATAGTGGTTCCGACCATGTTCTCCTTTAAATACCATTTTCGTTCAAGTGTAAGCACTTGTCTTCTGTGGATCAATACCCCGGTCCAACCTCTACTTTGATCCATCTTCGAGTATTACCCACGGTATTTCGAGATTATCTTGGAACCGCATAATTTCTTATGAGTTCTTCATCAAGTACTACATACTCACCGATTAGAATTTTTCATGGGCTCGAGTTATTAAACACTCAAAGACACCGATAACCGAACCGATGCGCATTTCGGTTCAACGACACTTGATAATCTTCTTTAAGTACGAGTTTGTACCCGATCACGCCATTCCTAGCCTGATCGGCCATATCATTATCGTGCAACTTTTAACTGTGCTACCTGGTCCTTCCCGGAGCAAAGCTTTCGACGATGAGCTAAGCTTACGTAGACTTTGCTCATCATATCGTTCCATCTTGAACAACAAACTTGATCTCGAGTTTGTGTCCTACTCGTGGTTCCAATAACCCTTCGCTTCATCATTCGTTTGACTTGATGTCATCGTCGATCGATTACATCTTCCTGAAATCTCTCGACAAATTGTCATGATCATCATCAGTATTCCGAGCTTTTCCAAGATATCAATTGAATTCATGATGAGAAATACCATCCTTGCCTTGATGATTTTTGTTGTCATCGACCACTTTATTGCCTTCCCTCCAACACAAACTTGTTCTAAGTTTTGTGTTGTACCTTGAGTTCCTTGTTATCCAACTTATGTTATGATCTATCATGGAGTATTACCATCTTTGATGTCGGGAATGTTGTGAGGATTGCTCCACCTCTTAAGAAATTCTTGCTATAATGATACTTCTCACCATCACCATTCTTTCTTGGTCCTCGTGTTGATTCCAACCGGGTACCCACAAGTGAACGGTGTTGGTTGGATTCTGCACTTCTAGCAACCCTATTGCTTCGAGTTAATGATTGATAATTCATTCTTAGCCTATCGGTTCTTTGAACCACCATTCCGGCGTTGATCATGCTCTGTAAGCCCACATTACGGTTGCACCTTTCAACGGATGTTTAATTGGGTGTGTTTTTCCTTGTTCACATACTTGTGGAAATGCATCCTTTTGGAGACCTCGATGAATTGTCGCTGAGATCATCAGCTACCATCTTATCCCTTCATGGGTTTAATGATGAGCTCCTATTTCGGAACTCGCTTCCGTAGTAGATTTCCCGAGAATCTTACAATGTCATCTCGTCAATTTGTTTTGCACCTTTCCTTCTCAGGCATCCTGAGTCCAAGGTATCCTAGCACCGATCAGATCCGAATCTCGGTCAGATATGATGGTTGGAACATTTTTCCAAGAGTTATAACACTGGTCTTTTATGACCCGGTAACATGATGTCATGCCTAGCACCCCCCTTGGGTGGAGGACCTATAGTTATAATTTCTTTTGCAAGGACAACCATTCTTCCTGGGGGAAATTGTAAGACCTATTTTATAAGTTGTTCCTCGTGGATCCTTTTTGTTTTCAAAGTTTGATCTTCACATTGACCATGTCAATGCTATCTCGAAGCATGTCTGTGGTACTCCGATTTTCAACAAGAACATTTGAAGCCCAATGCTAAATGTTTTCATGCTCAATTATCCAGACACCGTTGTATGGGTAATACCATGAAATCCCTTCCCCTTACCTTAATGGTTTTCTACTTTCTATCCTGTCATGTACATCATGCTCCTCTTGTCCTTGGAAAGGATATACCCCTGAAATAGGTGTTTAAACACATTCCCCTTTCCATTGAGTTGTTAATCTGATAAACACCTTTTCCTTTCCATTGTTTTGTCTAAACTTTCTGGTGATCATTATGAACTAAGCAGTATTAATCCCCTGCTTATGTTAACACCTCAGAGTGCAATTCTTTCAGTAAGGCCCTGTTACTTTTGTTGATGACATTCCGGTAGCCACCGATGGACGAGAACCTTGCCTATTGGTCCGCCTCGTTCAACGAGCAGGAAAATGGTTCTCTTCATCCCTCGCCCTTGGTATCGACATTGTTGCCAACATAACTGATAGGCTACCCTCTGACATGTCTTGCTATCACGACCGTGCAAGATATGAACGCTTTTCCTACTTTTAACCACATGGTGGGCCCATAACCCACAATTCCACAGGATCAAAACCAGACTCTCCTGTACACCCCCGGTTTCCAAAGTTATTCCTCGCGCGTGACTTCTTATGTAATTCATGGGCCACCTGCCAAGTGATCTATTCGGGTATCAGACGCAATACTTATTCCCGATTGCTTTGAGCCCCTTTCACGCCTTGTTTCAGGCATCGAACGGTTGCCTGCTCGCTCGAAACTTCCCATGAAACCTCATTACTTTGCTCTCAATATTTCCTTAAGTTTCAATTCGAGAGTTACTTTCTGCCACCTTCCTCGATGATATCGACCCGGATAGTCAACTTTGGTAGAGGTTCGTTTTCTCGAATACCCCTTATTTTTACGTAAGTACGATGGAGTTCTGAAGGAAGGACGACAACATCATCTTGATGACCAAGCGGAGAAATGAAGACATCAATGTAATGGATCAACCTCTTCGAGAAGAACAACCAAGACCAAGAACACTCCCTAGAATTTCGTAACCCGAACCTTCCCCCTTTACTTCCCTCTTAAATCTCGGGACGAGATTTCTTGTAGTGGAGGAGAATTGTGACGCCCGGATAATTAGACTACAGTAATTCCCTGCTAATGATGCCACGTCACCTATGTCACTGTAGTTAATCTCGGGATTGTCCAAAACCGATTCAAATTCAAAATTGAATTAAAGGCAAACAACAAAAGTTTTCAAACTTTAAAACTAAAATATTTCGGTTGTACCAAATAATGCAAAGTTAATTGTGGTGAAGAAACCCCACTTTTATAAAATGCTTAATACTCTAAAATGATTAAAACAGTAGTTGAAACGATTAAATAAGTGCCTTTGATATTTTATAAAATGATAAACTATTTATTTTGAGATAGAACTTTTTAGGGTAGTGGGTTTTTTTGAAACACTATTTTTGAATCTATTGTCATATTTTACTAAACTAAAAATAAAGTGTAACTAAAATAAAATAGAAAAGAAATAAAAACAGAAAACAAACAAATACAAAAAAACAAACATAGAAGATCCCCCTCACAGGCGTTCATTGGCAAGCAGACCACCAGTGAGCCACCCCACTCCTCTCCATAACCACCCTCGAGGAAACCCTAGCCCGACCGACTCCCCACTCCTCACGCCTCTCCTCCCCTTCCTCGTTTCGGATGCAGGCGGGCGCCCGACCCCAACATCCTCGTGCCCGATCCCGCTCGTCGTGCGTCCTCCACCGCCCCAACCGCTCCGCCTCCCCCTCCACCACTTGCTCCTCCCCGATCTCTCCTTCCTCTCCCTCCCTTGCTCTGGATCGGCGGGGGCAACTTGACCCTGAGCCCGCCGGCGCTCCGTTCAGCGCCGCCCGCCTCCATCACTGTCGCCCCATCGCGGACCCCCTCCTCACCTTTCGATCCCGTGCGGATCGGGGGATGCGGATCCAATGTCGCCGGCCGTCTTGGCAGCCGCCTCATCCGCTGACCGTGCCGTCGCCGGACGCCATCGCCCTCGTCCTCTTAAATCGACCAGCCAGCGTCGACCCGTCGCCGCCGTCCTCTCCGTCGCCGATGCTGCCTCGCCGGACCTCCCCGAGCCCACTGCCTAGTCCCCACGATCGTCGGTGAGGCCCCCGGCCTCTTCTCTTCCCCTGTCCCCGTATGCACGCGCTCGCGACCACCGCCATTGTTGGCATCGCCGTCGGCCACCGCGAGCCCCGCCCTTCGCCTGTCTTTGCTCCCCACGGCGCCCGCGCGACCCGTCGGCGCTCCTCCTCATTGGTCGTGTCCACCCCAACCCAGCGCGCATCAGCCGGCGCCACCCTCGCCTCCGCTTCGCCGTGGCCCCCAGCGCCCGATTGCCTCGCCGTGGTTGCCCGGCTGACCTCGTCTGCCTGGCGAGAGTGCCGCTTCGGGTGCTCACCCGTTCCGCCCGTTACGCCCGTATCCCGCACGCCCGCTAAGCCACCCCTGGCCCAATGACAAGTGGGGCCCAGCCGCAGAACAAATGTAAAAAAAACAAACAAAAAAAGTAAAAATAAATTAATAATTAAATTGATTAAAAAATGAATTAATAAATAATAATAAATAATAATTAAGATGATAATTAATTAGTTAATTAAAGAATTATTAAACTAATTAAACCTGATTAGATTAACCTAACCACTAATTAAACTAATTGGCACTGTTTAATTAACCTACTAGTTAAACAGCCAATGACCCGTGGGCCCCACTCGTGGTTGACCTAGTCAACTGCACAGTTGACTACTGACGTCAGCATGATGTCATGCCGACATCATCATTTACTATTCTGGATAATGTTGAAGTAATTAAATAAATTCCAGAAATTAATAAAATCTTTAGAAAATCATATCTTTTAATCCGTAACTCGGATTAAATTATTTTCAACATGAAAGTTGCTCAGAACGACGAGACGATCCCGGATACGCAGCCCGTTCGTCCACCACACATCTCGAACATATCAAACTCGCAACTTTCCCCCTCCGGCTCCTCTGCCCGAAAACGCGAAACACCGGGAATACTTACCCGGATGTTTCCCCCCCTTAACCGGTACCACCTCATACCACGTTAGGGCACACCTGGCACCGCTCATTGTCGCATCACGCATCGTCGTGTTTATGTTTGCATTGTATTCATTGTTTCTTCCCCCTCTTATCTCCGGTAGACTACGAGACCAAGCTGCTGCTGCTTGATTCGACTACGGAGTTGGCGACCCCTCTCTCTTGCCGAGCAACCGGCAAGCCCCCTTTGATCACGGATATCGCCTACTCTTCTCTATACTGCTTGCATTAGAGTAGTGTAGCATATTCTTATTTTCGATTAATCCTATCTTCTTTGCATAGCTTTGTCCTTGCTACTCTTGTTGTTACCTTTACACCTTTATCCTCTTGCTTAGTATAGGATGCTAGTGTTCCATCGGTGGCCCTACACTCTTGTCTGTATGCCATGCTATACTATTGGGCTGTGATCACTTCGGGGAGGTGATCACGGGCATATACTATATACTTTACACTTTGTTACATTACAGCAATCTTTGTTAGGAGATGAAATTTGAAAGGGCGGTGGCTCCATCCGGTAGAGGTGGGCCTGGGTTCCCGGCCCCGATCGTTACTGTGGCGGAGCGGCAGCGCAGGTTGAGACTACCTGGGTGAGAGGTGGGCCTAGCCCTGGTCGGCGTTCGCGGATACTTAACACGCTTAACGAGATCTTGGTATTTGATCTGAGTCTGGCCATTTGGTCTATACGCACTAACCATCTACGTGGGAGTTGTTATGGGTATCCCGACGTCGTGGTATCAGCCGAAGCACTTCGTGACGTCGTCGGCGCGGTACCGGATTGGACCGAACGCCTATTAGCCTATGTACGCTTCCGGCCGCCGCATAGCGTCTTGGTGTGCATTGGGCGATGGGCCGGACCCTGTGCGCTTAGGTTTAGACCGGCGTCTTGGCCTCTCTGTTGTGCCTAGGTGGGGCTGCGGCGTGTTGATCTTCCGCGGCGGGCATGACCGAGAAAAGTGTGTCGGCCAAATGGGATCAAGCGTGTTGGGTTATGTGGTGCACCCTGCAGTGAAGTTAATCTATTGAATAGCCGTGATCTTGATAACAGGATGACATGGAGTTGTACCTTGACCTTATGACAACTAGAACCGGATACTTAATAAAACACACCCTTCCAAGTGCCAGATACAACCCGATGGTCGCTCTCTCTCAGGGATACGAGGAGGGGATCGCCGGGTAGGATTATGCTATGCGATGCTACTTGGAGATGCTACTTGGAGGACTTCAGTCTGCTCTCTTCTACATGTTTCAAGCGGAGGTTGCCAGAAGCGTAGTCTTCGACAGGATTAGATATCCCCCTCTTATTACGGCATTCTGCGATTCGATCCTTGATATGGCCCTTTACACATATACCCATGCATATGTAGTGTAGCTCCTTGCTTGCGAGTATTTTGGATGAGTACTCACGGTTGCCTTGTTCCCCTTTTCCCCTTTCTTTACCCGGTTCTTGTGACTGCACGATGGAGCCGAGGAGCAGACGCCACCGTCGATGGCGACTTCTACACCGGAGGTGCCCTTCTACGATGCAGCCCGCCGTGACGACCGTGGAGTAGTCGAGGATCCCGAGCGGGAGGCCTGCACCTCTTCGATCTGTATCCCGGTTTGTGCTAGCCTTCTCAAGGCAAACTTGTTTAACTTATGTACGTACTCAGTTATTGTTGCTTCCGCTGACTCGTCTATGATCGAGCACTTGTATTCGAGCCCTCGAGGCCCCTGCTTGTATTATGATGCTTGTATGACTTATTTATGTTTTAGAGTTGTGTTGTGATATCTTCCCGTGAGTCCCTGATCTTGATCGTACACATTTGCGTGTATGATTAGTGTACGATTGAATCGGGGGCGTCACAGCTACAAGTAGTTCTTCGCTAAGGAATTTCCTCACCGGCAAATTCCTCAGTGAAGAATTCATAAAAATTGCCTATTCACCCCCCTTTAGTCGATATAACGCACTTTCAATTGGTATCAGAGCAAGGTACTCCCTTGTTCTGTGTGATTTTGGTTTAACCGCCTGGAGTTTTAGTCATGTCGATCGCAGGTATGATCAAGGTCTCCACTGGGTGTCCTACCTTCGATTGGACGGAATACCCCTACTGGAAGAATAAGATGTGAATGCATCTTGAGGCAATTGATAACGATCTCTGGTATGTTGTGGAAAATGGTGTTCCCTCTTTCTCACCCTCCTTTGAACGCTACCGATGTGAAGAGATTCAAGCAACTCGATTCTCAAGCGAAGAATATCATATGTGGCCATCTCGAGCAAAGGGCGGTATGGAAGAGTGAGTGCTTTGGAAGCGCTAAGCTTATACGGGATAAGCTGTCCAAAGTGAATGAAGGAGTTTCAACTCAGCGTGACTCTCGAGTTGATGTTCTTCACAATCTCTTCAACCGCTTCAAAAGACTCGACAATGAAAATGTTCAACAAACCTTCGATCGCCTCACTGACATCTCAGATGAGCTTCAAGCGCTTGGTGCCACTGACATTACCGACCATGAGGTGGTGAAGAAATTGTTGAGATCGCTTGATTCCTCATTTGATACTCTGGCATTGATGATACAAGAACGAGCTGATTACAAGTCACTTGATCCCGCTGATATCCTTGAGAGGCTAAATACTCATGAGTTCCAGCTTTCTAAAAAGAGATATCTCTATGGTTCGAGCTATGGCAGATCACGTGCGCTGAAGGCCAAGGCAGCATCTGAGTCTGAAGATGATGACTCTGGTAGCAGCCTTGGTGACCCTGAAGAATTGAGCCATGAGCTAGCACTGCTCGTGAAGAAATTCCAGAAGTTCTCAAGACGTGGTCGCTTTGGAAGACCCTCAAGGAGCAATGATTCCTCATCCAGTGACTACAAGGAGAGGCTTTGTCACAAATGCCAGAAACCTGGACACTACATTCAAGATTGTCCTCAGTGGGAAAAGGAATCAAAGAAGAAGAAATACAAGGATTACAGTTCTGATGATGCGAAGAAAAAGAACAAATCCTCAAAATCTTCATCGTCAAAATCCTCAAAGTCTTCATCTCACAAGAAGAGCAGCTCCAAGAAGGCTCGGGCATTCATTGGCAAGGAAATGGACTCTGAGGCTGAATCTGAAGAAAATGAGGAAGAGGAGGCATCTGAGGAGTCCGAATCCGGCGTGGCGAGCCTAGCCCTCGCTACTGCATTTGTCAGCAAGTCGATCTTCAACACTGAAGAAAATGACCTCACCAACAAGGCTGACGACGACAATGATGACTACGCTCCCACCTATTGCTTCATGGCAAAGGGTGCCAAGGTACTCAAATATACCTCCTCTGAATCAAGCGAGAATGAATCTGATGAAAATCTTAAGCCCAGCTACTCTAAACTTGCTAAGATTGCTGTAAAACAACAAAGGGCTTTTGAAAAGGTTCAAAACATGCTAGATAAAAGTGATGATATGTTGGGTGAAGAAATGGATCGCACTAAAACCCTAACTGAAAATCTTCAGAGACTTCAGACCAGGTTTGACAACCTTCAAGGTCATCATAACACTCTCTTATCTGATCATGAGAAGCTTTCTTATGAATTTCTTTAGAGAAAGCAAGATCTTGAAAAGCTAAGAGTGAGTTATGAAGATCTTCAGAAGGAACGCGATCCATTACTTGCTCAACAAATCAGTGCTGCTCAGGAAGAAATTGTTCCTCCATGTTTGAAATGCATTGAACGTGAATCTGCTAATTCGTCACCTGAATGTTCTAATGCTTCTAATGTTACAAATTCTTCACCTGCCTCTGCTATCACTAATTCCTCATCTGAGGACATTGCTAGTATCACCGATTTTGCAGGCTGAAGGAATTGTACATGACAGGCATGTATAAAAGCCTCAAAGGGCATCAAACTCTTTGTGATGTGCTTAAAAAGCGAGATCCTCAACAGGGAACCCTAGGAAATAGGGTATTGCCTTTGAGAGGAAACTCAATGATGATGGTACATATTGGAAGCTGGCAGTACCCCAATACCTCATGGGTTCTTTGCAAAGGGACCTCGATTGATCCATCTAATCTATTTGGCTTTACATGTGAATCTTCTCATTCTTACGATGAGTCATTTGACTCCAACTATATCTTGTTCAAAAATCAGAATGGTGAAGTATTTGCTAGATATGTTGGCACTAAGCTGCGAGAACGGTTCCCCTATGAAGAAAATCTGGGTTCCCAAAAGGTGCCTTGAAAGTCTTCAGGTGAATGTCCTCATGACACCACCTGCGAAGAATAGGAACCCCAGATCAAATTCTTCATATGGACCAAATTCTTCATATGGATCCAAGTCCTCATACGGACCAAATTCCTCACGTGGAATATATTCCTCAAAAGGATCAAAGTCCTCACATGAATATCATCGTGCTAACAACTCTGTTTCGCAGGGAAGAGCTAAGGGCTATGAATATGAGCATTCATCTTCTAATCATTATGTTCATAAGTCCTCGAAGAATTTCTCTGCTTATTCATATGCTTACCCTAACTCCTCTTATATATGTGAAACGAAATGGATTGGCTTCTACGCCACCTTTCTCGTATGGAGCTCGCAGAGTGATGAACTCTTTGTCACCCCTTCAGATGTGGGTGGTGAAGAAAAAGAACTAATCTCTTCTGCAGGGTCAGGTCTTCAGACATGCGTGAACGTCTGAAGAATTTGCTGGAGACCTGAAAAGTGCCTGATAGGATGCAGGCTAATCATGAAGAAATGAACTTTCATTTCTCACGTCCTCATACTGCTTTATCTGTTCTATTACTTGATGAAATTGATCTGATGAATTGTGATGTCATATTCTTCACTGATGAAGTATATGAAGTTCGTAAGCTGCACTAATTCATCTGCAGGATGGTCAACCCAAAGCCACTGAGTGGGTCCTTGATAGTGGATGTACAAATCACATGACTGGTGACAAGAATCTATTGGTGGATGCTCCCTTATCACCATAGCATCTGAAGCATATCATCTTCAGCAGCGAAGGCAAAAGTCAGGTACTGGGTCTAGGTAAGGTTGCGATCACAAAGGATCGACACATGGACAAAGTCATGCTTGTCGAGTCCTTAGGATACAACCTTATATCTGTCTCAATGCTTTGCGATCTTGATATCGTTGTTGTCTTTGGCAAGTATCGTTGTGTTGTGGTTATGGAAGCTGACAATTCCAAAGTCTTCGAAGGCTTTAGGAGAGGAGACTTGTATATTGTTGATTTCTCTACAGGACCACAACCAGCCGTGTGCCTACTTGCAAAAGCTTCAGAAGGCTGGCTCTAGCATCGACGATTTGGTCATGCAGGCATGAGGAATTTGCACACGCTTGCGAAGAAGAAGCATGTCATTGGCATTTAGAATGTCAAGTTCCTCAAGGATCACTTATGCGGATCCTGTGAAGCTGGAAAGATGACCAAGGCTAAGCATCCAACAAAGACTATCATGACCACTACTCGTCCATTTGAATTGCTTCACATGGATCTCTTCGGTCCTAATCATTATTCTGCTGTTTCAAATGAAGCATCTCAATATGGTTTTGTTATTGTTGATGATTAATCTCATTACACATGGGTACACCTTGTTACTTACAAACATGAAGTGCAGGAAGTCTTCAAACAATTTTCCTCGAGGGCTTCAACCAACTTCTGTGTGAAGATCAATCACATCAGAAGTGACAATGGAACTGAGTTCAAGAATTCTAGTCTCGATGACTATCTTGATGAACTTGGTATTACTCATGAGCTATCTGCTCCTTATAATCCTCAGCAGAATGGCGTCGTGGAGCGCAAGAACAGGACTCTTGCTGAGATGGCTCGCACTATGCTTGATGAATACAAAACGCCTCGTCATTTTTGGATTGATGCAATTGATACCGCGTGCCACATCATCAACAGAGTATATCTTCAGAAATTCTTCAAGAAGACTGTCTATGAACTCCTCACTGACAAGAAACCCAATTTGAGTTATTTCAAAGTTTTCGGTGCTAAATGTTGGATTAGAGATCCTCATCACAATGCTAAATTTGCACCGAAAGCACATGAAGGTTTTATGCTTGGTTACGGAAAGGACTCGCACACCTACAAAGTCTTCAACAACGTTCTTCACAAGGTTGTTGAAACTGTAGATGTCCGGTTCGATGAAACTAATGGCTCGCAAAGAGAGCACCTACCTTCTGTGATGGATGAACCAGCACCTGTGGAAACTATCAAGTTCAAGGCTACTGAGGATGTCATTCCTACTGAAGAATCTGGTGAAGAATTAATTCCAGAACATGAAGAACATCGAGATGATGCACCTGAGGAAAATGCTGAAGAAAATGGTGCTGAAGAAAATGATGATCAAATTCCTCAACGACAACCAGCTCATCCTCGCGTTGCAAAAGAACTGCAAGTTGAAAAGATCATCGATGACATTGAAGCACCAGGTCCTCTCACACGCTCAAAAGCTTCACATTTATCTAACTTTTGTGGGCACTATGCTTTTGTCTCTATCACAGAGCCCACTAAGGTAGATGAAGCATTTACGGAGCTGAATGGATTCAGGCCATGCAAGAAGAATTACATCGATTCGAGCTCAACAACGTCAGGGAACTGGTCAAACGTCCAGATCCTCGCAAGCACAATATCATTGGCACAAAGTGGATCTACCGCAACAAGCAAGATGAAAATGGCCTTGTGGTGAGGAATAAGGCACGACTTGTAGCTCAAGGCTACACACAGTTGAAGGAATTGATTTCGATGAAACTTTTGCACTGTTGCTAGACTTGAGGCTATTCAGATATTACTTGCTTATGCTAACCATCATGATATCACTTTATATCAAATGGATGTGAAAAGTGCATTCCTCAATGGTAAGCTTGAGGAAGAAGTATATGTTGCTCAACCCCTAGGTTTTGAAGATCCAAAGCATCCCCGACAACGTCTTCAGACTCAATAAGGCCCTCTATGGCCTCAAGCAGGCCCCTCGGGCGTGGTATGATACTTTGAAGGAATTCCTTATGAAGAAAGGCTTCAAACCCGGTTCACTCGACCCTACTCTTTTCACTAAATCTTATGATGGTGAACTGTATGTGTGCCAAATATATGTTGATGATATTATCTTTGGCTGTACTGACCAACGATATAGTGACGAACTTGCCTATATGATGAGTGAAGAATATCAAATGTCTATGATGGGAGAGTTGAAATTCTTCTTAGGTCTTGAAATTCGTCAACGGCGTAATGGCATATTCATATCTCAGGAGAAATACCTCAAGGATATACTAAGGAAATTCGGCATGCAAGATTGCAAAGGCGTCAAAATTCCTATGCCCACAAATGGCCATCTGTGCACTGATGAAAATGGTATTGACTTCGATCATAAGGTATACCGCTCCATGATTGGTTCTTTATTGTACTTATGTGCATCTAGGACAGATATAATGCTTAGTGTTTGCATGTGTGCCCGATTTCAAGCTACATCAAAGGAATCACACCATAAGGCTGTGAAGCATATTCTTCGATATCTAGCACACACACCAACACTTGGATTATGGTACCCCAAGGGCTCGGCTTTTGATCTCATTGGATATTCTGACTCTTACTATGCTGGTGATCATGTGGACCACAAGTCAACATCTAGTACATGTCATTTCCTCGGACGATCCTTGGTCTGTTGGTCCTCGAAGAAACAGAACTGCGTATCACTGTCTACTGCTGAAGCTGAGTATATTGCTGCTGGTTCTTGATGTGCTCAATTGCTATGGATGAAGCAAACTCTCAAGGACTAAGGCGTCAATGTGAAGAATGTGCCTCTCCTCTATGACAATGAGAGTGCCATCAAGATTGCTCACAACCCAGTTCAGCACTCGAAGACAAAGCACATTCAGATTCGTCATCATTTTCTTCGCGATCATGTGTTGAAGGGCAACATTTCTATTGAGCATGTGAAGACTGAAGAACAGCTAGCCGATATCTTCACAAAGCCCTTGGATGAGAAGAGATTTAGCAAGTGTCGGTGTGAGCTAAATATTCTTAGTGTCATTGAATGTTCTTTGAAAAGGACACTCATCCTAACACTTACGCAAAATTGATGACTGAGATGTGCAACACATGAAGAAACGTTTTTCTTAAATCAATGAAGAATAACACTATAAATGTGAATAAATTAACGAATAATTTGATTTTCAGAACCCTACGACAATTGTACGCGGTGTCTGAAATCATCATTCTTATATGGTGGGTCATGCCACCACCAAAGTTGAAAATCTTCAATTTGAGTTTTTCCTCAGTTTCTTGAAATTCTTCAGTTTTTCAAATTCTTCAACTTTGTAAAATCTTCACTGTTTCCGTCGTTTTCTTCATTGGCTATATAGATATATGAGTTTATGTCCTCTACAGCATTCACTTATGGCTATTTCTTCAAATTGGTTTTTCTGCTAAGTGAATGTGATCAGACCCTTCCCCCTCTATGCTATACTCAACCCAATCTATTCACAAATTCTTCATGTGCGTTCTATTTGAAACTCGTTCAAAATCTTCACTGTGTCCTTGTCAGCTGAAGAATTTGCAAACGACACTTTTAACTTATCTTATCCAAATTTTCGGCTTTGCCGCTCAAACCGTTCCGCATCCCAAGATAGACTTATCTATTCACCCACGATCTAACACGATCTCCACTTTTCAGTACGTGGGTGACACATGTCATGCGAATGAGAAGATTCAGGGGCACATTCGTCCAAAATCTTCGGGCGAATAGTTTTTCACCGTGGCTATAAATACCCCCTCTCCCCTTCCTCACTTACTTTACTCCGCTCGACCTCTCTCTCCCGCTCGAGCTTCTCAAACCCTAGCGTCGTCGCTACTTCATCGTCGCTGAGGGAGTCCTGGATTAGGGGGTATCCGGACAGCCGGACTGTATACATCGTCCGGACTATTGAAGCGTGAAGGTACAAGACTCAAGACTTCGACCCGTGTCCGGATGGGACTTTCCTTGGCATGGAAGGCAAGCTTGGCGATCCGGATATTATATTTCCTTCCTTGTAACCGACTCCATGTAAACCCTAGCCCTCTCCGGTGTCTATATAAACCGGAGAGGTTGGTCCTTAGAAGGCCGATCACAATTACAATCATACCATCATAGTCTAGCTCTTAGGGTTTAGCCTCTACATCTCGTGGTAGATCTACTCTTGTATTACCCATATCTTCAATATTAATCAAGCAGGAAGTAGGGTTTTACCTCCATCGAGAGGGCCCGAACCTGGGTAAACATCCATGTCCCTTGCTTCCTGTTACCATCAGCCTAGACGCACAGATCGGGACCCCCTACCCGAGATCCGCCGGTTTTGACACCAACGTTGGTGCTTTCAGTGAGAGTTCCTCTGTGTCGTCGCTGCAAGGCTCGATGGCTCGTCTCGTCGTCAGGGACAACATTACCGTGGGGGGAGCTCTGGCTGTAGGCCAAACTCTCCGACTAGGCGGCCTCGTCATGGCCGCCCCATCAGTTGTCGCGCCAACAATGGCCTCTCGGGTCATCACACATAAACTTCGCATCAATTCGGAACTAGCCGAACAGATAGATCTGATAGAGCTCTCTTCTCTTAATGAGCTCTTGGATCGCATCGCCGCTTTGGGAGTCGCAACGGACTATGACCGGATCGGGCTTAAACCCGACCAAAGGGACATTAAATCCCCGCCGGCCACCCATGAGATAGCGGTATCAGAGGAACCGTACAAGGAGTATCCCTCTACTTTGAGGACGAATTATGTCCGGATCGCCGAGCTCCCGGAGCTGGACACAGATAATATGAACCGGGTCCCGGACTTAGAACCGGGCACGGGGCCGGAGAAATTGGGCAGCATCCTGAATTCCGAGCTGTTGAACTTGGAAGCTTCCATGCCCCAGGGGGCTAGATCGGATCAGAATCCGGATTCAGCTATACAATCATAGTACGGAAGTACTATGCGATGGAAAGCGTCTGGAAAACTCAAGCCGAGTTTTGGGACAGTCCGGCTTTCACCAAAGCCTTTGTCCGAACTAAATGGGCGAACTCTCATAAGTCGGCCGATCCAATCCTCAAGAAACCAAAGCCCACCCCAGGGCGGGGAACCGTATTGGAAAATGACTCAATGGGCCATGTAAACTCCAAGGCACTCCGGACACAGCACCAACTCATAGCCTCAGGGCATGTTGGATACTCCGGCAGGTTGCAAAAAGTGGCGAGGACCTTCTCACAGAACATCCTCCCGCCAACAAGCACAATACGGTACTAACAGTCTTCGAGACTTTTGCCTCAAACAATAGGCTCAAGCGAGCTCATCGAAGCTCCACGGAAATTTGCCATATGGCTAAAATAAACCCCTAGAACGACACTGCTATAACTTTTAATGCCAGTGACGAACCTCGATCCCGGACTGTCCGGGATCGAGGTTGGATACTCCGGCAGGTTGCAAAAAGTGGCGAGGACCTTCTCACAGAACATCCTCCCGCCAACAAGCACAATACGGTACTAACAGTCTTCGAGACTTTTGCCTCAAACAATAGGCTCAAGCGAGCTCATCGAAGCTCCACGGAAATTTGCCATATGGCTAAAATAAACCCCTAGAACGACATCGCTATAACTTTTAATGCGGTGGCGAACCTCGATCCCGGACTGTCCGGGCACCAGCCGCTCTGGTTCTCAGCCCAATCGTGGACGGCTTTCGGCTCACTAAAGTGCTCATGGATGGCGGAAGCGGATTAAACTTGATCTATCAAGAGACACTCAGCAAAATGGAAATTGACAAAGGCCGCATTGAACAAAGCGGCACAACCTTCAGGGGAATTATCCCTAATCGGCAAGCGCGGTGTGCAGGAAAAATCACACTCGACGTGGTATTCGGCACCCCGGAAAATTGCAGGTCCGAAGAAATCACATTCCAAGTGGCCCCTTTTAGCAGTGGATACCACGGCCTTTTAGGGCGGGACGCGTTTGCAAGCTTTCAAGCTATACCCCATTACAGGTACATGAAGCTTAAAATGCCCGGGCCCAATGGAATCGTCAGTCTAGCGAGTGACCGGATGTTGCACTTGGCGAAAACAAAACCGCAGCACTAGCCACGGAGGCATTATCCGAGGCCCTAGCGGTAGAAGAATTAACAACATCAGGGCCACCGTGGACAGGGACGACATGATACTCGACAAGCGACCCAAGTCCACCTCATTTAAACCCACAGACGAGATAGTCAAATTCCAAGTCCATCCAACGGACCCCACGAAGACAGCTTCCGTCAGTTCTGGTGAGCCCCACGATGGGCCGCCTTGCGAGACTTCTTACGCGAGAATTGGGACATCTTACTTTGGCACCCATCGGACATGCCAGGCATCCCATGCAGATTGGTCGAACACAACCTCAATATACTAAAAGGATACAGGCCGGTCAAGCAAACTCTAAGACGGTTTTCAGAGCCCAAGCGTCAGGCCATGGGGGAAGAGCTAGCCAAACTACTCGAGGCCGGATTCATCAGAGATATCAAGCATCCGGATTAGCTGCCAAACCTGGTAATGGTACCAAAGAAGGACAAATCCTGGCGCCTATGTGCCGACTTTAAAGACCTCAACAAGGCTTGTCCCAAGGATCCCTTTCCCCTCCCTCGCATCGATCAAATCATTGATGCCATAGCAGGACACAACTCGCTGTGTTTCCTCTACGCATACTCTGGATACCATCAAATAAACATGGCAGAGTCTGACCAAGCTGCAACAGCCTTCATAACGCCATATGGCCCTTTCTGCTTCAACACTATGCCTTTCGGGCTTAAGAACGCCGGTGCAACATACCAGCGCATGATTCAAACATGCCTGGAAAAGCAAATCGGCAAAATAGTGGAGGCATACGTGGACGACGTGGTCATAAAAACAAGACACGTCGAAACCCTGATAGATGACTTGAGGCTTACATTCGACAATATTCGGACATACAACATCAAGCTGAACCCAGAAAAATGCGTTTTTGGTGTCCCCTCGGGGAAACTACTCGGCTTCATCGTTTCCAATAGAGGAATTGAAGCGAATCCGGCAAAAATCCGAGCTCTGTCACAGTTGGCTATACCAACAGACCTCAAGCACATCCAGAAACTAGCCGGATGCGTGGCTGCTCTAAGCTGCTTTATCTCCGAGTTAGGAGAAAAGGCATTACCCTTTACCGCCTTCTTGGCGCACCAAACACTTTGTGTGGGCCGGATGCAGCGGCCGGACTGGATGAAATAAAGACCTTATTGGCGGTAATCCGGTACTAACAACGCGAATATCGACGAACCTATGCTTGTACATAGCTGCAACGCATCAAGTTGTAAGCGCTAAAGGTTTCGTCGTTGAACGAGAGGCTGACGGATACAAATACCCGCTCTAGAAGCCGGTTTACTACGTGTCCACGGTCCTAACCCCATGCATATCCCGATACCCACACTATCAAAAAATAGCATACGCGGTATTCATGGCATCCCGGAAACTACGACACTACTTTCAAGAGTGTTTGATTACGGTGGCCTCCGAAGTACCACTAAATGACATAATAAATAACCGCGATGCTACGAGCCGGATTGCCAAATGGGCCATTGAGCTCCTTCCGTTCGACATAACATACAAACCTCGGCGGGCCATCAAGTCGCAAGTATTGGCTGACTTCGTGGCGAATGAATGAATGACCGAACTTCCTAAAGAGTACCGCGCATACTCAAAGCTGGATCATGCACTTCGACGGCTCTAAAATCTGGCTGGATTGGGAGAAGGTGTAGTCACGACGTCTCCCACCGGAGACACGGTCCAAGATCGTCCTCCAAATATTATATACAGACTCCAACAATGCAGCCGAATACAAGGCTCTGTTGCATGGTCTTAGGATGGCAGTCTCTATGGGCATTCAACGCCTAGAAGTGCGCGGGGATTCAAACCTCGCAATATCATAGATAAATGGAGATTTTGATGCCAAGGACCCAGACATGGCGGCCTACCTTAATGTCATCCTCAAAATGTCAGCTCGGTTCGAGGGGCTCGAATTCCACCACGTGGCTCGAGAAAACAATCAAGCGGCGGACGTCCTCGCTCGCATCGGCGCTAAACGCGACCCTGTCCCACCTAACATATTCTTGGAATGGTTGTTCAAGCCATCCGTAGTATGGGAAGGGGAGTCCGGCAATACTAGCACGGATCCGAATACACCCCCAGATTCCGAACTATCAGACATAGTCGGAGGTTCTACCACCGAAATAACGCCCTACCAAGCGAAATCATGGCTGTAATCGCCCGTGGACCGAGCCTTTCTTGGCCTACCTAAATAGGCAGGAGCTCCTCAAGACCGAAATGAAGCACGCTGCATCGTCCGGCGCTCTAAAGCTTACAAAGTCTCTGAAGGGAACTCTACAAGAAAAGCGCTCTTGGAGTACTCCAAAGATGCATCTCCGAAGAGGAAGGGCGGCAGCTCTTGGCTGAAATCCATGCTTGGATGGCGGGCACCACGCCGTGGCTCGAGCATTAGTTAGCAAGGCCTTCCGTACATGTTTCTCTTGGCCGACGGCCCGAGTAAAGACAGGACCTTGTCCAACATTGCGTTGGTTGCCAGCTCTTTGCCAATCAGAGTCATAAGCCCGCTACCGCTCTCTAAACAATCCCCATAACTTGGCCCTTTGCGGTCTGGGGGATAGATATGGTCGGACCTCTTAAAGGGGGAAGCCATAAGAAAAAATACTTATTGGTCATGGTGGACAAATTCACCAAATGGATAGAAGCCAATCCGGTCAAAGCGGCGAATCCGGACCAGTAATAGACTTCATATGCGGTCGCATAATCGACACGGTGTCCCCAGCATCATCATCGCGATAATGGCTCAAATTTCACAGCCGATTGAAGTGAAAACTTGGTGCGCAAAAATGGGCATTAAGCTTGATTACGCTTCCGTCTACCATCCCCAAACAAGCGGCCAGGTAGAGCGCGCAAATGGTCTCATCATGAGCGGCATCAAACCCAGACCAGTACGATCCTTGATAGAGTCGGATACGCACTAGGTCGACGAGCTCGACTCCGTACTCTGGGGGCAGCGGACCACGCCAAATCACACCACCGGATATACACCATTTTTTATCGTGTACGGCATGGAAGCGGTATTACCCTGCGACATAATACATGATTCGCCACGCGTACGCATGTACGAAGAGAAGGAAGCCGAGTTAGATCGGCAGGATAACTTGGACGCCCTGGAGGAGGAGTGCGGCGTCGCAAAAGCCCACTCCACATTCTATCAGCAGTAGGCTCGATGATATCAAAGCAGAGAAGTGTGGGCCAAAACTTACAACATTGGCGAGCTCGTTCTACGCCTACCGGAGAAGAAGAAGGACAAGATCAAACACAAGTGGGAGGGTCCCTTCGTCATTGACAAAGTTCTCACCGGAGGAGCGCATCGCCACGTAATGCATCCGATAATAGACTCGAGCCGAACCCATGGAACGCGGCGGACTCCAGATTCTCGCCCTAACGCCCGAACTCAATGTTAGTCTCCTAACCCCTCCTTTTTAATTATGCTCCATCCCTTTTCCTTTCTCAACCTTTTCTCTCTTCACACAAAGTATTCAATACGGTGTGGATTTCCGGATCACTCCGGCCGCACTAAGTGTGTAAGCAATACTGGGGCTTCCTATCACGGAAGCTAAAATAATTACTCACATGGCTTTACGCGTCACATATGCATTCTTTTTCCATATGTGCCTTTTCTTCACCATTATATGCATCGATATGACTTAAGATGTTGCCAAGCTGGGTTGCTGGCTCTTGTGTTTATTAAAATGCGTTCCCGTTAATTCGGCTAGGGCATAAGGGGAGCACCTCTGCGATTGTTACTGCCGGTTCAGCCGGATGTGTACCTCAGACTGGGTGAAGCCGAAAGCTAACTTCCTTAAGAGAATATTCGGTCGGTGAACAAAAGATGTATTCGTTTATTATAACGCAAATCCCCAAAAGTTTTGTATCCTGGGCAATCGTTCACAGTCCGGACATGTGCGTTGTCGCATGCTTACCCAGGGAAAGGAACCCCTAACGGAACTATTCTCCCTGGATGATGTTTCTTACTATCCATGTAATATAACATAACTAGTTGGGTACTTGTCTGTTCAAGCACTTATGACCCCTACGCCTGGTGTCCACACATACCCCGGTTTTGTATAACTGAGCGGGTATTCGGACACACCCCGGACTATAGGATCCGGGGGCTGAAGCGAAAAGGTCCGGCATGACAAATGAATTTAATCCGGCTAGGGACTACTTATGTCCATTGAATTACACGATCACTTGACTGACTATATTCCTCCTCTATACCATCCAATAGGCTATCTAGCTTACAATCCTGTTGAGAATACTTTGCGGCTAACGCCACCTGGTCATATACAGACTCACGGGAATTTCACGCCCATCGGGCCCGCCGTCCTACTTACGCCATATAGTTCGGGTCCAGCTTGGTGTAACGCGTCTTCACCATAGCCCAGGCTTCTCTTGCGCCTTGCAAAGCGGACATCTTCCACGATCGGAAGCGCCGCCCGTGCTCCTTGCAGCATATCCACGAGCTCCTCCATGCCATTCGGCAGCAAGATTGATAGCCACAAAGCACGAGCTACACCTGCATCACTTGCCGAGCTCGCTCGTGCAGTTTCGAAAGGTCTTGCAGTAAATCACTTGCAGATGAGGGCATCTCCTCCTCAGGGCGACCTGTTAACAGTCCTGCAACCAAAATTCTTTCAATATACGTCCTCGCCGAACTATATTACAGTCTGTCTAGGCACTTACTGTAAATGCCGCGTCGAAGCCTTTTGCTCTCCTTCATGGAGTCTCGCCACCGAGCGCCGGAGATCTTTTAACTCCACGTCCGGTGGGCGTTGGCATCTTGAAGATTATTCTTCTCCTGCCTAACTCGCGTAAGAATGCGCTCGCCAGCCTCCAGCTGCCTTTTGAGATGCGATGCGTCCTCTCTTACGTCCTCCGGGTTCACCACGGGATTGTCTGCAAAATTTTCTGTTAGACTTGTCATCTCAGCCATTTACTAATTGTAGCACCTTCGTACAATTGCGACAACTGTTACCAGAGGAGTGCTTTCGGGATTCCTCCAGCTTGGCAACTGCGGCCCTTAGTTCGGCCTTGCATTCCTCCAGCTCCCGAGACAATTGCTCGTTCTTATCTACAAGGACCTGTGCATAAATTGATCCTTAAAAGAGTTGCTCCAACCATTTCAAGTCTCAGGGGCTACTGCTACACATGCTTATCAAATTTTCTTACCCGTATATCTTTGATATACTGGTCCGTCGCTTGGGCAAGCCCGCCTTGAGCAGCTTGGATGTATGCGTCTCCCGAATTGAAGGCGTTAAATGCCTCTTCGGAAAATACGTTGTTCCGAAGTACGGCCCGTCGGCGCCAATGATTTATGGCGTTCTCTACTTCGGAATTAGTGGCTAAGAGCATATCCGCATTCTCTGTTGAAGAACTATGCGGCATCGGCCCCTCTCCCGCCTCCGCTCTCGAAGCCGGTGCTGGAATCCGGCTGGTGGAGGCGTTGTTGGCAGGATCCCCGGATATAGTGTGGCTGCTCCTCTTCCTACCAGGACACAAAGGGTGCTGTCATACTTCAAAATACCATAATCACAACACAAGTTTTTGCCTTACCTCTGTAGCGGCGAGTCGACCCTTACCGCCTTCGTCTTGAGCCTGCCCGATCCGGACGCCCTTGGCCGACGAGTCCCTAGGGGCTCGGCCCCACGCTTCGACCGTCATCTCTGCAAAAACACGACACGTTAAGGGTAAGGCATGACATCTGAAGGAAGTCCTCTTCGGAGGATAGGGTATTTAGACTTAGCTTACGCGCGACGTAGGAAGCGGTCTGGGATAGTCGGCAGTAGTGGCCACTGAGGCACCATTGCAGATCGCTTGATAAAATATCCCGTTGACAAGCTCCACGGTAATATCCGGATCTTCTTCGAGACCTGGATCTAGGGCCCTTCCGGGTCCTCACAGCTGCGGAGGGGCTGGAGATTCCCTCTACGGCCCTCCTCAGTTCCTGCTCGGAAATATCGAGGCAGACGATCTTTGCGAAGAACGCCACAATAAATGACGTAGGGAAAGAATGACAACTTACCCAGTTCGGAGGGTTGTACATGGAGAATCCATCTCGCGGTTTGATGTGAAGGAATTCCTCCTCTTCGCCTTTGTATAAATTGGACAATATCCTTGCCAGAGCAGTGGCGGAGTCCGGACCCTTGCGGCCACAGCGGGTGGCATCATCTTCCCCGTTGAAGTGCCACATGGGCTTCCCCCGATATTGAAGTGGTTGCACTCCCCGTATTATGCATATTGCCATAACCTCGACTATCGTCAGTCTGGAGTCGGCCAAGAACTTTATCCACGATCATCGGGTAATATATTTCCTGGTATCCTCCTCTTGGGGGCCTCGGGGTGCCGGCTTAGGCGTGCCCTCGTGGCGTTCTTGAGCTGGGGAGACTGTCGGACTGGATCCGGAAGGGAACATCGTCAATGTAGAACCACTCTGAAGGCCAGTTCTCTGGTGCCTTCTTGGGAGTGCGGAAAGGTATCCGGTCTCGACAATGCGCCATACCGGCCCGCCCACCACGACATAGGGATTCTCCACGGTTGCGGGGGACAAGGCGAACAACCTCTTCCATAACTCAAGTGAGGCTCGCAGCCTAAAAATAGCTTCAAGAAGGGCAACGTACCCTGCTATGTGTAGTATAGAGGCAGGGGTAAGATTGTGTAATCGGAGGCCGTAGAACTCGAGAGCCCGGAAGGAGCAGGTGGATAGGAAACCCGGCGCCCCTTAGCAGATCACGGGATGAGGCATATCCGCTCCTCCGAGACGGATTAGGAGATCTCTCCGCTTGCTCCCCGCCATTATAGGTGGCTATTCCGGCTCGGACGGGGACCATGAATGCTTTGGTGGAAGAAACCCTTGGATTTGTAACTCAATCAAGCGGCTATGTGGAATCGAGCACTCTTCGATCCCCCAGCTTGGAGCGAGGAGATCAAGCATAAGAGCTTTGATGACCTGCCATGTTGGAATGGTTTTTCCGGAGCGCTCTATTGGATGCTTGCTCGAGGGGGAAGAGTGAGGTTTGGATCTGAGAATCCCGTCTCTTCAAATAGGCGGTCAACCCAAAAGACTGAGGGTGGTAAATGCGAAAGACACCTCGGCTCCTCGCATTCGTTCGACACGTGGAGATGGTCATTATTGAGGCACTGAAGCCAAGGAGTACAACATTGATGGAGTTTCGGACACTATTCACCGTAATGGGTACTTTGGAGTATTCGGAGGAGGAACCCGCCCTGCAATGCCGAAGACAAGACTGCACGCCGGATTCATCGTCATTGAAGCCTGGTTCAGGGGCTACTGAGGGAGTCCTGGATTAGGGGGTATCCGGACAGCCGGACTGTATACATCGTCCGGACTATTGAAGCGTGAAGATACAAGACTCAAGACTTCGACCCGTGTCCGGATGGGACTTTCCTTGGTGTGGAAGGCAAGCTTGGCGATCCGGATATTATATTTTCTTCCTTGTAACCGACTCCATGTAATCCCTAGCCCTCTCCGGTGTCTATATAAACCGGAGAGGTTGGTCCTTAGAAGGCCGATCACAATTACAATCATACCATCATAGGCTAGCTCTTAGGGTTTAGCCTCTACGATCTCGTGGTAGATCTACTCTTGTATTACCCATATCTTCAATATTAATCAAGCAGGAAGTAGGGTTTTACCTCCATCGAGAGGGCCCGAACCTGGGTAAACATCCGTGTCCCTTGCTTCCTGTTACCATCAGCCTAGACGCACAGACCGGGACCCCCTACCCGAGATCCGCCGGTTTTGACACCGACAGTCGCCGGTGAGGAAGTGCTTCACTGCCTCGACCTCGTCGCCGTCGTACTCGCGCCGTCCATGGAAATCTTCATTCCGCCGTCGCTGTAGCCGTCTTCCTCCGCCGAGTTAGGGCGTGGAAGATCTGCACAGACGAACTTCATTTCTCCATCTCACAGTTCGTCGTGTTCTTCGTTGAGGGTAAATTAAAAGTTACTTTTACTGCCCTCTTTGATTCAAATGTTTACTACAAAATCTTCAAAGGTGTTTTTCTTCAAATCCTCACACAGTAAACACCTCACAAGTCATCTGTTCTTGATTCGTTTCTCTAAGCATCATTTTTCTTCAAGATTCCTCAGTTGTGTGGATCTTCGATCTATACAACTCTGGAACCTAAGACAAAGAACGCTTAGTGAAATTCTTCAAGACTCATCTGGTCAAATTCCTCAAACTTGTTCCTTTTTGTAAAACCTTCTGAGAATGTTTATGACCTCTCCAAATTCCTCGCAACTATACTACATTCACGGTACTCATTTCATTCTTTGAATCACTAGGTTCTCATCAACTTAACTCATTTGCAGCGTTCCTCGAAGAAAAGTTGCATACTTCTTCAGAGAATTCGATTGTTCAAATTCCTCAACTGAAGAAAATGGCAGACGGAAAGAAGCCACAGAAAGGAGGAAAGAGGCCTGAAATCGACAATGCCTTTGAAATCCCTGATGACCTCTATGCTGGGTATTGCACACCTCCCGAGGAAGATAAAAATCAGCGCAAGGTGCGTATCCAGAGGATAGAAAGGAGATGGGCAAGAGAGTGGAGGGAGTACAGATATGTTACTCCCAAATACATGAAGAAATTCGCTCTCAAACCTCCATGCAAAAGACCTCCGTTGGCACCTGGCCAAGAAGCGAATCCCACCAGCCTCAAGCGCGGTGAGGAATCCTGATGAATGGGCCAAGTGCCAGGCCAAGTTGGCTAGACAAGCCAAAGAAGCAGTGAGGAAATTCAATGAAGACTCGCCTGCTGCTGCCTTGAGGCCTCTGTCAAGCCGAAGAAATCTATGGCAAAGAAGCATGCGCGTAAGCCAAGTGCTTCACCTACAGTGCCCTCAAGGCCAAGTTCCTCAGCAATGCCCTCACGGCCAGAATCTTCAAAGTCCTCAAGGCCAATTCCTCATGCTGCTCCTTCTCCTCCAAAGCCCTCAGCTGCTCCTCCAAAGCCCTCAGCTGCTCCGACAAAGTCCTCAGCACATGTGCATCTTTCCACGTGCCAAAGGACTACAGGCATTTCTATTGCCTCAGGGGTCTCAACTAGTTCCTCAGCTGCACCCAATTCTTCAACGAGACCTTCTCTGCTGAAGACAAAGGCCACTGCTGGACGAGGTCCTCGTCCTAGTCCTCAGAAGAAGCAGGTCGCCTTCCAAGTGTCGTCTAAAGAAGACGAAGCTGATGATGAAGAACTTCTTTGAGATCATCGAGATAGGCAAGTCGGGCCGCTAGAGCCAAAGGCACAACTGCGTAACGCTTTTGGATCCAAGGTTGATCCTCGACTATATTGATCTACGCACAAGGACCCCAACACTCCTATGCCTGATTTCAATTTGACTCCTGGCCAAAGTCACATGCTGACCCATTTCATCCAAGAAGAAAAATGGAAATATGAGAAGGCCAGGCAGATCAAGAAGGCGCAGTATAGGAAGGAGAAGTTTCTGAAGAACAATGTTGTCTCTATGACAACTGATGAACTTATAAAAGTCCAGTCTGAAATCAAATCCCTCAGCAATGATTTCAATGCTTACTATGCTGATTGACAAGGAGCCAAAGTCAGGTTTGTTAAACTGACTGAGAAGTTCACCACCAATGTTGCAGCCCCATCGCAACAAGAAATTCCTCAGGCTGAAGCATCTGCTCAGCCAACTAAAGAACATGCCAGCACCGCTGATGACTTTCAGGCTGCTGAAGAAAATATTAGTTCTAGGGCTGATGACTGCATTCCAGCCGCTGAAGAAATGAACAGGGCATCCACTAGCGGTGCGCCTGAAGAAAATGAAGAGGTCAGGACAACTGCATCAGTTGTGCCTGAAGAAAATCAACCAGATTCCTCTGCTCCTCCTGCGCCTACCCCAACTCCAATCCTTCCATCTGCATCAGATGTGAAGAATACCAAGGCGGCAGAGCGTGCAGCTATGAATAAAAGGAAAGCATCAGTCACTTCAGATTCTTCAGCTCCGAAGAAAATGAAGCCTATGACCAGTTCATTTGCAAATCCCATTGATGCTGTTCCGAACTCTACCATGCCATCAAAGGAAATCGTTCCTTTTGATGAAGAATATGTGATCCCTAGCGGATCCGATGAAGAAAATCCTTCTGTTGCTTCGTCAGAGCAGATGGATGAAGAAATTGAAGTGGATGAAATCCCTTCAACACCAGTTGTTTCCTCGCCAATGCCTCAGTTCACAGCTGAAGAGGCTGGCGTTGAAGAAATGGAAGATGAAGATGTGGACATTGGCTGCACCACTCCAGTGATGAATGATGATTTTTGGGAAAGTCAGCATCCCAACTCTCCTCTGTTCACACTGTTACAACAAATTCCTCAGTCCCCTGCACCAACCGTTCAAATGGGCTCTAAAGAAACTCACCCCACTTCATTTGTGCATGAAGAAATTCCAGCCACTAGTGCTGAAGAAACTGCTGCTGCTGAACATCTGAAGACGCAGACTGGCACAGAAGAGGAACCAGAAATTCCTTAGCCTGAAGAACCTGAGATTGCGATTCCTGAGGTTGTGATGCAACTCACTTACACTCCTCTGCCCAAGCCAAAGGACCCATTCTCAAGGAAACAAAAATTCAAGGCTGAAGATATCTTCGGCGAGCATGTATTCTTCACTGACTACAACCCCTATGACTCTGCTCGCATAAGGAAGAGGCGTTTACGGGCAATGACCCGGGCTAATTTCTATTCCTTAGTGCTGTTCAACAAAGACAAAGTCTTCGATCATGCGCACATTCCTCACGTGGATATGGAATCACTGCCGTGCTTCGAGCCAGTCCTCAGTGTTCTTCATGACGCTGAATTGTTAAATTTCTGCACTGACATATGTGATTGGAATGAAGAACTCATTCTTCAGTTTTATGTGACGCTGCACATCACAGGAGATTCTGAAGATGTGAATTCATGGGTGCTGGACTGGATGTCTGAAAATACTCACTACAAAGCACCAGCAACTGAATTGCTTCGTGCCTTACCACTCAGTCCTCCCCTTGAAGCTGCTCGTTGCGTCTACAGTGAACCTGAGCTTACAAATCACTACATGCAAGTTCTGATGAAGCTTTTGAAGCCAGGTCAGGCCCCACGAACCAAATTCCTCGTGAAGGAATTACTATATGTGCCTCGAACTGTCTATCACATTTTGACGAAGACATTGAGTCCAATCAAGGGCCCCGACTCGAATGAAGAAGAAGTCGTTGGCATCATGAAGAATCTGCTTTTCAATATCATTCATGGCGTTCCTGTCAACTTCCATGATTTCTTCATGAGGACTCTCACCAATATCGCTATGTCACCATTTGAAATTTGAAGCCTTATGCACCTTGGATTATGAGATTCATCGGATCAAGGTCTTCACTCAACTACAAAGGCGATACCGAACCACTATGACTACTTGCCTCCAATTGAAGTCCTCAAATGGACATATTCCTCGGTGATGACAAGGGCAAGGCATTTGTTGTTATAGATGAAGGCATCCGTCCATTGGATGGTCAATTTCGCAAGGCTGCATCCTACTCAACCAATGACGACTCTGCCACCCATGACTCTGCCGCCAACACTGCCAAGCAAAATCCTCAAGGCACAGCTGTCGGTGTCAAAACCGGCGGATCTCGGGCAGGGGGTCCCGATCTGTGCGTCAAGGCTGATGGTAATAGGAAGTAAGGGACACAGATGTTTACCCAGGTCCGGGCCCTCTCGATGGAGGTAAAACCCTACTTCCTGCTTGATTAATATTGATGATATGGGTAGGAGTAGATCTACCACAAGATCGTAGAGGCTAAACCCTAAGAGCTAGCCTATGATGGTATGATTGTAATTGTGATCGACCTACTAAGGACCAACCTCTCCGGTTTATATAGGCACCAGAGAGGGCTAGGGTTTACATGGAGTCGGTTACGAGGAAGGAAATATAATATCTGGATCGCCAAGCTTGCCTTCCACGCCAAGGAAAGTCCCATCCGGACACGGGCCGAAGTCTTGAGTCTTGTATCTTCATGCTTCAATAGTACGGATGTCGTATACAGTCCGGCTATCCGCATACCCCCTAATCCAGGACTCCCTCAGTAGCCCCTGAACCAGGCTTCAATGACGATGAGTCCGACAAGCAGTATTGTCTTCGGCATTGCAAGGCGGGTTCCTTCTCCGAATACTCCAAAGTACCTGTTACGACGAATAGTGTCCGACCTCCAATAAATGTCGTGCTCCTCAGCTTCGGTGCCTCAGTAATGACCATCTCCACGTGTCGGGCGAATGCGAGGAGTCAAGGCATTTTTGCATTTGCCACTCTCGATCCTTCGGGTTAACCGTCTATTTGAAGGGACGGGAATTCTCAGCTCCAAACCTCACTCTCCCTCTCAGAGCCAGCATCCAACAGAGCACTCCGCGAAAAGCCATTCCAACATGGCCGGCCATCGCAGCTCTTCTGCTCTCCCTTCTCATTCCAAGTCGGGGATTGGGGAGAGTGCTCAGTTCCTCATGGCCGTTTGATGAAGCTACAAACCCAAGGGTTTCTCCCACCGGCGTTCATGGTCTTCGTCCGAGCTGGAATAGCCACTTATGAAAGAGGGGAACAAGCAGAGGGATCTCCTGATCCATCTCCAGAGGAGCGCATATGCCCCATCCGCATACATTGAGGCGCCGGATTTCCTATCCACCCGTTTCTTGGCTGGCTCCTGGAGTTCTCGGCCTCCGGTTGCATGATCTCACCCTGCCTCTATTCTGCACATAGCGGGGTATGTTGCCCTTTGCGAGCTGTTTTAGGCTGCAAACCACACTTGGATTATGGAGGAAGTTGTTACGCCTCGTCCCCCGCACCTGTGGGGAGTCTCTATGTCAAGTGGGCGGGGCGAAATGCGGCGCGCATTGCGGGACGGATACTGTCGGCACTCCACGAGAAGGCACCAGAAAACTGGCCTTCAGAGTGGTTCTATATAAACGACATCCCCCTTCCGGATCCAGTCCGGCCAGGTCTCCGCCAGTTCAGCAACGCCCCGCCGAGGGCACGCCTAAGCTGGCGCCCCCTGGGCCCTCAAGAAGAGGACACAAGGGAAATGCTCCTCCTGTTGGACAGGATAAAGTTGCTGGCCAAATCCGGGCTGACGATAGTTGAGGTTATGGCGATATGCATAAGACGGGGAGTGCAGCCGCTCCAATATCGGGGGAAGCCCATGTGGCGTTTCAACGGGGAAGATGACACCACCCACTGCGGCCGTCAGGGTCCGGACTCCGCTGCCGCTCTGGCAAGGATATTGTCCGATTTGTACAAAGGAGAAGAGGAGGAATTCTTTCGCATAAAAGCGCGGGACGGATTCTCCATGTACAACCCGCCAGCGTGGGTAAGTTGCCATTCTTTTTCCCTGCTTTAAATACTCTAGCGTTCTTCTGCTAAGATTACTTGCATCAATGCTTCTGGGCAGGAACTATGGAGGGTCGTAGAAGGAGTCTTCAGCCCCCATAACGGAGGACACGGAAGGGCCCTAGATCCGGGACTTAAAGTGGATCCGGATATCACTGTGGAGCTTGTCAACGGCGTATTTTATCAGGCGAGCTAGGATGGTTCCCTAGTGGCCATTACGGCCAACTACCCTGGACTGCTCCCCGCTTCGCGTGTAAGCCGAACTAGAAAGCCCTATCCTTCGAAGAGGATTCCCCCCAGGTGTTATAATTCACCTCTGAGGCGTCGTTCTATTTGCAGAAACGACGGCCGGAGCGAGGGGCCGAGCCCCTAGGGACTCGTCAACCACGGGCGTCCAGACCAGGCAAGCTCAAGAGGAAGGCGGCTACAGAGGTAAAACAATAACCTGTCCTATAATTATAGAACTTAAAATATGACAGCGCCCTTTGTGTCTGGTAGGAAGAGGAATGACCGGACTATATTCAGCGACCCTACCAATCACGCCTCCACCAGCTGAGTTCCAGAACCGGCTTCGGGGGCGGAGGCGGACACGGGGCCAGCACCGCATAGCTCTCCAACAGAGGGTGCGGATACGCTCTCGGCCACAAATTCCAAAGTAGAGAGCGCCATGAACCACAGGCGCCGACGGGCCATACTTCGGAACAACATCTTTTCCGAAGAGGCCTTTAATGCCTTCAATTCGGGAGACACATACATCCGAGCTGCTCAAGGCGGGCTTGCCCGAGCGACAGACCAGTATAGCAAAGATATACGGGTAAGAAAATTTGGTAGGCATGTGTAGCAGTAGCCCTGAGACTTGAAACGATTCAAACAACTGTTTTAAGGATCAATTTATGCACAGGTCCTTGTAGAGAAGAACGAGCAATTGTCTCGGGAGCTGGAGGGATGCAAGGCGAAGGCGAGGGGGCCTTGATTGCCAAATTAGAGGAACCCCAAAAGCCCTCGTCTGGTAACAATTGTCACAATTGCACGAAGATGCACCAGTTAGTAAATGGCCGATGTGACAAGTCTAACAGAAAATTCTGCTGACAATCCCGGGGTGAATCCGGAGGGCGTTGGAGAGGACGCGTCGCATCTCAAAAAGCAGCTAGAGGCTGGCGAGTGCATTCTTACGCGAGTTAGGCGGGAGAAGAACGATCTTCAAGACGCCAAAGTCCAGCTGGACATGGAGTTAAAAGATCTCTGCGCTCAGCTGGCGGACTCCATGAAGGAGAACAAGAGGCTTCGACACGGCATTTACAGTAAGTGCCTAGACGAACTATTGTACAGTTCGGCGCGGAAGTATATTCAAAGAATTTTGCTTGCAGGAATGTTAACGGGTCGCCCTGAAGAGGAGATGCCCTCATCTGCAAATGATTTACTGCAAGACCTTTCGCAACTGCACGAGCGAGCTTGGAAAGTGATGCAAGGTGTTGCTCAGGCTTTGTGGCCATCAAGCCTACTGCCGAATGGCATGGGGGAACTTGCGGACCCGCTTCAAGGAGCCCGGCGGCGCTTCCATCTATGGAAGATATCAGCATGCCGACAAGAAGCAAGAGAAGCCTGGGCAATGGTGAAGATGCGCTGCACCAAGCTGGACCCGAACCATATGGCCGAAGTGGGACCGCCGGGGCCCGATGGGCAAGAAATTCCTGTTAGTCTGGTGTATGACCAGGTAGCGTTAGCCGCTAAGTATTCTCAACAGGATTGTAAACTAGATAGCCTGTTGGACGGTATAGAAGAGGAATGTAATCAGTCCAAATGACTGTGTGATTTAATGGGCATGATTAGCCCCTAGCCGGATTAAAATCATTTGTCATGGCTGACCTTTTCGCTTCAGCCCCCGGATCGTATAGTCCAGGGTGTGTCCGAATACCCGCTCAGCTATACAAAACCGGGGTATGCGTGGAAACAAGGCATAGGGGTCATAAGTGCTTGAACAGACAAGTACCCAACTAGTTATGTTATATTACATGGATAGTAAGAACATCTTCCAGAGAGAATAGTTCCATTAGGGGTTCCTTTCCCTGGGTACGCATGCGACGATGCACATGTCCGGACTACGAACGATGGCGCGGGATACAAGACTTCTGGGGATTTATGTTATGATAAACGAATACATCTTTTGTTCACTGACCGAATATTCTCTTAAGGAAGCGAGCTTTCGGCTTCACCCAGTCTGAGGTACACATCCGGCTGAACCCGGTAACAATCGCAGAGGTGCTCCCCTTATGCCCTAGCCGAATTAACGAGAACGTAGGGCATAAACACAAGAGCCAGGCTACCCAGCTTGGCAACATCTTAAGTCATATTGATGCATATAATGGTGAAGAAAAGGCACATGTGGAAAAAGAATGCATATGTGATGGGCAGACAGCCATGTGAGTAATAATTTTTAGCTTCCGTATAGGAAGCCCCCAGGTTTTGCTTACACACTTAGTGCGGCCGGAGTGATCCGGAAATCCACACTGTATTGAATACTTTGTGTGAAGAGAGAAAAAGGTCGAGAAAGGAAAATGGGATGGGGCATAATTAAAAGGGAGGGTTAGGAGGCGAACAACATGTGTTCGGCGCTAGGCGTGGAATCTCCGTAGTCTTGCCGCGTTCCATGGGTTCAGCTCGAGTCTCATTATCGGATGCATTACGTAAGCGATGCGCTCCTCCGGTGAGAACTTTGTCAATGACGGCGAAGGACCCTCCCACTTGGGTTTGAGTTTGTCCTTCTTCTTCTCCGGTAGTCGTAGAACGAGCTTCGCCAATATTGTAATTTTTGGCCCGCACTTCTACTGCTTTGGTATCGTCGAGCCTGTTTAGCGATAGAATGCGGAGCGGGCTTTTGTGACATCGCGCTCCTCCTCCGGGGCATCCAGATTATCCTGCCGATCTAACTCGGCTTCCTTCTCTTCGTACATGCGTACGCGTGGTGAATCATGTATTATGTCGCAAGGTAATACTGCTTCCGTGCCGTACACCATAAAAAATGGTGTGCATCCGGTGGTGTGATTTGGCGTGGTCCATAGCCCCAGTGAGTACGGAGTCGAGGCTCCTCCACCCAAAGGCGTATCCGACTCTGTCAAGGATCGCACTAGCCTGGGTTTGATGCGCTCATAATGAGACCATTTGCACGCTCTACGGCCGTTAGTTTGTGGATGGTAGGCGAAAGCGTAATCGAGCTTGATGCCCATTTTGCGCACCAAGTTTTCACTTCGTCGGCTGTGAAATTTGAGCCATTATCGGCAATCATGCTTTGGGGGACACCGTCGGTGTAATGCGACCCGGAAATGAAGACTAATACTGGCCCGGATTCAGCCGTTTTGACTGGTTTAGCTTCTATCCATTTGGTGAATTTGTCCACCATGACCAATAAGTATTTCTTCTTATGGCTTCCCCCTTTAAGTGGTCCGACCATATCCAGCCCCCAGACCGCAAAGGGACAAGTTATGGGGATTGTTTGGAGAGCGGCAGGGGGCATGTGACTCTGATTGGCGAAGAGCTGGCAGTAGAAGCAATGTTGGATGAGGTCCTGTGCATCTGCCCGGGCCGTTGGCCAATAGAAGCCTGTACGGAAGGCCTTGCTGACCAGCGCTCGAGCCGCATCGTGATGTCCGCCCAGACCGGCATGAATTTCAGCCAAGAGTTGCCGCCCTTCCTCTTCCGAGATGCACCTTTGGAGCACTCCGGTCGCGCTTTTCTTGTAGAGTTCCCCTTCGTGGACCTTGTAAGATTTAGAGCGCCGGACTATGCAGCGTGCTTCGTTTTAGTCTTCGGGGAGCTCCTGCCTATTTAGGTAGGCCAAGAAGGGTTCGGTCCACGGGGCGATTACGACCATGATCTCGTGGGCCGAGGACGTTATTTTGGGGGTAGAGCGTCCGACTATGTCTGATGGTTCGGAGTCTGGGGGTGTATTCGGATCCGTGCCAATGTTGCCGGACTCCCCTTCCCATATCACGAATGGCTTGAACAGCCGTTCCAGGAATATATTAGGTGGGACAGAGTCGCGTTTAGCGCCGATGCGAGCGAGGACATCCGCCGCTTGATTGTTTTCTCGAGCCACGTGGTGGAATTCGAGCCCCTCGAACTGAGCTGACATTTTGAGGACAGCATTTCGGTAGGCCGCCATTTTCGGGTCCTTGGCATCAGAATCTCCGTTTATCTGTGATATTGTGAGGTTTGAGTCCCCACGCACTTCTAGGCATTGAATGCCCATAGAGACTACCATCCGAAGACCGTGCAACAGAGCCTCGTATTCGCCTGCATTATTGGAGTCTGTGTATAATATTTGGAGGATGTACTGGACCGTGTCTCCGATGGGAGACGTCAGGACTACACCTGCTCCCAATCCGGCCAGCATTTTAGAGCCGTCGAAGTGCATGATCCAGTTTGAGTATGTGCCGTACTATTTAGGGAGTTCGACTTCTGTCCATTCGGTGACGAAGTAAGCCAACACTTGTGACTTGATGGCCCACCGTGGTTTGTACGTTATGTCAAATGGGAGGAGCTCAATTGCCCATTTGGCAATCCGGCCCATAGCATCGCGGTTATTTATTATGTCATTGAGTGGTACTTCGGAGGCCACTATAATCGAACACTCTTGAAAGTAGTGTCGTAGCTTCCGGGATGCCATGAACACCGCGTATGCTATTTTTTGATAATGTGGGTATTGGGATTTGCATGGGGTTAGGACCGTGGACACGTAGTAGACCGGCTTTTGGAGCGGGTATTTGTACCCGTCAGCCTCTCGTTCAACGACGAGCACTGCGCTTACGACTTGATGCGTTGCAGCTATGTACAACAACATAGGTTCGTCGATATTCGGCGCTGTTAGGACTAGATTACTGGCCAGTAAGGTCTTTATTTCATCGAGTCCGGCCGCCGCTGCATCCGTCCATACGAGGTGTTCGGTGCGCCGCAGGAGGCGGTAAAGAGGCAAAGCCTTTTCTCCTAGCCTGGAGATAAAGCGGCTCAAAGAGGCCATGCATCCGGCTAGCTTCTGGATGTGCCTGAGGTCTGTTGGTATAGCCAACTGAGACAAAGCTCGGATTTTTGCTGGGTTCGCTTCAATTCCTCTATTGGAAACAATGAAGCCCAGCAGTTTCCCCGATGGGACGCCGAAGATGCACTTTTCTGGATTCAACTTGATGTCGTATGTCCGGAGGTTTTAGAATGTGAGCCTCAAGTCATCTATCAAGGTTTCGACGTGTCTAGTTTTTATGACCATGTCGTCCACATATGCTTCTACTGTTTTGCCGATTTGTTTTTCCAGGCATGTTTGAATCATGCGTTGCTAGGTTGCGCCGGAATTCTTGAGCCCGAAGGGCATAGTGTTGAAGCAAAAAGGGCCATATGGCGTTATAAAAGCTATTGCAGCTTGGTCAGACTCTGCCATCTTTATTTGATGGTATCCAGAGTATGCGTCGAGAAAACACAGCGAGTCATGTCCCGTTGTGGCATCGATGATTTGATCGATGCGAGGGAGGGGAAAGGGATCCTTGGGGCAAGCCTTATTGAGGTCTTTGAAGTCGACGCATAGGCGCTAGGATTTGTCCTTCTTTGGTACCATCACCAAATTTGCCAGCCACTCCGGATGTTTGATATCTCTGATGAATCCGGCCTCGAGTAACTTGGCTAACTCTTCCCCCATTGCCTGTCGTTTGGGCTCTGAGAATCGCCTTAGGGTCTGCTTGACTGGTTTATATCCTTTTAGAATATTGAGGATGTGTTCGGCCAGTCTATGCGGGATGCCTGGCATGTCCGATGGGTGCCAGGCGAAAATGTCCCAATTCTCACATAAGAAATCTCGCGGTCTTGGCGTCAATGTGAGGCTCAGGTGTCCCGATGGAAGCTGTCTTTGTGGGGTCCGTTGGATGGACCTGGAATTTGACTATCTAAATCTGCGAGGTTTAAATGAGGTGGACTTGGGTCGCTTGTCTAGTATCACGTCGTCTCTGTCCACGGTGGCCCTTGATGTTGTTAACTCTTCTACCGCTAGGGCCTCGGATAATGCCTCCGGGGCTAGTGTTGCGGTTTTGTTTTGGTAGCGAAGTGCGGCGTCAAGATCCTTGGCTAGAGTGATGATTCCATTAGGCCCGGGCATTTTAAGCTTCATGTACCCGTAATGGGGTATAGCTTGAAAGCTTGCAAACACGTCCCGCCCTAAAAAGGCGTGGTATCTGCTGCTGAAAGGGGCCACTTGGAATGTGATTTCTTCTGACTTATAATTCTTCGGGGTGCCGAATACCTCGTCAAGTGTGATTTTTCCCGCACACCGTGCTTCCCGACTAGGGATAATTCCCCTGAAGGTTGTGCCTCTTTGTTCAATGCGGCCTTTGTCAATTTCCATCTTGCTGAGTGTCTCTTCATAGATCAGATTTAATCCGCTTCCACCGTCCATGAGCACTTTGGTGAGCCGAAATCCGTCCATGATTGGGCTAAGAACCAGAGCAGCTGGCGCCCGGACAGTCTGGGATCGAGGTTCGTCACTCGCGTTTAAAGTTATAGCAGTGTCGTTCCAAGGGTTTATTTTTGTCACATGGTAAATTTCAGCGGAGGTTCGACGAGCTCGCTTGCGCCTATTGTTCGAGGCAAAAGTCTCGAAGACTGTTAGTACCGTATTGTGTTATTTGGCGGGGATGTTGTTCCGTTGTGCGGCCCATAAGAAGATCTTCGCCACTTTTTGCCACCTGCCGGAGTATCCAACATGCCTTAAGGCTATGAGTCAGTGGTGTATCCGGAGTACTGTGGAGCTTACATGGCCCGTCGAGCCATTCTTCCAATACGGATTTCTGCCCTGGAGTGGGCTTTGGTTTCTTGGGGGTTGGGTCGGACGACTTACGAGAGTTCGTCCGTTTAGTTCGGACAAAGGTTTTGGCGAGAGCAGTACTATCCCAGAATTCTGTTTGGGTCTTCCAAGCGCTCTCCATCGCACAGTACTTCCGTACTATGGTTGCCAAGTCCGCGAAGCGTACTATGTCGCGGCGGCTTATAGCATTGAGGAGTCCTTCGTCCGTGCAGTTTTTGCAGAAAAGTGAGACCACGTCCTCTTCGCGGCAGTCCCTGACCTTGTTAAGCGCAAGGAGGAATCTGGCCCAGTAGCGATGTACGATTTCCTGGGGCTCTTGCCTGATGCGAGAGAGACAGTTTAGGTCCGGTTTAGAGTCCGGATTTTGATCCATTCTGACGCCCAAGGGGGCGGGCGGCCCTGAGCTAAACAGCTCAGTATCTGGGGCGCCCAATTTCTTTGGCCCGATGCCCGATTCTAAGTCCGGGACCTAGGTCAGGTTTTCTTCTGAGCGGGTTTTTGGCTCAAGGAGTTCGGTGATCCGAACACAACTTGTCCTCAAAGTCGAGGGGCAATCCGCGTGTGGTTCCTCCACTATCGCTATCTTGTGGGTGGCTGGCGGGGACCTGATGTCCCTCTGGTCGGGTTTAAGCCCAATCCGGTCATAGTCTGTAGCGACTCCTAGAGCGGCGATGCGATCCAAGAGTTCGTTAAGGGAGGAGAGCTCCATTGGATCCATCTGTTCGGCAAGTTCCGAACTGACGCAAAGGTTATGATTGATGACTCAAGAAGTCATCGTCGGTGCCACCGCCGATGGGGCGGCCATGATAAAGCCGCCAAGCCGGAGCGTCCGACCTGCAGCCAGAGCCCCCTCCGAAGTAATGTTGTCTTTGACGATAAGACGAGCCATCGAGCCTGACGGTGACGACACAGAGGAACTCTCAGTGAAAGCCCCAATGTCGGTGTCAAAACCGGCGGATCTCGGGTAGGGGGTCCCGATCTGTGCGTCAAGGCTGATGGTAACATGAAGCAAGGGACACAGATGTTTACCCAGGTTCGGGCCCTCTCGATGGAGGTAAAACCCTACTTCCTGCTTGATTAATATTGATGAAATGGGTAGTACAAGAGTAGATCTACCATGAGATCGTAGAGGCTAAACCCTAAGAGCTAGCCTATGATGGTATGATTGTAATTGTGATCGGCCTACTAAGGACCAACCTCTCCGGTTTATATAGGCACCAGAGAGGGCTAGGGTTTACATGGAGTAGGTTACAAGGAAGGAAATATAATATCCGGATCGCCAAGCTTGCCTTCCACGCCAAGGAATGTCCCATCCGGACACGGGCTGAAGTCTTGACTCTTGTATCTTCACGCTTCAATAGTCCAGACGTCGTATATAGACCGGTTGTCCGGATACCCCCTAATCCAGGACTCCCTCAACAGCACCCAGGGTGATGACTGATCGTGAGCTTCTCCTCAGTCTTCATCAAAAGGTTGATCGCAATCATAAATGGGTCAAGCGTCAGTTTGGTTCAATTCTTTACAACATGACCTCAACCCACAATGCAGTGAAGAAAAACCAATACTACCTCCATGAAACCTTCAACCGTACCTAGGCTGTTCTATCTCATGTCTATAGTGAAGAAGATCTGAAGAAAATGGGTCTAAAGGAAGACTTTGACTGGTCTGCACCTCCACCAAAGAAATACAAGAAGGTCAAGGTTCCTTCCTTGGTGGCTAGCTCCTATTCATCATCGCGCGACACCGATGAACATGAAGACTTGGAAGACACTGCGGCAGGCCCAACATCTACAAACGACCCAAACAACGCTGGCGCTCCTTCATCAACTTGATATTCTTCAGGGGCGTTAGTCCTCATTTTCGATCCTTTTGGTCATTCGATGACAAAGGGGGAGAAATTTGAGTTAGTCTTCAAGCGTGTCTATTATATTGGCTTTTTTTTGTTAATTTTCAACTCTCTTTCTTCTGATGACTTTGCTGGATCGATTGGTAAACTTAAAATCTATGGTGACACGATACTTTTGTTGTGTTCTTACGCATGCTTATTCCTCGTTAATGTTATTGCACGCATGCTGAATTACATCGATCACCATATTTCATCATGCATTTCAAATTCTTCATATTATATGTCAAATGCGTGTATGAATTACAAGATATAGGGGAGATCTCCATGATTCTACTCTTCAAGTGTGCATTGCTTCAAAAGCAAATTCCTCACTATGCACATCTTCGGGGGAGTTCTTCTATATCTTGCAATCAAATTCCTCGATGTCGATAATTACACTTCATATGTTTATCCCATTGAAAACTTAACCTATATTGTCATCAATCACCAAAAAGGTGGAGATTGTAAGTGCATCTAGTGCCCTTAGTGATTTTGGTGTATTGAAGACTTATAGGTTAAGGGACTAATGTGTTTATGAGTGTACACAGGTCTATAAGTCTATGAGGAGTTTGATATATACAGAGAAAGTCGACCCCTAAAAATGAAGTTCTTCGACCGAAGACTTTGGTATTTTGAAGACTTTTTGAAGACTTTGAAAGTGAAGAAATTGGTATGACCTTGAAGACTTGGTATTCATTTGAGGAACATGAAGCGTGAAGACTTTTGTTTTCGTAGTTTCATTTTGTCTTTCTTGAGTCATAGAAACACCGTACTGTTAAAGGGGGTCGAGGAAATACTAAGGAAAATTTTCCATGTGATGCTCAACTCAAATTCCTACACCTACCAATCCCTTCGAGTGAAGCCATTGGAAATCTCATACAGTTCAGTCAATTTCTTGATGTGAGACGAAGTTCTTACAGTCATTGAGAATTTGTTCTGACCGAGGAGTTAGGAATTCGCCAAAGGCGGATTGCCTACAGTGAGGAACATGATAGCCCCGAGGAATTTGAACCTCAAATTTCCGGCCTTTCTTTGTCTTCTTGGCTGTCCCTAAATATCTTATCCACCTAACGGTCATATCATTGAAGGGAATTTATGTCTTATCATGTCGGGCTGCTCCCTAGGCTATAAATAGCTGCCCCCTACAACCACTAGCTGGCTGGCTGGTCTGAGAGAAACTGACACTTGTCATTTGAGAGCATCCCATCCTCCGAGGACTTTGAGCGAAAATCATCAAGTGAGGAAAACCCAAACCCAAACACCTACAAACCCAAAGTGATTGAGCATCACTGAAGAGATTGATCCTGCATGGATCCGACGCTTGGTACCTTTGAAGATTGTGCTTCTTCCAGACGGTTTGGCGTCATGGTCTAGAGCATCCAAGAGGAATTGTGGATCGCCGAGTGACCGAGTTTGTGAAGGTCCGGAAGTCACCTGAAGACTTACCACGAGTGATTGGGCGAGGTCTGTGTGACCTTAGCTCAAGGAGAATACGGTGAGGACTGTGTGTCCACAGGTTTAAATACCTAGCCGCTCCAACCAGATGTACAACTGAGACAACAGTTGGAACTGGTCTACCAAATCATTATCTTCACCAAGCCAACTGGTTCTATTTCCTCAACTCTTTCATCTCCTCATTACTGTGTTGTGTGCTTGTCATATCTATGTCTAAAGACTTTGACTGAAGACTTTCTCAATTTCCTCAGTTCAATTTCTTTAGTCTGTCTGTCTTCATCATGTGTTATCATGTGCTTACGCTTTCTGTACTCTGTGCTTGTCTTCATTTCATCATGATGACTATGCTTGTGTTCTGTTATGTTTACTATTGAGTACTTATTTTGCTGCAAGTAGTTCTTCGCTAAGCAATTTCCTCACCGGCAAATTCCTCAGTGAAGAATTCATAAAAACCGCCTATTCACCCCCCTCTAGTCGATATAACGCACTTTCAGCAAGACCGGGATCCATCACACCTCCATGGCCATAGGGTTACCAGAGACAAGGTGGACCGGCGGCAGCGCCAACAGGAGGCAGAGGACCTATGCTAATTTCCAGAGGTGACGGCGGCTGGGCACTTCTGAGGTGGATATCTTGAATAGCAAGTTGATACATACGTTAGATGTATATGATTGAATTTCTTTTCTCAAAGAGGATATTATTCCTGAAGTGAAAAATATTTTCGCCACTGGCATACTACTGAATGGGGTAAATGGGATTATTGTTCTTATTCCAAAGGTAAATAAACCCCAGTGTATTAAATATTTTTGTCCTGTCAGCCTATGCAATGTTATTTATAAAATTATTTTGATGTGCCTTGTGAACAAGCTGAGACCGCTTCTTGATGGTATGATCTCCCAACCCAAAGTGCTTTTATTCCTCGGAGATTAATTCCTAATAATGCTCTTATAATTTTTGAATGTGTACATTCTTTAAGTACGCTTGAGGATAGTCAGGGTGAATTTTGTGCTTATAAATTGGATTTAACCAAAGAGTATGATTTGGTGGATTGGCACTTTTTGAAAAGCATGCTCGGGGCTTTGGGTTTTGTGGCAGGTTGGATAAACTCGATTATGGCTTGTGTTACCTCAGTCAAATCATTAGTGCACTTAATGGTTAGCTCTTGGAATCGTCATACCCTTCTCGTGGTATCAGGCAAGGGGATCATTTATCTCCATATTTATTCATGTTTGTGGCAGAGGATCTTTCTTTGTTACTACAGGATGAATGTGCTAAAGGAGCTCTTCAAGTTTTCAAGCTGAATAGGCATACTCCATATTCTCATCTTTTGTTTGCTGATGACTGCTTATTGTGTTTCAAGGGGTCCATTAATCAAACATTGACTATTAAAAATATTCTTTCAACTTATGAGAAGGGGACTGGCCAGTTACTGAGCCCAGATAAATGTTCTATTGTGTTGAGAAAGAAGTGTAGCATGGAAGATCAAGTGGCTTCCATGGTAATCCTACGCATTACTGTCGATGCTTTTGAAGATAAATATCTTGGGCTTCCAGTGCCACAAGGTAGAATGAAGGCTGGTAAATTTCAATCTACTAAAGAAAAGGCTGTTAGAATATTATCAGATTGGATAGAAAAATATGCTTCTAGTAGGGCGAAGGAAACTTTGATCAAATTAGTTCATCAGGCTCTTCCGATTTATGCCATGGATGTCTTCAAATTCCCGGCATCACTTTGTGAGGATCTATCTCAGATTATATGGAATTGTTGGAGGGGTGACAAGGAGGATGGGAGGAAAACTCATTGGTTGGCTTGGGGTAAATTGACAGGGCCCAAAGGTGAGGGGGTATGGGTTTTTGTGATCTAAGATTATTTAATCAAGCTCTTTTGGCTAAGCAGTCTTGGAGATTGCTGGTTAACCCATAATACTTATGCGCCAAGGTGATGAAGGCAAAATATTATCCCAGGGGCATATCCTTGACACTGTTTTTCATCAGCATCGCTCACTTGGCAAGGTATCTTACATGGATTGGATCTGCTTAAATTTCGAGTTATTTCGAGTGTGTGTGATTGGTCTAATATTAATATGTGGAGAGATAACTGGCTTCCAAGAACCTCGGGCCTTAAAGTTACTCCAAAGAAGAATAGGACCATGATCAAATGGGTGTCTGGCCTTATTTTGAGTGAACCAAGGAGATGGGATGAGAATTTGGTTAGGCACTTGTTTTATCCACATGATGCGGAGGAGATCCTAAGTTTGTGTCTGAAGTCATTAGGGGATGGCGATTTTTCCACTTGGCACTTGGAGAAGAATGGTTTGTTCCTGCTCAAAAGCATGTACAAGCTTGTGCTTAATCTAAAGAATCGTAAAGAAGACTAGGGGCAAGATAGGGGTGTTTTCTTGAGGAAGAGGAAAATTTGGGATATTATTCGGAGGCCAATGTTCCTCAGAAGATCCATATTTTTGCGTGGTGTGTCGCTAGCAATAGCTTGGTTATCCAGGTAAACAAACCACCAAACCATTTTTAGAACCTGTTCGATTTGTGGAGTAGAAGATGAAAGTACTTTTCATGCGCTAGTCATGTGGCCAAAGGAATATGCATTGAGTATCGCCATGTGGGATATTTGGGATTTTCCTTCAGAGGACTAGGACTAATTGGTTTCTTATTCTTCTGAATCAATTGACCTCTACTCTACATGACCAAATTATATTCATTTTCTAGAGAGCTTGGAATTTAAGAAATGACATGATTTTTGGTAGGGGGAGGAATTCGTCTGGGCCTCTTCGAGCTTTGTAGAGATTTACTGGTTGTTACTTTTCACTTGTCATTCCTATCCAGTGGTGGACTCGAAAAATAAAGGTAAAAGTTCGTTGCCTCAATTAAGTATTGCTCCTAATCCTAAAGAAAACTCATGTGATATGGCAACCCCCACCTTCGGATTATATAGAGATCAATTTTGATGCAAGCTTTGTGGAGGGCACTAGTGCTTCTAGTGTGGGGTGGTGGCCAAGGATTCATCTGGGAAGGTCATCATCTCTTCCTGAGATATCACTGGGCTTTGTAAAAGCATACGGAGGAGGCGGAACTCCAGGTCTGCCTTGTCGGTCTCTATATAGATATCATTCTCCACAATTCTATCATTTTAGAGACTGATTGTGTGTTTGTGCTTGCGGCCCATGCAAATGAAAATTTGACAGGTCCCCACTGGTGGATTTGAATATGGAAGCCATGAGTATCTCAAAGCTTATAACTAATTTCAAGACTTCCAAGCTTAAGCGTTCGGCCAATGTGGTGGCCCATATGATTGCTAAGTTTAGCTTTGGTAATAGATTGGATGGTATCCTTGTTAAAAATGTTCCGCCCTGCATGGTGAATTTCGTAATGAATGATTGTTTTATTTATTTAATATATGAGGTGGTTTTAGAAAATTGCCCTTATATAGTTCTCTTCTTTGGAAAAAAAATCTTGAGATAGTGATGTCAAATGCTTCTTATTTATGGTAAACCTATCTGATGAACGTTCACTAGGGACCAAATCCAAATGAACGCCCCTAGAACCGTTAGTTTTAGATATAACAGTGGGAGTTTTGCCCAAAACTCCCCATATTTTAAACAAACTGTCATCGCAATTTTGAAAAAACGCCACGAACTACCATCTCGAGGGTTCGCGCTTGCCATCCCTCCTCGCGAAGGGATTGGGATCCCTTGTTTATCGAAGTACCGAGATTCAATCTTAAGACTGTTTATCCACGTGTCTCTCCACAATTTAGGTTGTTTTCTATACATGTATTTTCTATTCTCGCGGGAGTCGTTGGGTTTCCCCAAAGAGGAAGGGTGAAGTAGGTAGCAGCAAAGTTTACCCTCAGTTTAGAACCAAGGTTTATCGAACCAGTGGGACCTTCTAGATTGCCGAGATAAATAGCATCCACACACAAACAAAATAAAATATTTGCACCCAACACAACAAGAGGGTTGTCAACCCCCTTGTCCCTGACAGTTACAAAGTTAAAATCAACAGATAGATAGATTGTAGTAAGGTAAAATGGAAAGATAAAAGAGCAAATAATGGAAGAGCAATTTTTTTAGAAGAAAAGTATTAATGGAGAATGGACCCGGTGGCCATAGGTTCACTAGAGGTATCTCTCTCGAAAGCAGGCAAATGACATGGTAGCCAAATTACTATTGGTCAATTGATAGAAAAGCGGCATTTATAATTATGATCATTTATGGTATAATCTCATATAGGCATTAAGTCCATGATAAGTAGACCATTATCCAACTGCATCCACTACTATTACTCCACCCCTAAACCGCTATCTAGCATGCATCTCAAGGTATCAAGTTTACTAGAAACAGAGCCACGAAGGGGCATTAAACACTGAATCAACAAGATCATGACAATTATCATAGCATTCATCCTTCGGTAAGCATGAAGGGGCATTAAAAAATGTATGAGTTGAAGATTTACTCTCATTAGGAGGTGGGCACGGGTAGCTAATCCGCTCTTCCTCCTTTTGCTCTTCGCTCTCCTCATCATCTTTTTCATCCAATGAGCTCATAGTTTCATCGATTTCTTCTTCCATACACTCCTGCAAAATATTAGTCTCTTCTTGGACAACAGAGAAGTCCTCAATATATAGATTAATATAAGCATTAGAACAATAATCATAACAATATTTAAGTATAGCAAAATTTTAAGATTTGTAAAGAGTAGCATCATATTTTTCTATCAAAGAAGCAATTTCATAAGCACCCTTAAAAGCAATAAATTCTTCAATTTGTTCAACATCATGGTAATTATAAACACCCTTCGCATAAGAAGAAAAGATCCCATTATCACTAAACTCACATTGGTAGTGAAGGTGTTTCTTAGGGTCCTCAGAACAACAAGTAAAATCATATAATTCACGTAAATTCCAAGCATAGCATTGCATAGTATTAATTCGATGCAGTAAAAGTTTCCCTTTTTGAGATAAGCAGTGTCGCACAAAATAAGCATGCTCATTTAATGATTTTCACTCAACTAAGCTAGTTGGGTTTTCATCACGAGCACATAGGGATCGAAGATGATCCAAGTAGAAAGCTTCAGCGCTATGATAGATTTTGGGTGGTTCTTCAACCATTGGTTTAGCAGGTACAAGTATTATTTTTGGTATTTTGCGTTTCCTACCCATAAGTAAAGATAGAAAAGATCACAAAATAAAAATTACTTAGTGAGAAAGCAAACAAGCAGACACGAGAATATTCACCCCACGCTATTGCTCCCCGGCAACGGCGCCAAAAAGGTCCTGATAACCCACAAGTATAGGGGATCATTTGTAGTCTATAAATAAGAGTGTTGAACCCAATGAGGAGCTAAAGGTAGAACAAATATTCCCTCAAGTTCTATAGACCACCGATACAACTCTACGCACGCTTAACATTTTCTTTACCTAGAACAAGAATAAAACTAGAAGTACTTTGTAGGTGTGGATAGGTTTGCAAGATAATAAAGAACGTGGAAATAAAATTTAGGTGCTATTTAAATAAAGAAACAATTAAGTTTAGTAAAAAGAGTGTGGATTTGTGGTGGTAGGATTTGCGGAATTGTCCCTTAGCAATTGACTACGTTACTAGACCGATAGCAAGTTTTTATGTGGGAGGGGCCTCTGCTAGCATGTCCTCCCTTACTAGGAATTCTATGCACTTATGATTGGAACTATTAGCAAGCATCCGCAACTACTAATGCTCATTAAGGTAAAAACCAACCATAGCATTAAGATATACATTGGTCCCCCTTCAATCCCGTATGTATCAATTTCTATGTTTAGGCTGAAGGTGCTATCACCCTTGCCTTCCAATGCATAGTCCTATCAACATACAACTAACCCTATGGTGTGATCCACACGCACACTCATATGATGGGCACCAAAGGACAACAACATACCCATAAGCAAATTAAGCCAACCATAGCAATTCACCAATTACCGATAGGACAACAAAAATCTACTCAGACATCATAGGACGGCAAAACATCATTGGATAATAGTATGAAGCAGAAAGCACCATGTTCAAGTAGAGGGTAGAGCAGGTTGCGGGAGAGTGGACCGCTGAATATAGATGGGGGAAGGTGATGGAGTTGTTGGTGAAGATGACAAAGTTGTTGGAGTAGATCGCTGATACGTCTCCAACGTATCTACTTTTCCTAATGCTTTTCCTCTTGTTTTGGACTCTAATTTGCATGATTTGAATGAAACTAACCCCGAACTGTTGTTGTTTTCAGCAGAACTACCATGGTGTTGTTTCTTGTGCAGAAATAAAAGTTCTCAGAATGGAACGAAACTTTGCAAGGAATTTTTATATAATAAATAAGAATTTCTGGAGCCAAGACCTACCGGAGAGGGGCACCTGGGTGGGCACAACCCACGAGGGCGTGCCCCCCTATCCTGGCGCGCCCAGGTGGATTGTCCCCACCTGGTGGCCCCTCTGACCCTGAAACCAACGCTATAAAATCCTATTTTTCTAGAAAAAAAATAAGGAAGAAAGAATTATCGCGATCCACGAGACGGATCCGCCGTCACCTCCTGTTCTTCATCGGGAGGCCAGATCTGGAGTCCGTTTGGGGATCCGGAGAGGGGGATATTCGTTCTTCATCATCACCAACCCTTCTCCATCGCTAATTCCATGATGCTCCCCACCGGGAGTGAGTAATTCCTCCGTAGGCTCACTGGTCAGTGAGGAGTTGGATGAGATTCATCATGTAATCGAGTTAGTTTTGTTAGGGATTGATCCCTAGTATCCACTATGTTCTTAGCTTGATGTTGCTATGACTTTGCTATGCTTAATGCTTGTCACTTTGGGCTCGGGTGCCATGAAATCATATCTGAACCATTTATGTTATCATCATTATATCCATGTTTTAGATCCGATCTTGCAAGTTATAGTCACCTACTACGTGTTATGATCCGGCAACCCCAGAGTGACAATAGTCACGACCACTCCTGGTGATGATCGTAGTTTGAGGAGTTCATGTATTCACTATGTGCTAATTCTTTGTTCCAGTTCTCCATTAAAAGGAGGCCTTAATATCCCTTAGTTTCCAATATGGACCCCGCTGCCACGGGAGGGTAGGACAAAAGATGTCATGCAAGTTCTTTCCATAAGCATGTATGACTATTTACGGAATACATGCCTACATTATATTGACGAACTGGAGCTAGTGCCGTATCGCCCTTGGTTATAACTGTCTCATGATGAATATCATCCAAAAAGTCACCGATCCAATGCCTACGAATTTATCTTATATTGTTCTTGCTAAGTTACTACTGCTATCGTCACCATTACACTTACTACAAAATTACCTGTCCAACAGCCAATCATCATAATTTTTCAATATATTATTTAATAATTCTTCAGCCTGTCCAACAGCCAATCATCATAATTTTTCAATATATTATTTAATAAGTCTTCAGCTTGTCCAATAGTTCGTTCCCTGAAAACACAACCGGCATAACTATCTAGGAAATCCCTAGAAGCATCGGTTAGTCCATTATAGAAGATATCAAGTATTTCATTTTTCTTAAGAGGATGATCAGGCAAAGCATTAAGTAACTCGCAAAGCCTCCCCCAAGCTTGTGGGAGACTCTCTTCTTTAGTTTGCACAAAGTTAAATATTTCTTGTAAAGCAGCTTGTTTCTTATGAGGAGGGAAATATTTTTCAGAGAAATAATAAATCATATCCTGGGGACTACGCACACAACAAGGAGTAAGAGTATTGTACCAAGCGTTAGCATCACCCTTTAATGAGAACGGAAATAATTTGAGAATAAAGTAATAGAGAGTTTTCTCATCATGAGTAAAAAGGGTGGCTATATCATTCAGCTTAGTAAGGTGTGCCACAACAGTTTCAGTTTCATAACCATGGAAAGGATCAGATTCAACCAAAGTTATTAACTCTGGGTCGGCAGAGAATTCATAATCCTTATCATCAATAAAGATAGGTGAAGTAGCAAACTTAGGATCACATTTCATTTTAGCATTCAGAGATTTTTCTTTATACTTGCATAGTAATTTCTCTAGATCATCTCTATCCCTACAAGCAAGAATATCTCTAGTTGTCTCCTCATTCATAACATAACCTTCCGGTACCTTAGGCAATTCATATCTAGGAAGGCTAGTTCTAGCAGGTGTTTCAGGAGTTTCAGTTTCAAGCTCATCATCAGATTCTCAACAACATCATGTTGTATTACTCTAGCAATTTGTTCATCAAGAAATTCACCAAGTGGCACATCATCATTATCAAGCAAGGTACTAGCATCATCATAAGCATTATCCATAGCAGAAGTAACATCACCAATAACTTGCGACATATTAGAATTGATAGCATGTGGTGGTGTTGCAAGTTTACTCATAACATAAGGTGAATCTAAAGCAGAACCGGATGGCAGTTCCTTACCTCCCCTCGTCTTTGAGGGAAATATTTTAGTCTTAGCATCCTTCATATTATTCATAGTGATAAATTGATAATAATCCCAAGTGACTCAACAAATATAGCTATGCTCCCCGGCAACGACGCCAGAGAATGGTCTTGATAACCCACAAGTATAGGGGATCGCAACAGTTTTCGAGGGTAGAGTATTCAACCCAAATTTATGAGTTGTTGAAAGTGCATTATATCGACTAGAGGGGCGGGGGTGAATAGGCGATTTTATGAATTCTTCACTGAGGAATTTGCAGGTGAGGAAATTCCTTAGCGAAGAACTACTTGCAGCGGAATAAGTACTTATAAGTAAACATAACAGAACACAAGCATGGTCATCATGATGAGATGAAGACAAGCACAGAGTACAGAAAGCGTAAACACAAGATAACACAAGATGAAGACAACAGACTGAAGAAATTAAACTGAGGAAATTGAGAAAGTCTTCAGTCAAAGTCTTCAAACAGATATGAGCAAGTGCACAACACAGTAATGAGGAAATGAAAGAGTTGAGGAAATAGAACCAGTAAGCTTGGTGAAGACAATGATTTGGTAGACTAGTTCCAACTACTGTCTCAGTTGTACGTCTGGTTGGAGCGGCTAGGTATTTAAACCTGAGGACACATAGTCCTCACCGTATTCTCCTTGAGCTAAGGTCACACAGACCTCGCCCAATCACTCGTGGTAAGTCTTCAGGTGACTTCCAAACCTTCACAAACTCGGTCACTCAGCGATCCACAATTCCTCTTGGATGCTCTAGACCATGACGCCTAACCGTCTGGAAGAAGCACAATCTTCAAAGATAACAAGCGTCAGATTCACACTGGATCAATCTCTTCAGTGATGCAATCACTTTGGGTTTGTAGGTTTTTGGGTTTGGGTTTTCCTCACTTGATGATTTTCGCTCACAGTCCTCGGAGGATGGGATACTCTCAAATGACAAGTGTCAGTTTCTCTCGGAGCAGCCAACCAGCTAGTGGTTGTAGGGGGGCGGCTATTTATAGCCTAGGGACCAGCCCGACATGATAAGACATAAATGCCCTTCAATGATATGACCGTTAGGTGGGTAGATATTTTGGGACAGCTGGCGCATAGCACAGCAACGGTCGGATATTTGAGGCTCAAATTCCTCAGGGCTATCATATTCCTCATTGTTTAGGCAATCCGCACTGGCGAATTCCTAACTCCTCAGTCAGAACAAATTCCTCAGAGACCAGAAGAACTTCATCTCTGTTATTGAAGAAATTTGACTGAACTATATGAGATTTCCAATGGCTTCACTCGAAGGGATTGGTAGGTGTAGGATTTTGAGTTGAGCATCACTTGGAAATTTTTCCCTAGTATTTCCTCGATCCCTTTAATAGTAATGTGTTTCCTATGACTCAAGAAAGAGAAAATGAAACTACGAAAACAAAGGTCTTCACGCTTCATGTTCCTCGAATGAATACATAGTCTTCAAGATCACACCAATTTCTTCACTTTAAAAGTCTTCAGAAAGTCTTCAGAAATCCAAAGTCTTCAATCGAAGAATTTCATTTTTAGGGTCGAATTTTCTCTGTAAATATCAAACTCCTCATAGACTTATAGACCTGTGTACACTCATAAACACATTAGTCCCTTAAGCTATTAGTCTTCAATACACCAAAATCACTAAGGGGCACTAGATGCACTTACAATCTCCCCCTTTTTGGTGATTGATGACAATATAGGTTAAGTTTTCAATGGGGATAAACATATGAAGTGTAAGTACTGAGACTGAGGAATTTGATTGCAAGATATAGAAGAACTCCCCCTGAAGATGTGCATAGTGAGGAATTTGCTTTTGAAGCAATGCACACTTGAAGAGTAGAATCATGGAGACCCCCCCTATATCTTGGAATTCACACATGGATTTAACATATAATATGAAGAATTTAAAATGCATGATGAAATATGGTGACTGATAAAATTCAGCATGTGCGCATAAACATTAATGAGGAATAAGCATGCAGAAAATCTCAGCAAAAGTATTAGGCCACCATAGAGTTTAAGTTTACAACTCGATCCAGCAAAGTCATCAGAAGAACGAGAGTTGTAACTTAGCAAAAAAAATGCCCATATAGGAAGACCTGCTTGAAGACTAACTCAAATTTCTCCCCCTTTGTCATCGAATGACCAAAAGGATTGAAAATGAGGACTAACGCCCCTGAAGAATATCAAGTTGATGAAGGAGCTCCGGCGTTGTTGGGGTTGTTTGTTGTTGTAGGGCCTACTGCAGTGTCGTCCAAGTCTTCATACTTGTCGGTGTCGTGTGATGAGGAATAGGAGCTAGCCACCACGGAAGGAACCTTGACCTTCATGTATTTCTTCGGTGGGGGTGCAGACCAGTCAAAATCCTCCTTGAGACCCATTTTCTTTAGATCTTCTTCACCATATACATGTGACAGAATAGCGCGGGTGCGACCGAAGATTTCATGGAGGTAGTAATGGTTTTTCTTCACTGCATTATGTGTAGCAGTCATGTTGTGAAGAATAGAACCAAACTGACGCTTAACCCATTTATGGTTTCGATCCACCTTTGGTGAAGACTAAGAAGCATCTCACGGTCAGTCATCACTCGAGGAGCAGTGGCTTGAAGATTTGGCTTGGATGCATTAGCAGTAGAATCATGAGTGGCAGAGTCATCATTGGTGGAATAAGATGCAGCTTTGCGAAATTGACCATCCAATGGACGAATGCCTTCATCTATAACAGCAGTGGCCTTGCCCTTTTCATCAGCTGAGGAAAATGTCCTTTTGAGGACTTCAATGGGGGGCAAGTAGCTGCAATGGTTTAGAGTGTCGGCCTTGTAATTGAGTGAAGACCTTGTTCTGATGAATCTCATAATCCGAGGTGCGTAAGGCTTCAACTCAAACCGAGAGAGTGCAAGATTTGCCAGAGTCCTCATGAAGAAATCATGATAGTTGACAGGAATGCCATGCATGATATTGAACAGCAGATTCTTCATGATGCCTACAACTTCTTCATCATTCAAGTCGTGGCCTTTGATTGGACTCATAGTCTTCGTCAGAATGCGATAGACGGTTCTTGGTACATACATCAATTCCTTCATGAGGAATTTGGTCCTTGGAGCTTGACCTGACTTTAGAGGCTTCATAAGCACTTGCATGTAATGAGCAGTGAGTTCTGGATCCTGGTACAGGCAGCGAGCTCCTTCAATGGGTGGACTAATGGGCAGGGCGTGAAGTAATTTAGAGGCCGGTGCCTTATAGTGAGTGTTTTCAGTTATCCAGTCCAACACCCAAGAGTTGATATCATCAACATCGCCTGTGATGTGCAAGGTTGCATAGAATTGAACAATGAGTCCTTCATTCCAATCGCAAATATCCGTGCAAAAGTTGAGGAGGCCTGAGTCACGAAGCACACTGAGAACTGGAGTAAAACAAGGCATGGACTCCATGTCGACGTGAGGAATGTGCTCGTGGTCGAAGACTTTGTCCTTGTTCAAGAGCAGTGAAGAATAAAAGTTTGCTTGGCTGGCAGTCCAGAAGCGCTTCCTTCTAAGACGAGCAGAGTCATAAGGATTATAATCAGTGAAGAACACATGCTCGCCGAAGAAGTCTTCAGCCTTGAATTTTTGTTTCTTCGAGAATGGATCCTTTGGCTTGGCCTGAGGAGTATCAGTCAATTGCATCACCACCTCAGGAATCGCAATCTCAGGTTCCACAGACTGAGGAATTTCAGGCTCTTCTTCAGTGGCAGCCTGGGTATTCAATTCTTCATTTACATTTTCTTCAGCACTAGTGGATGGAATATCTTCATGGACAGACGGGCTTGCACGAGGTTCATCAGATCCCATCTGTATTTCAGTGTTGACGGGGGACTGAGGAATTTGTTGAAGTGGTGTGAACAGAGGAGAGTTGGGGTGCTGACTTTCCCAAAAGTCATCATTCAGCACTGGTGTTGTACACCCAATGTCCACACCTTCATCTTCACTCTTTTCTTCAACGCCGGCCTCTTCAAAGAAGTTGAATCGAGGCATAGGCGATGAAACTATTGGGGTTGAAGGGATTGCATCCGCTTCAATTTGTTCATCCAACTGCTCTGACGAAGCAGCAGAAGGAATCTCTTCATCTGATTCACTTGGAATCACATATTCTTCATCAAAAGGAACAAGGTCCTTTGATGGCATGGATGAGACTGGAATGGCATCAATTGGATTTGCAAAAGAGCTGGTCAATGGCTTCATCTTCTTCAGAGCTGAAGAGTCTGATGAAGTTGATGCCTTCCTTTTCTTCACAGCTGCACGCTCTGCAGCCTTGGTCTTCTTCACATCTGATGCAGACGGAAGGATTGGAGTTGGAGTAGGAGCAGGAGGAGCAGAGGAATTTGGTTCAATTTCTTCAGGCACAACTGATGTAGTTGCCCTGATTTCTTCATTTTCTTCAGGCACAGCGGTTGAAGCTTCAGCTGTCCTGGCAATTTCTTCAGGCGCAACACTAGAGGTTGCCCTGGCAATTTCATCAGCGGCTGGAATGCAGTCATCAGCCCTGGTACTTTGAGTTTCTTCAGCAGCCTGAATGTCATCAGCGGTGCTGGCATTTTCTTCAGTCGGCTGAGTAGATGCTTCAGCCTGAGGATTTTCTTGTTGCATTGGAGCTGCAACATTGGAAGTGAACTTATCAGTCAATTTCAAAAATCTGACTTTGGCTCCAAGCCAGTCAGCACGGTATACGTCAAATTCATCACTGAGTTTCTTGATCTCAGATTGAATAGTGACAAGTTCTTCAGTTGTCATAGAGTCAATGTTTTTCTTCAGGAAGCGCTCCTTCTTGTACCGCGCTTTCTTGATTTGCGTGGCCTTTTCGAATTTCCAGTTTTCTTATTGGATGAAGGCAGTCAGCATATGACTTTGGCCAGGAGTCAGCTTGAAATCAGACATATGAGTGTTGGGGTCCTTGTGCCAGAGATCAATGTAATCGAGGATCAACTTGGGATAAAAAAGAAGAGACACATTTGTGCCTTTGGCTCTAGTGGCCTTGAGTTGCCTGTCTCTGATGACTTCGGCAAGTTCCTCATCATCAGGTTCGTCTTCATCAGACGGCACTTGGAAGGCGACCTGCTTCTTGTGAGGACTTGGACGAGAGCCTCGTCCAGTAGTGGCCTTTGTCTTCAGCAGAGAGGGTCCAGTTGAAGAATTTGGTGCAGCCGAGGAACTAGCAGAAGCTCCTAAGGCAATAGAGATGCATGTTGTCCTTTGGCACGTGGCGAGATGCACATGTGCTGAGGATTTGGACGGAGCAGCCGAGGACTTTCGCGGAGGAGTTGAGGACTTTGGAGGAGCTGGAGCAGCTTGAGGAGTTGGCCATGAGGGCTTTGAAGAATCTGGCCGTGAGGGCATTGAGGATGAAGCACTTGGCTTATGAGCAGGCTTCTTTGCCATGGCCTTCTTCGGCTTGCTTGCAGAGGCCTCAACAGTGGCAGCAGCAGCAACAGAGTCTTCATTGAATTTCCTCACTTCTTCTCTTGCCTGCTTGGCTAACTTGGCCTGGCGCTTGGCCCATTCGTCAGGATAGTCCTCACCGCGGTTGAGGCTGGTGGGATCTGCCACTTGGCCTGGTGCCAACGGAGGTCTTGGGCATGGAGGATTTAGAGCGAGTTTCTTCATGTACTTGGGAGTGACATACCTGTACTCCCTCCACTCCCTTGCCCATCTCCTCTCTATTCTTTGAATGCACACCTTGCACTAATTTTTGTCCTCTTTGCCAAACTTGGCCTCATTAGGAGTGCAATAATCCTTGTATATGTCATCAGGGATCTCAAAGGCAGTATTGACCTCAGGCCTCTTTCCTCCTTTCAGTGGCTTCTTTCCATCAGCCATTTTCTTCAGCTGAGGAATATGAACAACTGAATTTTCTGAAGAGGTGTGCAACTTTTCTTCGAGGAACGCTGCAAATGATTTAAGTTGATGAGAACCTAGTGATTCAGTAGCGGACATGTGTACCTATGAACAGAGTATAGTTGCGAGGAATTTGGAGGGGTCATATGCGTTCTCAGAAGGTTTTTCAAAAAGAACAAGTTTGAGGAATTTGACCAGATGAGTCTTGAAGCATTTCACTAAGCGTTCTTTGTCTTAGGTTCCAGAGTTGTACAGACAAAAAGTCCACACAATTGAGAAATCACGAAGAAAAATATTGCTTAGAGAAACGAATCAAGATTAGATGACATGAGAGGTGCTTTAGTGTGTGAGGATTTGAAGAAAAAACACCTTTGAAGATTTTGTAGAAATCATTTGAATCAATGAGGGCAGTAAAAGTAACTTTTAATTACCCTGGACAAAGAACACGAAGAACTGGGAAGTGTAGATGTGAAGTTCGTCAGGTCAGATCTTCCACGCCCTAACTCGGCAGAGGAAGACATCTACGGCGGCGGCGGAGTGAAGAAATCCGTAGCTGGCGCGAGTACGACGTCGACGAGGTCGAGGCAGTGAAGCTCTTCCTCACCGGCGATGATGGAGTAGCAGTGGTGCTAGGGTTTGAGAAGCTCGAGCTGGAGTGAGGTCGAGCGGAGTAAAAGAGAAGTGAGGAAGGGGAGGGGTATTTATAGCCACGGTGAAAAACTGTTCGCCCGAAGATATTGGACAAACGTGCCCCTGACCTTTCTCATTCGCTTGACATGTGTCACCCACGTACTGAGAGGTGGCGCTCGTGTGAGATCGTGGGTGAATAGAGAAGTGTCCATGTGAGATGCGGAACTGTTTGAGCGGCAAAGCCAAAAATTTAGATAAGATAAGTTAAAAGTTCCGTTCATAAATTCTTCAGCTGACAAGGACACAGTGAAGATTTTGAACGAGTTTAAAATAGAACGCACATGAAGAATTTGTGAATAGATTGGGTTACGTTTAGCATAGAGGGGGAAGGGTCCGATCACATTCACTAAGCAGAAAAAGCAACTTGAAGAAATAGCAATAAGTGAATGTTGTACAGGATATAAACTCATATATATATATATATATATATATATATATATATATATAGCCAATGAAGAAAAAGGACGGAAATAGTGAAGACATTGCAAAGTTGAAGAAAATGAACAACTGAGGAATTTCAAAAACTGAGGAAAAACTCAAATTGAAGATTTTCAACTTTTGGTGGTGGCGTGACCCATCATATAAGAATGATGATTTCAGACACCACGTACAACTGCCGTAGGGCTCTGAGAATCAAAGTCTTCATTAATTTCTTCACACTTAGAGTGTTAGTCTTCATTGATTGAAGAAAAACGTTTCTTCATGTGTTGCACATCTAAGTCATCAATTTTGCATAAGTGTTAGGATGAGTGTCCTTTTCAAAGAAAATTTGAAGATTCTAAGATATTTAGCTCACACCGCAACTTGCTAAATCTCTTCTCATCCAAGGGCTTTGTGAAGATATCGGCTAGCTGTTCTTCCGTCTTCACATGCTCAATAGAAATGTCGCCCTTCAACACATGATCACGAAGAAAATGATAACGAATCTGAATGTGCTTTGTCTTCGAGTGTTGAACTAAGTTGTGAGCAATCTTGATGGCACTCTCATTGTCACAGAAGAGAGGCACATTCTTCACATTGACGCCGTAGTCCTTGAGAGTTTGCTTCATCCATAGACAATTGAGCACAGCAAGAATTAGCAGCAATGTACTCAGCTTCAGCAGTAGACAGTGATACGCAGTTCTGTCTCTTCGAGGACCAACAGACCAAAGATCTTCCGAGGAAATGACATGTGCTAGATGTTGACTTGCGGTCCACACGATCACCAGCATAGTCATAGTCTGAATATCCAATGAGATCAAAAGCCGATCCCTAGGGGTACCATAATCCAAGTGTTGGTGTGTGAGCTAGATATTGAAGAATATGCTTCACAGCCTTATGATGTGATTCCTTCGGTGTAGCTTGAAATCAGGCACACATGCAAACACTAAGCATAATGTCTGACCTAGATGCACATAGGTACAATAAAGAACCAATCATGGAATGGTATACCTTTTGATCGAAGTCAATACGATTTTCATCAGTGCATAGATGGCCATTTGTGGGCATTAGAATTTTGACGCCTTTGCAATCTTGCATGCCGAATTTCCTAAATACGTCCTTGAGGTATTTCTCCTGAGATATGGATATGCCATCGCGCTGTTGACGAATTTGAAGACCTAAGAAGAATTTCAATTCTCCCATCATAGACATTTCATATTCCTCTCTAATCATATAACCAAATTCGTCAGTGTAACATTGGTCAGTACATCCAAAGATAATATCATCAACATATATTTGGCACACAAACAATTCACCATCATAGGATTTAGTGAAAAGGGTAGGATCGAGTGAACCGGGTTTGAAGCCTTTCTTCATGAGGAATTCCTTCAATGTATCATACCACGCCCGAGGGGCCTGCTTGAGGCCATAGAGGGCCTTATTGAGTCTGAAAACTTTGTCAGGATGCTTTGGATCTTCAAAACCTGGGGGTTGAGCAACATATACTTCTTCCTCAAGCTTACCATTGAGGAATGCACTTTTCACATCCATTTTATATAAAGTGATATCATGATGGTTAGCATAAGCAAGTAATATGCGAATAGCCTCAAGTCTAGCAACAGTGCAAAAGTTTCATCAAAATCAATTCCTTCAACCTGTGTGTAGCCTTGAGCTACAAGTCGTGCCTTATTCCTCACCACAAGGCCATTTTCATCTTGCTTGTTGCGGTAGATCCACTTTGTGCCAATGATATTGTGCTTGCTAGGATCTGGACGTTTAACCAGTTCCCAGACGTTGTTGAGCTTGAACTGATGTAATTCTTCTTGCATAGCTTGGATCCAGTCAGGCTCCAGAAATGCTTCATCTACCTTAGCGGGCTCTGTGGTAGAGACAAAAGCAAAGTGCCCACAAAAGTTAGATAAATGTGAAGCTCTTGAGCGTGTGAGAGGACCTGGTGCTTCAATGTCATCGATGATTTTCTCAATCTCCACTTCATTTGCCACGCGAGGATGAGCGGGTTGTCGTCGAGGACTTTGATCAGTATTTTCTTCAGGTGCATTAGCTCGACATTCTTCACATTCCGGAATGAATTCTTCAGCAGTTTCTTCGGTAGGAATGACATCCTCAGTAGCCTTGAACTTGATAGTTTCCTCAGGTGCTGGTTCATCTTTCACAGAAGGTAGGTGCTCTCTTTGCAAGCCATTAGTTTCATCGACCCGCACATCTACAGTTTCAACAACTTTGTGGCGAACGTTGTTGAAGACTCTGTAGGTGTGCGAGTCCTTTCCTTAACCAAGCATAAAACCTTCATGTGCTTTCAGTGCAAATTTAGAGTTGTGATGAGGATCTCTAATCCAACATTTAGCACCGAAGACTTTGAAATAACTCACATTGGGTTTCTTGTCAGTGAGGAGTTCATAAGCAGTCTTCTTGAAGACACTACAAAAAAGAGACATATCCGTGACATTTTGGGCCGAACGAATTTTTTTCCTGTCATACATATGACACTTCTAGGACGATAATTGTGACAAAACCCGGTATCATCATAGATGTGGTGGGCTCCTACTTCTATGACAAAAAATCATGACAGAAAATGGGCTTTTCGTCCTGGGCGGGCCGGAGACGCAGCTACATGACATTCTTTGGGCCATCCATGACGGAAAAAACCGTGGTAGCAGCGAGGGGGAGGAAAATTTCGGGGAGTTCCCGGTTACGGTGGGAGGTTGGGGGCTGAGCGATGCGCGTTTCTCTCGTACACGTACGCGCGTGTGTGCGAGGCGTTGGCTCTAACTGAACCCGAGCGAGGCGTTGGGCTCTAACTGAACCTGAGCGATTACATTGCAGGCTACGTGTTACTGAACCCGAGCGATCGATCAATGGCTATTAACTGAACCCGATCGAGCGATTCCTTCGCTACTACTGCTAACTGAAGTCGATCGATTGGATGAACAATGAGCATTGCGGGGGGTTGGATGAACAGTGAGTGGTGGCGTTGCCTCTGGATGAACATGACCCCGTGGTGTGGAGGGCTGGATGAACAGTAGACGGTGGAGGGGTGCCCGTGGAGGGGTGGTTGAATAGGACCCTGTGGTGTGGAGGGCTGGTTGAACAGTAGACGGTCGGAGGGGTGCCCGTGGAGGGGTGGTTGAACGATGGCCGGTGGAGTAAGCGCGGTGGAGGCTGGATGAACAGGAGCCCGTGGAGGTTGGAGGAGGTCGACGGTAGCCCGTGGAGGCTGGAGGAGGTCGACGGTGGAGATGAACAGTATCCCGTGGAGTCCTGTTTTGCGGTACGCCACACCCCTCCCGATGAACAGGACCCCCGTTTCGACCGTAGGAGGTCTATTTCGTCCGTTTTGCGGTACACCACACCCCTCCCGATCAACAGGACCCCTGTTTTGACCGTAGGAGGTCCGTTTCCTCCGTTTTGCGGTACGCCACACCCCTCCCGATCAACAGGACCCCGTCCCGAATGTAGGAGGTCCGTTTCCTCCGTTTTGCGGTACGCCAGGCCTCATTTCCATCGCCTGTTCCGTCCAAGCCCTCCAGATGAACACGACCACGCATTCCGTTCCGACCCAGCCGGTTGGCTCCCACGCGTTCCGTTGCCTCCCGATGAACACGACACATTCCGTTGCCTCCCCATGAACACGACGCATTCCCTTGCCTCCCCTTGAACACGAGGCATTCCGTTGCCTCCCCATGAACACGACGACGACGTTGTTTCTCCGTTTCGACCCAGCCATGTACACGAGCCCTGGTCATACATATGCGCAAGTAGGCGTTCGAGTCCCCGCCCGTATGTACACATACGTGGCCCTATTTTCTTTCTTGCACCATGGCCGTTGTACGTACGTGTACATGCTACGTGTGCGCCTCTACTACGACACGTACGCGCCTCTACTACGACACGTGCGCGCCTCTACATCCACCAGTATATATGTACGTACACGTTCACGACTAGAATGACAACGTTACGTACGCTTCGACCAGGTGGGTCCCGACTGTCAGGCACTTCCTTGCGTGCAAAGATGTAGCTGGTGGGTCCGTGATCGTGGGGTGAATCGTTTTTGCGGACGCACTTCCTTGCGTCGAAGATGTAGCTGGTGGGTGCGGCAATGAGGGCGAATCATTTTTTTTGCCCGGACGCACTTCCTTGCATGCGAAGATGTAGCTGGTGGGTCCCAACAGTCAGGGGGAAATGTTTTTTCACGAAATACGGTGGCCCGTCCGGTGGGTCCCCGCTGTCAGGTGGAGGAATCATTATTTTGCACGTAATAAGGAGGCACTTCCTTGCTGCAGCCGTGGACCCAGCTGTCAGCCTCTCCATGTATAGTCCACGTCCGATGGAAGTCGTTCCTTGACCATGTTGACCACGCCGCACCGAGAGCACCACGGTGGTGGACGACAACGAGGACTAGGAAGGGGACGACTCGGATCCGGGGAAGACGCAGCAATGGATGCCCACACGAAGAGGAGTACGAGGGTTCACTGGTTCGGCTGCGGTGTGAGGCTGCTGTCGCCGCAGAATAACAGGGGGTGTGGGTGAGTAGAGGGATGGCCTGACAAGCGGTGGGAGTAGCAGGGGCGGTGAGGCCTCCGCGGCATCATAGCTAGCCATGGGAGGCAGGAGCACGCGGCACGACCGACGCTGGTTTGGGCGGTTGGAGCAAGAAGACCCAAGGTTGAAGAAGCACTACGGTCGTTGGATGAACATCGTACGGTAACAGGAGCTAGAATCGTTCATATTGACTAAGTTGACAAAGCCCTCCGTCCCCGTCAACTTGGTAGGCCCACAAGTCAGACTCCCACTATGCTGGGTTCCAGCTAGCAGGGGGAATATTCATTTTTTTGTGCATAATAAGGAGGCACTTCCTTGCGTGCGAAGATAGCTAGTGGGTCCGACATGTCAGCGGGGGGCATGTTATTTTCACGAAATCTGAGAGGCCCTTCCGGTGGGTCCCGGATGTCAGGTGGAGAAATCATTATTTTGCTGGCGTAATAAGGAGGCATTTCCTTGTGTGCGTCCGTGGACCCAAATTGTCACCTCTCCACGCATGATCTACTTGCGATGGTGTCATTCGTTGACCACGCCGCCGAGCGCATCCAAGGTGGTGGGCGATGGTGAGGCCCCAGACGAACGAGCCGGAGATGGAAAGACGGGAGTAGAGTCGCGGCGGAGAGGTGTACGAGGTTAACTGGTTCTAGTGCGGTGTGGTTCGGCAATCGGTGGAGAAGAACAGAGGTGTGGAGGGGTGGAGGGATGGCCTGGCCAGCGGTGGAGTAGCGCTTCATAGCTAAGCGTGCATAAGCAGTAGCTGCTAGCAGGAGGCGGGAGGTGGTCGGCGGCGCTGGAGGAAGAAGACGAGAGATTGAAGATGGATGCCGGTTGTTGGATGTAAATCCAACGGCTAACATGTCAGAATCATTTGTTGACTAAATTGACAACGACTTGCATTGGCTTCGACCTATTGGCCCACATTTTAGCCTCAAAAAATGTGGCACGTATTCAACCCATTTTTTTAGAATTTACAGTCTTTTTTTTGCGCGGTAGAATTTACAGTCAATTTGATCTTTTTTGAATTACAGCCATTAGCTGGGCTGGGTGAACAAATAATGTAGCGTCCATGCGGCCCATTTATTTTATTTCCTAAAAAATTACAGGCCATTTGCACTTTCTCGAAATACACGATTTTGCTGGGCTGATTCTAATTATAATGTTGGGTTGGGCCAAGAATGTTATCAAAAAATAAAAAGGGGCTGAGCATTTTGTTATAAATATATTTACATAATAAGTGATATTATTACATTTGTCCTTAAATCTTACCAAGCTTTTGTACACAATCACTAGGATTTTCTTGCCAAAACAATCGAGGATTTTATTTGTTAAGAAATTATTATTATAAGTTAATAAGATGTGGGATATTGTTTTCTTGCATATGTAAGTATCTGTTAAATATATGATGACAATAAAAATAATATATAATAACATATAAAATAATTTAAATATATATAATATAGTTCGAAGGGAAACATAAGTTGGACCTGGTGTTCCTATTCTATATAGAAAAATAGAACAGACCTGTGCGTTTTCTTCAAAAAATACATAAATTGGGCTGCCAAAAATAAAACCTCTGATGGGAGGTCCATAGGCCTATTTGTATTTTCCTATGACCGGGCTATGGACCTCCCATCCGAGGTCATGGGCTACGCATGTTAAAAATGAAAGCCTAGACTGGGCAGCCCAAAACCACGTCCAACACTTGCCAAAACTTCGTCCCTCATTTTCTCTGTGTTTCGCACACTCGACATTGTGTGGGCATTTTGACTGTGCATCATATGAAGATGCACTACTAGGGAAAACCCTAGTAGTAGCGCAGGTTTTGAGGCTATCAGCAGTGCAGGCACCCGCGCTACGAATAAGGCGCTACAGCTAACCGTTAGTACTAGCGCTGTCTGTACCCGCGCTACTACTATTGACTATATCAGCAGCGCATTTCCTGAATGCGCTACTATTAGTTAGCTGTAGCGATTTCCTGCTCCCGCGCTACTGTTATATCTTCCACCATTTCCTCATTCCAGCTTCAGTAAACTGTAATTTTCAGATACTAGTTCTACTAGATATCAATTTCATAAAGCATTATAGGTACTAGGTAGTTCTCCCTCGGTTCCAAATTACCCGTCGTGGTTTTAAACTAAAACCACGACGGGTAATTTGGAACAGAGGAAGTACTAGATTACAATTTCATATATACTCAACATGCATCCTCAAGCAGTACAAGGTGACATCGACTACGATCATCATATTTAGTTCTAGATGATATCAACGACGATCATCATATATAGTTCTACATGATATCGATGACGATCATCATATGTAGTTCCAGATGATATAGCCACACATATGTAGTTCTAGATGATATCGACGACGATCATCATCCTCAAGCCTAGGCGGTGGGTGTTCCTGATAGTAATTAGGATGGCTTGTCCAACACGAAGATTCTTGCCAACGAGGAATCTCTTCCACCCAACCGAGTTTAAGTGTGTGCGACCGTCTGTGTCCATGCGGTAAGTACAGGTGGTGACGGAGCCCCTTGCGGTAAGGCGTAGTCCGGTGAGCCTTCTTCATCGTGCTCGATACCACAACTCACAGATAGGTTCTTTGGCAATTTCTGAATAGGAAAAACATATCAATTAATAAATAGCCTCACACATACTCTTGCAAATATATTTCTATTAAGTCTAGATTTCTACACTATCAAAAGACACAGTACTACGCATTTGTACTAATTAATCATGAATTCTACTAAGCATATCATTGGAATCTACACTAAGCATTTCATCGGATTCACTAAGCATATCATCGGATAATTTGCATTTGTAAGTATAACAATAAAGCATATATATATCATCAAATTACTACAGTTAGTACGTATAACATACCATTTCATGCCAATCGACCATGGTACTTGTCAGGCGGGTCACGAATGGCACCCTGACAAAGTCATCACGTGGCGGAATTATGTCCCATAGGTTGCACACCTCGTCCTCGCTCAGCCTCATTCTTTGAGCTACGATGGCTTCATGAAGTGGGTCCTCATTATCTTCATCATCTTTGTCATCTGCATCATCTTCGTCATCTTCATCATCTTCGTCATCTTCGTCATCTTCATCATCTTCCACCAGGTTGAGATAAATGACAACCAGCTTGGGTCTTTCTGCTCTGAAGGAGAAGCTGATCAACTCACCACCAAAGAAGACGCATGCGGGCGAGGAAACGGGCCCATCCATCTCCTCCAATCTGTGACATATTGCGTCCTTTCTCGACCTCCATAGTGTACGGCCCCCCAGGAGCCTCAAATGTCATAGTGTCTCCTGTTAGCTTGTTGAATTCCAACCTCACATTGCATGGGACGATCATGTAAGAAAAGCAAATGACACAATGCAGCAATGCCAACACTAAAAATAAAATAGTTGTTACATTTCATCTAATTTCTTACCGCCAAGATGACTAAAACTTCATTTGGAAGTAGAAGCCGAACAACTTGCTGGGCCAAGGCTCTTTGGCGCACCTTGACTTGCATAGTCGACATAGTGGTGGTGGTGGTGGCGCCATTTTCCTAGAGCAATATGAGCAAAGGATTAACGATTAGATGACAAGGTAACACCTACCAAAGCATTTCGATGGCACCTATTGCCTAAGATAATTGATTAAAAAAAGAAGTGGCAAATTTATCTAAATTGGCACCTACATTTTGCCAAAAAATAACTTATTGCAAAAAAACAAAAGCATCTACCTATCCATGTACAGAAAAAATAACAATAAAATGGTGCATACTAAATCAACTAGCATACTAAATCCACTAGCATACTAAATCAACTAAATGACACAATGTTCTAAATCAACTAAATCAACTAGCCTACTAAATCAACTAAATCAACTAGCCTACTAAATCAACTAAATGAAAATGTTCTAAATCAACTAAATCAACTAGCCTACTAAATCAACTGAATCATATCAACTAAATCAAAATGTTGCATATAAACTAGCCTACTAAATCAAAATGTAGCAGGGAGGAGGGAGAAGGAAGGGCGGCTCGAGGAGGGAGTAGAGAGTATGACGGAGGAGGAAGGCAGAACGAGGAGGGGCCGGCTGGCGGCAAGTGGAGGGAGGACGGAGGAGGAAGGCGGAGCGAGGAGGGGCCGGCCAGCGGCGAGTGGAGGGAGGACGGAGGAGGAGGTCGGTACCGAGTCCAGGGAGGAGGATGAGGTGACGGCGGCGCAGATCGGAGGAGGGGCGACGGGGGAGGACCGGCGGCGCGGGGGGTTGAGGGGGACATCGAGTGAGTGTGTGGATCTTTGATTGCGACTAGTTAACTTAGCAGCAGCGGTTATTGCGTAAATGCGCAAATCACTTTCGACCCATAGCAAGAGCGCTCAGATTAAATCGCCGCTATAACGCCTCGCTCAAGGGCGTCGTGGAAATTTTAGCAAGAGTACGTCTTTGAGTGTGTGCGCCATCGATAAACTTGTTTCAAAGAAGGAGTTTTGTCCACGCGCTCTTCGCTACTTAGCAAATACTGATTTTAAAGAGCGCTGCTGGTAAGATCCTGTGTATAGGCTTTTCCCTAGTAGTGATGTGCTATGGTAGTTCCATTTTCGACCATGAATAAAACTTCTAACATGATGTTAACCCTGTTTGAAAAGGCCGTGTTAATATAAATGCTCTGCCGCTGAAAGTTGCAGTTTCTTATCTGAAACTGAACTTGCAGTTTTTTATCTGAAACTGAAACTTGCAGTTTCATCTCTGAGAATCACATTGTCTGCACTTTTATACTCCTATGAAACTACATTTTTTTAAGTGACAAAAATAGATCTCTAGAATTCATAAAATACATCATATGCTCAATACTGCAAATTTGAAATTCAAAAGACATTCATATCTGAAAGTACTCTCAAAATACACAACACAAAACACAATTCACAACCTGCAAATATTGACAACCCTAAGCTCCTCCTGACAATTCACAACGTGCCCGGCTATTGGGCTAGGGGGCAGCCTCCTATTCCTCAAGGCGGAACAACCGCCCGTGAAACGATGTGAACGTCGAGGGAGACGATGGCGGGGAAGCATCGTCGGGCCAACTGCTTTTCTCCTCTTGCAGTTGGGTTCGGTCAACGAAGACTCCACCGGCTCGCTCTGGCAGGACACCCTCACAAACGGCACCCTGTAGATGCTCGATCCTTCAATCTCTGGTGGATGCTCCATCTGGGATTGATACTCCCACCACCGCTCCCTCACGATCGGATTCGGTGAATCTGTTTGCTCCATGGCCCAGAGGAGCAGCTCTATGTACTCGGCGACTCCCTCCGGGAGTATCGCTGCCTTTTCGCTTCTGCTGAGATATTTGGCCATGGATGTCGCCGTCGCCGCTAGTTGGTCCGTGTTGTCAAACCAAGACTGTATCTCCAACATCCTCGCTAGTTACACTGGGTCGCCTTCTGCGATCCATACATATAAGTAGTACTCCTCCATCGATCTACTTCTCCACAGCACCTTCACTCGCCGGCGGTGGTTTTTGAATGGAAGAGGAGAGGAGCAGCGCTGGTTTTGGATTAGAACGGGAGAGGAGCGGCGCTGGTTTTGGACTGGAACAGGAGAGGAGGGGCGGTGGTTTTGAAATGGAAGAGGAGAGGAGCGGCGCTGGATTTAGATTGGAACAGGAGAGGAGCGACGGTGGTTTAAGAGGAGAAGAGCGGAAGAGCGGCGCTGGTCTTGGAAGTATTTTTTGTTGTTTTGCGTATTTTGGGTCAAAGTTTGACCACGTACTGTATTTGACAAGCAAAATGTGAATGCATGTCACCAAAAATTGTATCGTTTGGTTCGTATCTGAATGTACTTTAAAATTATATTATTTTTGCAACGTATAACATATATTTTATGTGCGAAAATCATGGTTAATTATGACCCAGAATAAAAGGGAGACTGGTTAATGTGGGGTCGCTTTTTTAATTGAAGGTAAATTAATTTTGATTTTGATCCAATCACAGCGCGCCGCCCCTCTCGTCCAATCCTAAATCGCTGCCGCACGCTCCTCTCCGTATTATCCATTGCAAAACCAACTCCTCTCCTCTCCATCATCTCCATTCCAAAACCACTGTCTCGCCTCTCCCTCTTCTGATATTCTCCATTGCAAAACCACCTCCTGTCCTCTCCATCATCTCCATTCCAAAACCACCGTCTCGCCTCTCCCTCTTCTGATCTTCTCCATTGCAAAACCACCTCCTCTCCTCTCCATCATCTCCATTCCAAAACCACCGTCTCGCCTCTCCCTCTTCTCTATTGCAAGACCACCGTCCCTCCTCCCATCTTCCAAAGCTAGCACCGGACCACTCAGAAGGACATGTATGGAGAAGATGCAGCAGCGAATCAGGCAGATCGCCGGCGGCGACCAGGCAAAGTTAGCCAGGTTGAAGGAGATCCTTAGTTGGTTTGACAATGAGTGGGAGATTTCGATGACGGTGCGGGCCATGTGGCAATGTATGCGAAAGAGTGAGACGGCGGCGATGAGGGCGGCGATGTACATGTACTCCTCGGCGGCAGTCACGCCGCAGTCCTTCGAGTTCATCGAGTATCTCCTTTGGGCGATGGAGCAGACAGATTCGCCCGAGGCGATAGTCAGGCAGAGGTGGTGGGCGTACAGGTCGAAGGTCGAGCACCCAGAGGATAACGAATCGATCGAGTATGGTGTGCCGTTCGTGAGGGTGCAGAGCCAGCCAAAGCCACAGGAGTATTCGTTCTCCCACCGCAAGAGGAGGCCAGATGGCGCGACGTCGCTTCCCCGCCGTTCTCCACGGTTCCCTCGATGCTCGCCTTGTTTCAACGGCGGCAGTAGGGTTTAAGGTAAGCTTCACACTAACTTAATCTTCCACCTGCTCATGCTTATAATCAGTGTGATAGCTAATGAAAATCATGCTTACAATCAGTCTCCGAGTACTACGCCAATCACCCTAAAATAGCTCTGGACCTTTGGGTCAAAGTTGTGACACAAAGGTACAGATAAAGAAAAATAGATTGGTGCTTCTTTCAGAAAAGAGTACTCCCTAGAAAACTGCCAATATAAGCTACTAGTATTTGGTTAGATGATTTGCTGCCGAGAAAGATCCATCCATAGAGAGCGCCACACATCCCACTAGTGGTGGTGGATGCCAATGCGTGCATGCAGCATGGTTGGTGTTGGTAATTTTTTACTTGGCACGCCTCGCACTCTGCATATATGCCGGTTCCATACGTACATTTGTGCAGTTCCACCAAAATGCAGCTGAATAACCCTGTTTGCACAGATAATTAAAAAGCGTGATTACATTATAGTGGCACTAGTTGATGAAATACACAAAATAAATAGAAGAGAATATTGCGATAGTATCATAGTATGCCATCTTTGCGAGGCGAGATGGGCCTACTGACGCCTCATCTGATACGCCTCATCTTGGACATTGTCCCAAGTCTCCCAGATACACCTTACGCCAAAGGATGAACATCAGTGTACAGCGGTAGTACAAGGAGGTGCCTTGAGACATTCAAATCTCTATTTTTGTACATATCAACTAAAATTAAGCACCCCAGTTTGCAGAAATGCTTAAACATTAACAATGGGACTAGTTGATGAAACATACATTAACAAAGAGAAGCACTTTCTTTATCTACATTGGAAATGAAATGATAGAGATGACACTCGCTCTATTTTAACTATATTATTACTTTATTTTATCAATGACACTAGGGTCGAGCAGGTGGCAAACGAGGTGTACCGTAAGGCCGCAAGGATGGAGGCCGGGGTGCTTATCTTTGGGATGTCAAGCTGGCTCTTTCAGTCACCAACATGGATGATTCAATTCATGGGACCTTTTGGTGCAGTTCACCTAAAATGAAGCAATGTCCCATGAGCTAGCAGCTTCTTCTTCAATTTTTTTAAGAAAAGGGCTCCAGCCCCGGTTCCATTTCCATCAGAAAATGAAACCCACGGAGCTTCTTCTTCATTAGTTGCAATAAAATTGGGCAACATCAATGTCGGTTGTGAAGCTCCTGGAATGCTCAACTATAATTTGGATATCATTTGTGCAGTTCAACTAAGATCGAGCGTGAAATGCATATCTCTGTTTGCACAAAAAAGGTGGAAAGGAGGGTGACTAACAAGTGATGAAACATGTATCAAGTGAAAAGAAGCATGTTCCTTATCTGAATGGCAATCCTACAAGGACAGTAGCAATTTCTAAAGCACTGGCATTGCTAGATATTAGTGTGGGCATTAGGATTAACTATGACAACCGTTAAATACGACATTACTTTGGGCACGGGAGAGTAGGTGGACCAGGACAGTTGCATTTCTAACAAAAAGAACCAACTTATCTTAATGGGAAATTTTAGCAGGACATGTAAAGAAGTAACATTGATTCATATTACTAGAGGCATTACATTGAAAACAACATTGGTTTAACGTGTCCTTACTTTTAACGGTCTGTTGCTACATTTTACCGGTGGCATTACATAAGAGTGGCTCGGGGCAACAAACATCGTAACATGATATACAGGTTGGTCCCATTTTTCTTCGGTATAGCCACCTTTATCTTGTGTGAGGCTAGCAAATCTAGTCTTTGGACTTACTCATTGACTTGTCCCCCAGTCCCCACTTTCTTTCCTTTTTCAACCAATAGATCGGGTTTATATTGGGTTTGTACTGTGTTTCCCTTTATTTCCCTATTAGACCTAGAGACCAGTTGGATAGCCAGTGTCTACTACTTTTCGCCCCCATTATTTCCTCTTTCGACCAAGTCATAGATTCAGGTAACAAATCCTCCCCCACCCCCACCCCCTTTCTTGCTTGTTTGAACCAAGTAGTACTAGATTCGAGTGCATGAACTAGTTTTACCTCTTAAACATAAAAAAATAGGTGGTTTTCGAACAGCCGATCGATCCTATCTATGAGGGGGCCTGAGAAGTAGTAAAACATACAAATGCAGCGACGTCAGGAGCTCGGGAAGTAGAGCAAGGCCGATTTCGAAGGAAGTTATACCTGATGGTCGCCGGGATGTCGCTAGGTGGGCGGCGGGAGGCCGGATCTGCCCACACTATGACAGCGAGGAAGAAGGGTTCGGAGGCCCTCCCTCGCCTGCGGTGCTTGGGAGAGAACGGCAAGGCAGGCTGATCGGGACGCGCCCAGCAGTGGGTAAGAGCCGTCGGCGAGGACGACCGCGTGAACATTGCACCTTCTCACATTCCCCGGCGGAGAGGATCCACCTGGATCTGTGACTAGCGGTGAGCAGAGAGAGAGAGAGAGTGGCCACAGTCGTGTTTAGATCTGGAGAGGCCGAGACAGTGTGAAGAGAGCAACACTAGCAAGCAAGCGCGGAGGCTCCTGCCTATATAGTGGAGTAGTACTAGTTTTGTTTTGTCTACCGGAGCCGGTTTGACCTCGTCAATGACTGTCGAGAAGTCTTCATGCACGTGGCCCGGAGGCGCAGTTGTCGTCATTTTTATCTGAAGTGCCGGATTATAACATATAACACAAAAAAAATGCCACATGAAAAGAAATCATAACCTCACTGCCCAAAGGAGACAACATGAATCCCGACGGACAAACTAGACGAGGAACAAAGCTCAAATTAAAGATAAACTCGTAGAAAAGGGGTCCGTCGATAGATGTCCTAATTAACATAGCCGGCTTGACCTAGATGGCAGCCGAGTAGTCACTGTTCGTGCATGTGCCCCCAATGACTAGCCCAACTCAGTTGTCGTTGTTTAACCCTCGCAGTGATCCGAAGCACATGACACCTAATTTTGCGAGATTACAAGAAACCTTTTTTTAGATTTCTCACCATAACTACAGCCATGTACAACACACAGCCTGCACGATATGTAGAGCGATAGCCAATCCAGCGTGTCTGCTGGAGTCTGGTCACATGCATGGACGAACCGATCTTCCGTGTCTTGCATGGATCGTCCGAGCACCAACGTAGTACAACACTTCTCTAGTACTATCGCTCGTCTCCCTCTTCTATTAAGTCACCCGACTTGCGGGGCCGGGGAGTGTGCCTATGGTCGGTTCTCAATTGCCATCCCACATGTGTGTGCAAACGCAATATGACGCGCATTCGAAGAGCAGCGTGCATGTAACGAAACGACAAATGCAGGGGTGCGATTTAACGCGACGGGTGTGCTGTATACTCCGTACATGTGTACCGCCGTTTTCTAGATGCTTTGCTCCATGGCGCGGGCGCAATCCATGGATACAAAATTAGTATACTGTATACTATTTAAAATTCGAGGGCGGGGCTTTTCCTGCGCGGTAGGCGGTGGGGCAGTTCCGCCTAGTCGGTTCGACAAAGACGCGAGAAGACGAGGGAGTAGGCTGCTGCAAATGTAGGGCTGTGTGATTTGACAGCGAGTTACTGCTGGATAGGTGGGGCCCTGTGATTTGACTTGCCATTATCATTTTAACTGCGGCGCTACGACCGGCGTGAGTCTCCTGATTCCTGACCACCTCCATACAGGTGCCTCACCCAATGCTCCACCATGTAGTAGAGGTTGGTTCTTGCATGAGAGCCCACTTCACCACTTTTTCCTTGCCTCTCTTTCCTCCACATATGCAAAAATGCCATGTAAAGCGCACTATTGTACTTACTTTTACTTGCTCCCTGAGGTGCTTAAGCTTGCCACATAGGCATAAAGTCTAATGTGGCAATTTAATCAAGAAGAGAGAGACTAGTTTGGTGACCCAAGGAAGAAAGCGGTGCTAAGCGTGTACCTAGGTGAAAAGACAATTTTGAGTCTATAGCTAATTAAATGAAGCAAACTTAGCAACACCATTTCATTGCAAGAGGTCACTCCTTGGCAAATGCAATAAATACTAGTACTCCCTGTGTCCCATAATATAAGAATGTTTTTGGCACTACACTAGTGTCAAAAACGTTCTTATATAATGGGATGGAGGGAGTACGAAGAAAGAGATAGAGAGGAGTAAAAAAAATACACTTATAGCCAACCTTATAGCCAACCTTGTTGTAGTATGAGTGACTAAGTGATGACTATGTATGACATGCCAATATCAAATAGCCTAACGCACCGTGTTAAATCTCCAAGGGCACGACCGCGCGAGCGACGCGACGGTCGTGGTAGGCGCTGAACATTTCATGATACAGCTCTTTGGCAGCCCTTGGATCTGAGATCAAACGGTCGCATGCTAAGTTGCTGAAAATTTGCAGAATAACCCTCCAGGATAGGATATTCACCCATAGGTCTAGAATCACGCCGTGCAACCGTTCGATCTCAGATCCAAGGGCTCTCGAAAGCCCGTATCATGGGAGAATGGAAATCCGCTACCCTGCCGTTCGCACGTTGGCAGTTCGCTCCTACTCGTCCCCGCACGTCCTTCAATACTACGGCTGTTCGCTCCTAGTTGTCCCGTCCATTCACATTACGGCAGTTCCACTAATCCTAACCCTCCTCCCAAATCCATGGCGTCCCAAATCTCCACGATCGGCGGTGAGTACAAGGTTAGAACCATCCTCAACGATGAGTTCGATGTCATCTACACCCGTTCTTCCGCGATGGTGAAAGGTTGCCTTTCTCGCTTCAGACGCATGTTCGAAGACTCGGATGATGAGTGGGTCACTGGGCTAGATGTTGAGTACACCACAGTCCTGGGACGAGAGAAGGATCTAAAGGACGAAGAGAGGAAGAAGCCCGCCGTGATCCTGGTTTGCGTGCATGACTTATGCTTGGTCTACCACATATGCCATGCCGATGTTGAGTGCCAGGATTTTAAGGACTTCCTCGAGAGCAACCTAGTCAAATTCATTACTGTAGACTTTGGTAACGACAAAGAAGTCCTGCGTCGGATAGGCCTCGTTGTAGGCAACACCTTCGACCTCCAGAAGAATCGGGTGGTGTCCTCTCGTCGGCCTTCACGCCGACCTGGCAGGAGCCATGGTTCATCCTTCGTATGGTAAACTGGAGAAACCTCCATACACGTTTCATCGTCATGCATGGCAGCGGAATGTACTAGATATAGACCACATCCACTATGCTGCAATGGATGGCTACCTTTGCTTCAATATCTACAAGGGTTGGATGAAGAGCAACAGCCAAGTGTGTGGTTCAAGCAAAGAAGTATCGGCCAAGAGGAAGAGGGACAAGGACGAAGGCGAGGACGTGGACGAGGACTCCGAGTAAGGTGGCAGTGTCGTTGCTCATGGTGGTTCTAATGCACTGTCTACCAGAATAGTTGCAAAGTTTAATTTCAGGTGTGCTTAATTTAATTTGAGGGGTGTGTTGTGCTGAGCCCCTAGCAGAACTATGTTATGTTTCTTCTCGTTACTTTAACTCTTCAGTACTACATACTAGTATTTCTTACATTTCATCTTTTAGTTGGTATAGTACTACCACTCGTTTCTTCACATTATATACGTACAATACATATGGCCAACATCATATAGCCAGCAGTTTAGTTGTCAAAGAATTTCATGGTGCTTAGTTTTTTCAAAGAATTCCAGGATGCTTAGAGGGTGCTTGGATCCAAGGGACTTATTTTAGTCTGACTAAAATAGTCTCTTTAAGAGGCTAAAGTTCCAAGCACCCTTGACTAAAGAGGGGTTAAAACTAGTCTTGAGACTATTTTTTTAGTCAGGGGTACCCCTACTAAAATGTGGATTAGTCCTCTCTCTACTCATTTAACTCCTCTCCTTTAACACAGACGAGTTTTGGATTGGAGGGTTTGGAGGATAATAAATGCTCATTAACTTGATTTTAGCCTTTTTAGTATTTGGATCCAAGCATGGGTGAGGCTAGCATGTTTTAGTCCCACTACTTTTAGTCATGGGACTAAAATATATCCAAGCACCCTCTTAGTTTTATTTGAGGGGTGGGTTGTGCTGGACACCATTATTGTGACTAGCCTTTTTAATAGTACTATATGCATAATTTGGCGACGAGCGCTCTCTATATGTACCAACTGCTTTTTAATTTCAAGTTTTGCTCCATGGCGCAATCCATCGATACTACTGTTGTACAAAAGTATACATTTTTAAAAGGCTAGAGGGCGGGGCAGTCTAGCTTGGTCGGTTTCACGAGAGGCGAGGGCCTTTGTGATTTGACGGCTCATTACTGCTGGAAGGCGGGGCCTTGTGATTTGACTGCTTATATAAATGTGCCGACGACCTGATCGAGGAGAAGCAAAAAACCGTGCGGTATACTCAAGTTTTCCACTGGAGTAGTACTGCGAGGGAGGAGCATGAAACACGGCAGCCTAGTGCCATGGCGATAAAAAATGATCTAATTTGCTAGTCATCTCATCGTTAGCATTGTTCTATTCATTCCCTAAAAAAACCATTGTTCTATTCATGCCTCGCAGAGAACGTGACACGTGCGGCGAAAGACCCGAAGCAAAAGATGAAACACAGGAGCAAAAGAAGAAGGAAGATTATCACCCCAAATGATCTAATTCGCCATGAGTCGTGAATCGCTTCTTCATTGCCTCCACGACCTCCATCTCCTTGCCCGTCTCCTCCGCCATCTTCTTCATTCTGTCCATGACGCGGGATTTCTCGACGCGAGCCTTCATCATCTGTTCCACGGCCACATTACGTACCTTGACAGCAGTCGGGTGCTCGATGTGGAGCTTCGCCAACTCCTCCTTCTGTTCCATGACGAGGGCCTGCAGCATCTTCATCGAGGAACTACTATTCTCATGCAGCTTCTTCCAGCCAGCGTTCTTCTCCTTCAACAGGTCGATCTCGTGGCAGAGCTTCGCCTTGTCCACCTGAAGTCGCAGGATTTCGCTGGTCGCCTTCTTCTCCGAGGCAATGCTCTTCTTCAGCAGCATCACCAAGCCGGCGGTCAACTCCCCCTGCTGATTGAGCTCAACGGGCATGACGTCGAGGCTCCCCTTCAGCAACTCCATCAAGCCTTGGATGAACTCCTTCTGCTTATTGAGGTGCTTATTGAGCTGATCGGGCATGCCGTCGAGGGATAACGACTCTAGCTCCGCCGGCTCGGCATGTTCGGCTCCGCGGCTAGGGCGCTCCTCGGAGCCATCGCCTGCCCGTGAGAGATCTTTCGTCAGTCGAGCGTCCGCTGGGTCTTCCGGCAAAGGAGCCGGACAGTTAATCTGTCCGGACGTCTTCAGCCAGTCCTGTCGAAGATTAGGGAGTTTTAGATCCCACATAGAGTCAATCTATGAAGAAAGAGTCCCGTAAAGGGTAAAATAACTTACCTCACCGGCTTGACGCTGCGAGCTGTATCCGCGATCTTTGTTCACGGATGCGGGGGCTTCAGCGCCCTTGAGCGACACCTTCCGGGCATCTTAAATGCGTAGTGTCGAAGAGCCGGCTCAAGGTTTAGTCTTTGTGCGGATCGAACTCCACAAATTAAAGGCCCGTTGTTGGCATGGGAGAATCCGGCGGATGAGCATCACTGGATTACGTCGACAAGCCCGAGATTCTTGTCCACCAGGTTCGGATGATGTTTGGAGTCCGGATAGCTTCGTCCGAATTCCCCGCCGGGCCCATCTCCTTCCATGACGAGAGCCGTGTGGGAAGCCAGATCTGGTCGGGGCCGCCACCCATTCGGGTCGCGGCTCGGTGATGTAGAACCACCCCGATTGCCACCCCTTTATTGTCTCCACAAAGGAGCCCTCGAGCCATAGGACTTTGGCCATCTTGCCAACCATCGCACCTCCATACTCAGCTTGATGGCCGCCCACTACCTTCGGCCGGACATTGAAGATCTTCAGCCATAAGCCGAAGTGGGGCTGGATGCAGAGGAAGGCCTCGCACACGATGATGAACGCCGAGATGTTGAGGATGAAATTCGGGGCCAGGTCGTGGAAGTCCAGGCTGTAGTAGAACATGAGCCCCCGGACAAATGGGTGAAGTGGAAAACCTAGTCCGCGGAGGAAGTGGGGGAGAAACACCACCCTCTCATGGGGCCCGGGTGTTGTAATAAGCTGCCCCGCATCGGGCAGTCTGTGCGCGATGTCGCCGAACAAATATCCGGCTTCCCGCAGTCTTGTGATGTGCCCCTCCGTGACGGAGGAGGCCATCCACCTGCCTCCCGCTCCTGACATGGTTGGAGAAGGTTGAGGTGGGATGTGCGGACTTGGGTGCTGGAGCTCGAGTCTGTGAGCGAAATGGATGAGCAAAGGAGGAAGAAGGCGTAGGTGAAAAGGTGGATCCTTATCCCCTTATATGGACGGACGAAGCTATGCGTCGCCCACCAGCCTGGTAAAACTCGCTTATCTCCCAAGCGCCGTAATCAATGGCGCGGATGGGTTACCCACGTCCGTATTGATGAGAATCCCGGAATAAGGGGGCACGATCTATGCTTTGATAAGACGTGCCAGGGAAACCGCCTCGCTAAACGCGCTGAGGTGGAACAGTAAAAAACGATTCATATAAAGGCCTGGCCGTGGTGTGATGTCACGCCGCGGAATACGTCAGCAGATCTGTGCAAAATTTATTCTCTCTACGGTGGTATGTGGAACTTGTTTTGCAGAGCCGGACACTACCCAGGTGTTCAAAACCTTCTATGAAGTATTCGGAGGAGGAACCCGCCTTGCAATGCCGAAGACAATATCTTGTATTTGGACTCGTCGTCATTGAAGCTGGTTCAGGGGCTCTTGAGGGAGTCTGGACTAGGGGTGTCCGGATAACCGAACTATCATCACGGCGGACTCCAAGACTATGAAGATACAAGATTGAAGACTTCGTCCCGTGTCCGGATGGGACTTTCCTTGGTGTGGAAGGCAAGCTTGGCGATACGGATATGTAGATCTCCTACCATTGTAACCGACTACTGTGTAACCCTAACCTATCCGGTGTCTATATAAACCGAGAGGGTTTTAGTCCGTGGGGACGAACAACAATCATACCATAGGCTAGCTTCTAGGGTTTAGCCTCCTTGATCTCGTGGTAGATCTACTCTTGTACTACCCATATCATCAATATTAATCAAGCAGTGAGTAGGGTATTACCTCCATCGAGAGGGCCGAACCTGGGTAAAAACATCGTGTCCCTTGTCTCCTGTTACCATCCGCCTAGACGCAAAGTTCGGGACCCCTACCCGAGATCCGCCGGTTTTGACACACCGACATTGGTGCTTTCATTGAGAGTTCCTCTGGTTGCGTCACCGATAGGCCCGATGGCTCCTTCGATCATCAACAACGACGCGGTCCAGGTGAGACTTTTCTCCCGGACAGATCTTCAGATTCGGCGGCTTTGCCTGCGGGCCAATTAAGCAGCCATCTGGAGTAGATCGAAAGCTACGCCCCTGGCCATCAGGTCAGATTTGGAATTTTGAACTATACGGCCGATATCTGCGGAGACTTGATCTTCGATGGATTCGAGCCGCAGCCAAGCGTGCCGCACTGTCTTGATGGGCATGATCTAGCTCTGCAGAACAAAGGTGTCCTGGAGGCCGCATCAAAGATCCGCCCGCCTGGATCCGGAGCCGGATTCCCCGATCGAGGACGAGTGGTTGGACACCGCCTTGGGGGCTATGATCTCCACGGCGATTGAGCCGAACTCCATCTCTGTCCTTTGCGAAGACCTCGACTCCAGGGCGCCGGACTCCTCTCTGGACTCCGAACCCTCCGCGCCCCTGCCAATCGAATCCGATTGGGCGCCGGTCATGGAGTTCACGGCTGCGGACATCTTTCAGCACTCGCCCTTTGGCGACATCCTGAATTCACTAAAGTCTCTCTCCTTATCCGGAGAGCCCTGGCCGGACTACGGACAGGAAGGTTGGGATGCAGACGACGAAGAAATTCAACGCCCACCCACCACCCACTTTGTAGCCACTGTCGATGATTTAACCGACATGCTCGACTTCGACTCAAGACATCAACGGTATGGACGGCGATGCCGGAGACGCCCAAGGCCCCAGCGCCTACGAGGGCCTTTGGAAAGCCACCTCGTCATACGACATATACATGGTGGACATCCCAAAAGATGGGAACGGCGATGGAACAACGGAGGATGACCCTCCAAGAAGCAGCAAAGCGCCCGATGTCGTGGCGCCGCTCTAAATCCCGCCACAGCAAAAGCGGTGATTCCGGCACGGAGATAATAACACCCCGGACGGTTTAAGACAACCTCCTCCAGAGGGACTCGGTCACGGGGAGGAAGGGGAAGCAAGTCCGCCTGACGGTCTGCAGGAAAGAGGTTGAGGACGATAATTATGCGCCTCCCTCCGAAGATGAGGCAAGCCTCGACGATGAAGAGTTTGTCGTGCCTGAGGATCCTGCCGAACAGGAGCGTTTCAAACGCAGGCTTATAGCCACGACAAGCAACCTCAAGAAAAAGCAGCAACAGCTTAGAGCTGACCAAGATCTGCTAGTCGATGATGGATCAAGTCCTCGCAGTCAAGAGTATGAACTCGAACGCCCCTCCAAAAGCTACCCCAAACGCAGGCCGTTGCCTCGATCGGAGGAAGCACCCAAGTCACCAGCGTACGACATGGCAGACCGGCCACCTCGTGGCCGCGATAGGGAGGCCTCTAGACCCTCCGTTCAAGCCGTACCCCGACGTCGTTCAAAAAGTACCAGGGCAAGGTAAAACGCGCCGGACTTGCAAGATATATTGGAGGATAAGGCAAAACATACGAGATCGATCTATGGATCGCGTGGGCGCCCCACGACACGTGATGATAACCGTCACACCGGATACAGAAACTCCGGCAAGGCCGAACACAATAGACAAAGCTCATTTGTGCTGCGTCGTGATATAGCCCAATATCTGAGGCGCCAAGACACCCACTATGCTTCACAGATGAAGTAATGGATCATCAAATCCCTGAGGGCTTTAAACCCGCAAACATCGAATCATACGATGGTACCACAGATCCTGCGGTCTGGATTGAGGATTATCTCCTCCATATCCACATGGCCCGCGGCGATGATCTACATGCCATCAAATACCTCCCCCTCAAGCTTAAAGGACCAGCTCGGCATTGGCTTAACAGCTTGCCAGCAGAATCAATTGGTTGTTGGGAAGACCTGGAAGCCGCATTCCTGGATAACTTCCATGGCACATATGTGCGACCACCAGACGCCGATGACCTTAGCCACATAATTCAGCAGCCAGATGAATCGGCCAGACAATTCTGGACACGGTTCCTAACAAAGAAAAATCAAATCGTCGACTGTCCGGATGCAGAGGCCCTTGCAGCCTTCAAACATAACATCCGCGACGAGTGGCTTGCCCGGCACCTAGGACAGGAAAAGCCGAAATCTATGGCAGCCCTCACAACCCTCATGACTCACTTTTGTGCGGGAGAGGACAGCTGGCTAGCTCGAAGCAACAACTTTGCCAAACACCCTGATAGTTCGGATACCAAGGACACAATGGCAGGTCGCGTCGCAACAAGAACAAGCGCCGCATTAACGGTGATAATACTAAAGATACGGCCATCAATGCCGGATTCAGAGGCTCTAAACCCGGTCGTGAAGAAGCCATTCAAAAGAAATACCTGTGGCCCGTCCAACTTGGACCGAATACTCAATCCCTTGTGCCAGATACATGGCACCCCCAAAAAACCAGCCAATCACACCAGCAGGGATTGTTGGGTTTTCAAGCAAGCAGGCAAGTTAAGTACCGAACACAATGACAAGGGGCTGCATAGCAATGACGAGGAAGAGCCCCGGCCGCCGAAAAATAGAGGACAGAAGGGTTTTCCCACACAAGTGCGGACGGTGAACATGATATACGCAACCCATATACCCAAAAGGGAGCGGAAGCGTGCACTAAGGGACGTATATGCGACGGAGCCAGTCGCCCCGAAGTTCAACCCATGGTCTTCTTGCCCGATCACCTTCGATCGAAGGGACCACCCTACTAGCATCCGTCACGGCGGTTTCGCCGCATTGGTTCTTGACCCAATTATCGACGGATTTCACCTCACCGAGTCCCGATGGGCTGACGGTAGCAACTGAACCTGCTTTATCGAGGATACGGTCGCAAAATGGGCATGAGACCCCTCAAGGATTAAACCTACAAAGACGACCTTTAAAGGCGTCATACCGGTGTAGAAGCCAATTATGCAGGCTCGATTCGCTCGAAGTGGTCTTCGGATCTCCGGATAACTTCCGAAGCGAAGAGTTAATCTTCGACATAGTCCCGTTCCGTAGCGGCTATCATGCACTGCTCGGACTAACCGCATTTGCAAAGTTCAATGCGGTGCCACACTACGCATACCTCAAGCTCAAGATGTCAGGCCCTCGAGGAGTAATCACGGTCAACGGAAACACCGAACGCTCTCTCCGAACGGAGGAGCACACGGCGGCCGTCGCGGCGGAGGTGCAAAGCAGCCTCTCACAGCAATTCTTTAGTCCGGCCACTAAGCGTCCGGGACCTTTGTCAGCGGCGCCGAGTAACCTACAACAAGACCGCTGGCACGATTCAAGCACGCCAGAGTAATCCGCCCCAACCCCAGCCCTCGCGAAATTACGAAGCCGGTAATGCAGCGTACATAACTACGCTCTGGAGATACCATGGGCATATGGGGAGGGGCACGACCACGGCACGCCAAGAATGCGGCTCGACCGCACCAGGGGCTCCCGATTGTGTCATTCTTTTTCTTTTTTTTCTTTTCTTTTTTCAGGACTCCGTTTTCCAGAAGTCCTGCCCGGCACTAGACTCGCCGAACGCACGATGCAACAGCCAGGGAAGCAGAAAGCTACGTCGAGTGTTCGGGTGGTCTCTATTACGAGCATTATACCTGTTTTGCATACCATCCCGCAGCTTACCCCTGGAGGGGGACATGTCAGATAGTCCCATCCCTTGCTTATCGCACTATTTGTATCGTTCTGCTTTCATTGCAGTACCTTTTTGAATAAACAATACATAGCTTTCGCTTATTATTGCACTCCTTTATTTATCTATATATATATATATGTTCATTGTATGACATGTTGCAACCGTACACTTTGGTACGGCCAATACACCAGGGGCTTAAGTACCCCAAAATCATGGTGTGATAAGTCCGAACACTTTCACAAGTGCGGCACCCCGAACTTATAGCATTATATGAATCGGCTCCGAATCATGTCTTGGGTCAATAGTTGGGTTTGCTCGGCTCCTGTGTTTTGGTACCTTACGTTACATTATATCGGCTAAGGTAGCCTTTGGGAGAACCATCGCGATTGTGCCCAGTTGAGCTGGGTCGAGCACCTCGATGGAGAAAGCTAAAACTGACCGTCATGATAGGGCGAGAGCGGTCGCTGTTCGAGAGGTTTTTCGGGTCCCTAAAGACTTATGCCGCTTAGAGCGAGGAACCGGAGTTGTCCGCCAAAGCGTGGATGGCGCTCCGAACTCGGTCTTCCGAATATTAGGGGCTTCGACGAAATTTAAAATTATAGAATTCTATGGCTAAGTGAGAGTGTTCAAGCATTATAAGTCTGGTTGCCTTGTTCGTTGTGTTGAGCGCCTCCCTAGATGGACCCAAGAATGGGAACAAGAGTGCTCAAGTTTATCCCGAACACCCCAGCCCTCGTGGCATGGGGGCTGAAGCCAACGACTTGCCATCTCTCAAATTTGATAAACGGCCGCACGGAAGGTAATATTTTAAATTAACAAGCGTTGCTTAGCGCATTTGAACAAGTTTTCAGCGTATAGGATAACAAAATGCGAGTCTATTCAAAAATTACATCTTTGGAGCACTCATCCGCTATTCGGCGGGCACCCTTCATAAGGCCCTCATAGTACATCTCGGGCGTGCGATGCTCCTTGCCCTTCGGTGGCCCGTCCGTCACGAGATTCTCCTCATCCAGCTTGCCCCAGTGCACTTTAGCACGGGCAAGGGCCCGACGGACACCTTCAATGCAGACGGAGCGCTTGATGACTTCAATCCGTGGACAAAGGCCCACCACCGGCCGTACACCAAGCGAAGTAGCTCCTGTGCATGGCCTCCAATGGCCACGGCGCTTATAAGGCCCTTCGTGGCCTGTTCGGCGACCTTGTGGAGCTCGACCAGCTGCTTCAGCTGGTCGCTTAGGGGCACCGGATGTCCGGCCTCAGCATATTGAGACCAGAACACCTTTTCCGTGGAGCTCCCCTCCTGGGCGCGGTGGAATGCGGCAGCATCCGATACACTACGAGGCAGATCTGCGAATGCTCCTGGAGAGCTCCGAATCCGGGTAAGTAATAGGTAATTCACTTTTACATTATTGCTTTGCATAAAGAATGCCTTACCCACCGCTATCTTCTTTAGTGCTTCAATTTCTTGGATGGATTTTTGGGCCTCGGCCTTAGCAGCTTTGGCACTCTCAAGAGCTGATGCAAGCTCGGACTCTCGGGTCTTCGAGTCACGCTCCAAACCCTCGTGTTTTTTCACGAGAATCTGGAGCTCTTGCCGCACCTCCGCCAGCTGCGCCTCCCCTTTCTCTCGCTCGGTGCGTTCCGCGGCCGCTTTGTTTTCGGCCACGGACACCGCTTCCTTGTGGTCGCCACCTTGTTCGTGGCCCTGCAGTACCCATGTTATTCCTGTTATTTTTTGCAACCGAAACCTTTCTATAAGGTATTTCTTTAATAAGGTACTACTTACCTTGCTTGTCCTCGAGATGCTTCTTGGCTTGGTCGAGCTCGTTCTCGGACCGCTCGAGGCTTTGCTTTAATGCATTGACCTCCATGATCGGTCGGCAGAGGTCGGCAGCCACTGCATTCCCATATTGACATACTTATGTTAGACTCCTGCGTATATCTTTTTTAGTTCCTTAGTCCGGTTTGTCTTTCCGAACACCGAACTAAGCATCGAGGCTCTTGTCTATGCGGTAATATTTTTACATATTCTAAACTTACCTCAAAGCACATTAGAAGACTGGTACAGGCTTGGTCGATCCGCTCTTGGCGGACTGAACTGTCGGGATCACCGCACTCATTGTGATGCGGTGCTCCTCCTCGATGGAGGCGCTGTTAAGCGCCTCAAGATGCTTATACGGTGCCTCCGGCTGGACGGAGGACACCGGCGTCTTACCCTTCTTACAAAGGGACCGCTTGCCGGACTCCGCAACCACTGAAGGTTCCGGCATGGAGTCCGGACAAGGGTAGGGCTTAGAGCCCCTGGGGGTCTTGCCCCCCACGCGCCCGGAGTCCGGGAGGTCGCCTTGTGGCACCTCCTGTGCCACTTCCTCTTGACCAAACCCCTCTGGGGGCCCCGCAGCGGCGTCTTCCGCAGCGTGTGGTGAGGAGGCGGTCGGAAGTGAAGTACTCTCCATTTCCGACGAACCCAGGGACCCGCTCGTTGAAGCGGCGAACTCGCCCTTGGGCGGGCTGCATGATTGTTCGACATTAGAGAACATTATGCGATAATGAAAAGCCATGGGTATCCGGACACTTACGATCTCGCCGAGGCTTGGCCCTTGTTGGCCAATCCTCCTCGTCATGTCGGCGTTGGTGGAGAAGTCCGGAGGAAGGGTTCTTCCTTCTTGGACCCTCCGGCCTCCCGATTGGGGCGGCCTTCCTTTTCCTCTCCTCCCGGCCCCGGGGAGAAGCTTATTTTCCTCCTCCTCCTCGTCCTCGGGAGAAGATTACGCCCAGAAATCGGCGGCACTGGCGTCGGGAGCTCCTTCGAGTTCCGTGGCCTCCTTCTTAGCCTTCTTCTCGGCACCACATTGGGTGCCGGAGCCAGCTGCTTCCGTCGGTTAGGCGTCCGGCTGGTCTTCCGGCAAAGGAGCCGGACAGTTAATCTGTCCAGACGTCTTCAGCCAGTCCTGTCGAAGATTAGGGAGTTTTAGATCCCACATAGAGTCAATCTATGAAGAAAGAGTCCCGTAAAGGGTAAAATAACTTACCTCGCCGGCTTGACGCTGCGAGCTGTATCCGCAATCTTTGTTCGCGGATGCGGGGGCTTCAGCGCCCTTGAACAGCACCTTCCAGGCATCTTCGTACGTAGTGTCGAAGAGCCGGCTCAAGGTTTGGTGTTGTGCCGGATCAAACTCCCACAAATTAAAGGCCCGTTGTTGGCATGGGAGAATCCGGCGGATGAGCATCACCTGGATTACGTCGACAAGCCTAAGATTCTTGTCCACCAGGTTCCGGATGCATGTTTGGAGTCCGGATAGCTCGTCCGAATTCCCCCACGTCAGGCCCATCTCCTTCCATGACGAGAGCCGTGTGGGGAAGCCAGATCTGAATTTGGGGGCCGCCACCCATTCGGGGTCGCGCGGCTCGGTGATGTAGAACCACCCCGATTGCCACCCCTTTATTGTCTCCACAAAGGAGCCCTCGAGCCATAGGACTTTGGCCATCTTGCCAACCATGGTGCCTCCATACTCCGCTTGATGGCCGCCCACTACCTTCGGCCGGACATTGAAGATCTTCAGCCATAAGCCGAAGTGGGGCTGGATGCAGAGGAAGGCCTCGCACACGATGATGAACGCCGAGATGTTGAGGATGAAATTCGGGGCCAGTCATGGAAGTCCAGCCGTAGTAGAACATGAGCCCCGGACAAATGGGTGAAGTGGAAAACCTAGTCCATGGAGGAAGTGGGGAGAAACACCACCCTCTCATGGGGCCCGGGATTGGAATAAGCTGCCCGCAAGACGGGCGACTCTGTGCGTGATGTCACCGGACAAATATCCGGCTTCCCGCAGTCTTGTGATGTGCCCCTCCGTGACGGAGGAGGCCATCCACCTGCCTCCCGCTCCTGACATGGTTGGAGAAGGTTGAGGTGGGATGTGCGGACTTGGGTGCTGGAGCTCGAGTGCGCGGAAATGGATGAGCAAAGGAGGAAGAAGGCGTAGGTGACAAAGGTGGATCCTTATCCCCTTATATGGACGGACGGAGCTATGCGTCGCCCACCAGCCTGGTAAAACTCGCTTATCTCCCAAGCGCCGTAATCAATGGCGCGGATGGGTTACCCACGTCCGTATTGATGAGAATCCCGGAATAAGGGGGCACTATCTATGCTTTGATAAGACGTGCCAGGGAAACCGCCTCGCTAAACGCGCTAAGGTGGAGCAGTAAAAAACGATTCATATAAAGGCCTGTCCGTGGTGTGATGTCACACCGCGGAATACGTCAGCAGATCTGTGCAAAAGTTATTCTCTCTACGGTGGTATGTGGAACTTGTTTTGCAGAGCCGGACACTACCCTGGTGTTCAAAACCTTCTATGAAGTATTCGGAGGAGGAACCCGCCTTGCAATGCCGAAGACAATATGCGCGTCGGACCCGTCGTCATTGAAGCCTGGTTCGAGGGCTCTTGAGGGAGTCTGGACTAGGGGTGTCCGGATAGCGAAATATCATCACGGCCGGACTCCAAGACTATGAAGATACAAGATTGAAGACTTCGTCCCGTGTCCGGATGGGACTTTCCTTGGCGTGGAAGGCAAGCTTGGCGTCTGGATATGTAGATCTCCTACCATTGTAACCGACTCTGTGTAACCCTAACCTATCCGGTGTTTATATAAACCGGAGGGTTTTAGTCCGTGGGGACGAACAACAATCATACCATAGGCTAGCTTCTAGGGTTTAGCCTCCTTGATCTCGTGGTAGATCTACTCTTGTACTACCCATATCATCAATATTAATCAAGCAGAGTAGGGTATTACCTCCATCGAGAGGGCCCGAACCTGGGTAAAAACATCGTGTCCCTTGTCTCCTGTTACCATCCACCTAGACGCATAGTTCGGGACCCCCTACCCGAGATCCGCCGGTTTTGACACCGACAGAGATCAATGGAAGTACTACTAGCAACCCACGATTTAACTACTCGCATGCGCGCAGTGGAGTAATAATGTCTTTCTTCCCCACTCACGTCCACTCAATTTGCATGCGCTGTATTAATTGACCATCAATGAAGTGAACGACTTTACACACGTCAAATTATCACATGGGGTGGATCTTGGTACAAAATTGCGTCTGATGTACCCGGCGATGTGCGTGCGAGGGAATGAGTGCGTGCGTGGCGTGTGTGCACATCTTAAACCGTGCATGTATCGCCGGTATGGCTCGGGGAGGACGAGTACATTCTTTTGGAACCAAAGAAGACGTCCTTTGTGATCAATCCACGCAAGGAGGTCGCGACAATGCCTCCACATGTGCCACGTGGCTTCATGAACTGTAAGAGAGACACAGTGTAGCATGCCATTGCTATTCTAATTTATGTGTTTTGCACATACTCGAAGTACTAGTAAGGTACATGTGCATTGCACGCATCAGATTTTGCAACCAAATTATGAATAAATACCACACTATAGCATGCAAGCTCTGAGTCATATATGCCTGATCTAGCCCTTCGTTTAATTCTTATAGTTCATCTCATTCAAAATCAATTAGTTTTTATAAAAAAGCTAAGAACGCGGGAATAGGAATAACATGGGATTATAGTGGAATGTCGTCTTGAATCCTCTGATTGTACGAGTGTTTGATTGTGCATAGAAAAACGCAGAATTCTTTCAAAGAGGTTTGAGTGGATGGGATGTTTCCTCACGAAATCTAGTGCAAATGAATCATATGGAAAAATTCCTATGGTTTACAATCCTACTGAATCAAACAACCAAGATAGGAAAAATTCCTAATGATTAGAATCCTCCAAAATTCCTTCGAGAATCCTTTGAATCAAAGAAGCCCTTAATCTATTTTATGATTCATGGAATTGTGCATTGTAAAGCATAAAGTAAAAACAAATCATGGCAATTCAACTAGAAAAAAAGTTTGGGCAATTATGATACGGAAGATTCTAGAACAAAAGAGAACCACTGTTGTTTTGAGGTTTGTGCATTATGCTTAAGTTCAACCATGGAGTCTGCTAGATTGTACATGTGGCAAAATCCGGTGGGGGGCTAGAAGATGGTGCGAGGGGCGAGTGGAGGGAGACTATGAAGGAATGCACAAGTGCGTAGATCGATATTTAGAGAGAGGCGAACACGCAAGGCGCTGTTGCTTGTAGCGGGCGAGCCATGGAAAATAAATGAGATAGGGGCCAAGCATTGCTAATCCTTTACGAGGAGGGTCAATTCATGAACTTAAACCATTTTAGCAGCAATTGTCTAATGATCACATTCATATTAGCCTCGATATGTAGTGATGTTAGGGGAGGGGGCAGGGCCCTCATCGCCTGTCTTCGCCATTGTGCACGCGTCTGAGAGATGAAGCGGAAGGCATGGATGATGAGAGGGGGAAGTTGGATATATAATTAATGTGGGTGTGTCGGTGCCGGGACGACACATATGGGATCACAAGAATCCCTACTACGGTTGTGGGGCGCGGGGTCGTGAGAAGAGCGGATCTAACAGATAGCACATGGGTTCTTTATCCAGGTTCGGGCTGCGAGGATGCGTAAAACCCTACTCCTGCTTTGGTGGTTAGTTTATCTGTGTTCTTTAGCTAGCTATGGGGCGTGAGGAGCTCCAAAAAGCTGAATCCTCCTCCTGGTCACCTCGGGCCTCCTTTTATAGAGAAAGGGGTTGCCACAGTGGCACACATGAGGTGGAAAGAATGCAGTGATCTGAGTTTATCCTCGCATTACATGACAAGGCGCATTTAATGCGTCTTGCTTAGGTGTCCTTTCTTTATCGGGACGGGAGAGCCTGGTCTGGTCCGTTCTTGCTCCCTCTCGTGTCGACATGCGCCCTGGCCAGCGGTGCCCGTGGTGCCATGTAGGCAGGTAGGCAGCTGAGGTGGCGCAGCAGTGGGCCTCCACGAAGATCTACTTGCCACCACGCAGGTGCCTGCCCAACTAGTTGGGTCGGTAGCTGCATGCGAACGGCGGTGAAGGGTTGATTTGGCGTGGGCCTGATGGTGGCCCTATAGGTGTCCTTGGCGAGGGCCTCGTCGAAGCCCCGCCAAGGGTCTTGCCGGGGCCCCGGCCAGGGTCTTGCCGCGGCGCCTGCTGTCATCCCCGGCAAGGCTCTTGCCGAGGGCCTTGTGGTCCTCCTTGGCTGGGATCCCGCCAAGGGTCGTCGTCTTCTATAGTGTGTATCTGATCTTGAATGTCTTCACAAAGATCTGCATGCCACCACGGGGATGTCTCCCGAATCCTTGCCCCATGGGGGCAGTGGACTCAAGGGTGATTCGCTCCGTAGGTGTGGGGTGAGCGGCCACGGCAAGGGTCTTGTCGGGTTTGCTAAGACCGCCCCCCGGCAAGGATCTTGCCGGGGGAGTCCGCTTCATCCCCTTTGCTCTTTGTGGTCTTGGTCTTGGCGTCGTTCTGCTCCTTTAGAGCTTCGGTCTTACCTTGGCTCACCTCCCTTGCCTTGCTTAGTGTGGCGGCGCCCGCAGCTCAGACTGCCCGTGCATAGTTATAGGGGTACAAAAGAGCGTACCCCTCTTTTTGTACACCAACAGGAGCCCCCGGGCCTGGGCCACATGTAACCGCAATCGCGTCGTTGGGCTAGGCCCAAAAACGGTGCGCGGGCAGGCAGGGTGGTTTTTATCGTAGTAAGTCTCTTCACGCTGCGCTTCCCATGCTTCCCGCATGTGGCTCGGCGTGGGGAGGCGTGCGTGACGTGGGCGGCATGCGTAGGGCTGAGCTCTGCGCGCATGCATCCCGTGGCAGTTAATGTGAAAGGAGGCGGCCCGCGTTCTCCCCCATAAGAAGGAATAACCGCGGGCGCGCTGCTCACTTTCACCTCTTCTCTCGTACCTTTTCCAATCTCAGAGCCGCCGTTTCCTCTCTTCCTTCCCTCCTAAGCTTTCGCCGTCGCCGCCGTGGCTGCCCGCCACCCTCCTTCTTTGCTCCTCTAGACTTCTTGGCCGCCATGGCGCCCAAATCCCTTGAAGGGCAAGGGGTGGCTAAAACTCTGGGGCTGTGGAGCCACCGGAGAGCCTTGTCGAGAGAACGGACGAAGTCCGCCTTCTTCATCCCTCGTCGATTGGTGTTCATGATCTCTGGCCTCCTTCAAGCCCTTATGGGGAGTGAAGACGGGGAGAGAATTGGGGCACCCACGGCCGCATCATTCCTGCTGCCTGTGCTGATCCTGCCCCAAATCGGTATCCCTTTTTTGTTGATTACCTTTCTTGCGGGTTATGCCCCCCTTTTTCCGATTTCTTCTGCGACATCATGCACACCTTCGGCTTTCACCTCTTGGATTTCACTCCGAATGCGGTGGCGTGCTTGGCTCTCTTCGTGCATCTTTGCGAGGGCTTTGCTGGAGTGCAGCCCAACACGGAACTCTTTCGCCATTATTTCTCCCCTCGAATCCAGCCCGGAGGCGCCGTCTCCGGATGCATCGCCTGGATCTCAAGATCCAAGGGGGCGTACCCGGACGGTGCCATGAAGGAGAAGTGGGATGAATGGCGCGGCCGGTGGTGCTAGATCGAAGACGAAGATCCGCCGGAATTCTGCAAGGTTCGTCGAACGCCGCCGGTCCGCGGCAGCGGCTGGGGTGATGTCGATGCTGCCGACAGGAGGCTTACTGTCTCCACCACCAGGATCCTCCGGCTGACCCGGGCTGGGCTCACCCTAGAGATGATCGGGGCGGACTTCATTCGCCGCCGGATCGCCCCGTTGCATAAAAAGGGGAGGCCAGCCTGGCTTTTCACGAACCCGGCTGACATTATGCGGCTCCGCCCTGGCCTCGACCACAACTTCACGGTGATGGGGCATGCCCACTTCTGCCAGCGGCTTTTCCAGCTCGATGTGGGTCGCGACGGCAAGTTTGAACGGACCTGCAAGGCCACGAGGGCTGCCGCAAAAGTCGGCAAGGCCCTCAAGGGGTCGTTCTTCAAGTTGCTAGCGGGGATAGTCCCGTTGTGCAATAACTCACGCCGGTTTGAGATCATTGCTATGATGCCGGACTGCAACGCGCACGGTCCCGGTCTGTCCGTGGCAGGAGCCGACGGAAGCAGACGTGCAGCAATTCTTCGACTCCTTGGTCGAGGTGTACGTCAATGCTGACGTCGAGCGGTGGCTTGTCATGGACACCACCCAGGTGGAGCTGGACTACATCACCACTAGGGCGAGGGAGGCACATCTTTCCATGGAGGCCGGCAGCGCCGGGGGTGTGGAGGACAAGGCCGCGATGGCTGTGGAGGAGGCGCAGTTCACCCTGTGGGCAGCGGCCACCGGGAAGGTCAGCAGCGCCGACGCTAGAGCTCCGCTTGTTGAGGACGCGGCCGACGAGTCGTCGGAGGAGGAGGACGTGGCGGCGGGCTCGATGCCAACTAGGGGAAGAGGGCGAGTCCTGCGGCGGGCTGGCTCCGGCGAGCCGGTCCGGCCCGGCAGGGCTACGCGGCCTCAATTTACCCTGGAGGTGTCCGGGCGCCACACGAGGGCCATGGCGGCGAAGGGGCTGGCGAAGGCCGCTGAGAAGAAGAAGGCGACGACCCCTTCCTCATCTAGGCGCGCACAAACCCCGTCGCCCTCTTCGCCTCCTCCGACAGGCGTCGACTCGGATGATGATGTGGAGCTCCCTTTTGATCTCGGGTCTCTTAGCCCGGAGAGGAAGAGGAAGCTGGTGGAAGAGGAGGAGACGGACTACGAGTAAGTACCCCATTCCTCACTTTTATTTCCACTTCCCCGAATCGGGTCGCTTGTCTTGATCCATTTTTGCTTTTGCAGGGAGACGGAGACGTTGGCCCAGAGGGCGAAGAGGGCGAGGACCTTGGCGAGCGACCAGCCCCCTGTTGGGGCTTCAGAGACACCACTGGTGGTGCTGAGCAGCCCGGACAGCAGCCCCCGGCGCAGCCCCCAGCGTAACTTCATCACCCTCTTCTTACTCAACATGTGGTAGGTGCTCAATGCTATGATGCTGACCTTGCCGGGTTTGCGGGGAGGGAGGCGGCAGCGGGAGGGAGCCACGGAGGGCTGCTCCTATCACACCACCCCCATCGACTATGCCGCCATGGGCGTCCCGGCAAGGGCACCAGCACGGAGCCTACACCCATGGATGAAGAGGGAACTTGGGCCTTTGGTGACTCTGCCATGGCGTAAATCTTTGGCGGAGAGGGACTGCTTCTCGGCACAGCGATGAGTCGCTTTGTTCTTCGTCTCTGTTTTACCCTTATTCTTTTCTTGGCTTCATCGCCCCCATTGCTGCCCAGGCCCTCCTTCAACAGAGAAGGAGGACGTGGACACTGTTGTTGGAGACATTGCTGAGGAGGCTGCGGCGGAGGCCAGCAGGATTGCCGCCGAGGAGGCCGCAAAAGATGCTGACGAGGCCGTCGCTGACGAAGCTGCCAAGGGTGCCGCCGAAGACGCCTTGGCTTAGGCCGCCAAGGCGTCCGTGAGGCTTCTACCAAGGCGCCAAGATGGGCCTGCCGGCGAGGCCGGCAAGGCCTCTGCCGGGGAGGAGGTGGCGGGTGACCAGCCTCCCTCTTCCTCAACCTCGGGCCCCGGCAGATATCTGAAGGTGGGCGACGATCTTTTCGTCCATCTTCCGAGGGCGTCAAGCCGAGCACCCGCCGAAGGGGAAGCCTTTGAGGGCGAGGTGCTTGCGGCCACCGGGCTTGAGGTGGTTGACGAGCCGGGCGTTGGCGGCGACGGTTCTCTAGAAGAGTAGCTTTTTCGCGCCATGGGGGCCGACTTCCGGAAGCTCCAAGTGCTCTACCGTGCCCGCCTGGACAAGGTCAAGTCCAGGATGGCAGCGGTGGACAACGCGGAGGTGGACTTCAAGGTGCGCGTCGCTGAGACGCAGACCTGGTTCCACCAGACTCGTGAGGAGCAGAGGGCCTTTCAGGAAGAATTGGCCAAGCACGATGTGGAGCTCACCATGAAGATGGCCGACGTCGAGAAGGCCCAGGAAGAGGCGGCGAACTTGGCGCTTGTCAAGCCTCCGGAACCGGCATCAAGTCGCCTTGGATTCCCAAGAAGAGGACCTCTCTGGCGTGTGAGGCTTAAGCTTAACGCAACGCTCCACGGCAAGGATGAGGAGCTCGAGGCCCTTGTCGCGCAACGGACCCGCGAGCTGGAGCAGAGGCACAAGGAGGGACTCGATGCCCAGGCTCTGGCCCATGCAGGCAAGGTGAAGCAGCTGGAAGCGGAGCGGGATGAGCTGAAGGAGCAGGCCATCAAGCTGTCCGGCAAGAAGAACACGCTCAACCGTGCCTTGGTAGAGGCGCAAGGAGCAGTTATCAGCAGGACTGGGGAGCTCTCCGATGCGCAGAACTCCATCAGAGACCTCAAGCTGAAGCTGGAGGGTCTCGAGAAGATGCTGTCGGAGAGCAGGGCTCAGGAGGATACCTTGACCAGGAGCCTCGAGGAGGAGAAGCAGCTGCGGGCAAACGAGGCCGCCTCCCACCAGGAATATGTGGTGGGTGAGAACAAGTGGATCAGCCATCTGGAGGTCATCACCGACAGGGTCACCTCGCAATTGGCCACCATGGGGTTGCCGAACATGAGGTACGCCCCCGAGCGCAGCGGGACCGTCAACGCCAAGCTGACCCAGTTCTTTGAAGGCGTCCTCGGAGCCTTGGCCTATCCTCACTCCAACAGGACGACCACGCCGGCCGAGGAGGCCCGGCGACTTTGCCGGAGGGTTGTGACCAGGGTCCTCACCAAGGTGGCGTACTGGAATCCCAACCTTGACTTCGCGGCCTCGATGAAGAGCTTGTCGGATGGTGTTGACCTCACGGTGCTCAAGGAGCGCATCAAGCCCATCACCAACGGCATCGACGAAATCAAGAGGGTGGAAAGCCAGCGCTGGGATTGAGCATCCCGTTCTTCTTCGCCGCTGTGGATTCCCGACCAAGACAAATTTTATCTTCAGTTAGAACTGCAGCTATGATGTGATGTAATATAACTATGAAGTACTCTTAATTTTCATGCATGTTATTTCCCCGTTCAATTCCTCTTTGTATGTGTGCCCCTCGCCGATCGGGTAGGCTTGCCGGTGCGAAAGCCCCTAGCGCCGTTTTGGGGATGGATCCCTGTGGCCTGCTGGAATGCAGCGATGCCGGACGAGCCACCTTCCCGTTCGAATGCGGCCGCTCGCCGAATCGAGCTTGACTCGAGTCAGAATCGAGAGCGTTGTCGATCGCGGAAGGTTACTCTGCCATTCTCGACGCAGCCGCTTGAGCTGTTGAGCGGACTCGAAACAAGGCAAGGGCGTTGCCGATCATGGGAGAGCCCCCTGGCGTGCAGGTTTCTCATACAAAGGCGTGACATCTCCGGGGGGGGGGGGGGAATAACCTCAAATAAGAAAAGTAGCACAAATAAAGATTCAATGCAACTTAGCTTCTGTTGGCAATCGCTCGAGTGTTGATCTTTGGGCCTCCTCTCTTCTTCAAGGGTCAAGAAGATGAAGGAGTGCCGGGCTAACTGCCAAAGCTGATTCTCACAACTGCGCCCCCTACCTAGCGCGCCAAAGATGTCGGTGCGGGGACGACACCTATGGGATCACAAGAATCCCTACTACGATTGCGGGGCGCGGGGTCGTGATAAGAGCGGATCTAACAGATAGCACATGGGTTCTTTATCCAGGTTCGGGCCGCGAGGATGCGTAAAACCCTACTCCTGCTTTGATGGTTAGTTTATCTGTGTTCTTAAGCTAGCTATGGGGTGTCAGGAGCTCCAAAAAGCTGAATCCTCCTCCTGGTCGCCTCGGGCCTCCTTTTATAGAGAAAGGGGTTGCCACAGTGGCACACAGGAGGTGGAAAGGGTACAGTGATACGAGTTTATCCCTCGCATTACATGACAAGGCGCATTTAATGCGTCTTGCTTAGGTGTCCTTGCTTTATCAGGGACGGGGGAGAGCCCAGTCTCGTCCGTCGCCGCTCCCTCTCGTGTCGACACGCGCCCTGGCCAGCGATGCCCGTGGTGCCATGTAGGCAGGCAGACAGCTGAGGTGGCGCAGCGGTGGGCCTCCACGAAGATCTGCTTGCCACCACGCAGGTGCCTGCCCAACTGGTTGGGTCGGTAGCTGCATGCGAACGGCGGTGAAGGGTTGATTTGGCGTGGGCCTGATGGTGGCCCTATAGGTGTCCTTGGCGAGGGCCTCGTCGTAGCCCCGGCAAGGGTCTTGCCGGGGCCCCGGCAAGGAGTCTTCTTGTGGCGCTGCTTGTTGTCCCGGCAAGGCTCTTGCCGGGGCCTTGTGGTCCTCCTTGGTTGGGATCCCGCCAAGGGTCGCTGCCTTCTATAGTGTGTATCTGATCTTGAATGTCTTCACAAAGATCTGCATGCCACCACGGGGATGTCTCCCGAATCCTTGCCCCATGGGGGCAGTGGACTCAAGGGTGATTCGCTCCGTGGGTGTGGGGTGAGCGGCCACGACAAGGGTCTTGCCGAGTTTGCTAAGATCGCCCCCGACAAGGATCTTGCTGGGGGAGTCCGCTTCGTCCCCTTTGCTCTTTGTGGTCTTGGTCTTGGCGTCGTTCTGCTCCTCTCGAGCTTCGGCCTTACCTTGGCTCACCTCCCTTGCCTTGCTTAGTGTGGCGGCGCCCGCGACTCAGACTGCCCGTGCATAGTTATAGGGGTACAAAAGAGCATACCCCTCTTTTTGTACACCGACAGGAGCCCCCGGGCCTGGGCCACACATAAGCGCAATCGCGTCATTGGGCTAGGCCCAAAACGGTGCGCGGGCAGGCAGGGTGGTTTTTACCGTGGTAAGTCTCTACGCGCGCTGCGCTTCCCATGCTTCCTGCGCGCGGCTTGGCGTGGAGAGGCGTGCGTGACGTGGGCGGCATGCGTAGGGTTGAGCTCTGCGCGCATGCGTCCCGTCGCAGTTAATGTGAAAGGAGGTGGCCCGCGTTTTCCCCATAAGAAGGAATAACTGCGGGCGCGCTGCTCACTTTCACCTCTTCTCTCGTACCTTTTCCAATCTCAGAGCCGCCGTTTCCTCTCTTCCTTCCCTCCTAAGCTTTCGCCGTCGCCCGTTGGCTGCTTCGCCACCCTCCTTCTTTGGTCCTCTAGACTTCTTGGCCGCCATGGCGCCCAAATCCGCCAAGGGCAAGGGGGTGGCTAAGAGCTCTGGGACTGTGGAGCCACCGGAGAGCGCACTATCGGGGGACCGGACGAAGTCCGCCTTCTTCATCCCCTCGTCGATTGGTGTTCATGATCTCCTGGCCTCCTTCAAGCCCTAATGGGGGTGAAGACGGGGGGAGATAATTCGGGGCACCCGGCGACGCGCATCATTCCTGCTGCCTGTGCTAATCCTGCCCCAAATCGGTATCCCTTATTTGTTGATTACCTTTCTTGCTGGTTATGCCCCCTTTTTCCGATTTATTCTGCGACATCATGCACACCTTCGGCTTTCGCCTCTTGGATTTCACTCCGAATGTGGTGTCGTGCTTGGCTCTCTTCGCGCATCTTTGCGAGGGCTTTGCCGGAGTGCAGCCCAACACGACAGTCTTTCACCATTATTTCTCCCCTCGAATCTTGCCCGGAGACGCCGTCTCCGGATGCATCGCCTGGATCTCAAGATCCAAGGGGGCGTACCCGGACGGTGCCATGAAGGAGAAGTGGGATGAATGGCGCGGCCGGTGGTGCTGGATCGAAGACGAAGATCCGCCGGAATTCTGCAAGGTTCGTCGAACGCCGCCGGTCCGCGGCAGCGACTGGGGTGATGTCGATGCTGCCGACGGGTGGCTTACTGTCGCCACCACCAGGATCCTCCGGCTGACCTAGGCTGGGCTCACCCTGGAGATGATCGGGGCGGACTTCATTCGCCGCCGGATCGCCCCGTTGCATAACAAGGGGAGGCCAGCCTGGCTTTTCACGAACCGGCTGACATTATGCGGCTCCGCCATGGCCTCGATCACAACTTCATGGTGATGGGGCATGCCCACTTCTGCCAGCGGCTTTTCCAGCTCGATGTGGGTCGCGACGGCAAGTTTGAACGGACCGGCAAGGCCGCGAGGGCTGCCGCAAAAGTCGGCAAGGCCCTCAAGGGGTCGTTCTTCAAGTTGCCAGCGGGGATAGTCCCGTTGTGCAATAACTCACGCCGGTCTGAGATCATTGCTATGATGCCGGACTGCAACGCGCACGGTCCTGTCCCGAGCTGGCAGGAGCCGATGGAAGCAGACGTGCAGCAATTCTTCGACTTCTTGGTCGAGGTGTACGTCAATGCTGACGTCGAGCGGTGGCTTGTCATGGACACCACCCAGGCGGAGCTGGACTACATCGCCACTAGGGCGAGGGAGGCACAGCTTGCCATGGAGGCCGGCAGCACTGGGGCTGTGGAGGACAAGGCCGCGACAGCTGCGGAGGAGGTGCAGTTCACCCTGTGGGCAGCGGCCGCCGGGGAGGTCAGCAGCGCCGACGCTAGAGCTCTACTTGTCGAGGACACGGCCAACGAGTCGTCGGAGGAGGAGGACGTGGCGGCGGGCTCGACGCCAACTAGGGGAAGAGGGCGAGTCCTGCGGCGGGCTGGCTCCGTTGAGCCGGTCCGGCCCGGCAGGGCTACGCGGCCTCAATTAACCCTGGAGGGGTCCGGGCGCCATACGAGGGCCATGGCGGCGAAGGGGCTGGCGAAGGCCGCTGAGAAGAAGGCGACGGCCCCTTCCTCATCTAGGCGCGCACAAACCCTGCTGCCCTCTTCGCCTCCTCCGGCAGGCGTCGACTCGGATGATGATGTGGAGCTCCCTTTGGATCTCGGGTCTCTCATCCCGGAGAGGAAGAGGAAGCTGGTGGAAGAGGAGGAGAGGCAGACTGACAGTAAGTACCCCATTCCTCATCATATTTCCACTTCCCCAAATCGGGTCGCTTGTCTTGATCCATTTTTTCTTTTGCAGGGAGACGGAGACGTTGGCCCAGAGGGCGAAGAGGGCGAGGACCTTGGCGAGCGACCAGCCCCCGACTGGGGCTTCAGAGACACCACTGGTGGTGCTGAGCAGCCCGGACAGCAGCCCGGCGCAGCCCCCAACAGTAACCGTCACCCTCTTCTCACTCGACATGTGGTAGGCGCTCAATGCTATGATCTTGACCTTGCCGGGTTTGCGGGGAGGGAGGCGGCAGGAGGAGCCACAGAGGGCTGCTCCTAACACACCACCCCATCGACCACGCCGCTGGGGCGCCCCGCAAGGGCACCCGGGCACGGAGCCTACACCCATGGATGAAGAGGGGAACTTGGGCACTGGTGACTCTGCCGCGGCGCCAAATGCTGGCGGAGAGGGGACTTCTGCTTCTCAGCCTGGCACTGATGAGCCGCCTATTCTTCGTCTCTGTTTTTCCCTTATTCTTTTCTTGGCTTTATCGCCCCCATTGCTTCCCAGGCCCTCCTTCAACAGACATGGAAGACGTGGACACTGTTGTTGGAGACATTGCTGAGGAGGCTGCAGCGGAGGCCAGCAGGATTGTCGCCGAGGAGGCCGCAAAAGATGCTGCCGAGGCCGCCGCTGACGAAGCCGCCAAGGGTGCCGCCGAGGACGCCACTGCAGGGGCCGCCAAGGCGTCCGGCGAGGCTTATGCCGAGGGCGCCAGCAGTGGGCCTGCCGGCGAGGCCGGCAAGGCCTCTGCGGGGGAGGAGGTGGCGGGTGACCAGCCTCCCTCTTCCTCAACCTCGGGCCCCGGCAGATATCTGAATTAAACGAACATCTACATCATGCATATATGACCCAAAGCTTGCATGCTATAATGTGGTATTTATTCATAATTTGGTTGCCAAATCTCATGCATGCAATGCACGTGTACCTTACTCTAGTCTATATGGTGTTTGTGTGTGTGTTGTGCGTGTTTAGGTGCAAATTGTCTTTTTTGGGTACACGTTAAGCTTGTTCTTCCGAAATTTCAAGCCGCGCCTTGTTATGCCGAAAATTCAAGCTAGCGTCTCGCTCATCGTCTGCGAAACTCCCGCCTCTTCAACCCGCGCCTTGTTAGCCCGAAATATTTAAGATATATCTTTGTCTCGTTGTGCTTCGACAACTCCCTCCATCTCAACCCGCGCCTTGCTATTATGAAATTACAACGCGCGCGAAAACTCCCACCTCCTGTGAAATCCCAACACGATAAATGCCCGTGGTACCCCTGAACTGAAAGAACCGCCTCAAATTGGTGGGGGTACTTTTGTAACTTACCCCACATTTCGGACAAGCGCGTCTCTAAGCCATGGTTCTCCACTGCCATCCCATCCACCCACCCATTCGTACACCGAGGCCGCGAAAACCCGCGATTTAAACACCACACCCTGCTCCGCTCGCCACCCACCGAGCCTCTTCCCCGACGACGTCGTCCACAGCAACACCACGACGTCCCTCATCCACCGTACCGGATGAGGATCCGTCATCGGTCTCATCGTCCCGCCGGTTCAGCCACCCCGCCCTCCACCTCCAAGGAGCGGCCCCGACGTTCCCCTCGTCTTTCGCGCCACCTCCATTCCCACACCGCCGTCTTCACCTACACCACCGGAAGAGCATCATCATCACCGTTTCCTCGGATCAGGCTGTGGCCTAATCGGCGCCACCAAAGAGGTTGTACACTAATCACCGCATTTTCTTCTTGATTCGATCTCACGGTGCTGCCGGCGCTTGGTCCCGAGCCGACATGGCGCGGCTCCATCCACGACGGCGTCGCCGGCCACTTCCTCCACGACATCGCTCCCTCGGCGGCGACGTCCACATCAGTAGGAGCTGCTGCTGCTTTAGCTCTCGCTCGCGCTGCTGCTCTGCTCTTGCTCTTGGTCCCCTGCCTGGTCTGCTCTTGTTATTGCTCTTGCTCGCGCTGCTGCTCTCGCTCTTGCTCTTGCTTGCGATGTTGCTCCGATTTAGCTACACTTCAGTCGACTGAATCGACTTTTGGGTCAGTCGATTTTCAGGGGGTGGGGGGGCTCGTCGGGGTGAAGGAAAAACCAGCCGCGGCGGGGGGGAGGGCTCGCCGGAGAGGTACCCCACTTTCTATCTTAGGGTTCAGGTTGGGGGCGGTGGTCGCCGACGGTGGCGGGGCGTTGGCGGGGCGGTGGCGTGGGGATCGCCGGAGAAAAAGCTCGGCACGGGGGGCCTAGAGGGATGGCCGGGGCGGCGGCGGACCGGCGGTGGGGAGTGTTTTCGGGGCGGGCGGGGCGGCGCACCACCGGCCGCGGGCGGCGGGGGGCTGCTGTTTGGCCGGTGGTGGCTGGCGGCTCGGGCGGGGGGTGGAGGTTGAAGATGAACCGCAGGCCCTTGACTTCATATCCGACGGCTGCAAAACTGACTGACCAGAGATGAAAAAGTCAGTCAACCGACGTGTAGCCTCACCTTGCTAGTGCGTTCAGTTTCGACAGCAAAATTCAGTTTCGACAGTTAAGTTCAGTTTCGATAGTTAAGTTCAGTTTCGACAGTTAAATTCAGTTCCGACAGTTAAGTTCAGAGATGAGCGGCTGATGTATTTTACATCTGGCACTTTGTGGTTATGTATTTTACGTCATGTATTGGAGATGCTATTGGAATTCCACTTAGGTTAACGTTGTTTGTTGTCTCTCTTGTCCTGCTTCAGCCTCGGCATCGTACAACTCACCGGAGCTGCTCCAACGATTTAAACCCTCCATCACAGCGAGCAGTACCTAGGGCTCCATCTCCAGATGCCTAAGATCTTCTTCCCTCCTCCAACAGCCAAGTCGCCGAGCATCCTCACCGGCCAACCCAATCACGCTGATATCGACATGGCTTCGCCAAAGAGGTTGTACACTTGTTGCATCTCTTTTTTACTCTACATGTTATATATTGTCCACTGAGCACTCGTAGTAATGGTAAATACGATTATTTTATCCTACTATATGACAAGCAGTGAGGTACCAGGCAACTTAGCTATCCTTGATGGACTCTCTTGAACGCCATCATTATTTATCTCTGCGCGTTTGAGCTGTGCATTTGTCGATGGGCCTGGGAGTTGAGCTAGTATGGCAGTGGCCTGGGTCCAAAGTAATAGAAGTAGCACAAAAACATTTTTTAGTGTAGGATTTTCCTTGCTCAAGCCTGCCTACTAGAATTGCCAGTGCTTGAAAGGAAAAGTGAATGAAAAACATCGGAATTGGAAAGTTTCCTATGGTACTACTTTTCATGAATTTGGTGCAAAGGAATGGAGAAAAGGAAAACTGTAGGGTTTGTTCCTTTAGTGTCTCCTTGAAAGAAAAACCATAGGAATTCTAATTTCCACTTCTCCTCCTTTTCATATTCCTATTCATCAAGCACAAGACTAAGAGATAGTAGCATAATAACATTATAACCGTACATTTTCTTGTGGTTTGACTTAATCTCACCATGCTTTTTTGCATCCTGTGATCTTCCCATTGTTGTGAATCAAACACCTAGATTGGCAGAAATCCTGTGTTTTTAAATTCTCTATTTTGCACGTGCATTCCTATCATATTCATGTCTATTTCCTATCCCTGCATTGTTGGAATCCTCAAATTCAAACAAGCCCTTACTCAATTACTTACATGAGATATGTGTCAAAGAAAACCTTGTGTGGTTTGTCCCACTCCTGCTGTGCTGTGTTCCACCCCAGCTCAGCTGCTCCAACAACGGAAGGGTTCACCACAGCAGGGATCCGCTCTCCAGACTGTCTTTCGCCGCCTCAGATCTTCTTCCCCGCCGCCGGCAGCCACGGCAACTGCATTACCATCATCAACTGAGCAGATGACCTTGAGGACTACACGGGTCTGCAAGAGAGGTCGCACTCTTCCGTGTCTGCTTACGTTATGCGTCGCTTAATATGATGACTTGCTACATTATCAACGTGTTCACCTATTAGACTCCGAGTCAGGTCCAAACTAATGCTGAAACTTGAGTTTTTAAATGGTTGTGGGGTACATATTGGGGCAGCAACCAGTACTATCTGTCTACTATCTGGTTAATCTCCGGTGTCTACTATGTGTTTCATGTTTGGTGCAAACAAACATTAAAGGAGCCATTATCTGTATTTTTTAACTAAAGCTATTATCTGCCGGCTATCATTGGTTTTGGGTCTATCCACAGTTTGCTACCATCACTCTGGATTTGTGAATACACTCCTTACATAATCTCACTATTTTTTATTCCTATGCATGCCAGTTATTGTACACAATGGTACTGATCATGTAGAGCAAAAGAGACGATCCTTGCGTGGCAATAAAATTTCATGCAGACGTCGTTCCATGGTGGGCGCAAAGGCAGCCCCCCCCCCTCCACCCATTTCAGATCATAATCTAGAGGAAGATAACTGTTTTGAGGGGGATTCAGAAGGATACGACCACTCCTATTTACCCCATGAGGTCTTCGCTCTAACTTGGCATGCTGATGTTGGTAATATCATGCATATGGTGCCTTGCATTGCTTACTGTATACATTAAAGATATCACCTGCTTAGTTTAGACATGCTTTGTGTCAATGCAATCTGTTTAGTTTCTTTATCATATATGTGAATCATGCAATGCCATCTTGTCTAGCCAGGCATCATATATGTGAATTTTGCAATGCCACCCTGGTTAGCCGTCATCTTATATGTGAATTATATCATGCCATCATTTTTTATTACGTGTTAAATTTGTCAACAATTTTAGTACATTCAATTACTCATCCTATGGATCAGCCATTGCACGGTCATGGAAAAATCTGGAGTGGAAACAAGGTCTTCAGAAAGGCACAATTCTATCTGACGAAGAGCATTTCTTTCTGGTTACCGATAGCTCCTTAGAGGATTATTCAGAGACAGATGACCAGTCATATGCCCCCCCCCCCGAGGTGCATGCCCTAACTTGGCAGGTTTATGTTGCTCATATCGTGTGTATGGTATCTTGCATTGCTATGTCATTTGCTTAGTTTAGACATGCTTTGTGTGAATGCCACATGTTTAGTGTCTAATTACCAAATATGTGAATTATACAAGGCCATCTTGTTGCAAGACATTATTGCTACCACTTGAGCACTGCGTTGGATTTCCCCGAAGAGGAGAGGATGATGCAGCAAAGTAGCGTAAGTATTTCCCTCAGTTTTTGAGAACCAAGGTATCAATCCAGTAGGAGGCCACGCGCGAGTCCCTCATACCTACACAAAACAAATAGCTTAACGCAACCAACGTGATTAGGGGTTGTCAATCCCTTCACGGTCACTTACGAGAGTGAGATCTAATAGAGATGATAGATAATATTTTTGGTATTTTTGATATAAAGATGCAAGGTAAAATAAAAAAGCAAAGTAAAAAAGCAAAGCAATGATAAAGTGATTGAAGATTGATATGATGAGAATAGACCCGGGGCCATAGATTTCACTAGCGGCTTCTCTCAGGAGCATAAGTATTTCTACGGTGGGTGAACGAATTACTGTTGAGCAATTGACAGAATTGAGCATAGTTATGAGAGTATCTAGGTATGATCATGTATATAGGCATCACATCCGAGACAAGTAGATCGACTCATGCCTGCATCTACTACTATTACTCCACTCATCGACCGCTATCCAGCATGCATCTAGAGTATTAAGTTCAAGAAAACAGAGTGACACCTTAAGCAAGATGACATGATGTAGAGGGATAAATTCTTGAATATGATAAAAACCCCATCTTGTTATCCTCGATGGCAACAATACAATATGCGCCTTGCCGCCCTTTCTGTCACTGCGAAAGGACACCGCAAGATTGAACCCAAAGCTAAGCACTTCTCCTATTGCAAGAAAAACCAATCTAGTAGGCCAAACCAAACTGATAATTCGAAGAGACTTGCAAAGATAACCAATCATACATAAAAGAATTCAGAGAAGATTCAAATATTTCTCATAGATAATCTTGATCATAAACCCACAATTCATCGGTCTCAACAAACACACCGCAAAAAGAAGATTACATCAAATAGATCTCCACGAGAGAGGGAGAACATTGTATTGAGATCCAAAAAGAGAGAAGAAGCCATCTAGCTACTAACTATGGACCCGAAGGTCTGAGGTAAACTACTCACACTTCATCCGAGGGGCTATGGTGATGATGTAGAAGCCCTCCATGGTGGATTCCCCTTCCGTCGGAGCTCCGGAACAGGCCCCAATATGGGATCTCGTGGATACACAAAGTTGTGGCGGTGGAATTAGGTTTTTGGCTCCGTATCTGATCGTTTGGGGGTACGTAGGTATATATAGGAGGATGGAGTACATCGGTGGAGCTTCGAGGGGCCCACAAGGCAGGGGGCGCGCCCTAGGGGGGCGCCCTCCACCCTCGTGGCTGCCTCCCTCCTTTCTTGACGGAGGGTCCAAGTCTCCTGGATCATATTTGTTGAGAAAATCACGTTCTTGAACGTTTCATTCCGTTTGGACTCCGTTTGATATTTCGTTTCTTTGAAACACTGGAATAGGCAAAAAACAGCAATTCTGGGCTGGGCCTCCGGTAAATAGGTTAGTCCCAAAAATAATATAAAAGTGGAAAATAAAGCCCAATATGGTCCAAAACAGTAGATAATATAGCATGGAGCTATCAAAAATTATAGATACGTTGGAGACGTATCAGGCATCCCCAAGCTTAATTCCTGCTCGTCCTCGAGTAGGTAAATGATAAAAAAGAATTTTTGATGCGGAGTGCTACTTGGCATAATTTTAATGTATTTCTTTTTAATTGTGGTATGAATATTCAGATCCGAAAGATTCAAGACAAAAGTTCATATTGACATAAACATAATAATACTTCAAGCATACTAACTAAGCAATTATGTCCTCTCAAAATAACATGGCCAAAGAAAGCTCATCCCTACAAAATCATATAGTTTAGTCATGCTCCATTTTCGTCACACAAGAATGCTCTCATCATGCACAACCCGATGACAAGCCAAGCAATTGTTTCATACTTTAATAATCTCAAACCTATAAACTCTCACGCAATATATGAGCGCGAGCCATGGACATAGCACTATGGGTGGAATAGAATATGATGATGGGGGTTATGTGGAGAAGACAAAAAAGGAGAAGATCTCACATCAACGAGGCTAATCAATGGGCTATGGAGATGCCCATCGATTGATGTCAATGCAAGGAGTAGGGATTGCCATGTAACGGATGCACTAGAACTATAAATGTATGAAAGCTCAACAAAAGAAACTAAGTGGGTGTGCATCCAACTTGCTTGCTCACGAAGACCTAGGGCACTTGAGGAGGCCCATTGTTGGAATATACAAGCCAAGATCTATAATGAAAAATTCTCACTAGTATATGACAAAACAAGAGACTCTCTATCATGAAGATTATGGTGCTACTTTGAAGCACAAGTGTGGCAAAGGATAGTAACATTGTCCCTTCTCTCTTTTTCTCTCATTTTTTTATTTCGGCTTATTTGGCCTCTCTTTTTTAACCTCACATGGGACAATGCTCTAGAAAATGATGATCATCACACTTCTATTTATTTACAACTCAATGATTACAACTCGATACTAGAACAAAGTATGACTCTATATGAATGCCTCCGGCGATGTATCGGGATATGCAATGAATCAAGGGTGACATGTATGAAAGAATTATGAACGGTGGCTTTGCCACAAATACTATGTCAACTACATGATAATGCTAGCAATATGACAATGATGAATGTGTCATGATGAACGGAATGGTGGAAAGTTCCATGGCAATATATCTCGGAATGGCTATGGAAATGCCATAATAGGTAGGTATGGTGGCTGTTTTGAGGAAGATATAAGTAGGTTTATGTGTGAAAGAGCGTATCATATCACGGGGTTTGGATGCACTGCCAAGTTTGCACCAACTCTCGATGTGAGAAAGGGCAATGAACGGCAATCAAGAGGCTAGCAATGATGGAAGGGTGAGAGTGCGTATAATCCATGGACTCAACATTAGTCATAAAGAACTCACATACTTATTGCAAAAATCTACAAGCCATCAAAACCAAAGCACTACACGCATGCTCCTAGGGGGATAGATTGGTAGGAAAAGACCATCGTCATTCCCCGACCGTCACTCATAAGGAAGACAATCAAAGAACACCTCATGTTTCAAATTTGTTACATAACGTTTACCATACGTGCATGCTACGGGACTTGCAAACTTCAACACAAGCATTCTTCAAATTCACAACTACTCAACTAGCACGACTTTGATATTATCACCTCCATATCTCAAAACAATTATCAAGCATCAAACTTCTCTTAGTATTCAACACACTCCTAAGAAAGTTTTACTATTTTTGTATACCTAGCATATTAAAATTATTAAGCAAATTACCATGCTATTTAAGACTCTCAAAATAATCTAAGTGAAGCATGAGAGATCAATAGTTTATTTAAAACAAATCCACCACCGTGCTCTAAAAGATATAAGTGAAGTACTAGAGCAAAAACTATAAAGCTCAAAAGATATAAGTGAAGCACATAGAGCTAAACTTTAAAGCTCAAAAGGTATAAGTGAAGCACATAGAGTATTCTATCAAATTCCAATTCATGTATGGCTCTCTCAAAAGGTGTGTACAGCAAGGATGATTGTGGTAAACTAAAAATCAAATACTCAAATCATACAAGACGCTCCAAGCAAAACACATATCATGTGGTGAATACAAATATAGCTCCAAGTAAAGTTACCGATGGAAATAGACGAAAGAGGGGATGCCTTCCGGGGCATCCCCAAGCTTTGACTTTTTGGTGTCCTTGTATTATCTTGGGGGTGCAATGGGCATCCCCAAGCTTAGGCTCTTGCCACTCCTTGTTCCATAATCCATCAAAAGATTTCACCCAAAACTTGAAAACTTCACAACACAAAACTCAACAGAAATCTCGTGAGCTCCGTTAGCGAAAGAAAACAAAAGACCACTTCAAGGTACTGTAATGAACTCATTATTTATTTATATTGGTGTTAAAACTACTGTATTACAACTTATCTATGGATTATAAACTATTTTACTAGCCATAAATTCATCAAAATAAGCAAACAACACACGAAAAACAGAATCTGTCAAAAACAGAACAGTCTGTAGTAATCTGTAACTAACGCAAACTTGTGTAACTCCAAAAATTCAGACAAAATAGGAAGACCTAGGAAATTTGTTTATTGATCAGAAGCAATTGGAATCACTATTTTATCACGTTCTGGTGAATTTTAATAATTGTTTTCGTGAACTGAAAGTTTCTGGAAATTACAGCAAGATCAAATAACTATCATCCAAGAAGATCCTATAGGTTTAACTTGGCACAAACACTAATTAAAAGATAAAACCACATCTAAACAGAAGGTAGATGGATTATTTATTCCTAAACAGAAACAAAAAGCAAAAAACTAAAATAAAATTGGGTTTCCTCCCAACAAGCGCTATCGTTTAACGCCCCTAGCTAGGCATAAAAGCAAGGATAGATCTAGGTAGTGCCGTAGTAATAAGATAGATCGGTGAAACTCATTTCATACTCCCTACGTTCGGCAGCAAGTTTTCTTTGAGGCAAGCAAAGGTAATCAAAAGGGCTAAATTTAATAGGGAAAAAAATCCCCAAGATCAATTTTAGGAGGTATAGGTTCCTCTTTCGGCCCTTCATACTGCACAACCAATTCATCATTATAAGCATTCTTTTGACAGAACCTTGTGAGCCTATACTCAAGAGAGTATCCTAGCTCATTATTTCGAATAGCAAAATCATCATTAAGTTCAGAGATTCTATCAACTAAAATATTGGTAGGCACCTTTTTTCTAAGATTTTCATTGAAAGCAACATAGTCAATAGATTGAAAACGCATTTTCTTATTGATCAAAGAGGATAGATTCTATGGGAGGACGGCCAACGTCCAACCTATAATGCGCAAAGATTTCTTTGGCCTCTTTTATTATATATAGTAGCGGCACGCTTAACAGAAGAATGCTCGACATTAGAAAATTCTAGGAAAATCCTTTGTATGGAAGGATGCATGTGCATAAATTGCCTTTCAAGTTCAACGATAAGCATGGCAATAGCGTCCGCAAGACTACTAGTTCTATGGAGAATAGAACCACCCATAGAGGGCAAAGCACCGGCACAAGTAAAGAAATCTCGAATAACTCCTTTTCCAATAATATTACCACTACCAATTCGAAATCTTTTTGTATGCAAGGTAGGGGGTTCTTCAGCAGGAGCATTAGAATTTTCTATGATATTATTATTGTCCATATCGGCAATAATTTCCCCAATTTCAGACATAGCGACAGAGAAAGCGAAGGGCAAAAAGAAGGCGAACGAAAAAGAGAGGGAGAATAAAACGGCAAGGGTGACGTGGGGGAGAGGAAAACGAGGCAAATGACAAATAATGTAATGCGAGAGATATGGAATTGTCATGGGTACTTGGTATGTTGACTTTTGCGTAGACTCCCCGGCAACGGCGCCAGAAATTCTTCTTGCTACCTCTTGAGCACTGCGTTGGATTTCCCCGAAGAGGAGAGGATGATGCAACAAAGTAGCGTAAGTATTTCCCTCAGTTTTTGAGAACCAAGGTATCAATCCAGTGGGAGGCCACGCGCGAGTCCCTCCTACCTACACAAAACAAATAGCTCAACGGAACCAACGCGATTAGGGGTTGTCAATCCCTTTACGGTCACTTACGAGAGTGAGATCTGATAGAGATGATATATAATATTTTTGATACTTTTGATATAAAGATGCAAGGTAAAATAAAAAGTAACGTAAAAAAGCAAAGCAATAATAAAGTGATTGAAGATTGATTTGATGAGAATAGACCCGGGGGCCATAGATTTCACTAGTGGCTTCTCTCAAGAGCATAAGTATTTCTATGGTGGGTGAATGAATTACTGTTGAGCAATTGACAGAATTGAGCATAGTTATGAGAGTATCTAGGTATGATCATGTATATAGGCATCACGTCCGAGACAAGTAGACCGACTCCTACCTGCATCTACTACTATTACTCCACTCATCGACCACTATCCAGCATGCATCTAGAGTATTAAGTTCAAGAAAACAGAGTAACGCCTTAAGCAAGATGACATGATGTAGAGGGATAAATTCAGGGAATATGATAAAAAACCCATCTTGTTATCCCCGATGGAAACAATACAATACGTGCCTTGCTGCCCCTTTTGTCACTGGGAAAGGACACCGCAAGATTGAACCCAAAGCTAAGTACTTCTCCTATTGCAAGAAAAACCAATCTAGTAGGCCAAACCAAACTGATAATTCGAAGAGACTTGCAAAGATAACCAATCATACATAAAAGAATTCAGAGAAGATTCAAATATTGCTCATAGATAATCTTGATCATAAACCCACAATTCATCGGTCTCAACAAACACACCGCAAAAAGAAGATTACATCAAATAGATCTCCACGAGAGAGGGGGAGAACATTGTATTGAGATCCAAAAAGAGAGAAGAAGCCATCTAGCTACTAACTATGGACCCGAAGGTCTGAGGTAAACTACTCACACTTCATCGTAGGGGCTATGGTGATGATGTAGAAGCCCTCCGTGGTGGCTTCCCCTTCCGGCGGAGCTCCGGAACAGGCCCCAAGATGGGATCTCGTGGATACACAAAGTTGCGGCGGTGGAATTAGGTTTTTGGCTCCGTATCTGATCGTTTGGGGGTATGTAGGTATATATAGGAGGAAGGAGTACGTCGGTGGAGCTTCGAGGGGCCCACGAGGCAGAGTGCGTGCCCTAGGGGGGGGGCTCCACCCTCGTGGCCGCCTCCCTCCTTTCTTGATGGAGGGTCCAAGTCTCCTGGATCATATTTGTTGAGAAAATCACGTTCCCGAAGGTTTCATTCCGTTTGGACTCCGTTTGATATTCCGCTTTCTTGAAACCTTTGAAATAGGCAAAAAAACAGCTATTCTGGGCTGGGCCTCCGGTTAATAGGTTAGTCCCAAAAATAATATAAAAGCGGAAAATAAAGCCCAATATGGTCCAAAACAGTAGATAATATAGCATGGAGCAATCAAAAATTATAGACACGTTGGAGACGTATCAATTATATATGTGAATTATGCAATGTTATCTTGTTGCAAGGCATTATGTATGTGAATTATGCAATGCCATGCTGTTTAGGCAAGCGTCATATATGTGAATTATATCATGTCGTCCTTTTTTTGTATTTCTCATTGCTTACATCGATAATGTTTGTATATTCAATCGCTCTTCCTGTGCATCAGCCATTTGAATTGGTGATGGAGAAATCTGGAGTGAAAACAAGGTATTCAGGAGCGGACAATGCTACCCTGAAGCGTATATCTTGCTGGTTCTGAGATAGCTCTTGATGGAGGATTCAGAGGCAAATGACCAGTCCTATTATCCCCCTGAGGTGTATGCTCAAACTTGGCAGGGTTATATTACTCATATAATGCATATGTTGTATTGCAATGCTTAGTTTTTACATCATATACACAATATTGAATGCCATCTCCTTAGTTGACACATCATATATGCGATTACCCTCTGCTCACTTCCTTAGTATATAAATCATATATTTGAATTATGTCATGCCATGATGTTTACATAGACAACATGTATCTGAATTATGGCATGCCAACCCATTTTCTAAAGACATAATATAGTTATATCATCTCATCATGTTTACATAGTCTTCATATTTTAAATTATGTCATTCTATCCGTGAATTATATCATGCCATCATGTTTTCATTGACGACATGTTTGTGATTTATGGCATGCCAACCACTTTAATAGACACATCGTATAGTTATATCATGTCATCCTGTTTACATAGTCATCATATTTTGAAGTATGTCATTCTATCATGTTTAGTTAGCCATCATACATGTGAAATTGTGTCATGCTATCTTGTTTAATTAGCCATCATATATGTGAAATTATGTCCTGCTATTCTGTTTGCTTAGACAACATAAATGTGAATTATTTCATGCCATGTTTTCTTCCCTACTATCCATTGCACCTGTCTATCTTACAATATCTGTACATTCAATTACTGTTCTTTTTTATCAGCCATTTCAATTGGAGGGAGTGATGGCAGTATCTGTGGGAGTAAAAACACGGTCTTCAGAAAATATCGTGCTACCTGTCGATGTAGATAGAACCATGGTTGTACTTGCCCAAGAACCAGCCCCACCACACATAACCCACACTCATGCAGATTGTACCCCTACCCAGTTGGACAGAGAACCAGCTACACCCCTTCTAACCCCAACCCCAGCAGATAGACACCCAGTTCCCGTTGACACAACACCGTCTCCACCACAGAGCACCCAAACACGAGAAGTTAGTAAGGCAACTGCAGTGCCCAAATCACGAGGACCACCACTACGAACCCGAAGTCAACGCTTAAAGCAGAAGAAGAATTGTTCTCAGGTCAGGTTCCGTAGATATGGTTCATACTACTTTGCTCTTGTATCATTGTATTTACTGATACCAACTAATTTCAAATTTGAAGGATGCAATTGAAACTCCAATGGCGCAACAGGTATGTTTTAAACCTGTTTCTTCAACGTGTTTGGCTGTTTGCTGTTGTAACTTGCTCTATGTTGATTTCAGTTTCAATTGAATAAACAGTTATGTTCTCATGCCATGCACATTACAAGTGTTGTTATTGCTGTGTAGCTTCCCACACTTATATTCTGTCTATGCTGCTTTGTCTTAAATAGGTATGATTCAAACTGTATCTATCTTGATTTGCAACATAAACTAGAATGATATAGACCATACAGTGACCATACTACATAGATATATGTTTGTTTCATGCTGTTATCCTGTCCACCTTACTACTGAACTGGTTTACCAAAATGAGTTTCATATACTACATTGTAAACCTGAGATGTGTTTGTTTGTTTCTCTTTTAGAACGCGGATAAAATATTGGAGAAGAGTACCATGTTATGCAATGGTAAAGGAAGTAATGCAGATAAGGTTCAAGATAGTGAAACATCCTGTTGGTCTCCAAGAAAGCTGATAAAAACTATATTGAAGACACCGAGACAACCTCAAGTCCTGTCTTGATGTAGTGTTCGAGTTATCGGCTACCACTTCCGCTTTTGACTCTTGAACTCATTGCACGAATCAGTTCGGCTTCTTGAGTCTCAACTTCAAGTAGAAAGACATCAATCGGATGTTATGCGACAGGAAGTCAAGGACCGAGGAAGTCCTGCAGAATTCAGATGCATACTTTTCCGTCAAGTTACCGGAGGACTTAAGCGCCAAACAAGAGAAAGTTAATAAGCTTGCTAAGCATCTTGCCGCATTATGGGTACCTGTGATATTGTTTCTTGAGCTCTTCTCAAGTGGTTTCGATTCGGACTTGTTTTGTCATGCGGCATTTATATGTCTTGTGTTCTCTATATTTGCACCTTTGGTGGCGAACTTTGATGCCCAAAGTGGATGTAATATGTGTAATAGCCGTGATAGCCTAGTGTAAGTTGCTTGCTTATTTATTTCCTTGTTGTCTTGTTTATTTGTTTGCTTGTAGTCGCGCAGTTCTTTTACGCGGTTTGCTAGTGGCTGCAATAACCTATTTTTAAAACTAGGCCACAATGACCATGGGCTAATATTTCTTTGTAGTGACACTTTGGGCCTCCTACGGGCCGTAGAAAGCGATGGGCCTTCTACGGGTCAGATAAGCGATGGGCCTTCTACGGGTCATAGAAACAAGGGCCTTCTATGGGTCAGAGAAAGCGGGCCTTTACGGGTCAGTAGAAATAATGGGCCTTCTATGGGCCGTATCATCAATGGGCCTTATACGGGCCATATGATCGATTGGCCAAACATGGGCCAAACATACCGCATTCTGGCCGTAAAACGGGCTAGAGTTGGAATCGTCCATTCATGGGCCGACCATAACGGACCACCGTTAATAGGCCATATTTGATGACGCTATGAAAACGGCCCAACGTATTAACGAACCACAAACGGGCCGACTGTAACCACGGGCTGAATTTGGCCCACAAGCAGAAAATGACAGTAACGGGCCGTAAGTAAACGAATGCTGGAAAATAGCCCAAGAATAAATGGGCTTTGAGAAGGCCGAAAGATAACATGGGCTGGAAACGGCCCAACGGAATAACGGGCCATTAATGGGTATAAAGTGATACACTGTTCTTTACGGGCCAGTTTCACCACGGGCCGTTAATGGGTGTAAAGTGATACACTGTTCATTACGGGCTGTTAATAGGCCAAGAGTTACATAGGGCCTCATATGGGCCGAAAGACGTCATGGGCTATACATGGGCCAGAAGTGAAAACGGGCTGGAATCATATTGGATGGCCCAGATGACGCTACTGGGCCTAATTTGAATAGGGCGTAACGGGCCTTGGGTTAGCGGGCTGTAAATGGGCTATATGCGAACAGGCCGTTAACAGGCTTTCCATGGGCCGGCCCGCCACCTTTTGACCAAGTCAAACGGGCCGGCCTTTTCACAGGAATGGGCCTCTGTTGGGTCGTGCCACGTGTCGACGTATCATCAGCGCCTTCTGTCCAATAAGTGGATGACAACTGTCCCACCGATGAGCCGACACGTGTTTCCTCCAGCCAATGATGATTTTACACGTGGAAAATCCCCATTCACCGGGGCTGTTAACGGGTTATCGGATCCAAAACCCGACCCGATAGCTTAACGGCGTTCCGTTACGGTGGATGCCACGTGTCGGTCACCCTTGACGAAAAGCACTTCGTGACGCTACGATTTATTGTCATGGAAGTGGACACTTCCGTGATGATAATTTTGGTAATGTCATGGAACACTTCTACGACAAAGACAGTATGACTATCTTGATTATGTCATAAAATCGTCATGGATGTACATGCATGACAGAAAACACGACCTACTGTGACAAACACGTATCATCATAGAAGTGTATTTTTTTGTAGTGAGAATTTGTGAAGATATACCCTGTTGATGATGTGGCAAGCAGTGTCAATTGCCTCAATCCAGAAACGACGATGCGTCTTGTATTCATCAAGCATAGTGCGAGCCATCTCAATAAGAGTCCTGTTCTTGCGCTCCACGACGCCATTCTGTTGAGGAGTATAAGGAGCAGATAACTCATGAGTAATACCAAGTTCATCAAGATAGTCATCAAGACCAGAATTCTTGAACTCAGTTCCATTGTCACTCCTGATGTGCTTGATCTTCACACCAAAGTTGGTTGAAGCCCTCGAGGAAAATCATTTGAAGACTTCCTGCACCTCATGTTTGTAAGTGACAATATGTACCCATGTGTAACGAGAGTAATCATCAACAATAACAAAGCCATATAGAGATGCATCATTTGTAACTGCAGAAAAATGGTTAGGACCAAAGAGATCCATATGAAGCAATTCAAATGGTCGAGTGGTAGTCATGATTGTCTTTGCTGGATGTTTGGCCATGGTCATCTTTCTAGCTTCACAGGTTCCGCATAAGTGATCCTTGAGAATTTTGACATTCTCAATACCAATGACATGCTTCTTCTTTGCAAGCGTGTGAAAATTCCTCATGCCTGCATGACCAAGTCGTCTATGCCATAGCCAGCCTTCTGAAGCTTTTGTAAGTAGGCATACGGCTGGTTGTGGTCCTGTAGAGAAATCAACAATATACAAGTCTCCTCTCCTAAAGCCTTCGAAGACTTTGGAATTGTCAGCTTCCATGATCATAACACAACGATGCTTGCCAAAGACAACAACCATATCAAGATCGCAAAGCATTGAGACAGGCATGAGGTTGTATCCTAAGGACTCAACAAGCATGACTTTGTCCATGAGTCAATCCTTTGAGATCGCAACCTTACCTAGACCCAATACCTGACTTTTGCCTTTGTCAGCGAAGATGATATGCTTCAGATGCAATGGAGATAAGGGAGCATCCATCAATAGATTCTTGCCACCAATCATGTGATTTGTACATCCACTATCGAGGACCCACTCCTTGGCTTTGGGTTGATCATCCTGCAGATGAATTAGTGCAACTTACAAACTCATATACTTCATCTGTGAAGAATATGACATCAATTCATCAGATCAATTTCATCAAGTAATAGAACAGGTAAAGCAATATGAGGACGTGAGAAATGAAAGTTCATTTCTTCATGATTAGCTCAAGGCCCTTTCGTGCAATTTCAGGTCTCCAAAGAAATTCTTCAAACGCTTACGCACGCGTATGGAGACCTCGACCTGCAGAAGAGATTAGTTCTTTTTCTTCACCACCCACATCTGAAGGGGTGGCAAAGAGTTCATCACTCTGCGAGCTCCATACGAAAAAGGTGGCATAGAAGCCAGTCCATTTCGTTTCAAATAAGAGGAGTTAGGATAAGCATATGAATAAGCAGAGAAATTCTTCGAGGACTTATGAACATAATGGTTTGAAGAATAAGGCACATATTCATAGCCCTTATCCCTACCCTGCGAAACTGAGGTGTTAGCACGATGATGTTCATATGAGGACTTTGATCCTTTTGAGGAATTTGATCCACGTGAGGAATTTGGTCCATATGAGGAGTTGGATCCATATGAAGAATTTGGTCCATATGAAGAATTTGATCTGGAGTTCCTATTCTTCACAGGTGGTATCATGAGGACATTCACCTGAAGACTTTCAAGGCATCTTTTGGGAACCCAGATTTTCGTCATAGGGGAACCGTTCCTGCAGTTAGTGCCAACATATCTAGCAAATACTTCACCATTCTGATTTTTGAACAATTTATAGTTGGAGTCAAATGACTCATCAGCAGAATGAGGAGAATCACATATAAAGCCAGATAAATTAGATGGATCAACTGGAGGTCCCTTTGTAGCAACCATGAGGTTTTGGGGTACTGCTCAGGCTTCCAATAGGTTCCATCAGCATTGATTTTCCTCTCAAAGGCAATACCCTCTTTCTTAGGGTTCCTGTTGAGGATATGCTTTTTAAGCACATCACAAAGAGTCTGATGCCCTTTGAGGCTTTTGTACATGCCTGTTATGTACAGTTCCTTCAGCCCTGCATCATCAGTGATACTAGCAATGTCCTCAGAAGAGGAATTAGTGATAGAAGAGACATGTGAAGAATTTGTAACATTAGAAGCATCTGAATATTCAGGTGAAGAATTAGCAGATTCACGTTCAATGCACTTCAAACATGGAGGAACAAATTCTTCCCGAGCAATGCTGATTTGTTGAGCAAGTAATGAATCGCGCTCCTTTTGAAGATCTTCATAACTCACTCTTAGATTTTCAAGATCTTGCTTTCTTTGAAGAAATTCATAAGAAAGCTTCTCATGATCAGATAAGAGAGTGTTATGATGACCTTGAAGGTTGTCGAACCTAGACTGAAGTCTCGGAATATTTTTAGTCAAGGTTTTAGAGCGATCCATTTCTCCACCCAACATCTCATCACTTTTGTCTAGCATGTTTTGAACCTTTTCAAAAGCCTTTTGTTGTTTCACAACAATCTTAGCAAGTTTATAGTAGCTGGGCTTGAGGTTTTCATCAGATTCATTCTCACTTGATTCAGAGGAGGTATATTTGAGTACCTTGGCACCCTTTGCCATGAAGCAATAGCTGGGAGCGTAGTCATTATTGCCTTCATCAGCCTTGTTGGTGAAGTCATTTTCTTGAGAGTTTAAGATAGACTTGCCGACGAATGTAGTAGTGAGGGTTAGGCTCGCCACACTAGATTTGGACTCCTCAGATGCCTCCTCTTCCTCATTTTCTTCAGATTCAGCCTCAGAGTCCATTTCCTTGCCAATGAATGCCCGAGCCTTCTTGGAGCTGCTCTTCTTGTGAGATGAAGACTTTCTGGATTTTGATGATGAAGACTTTGAGAATTTCTTCTTCTTCTTCGCATCATCAGAACTGTAATGCTTGTATTTCTTCTTCTTTGATTCCTTTTCCCATTGAGGACAATCTTGAATGTAGTGACCAGGTTTCTTGCATTTGTGGCAAAGCCTCTTCTTGTAGTCACTAGATGAGGAATCATTGCTCCTTGAGGGTTTTACAAAGCGACCATGTCTTGAGAACTTCTGGAATTTCTTCACGAGCAGTGCTAGTTCATGGCTTAGTTCTTCAAGATCACCAAGGCTGCTGCAAGAATCTTCATCTTCAGACTTAGAAACTGCCTTGGCCTTCAGGGCACGTGATCTGCCATAGCTCGAACCATAGATGTCTCTCTTTTCAGCAAGCTGGAACTCATGAGTATTTAGCCTCTCGAGGATATCAGCGGGATCAAGTGACTTGTAGTCAAGACGCTCTTGTATCATCGGTGCGGAGTATCAAATGAGGTATCGTTTATCTCAACAATTTCTTCACCACCTCATGGTCGGTGATGTCAATGGAACCAAGTGCTTGAAGCTCATTTGAGATGTCAGTGAGGCGATCGAAGGTTTGTTTAACATTTTCATTGTTGAGTCTTTTGAAGCGGTTGAAGAGATTGCGAAGAACGTCAACTCGAGAGTCACACTGTGTTGAGACTCCTTCATTCACTTTGGACAGCCTATCCTAGATAAGCTTAGCAGTTTCCAAAGCACTCACTCTTCCATACTGCCCTTTGCTCAGATGGACACATATGATGTTCTTCGCTTGATAATCGAGTTGCTTGAATCTCTTCACATCAGCAGCATTCAGAGAAGGTGTGACTGAGGGAACACAATTTTCCACAACATACCAGAGATCGTTATCAATTGCCTCAAGATGCATTCGCATCTTATTCTTCCAGTAGGGGTAGTCCGTCCCATCGAAGGTAGGACACCCAGCAGAGACCATGACCATACATGCGGTCGACATAACTAAAACTCCACGTGGTTAAACCAAAATCACACAGAACAAGAGAGTACCTTGATTTGATACCAATTGAAAGTGCGTTATATCGACTAGAGGAGGGGTGAATGTCGGTGTGGAACGACACCTATGGGATCACAAGAATCCCTACTACGGTTGCCGGGGCGCAGGGTTGCAAGGAGAGCAGGGCTAGTAGACAACACAAGGATCGTTTACCCAGGTTCGGGCCCCGAGGATGCGTAAAACCCTAGTCCTGCTTTGGTTGGTGTATTTCTGAGAGTTCTTGAGCTCTCGAATTAGTTGTGGTCAGTGTGTGGTTCGAAAGAGCAGAATCCTTCTCCAGTACGCCATGGGCCTCCTTTTATAGTCAGAAGGGGCTGCCACAGTGGCACACAGGAGGTGGAAAGGCGTACAGTGACCTTAGATTATCACTCGTATTACAGGACAAGACGCATTAAATGCGTAGCTTAGGTGTCCCCTCGCTTTATTGGGGGACGAGGGCGAGGCCCGTCCAGTCCGTCGCTGCTCCTCCTTGCTTCGACGCGCGCCCTGGCCAGTGATGCGTGTGGCGCCATGTAGGTAGGAAGGCAGCTAAGGTGACGCGGTGGTGGAGTCTTCACGAAGATCTGCATGCCGCCACGCAGGCGCTTGACGAGTTGGCCTGGGAGCTCCATGTTGCCACGCAGGTGCCCACCTAGCTGGTTGGGCAAGCAGCTGCATGCGAACGGCGGTGGAAGCTTGGTCATCGGCGGGTCTGGCGGTGGCCCTGTTGGCGTCCTTGGTGAGGGCCTTGCTGGGTGGCCCGGCAAGGGTCTTGCCGTGGCGTGTTGTCGTCCCCGGCAAGGGTCTTGCCGGGGTTCTGGTAGCCTTCCTCGGCAAGGATCGTGCCGAGGATCATCGTCTTCTAATCCTCATCTGATCTTGAATATGTCTTCATCCTTGCCGAGGATCGTCGTCTTCTAATCCTCATCTGATCTTGAATATGTCTTCACAAAGATCTGCTAGTCACCACAGAGGTGCCTTCCCGAGTCCCGGCCCCATGTTGATGACGGTGTTGGCGGCTGTGAGCTCAAGGGTGGCTCACTCTGTTGGTGTGGGGCGATCTGCCCCGACAAGGATCTTACCAGGGCCGCTGAGGTTGCCCCGGCAAGGGTCTTGCCAGGGGAACCTGCTTCGTCCCTCTGCTCCTTGTGGTCTTGGCCTTGGCGTTGCTCTGATTATCTTGGGCTTTGGTCTTACCTTGGCTCACCTCCCCTGCTCTGCTTGGTGTGGTCGTGGGCGCGGCTCTGACAGCCCGTGCATAGGTAAAGGGGTACAAAAACGTGCCCCTCTTTTTGTACACCGACAGGAGCCCCCGGGCCGGGGCCACACATAAGCGCGACACGTAGTTGGGCCAGGCCCAAAACGGTGCGTGGGCAGGTGGGGCAGTTTTTACCGTGGTAAGATTCTTCGCGCGCTCCGCCTCCCACGACCCGCGCGCATGGCGCGGCGTGGAGGGGTGTGCGTGACGTGGGCGGCATGCGTGGGGCGGTTTTCACACGCATGCGTCACATCGCAGTAATGAGGCGGCTCGCGCCTTCCCCGTAAAAAGAGAGAGGCGTGGAGACGCGGCTCATTTACTGAACGGGGCCCGGGCGCGGTCTTCAAGGCGTCCACTCCCCACGATCACGGGGTGGGGAGAGGTCGCTTCGCCTGTCCCCTCGGTTCTGCGCGTCCGCCACGCGTCCCCCATGCACTTGGGGTAGCAAGCGGTGGGGGCGGGAAACCGGGCCGTCGCTGGTTGGGGCAGCAGGTCGGTCCCGATTCCGCGCGTCTCTGGACGCTGGATTGGTTGAACAGGGTGGCCGAGCCCCGACCCTGCTCCTTTATAAGGAGGGGGAAGGGGGGATGGCGTCCCGCACCCTTCTGTCATCTATCTCCTCTTGCTTCTGCTTCTTCCTTCCACTCGCCATGGAGAAAGGGAATCCTGGTCCTTCGATGGTGGCGGCGAGGGTCGCCGCTCGAGAATGCGTCCCTCCTCCTCCTGAGCCCGCGGTGGTGGAGCCGTCCGTGAGGGGAAGGGGTAGGGGCAAGGTCGTGGGCGAGGCCGGGGCAGAGGTCGCAGTGCTCGGGTAAGAGGAGGACGGGGCGGCGTGCCAGCTTCGCCCCTGCCAATGATGCCTTTCCCGATGGAAGGCCATGTCGGAGACCAGCCCCGCGAGTTCTTCATCAGGCTGCACCGGCCTCCGCTTCACCGTCTTCGTCTTCCTGCCCCGTTCGCTAGGGAGATGGAGCGTGACCGGCCCCAATCCCTCAGATTGCACATGAGGGGTTGCGGGAATGGGGGCACGTGGGTCGAGGTCGACTTCCCGGCTCCTCGAGTCATGTACCTCCGTCGTGGGTGGAAGACGTTCGCTCGCATCCACAGCCTGACGACGGGGCTCGTCCTCTACTTCAAATTAATGGAGGACGGCCTACTCTCAGTCAAGGTCTTCGGAGAGTTCGGGACTCGCCTGAAGTGCTGCGTGGAGAGCTCCTCCGATGGAGATTCTAACGAAAGAAGCTCTTCCTAGAGCGAAAGTGACGATGAGGACAGCGGGGCAGATAGCGGGGACGAGTCCGACTAGGCGTCGGACGCCTGCGCCTGAAAGTGCGGCAGCAAGAACATCTGCACTGGCCGCTCCTCCGGCAGAGGTTTGCTGGGGGCAGGGCCAGCTCCTTGAACTTCTCGGGGCTGTCTCCTTGGGCGGCTGGCATCGGGAGGCTCCGGAAGAGGAAGAGGGCGGGCGGCAAGGCCGCCAACTCGGAGTACGCGGGCACCAACGCCTTCATTGCGTATTTCCGGTCCTGCCGCCTCGTCTTCCAGCTCCTTTCATGGCACCTTCATCACCGGCCCGCCCGTGGGCGGCCACCGAGGTGTTCTCTTGGTGCTTTCTGCTGCTCGTAGCTCGCCTAGGTGCCCCTTTCGCCCTTTCGCCTCCTTGACCCGCCTCCCGAGGAGAGGGACAAGAAAGGGATTACGGGCATCTTATCACTTTTTTAGTTTGTAAGCCTGCGGGCCTTTGTCAAATTTAAAACTTGTAATGCCCTTGCTCATGTTTTTCATCTCGCATGAACTGTACCTCTATGGGATGTTTTTAATGAAAAAGGGATGCTTGCCGGGTTTTTCATTCACGGGTAAATCCCGCGAGAAGGAGCGAATCCTTGTTATGGTCTAAGATAAAAGTTTTTCGCCCGGCAATAGGCCTTGCCGTCCCCCCACTCCACTCGACCGTTCTCGCGCTCTTGGCAGAGGCAGGGATGAAGTGGGCTTCAGGCTCCTCGTCCCACCTCCTTGCCGCTGCGGCTACGACCAAATCCGGACCCAGGAAATAATCCTAAGGTATAGGAAAAAGGGGAGCACGGCAGCCTAGAGATAAAAACGAGGTTTCACATACCCCAGTCCGGTTCTGAAATGCATGACAGAGGATAAAAGACTTATCTAGATCTGCAGCCCACGGCAATCTCATCTTGCCGCGGTTGGATCCTTATGCTCGCAGCCCCCGACAACTCTGGTTTGCCGGGGTCGGGGCGCCGGTCCGTTTCCTTTTTTCTGAGTAGCTCAGCAGAAGTGCTCATATGCCCTGCAAATAAAAGGAGGACAAAAAAGGAACAGATAGACGTGCACTCGACCTATAGGCTAGGGGTTAGTCACCGCTAAGCACTATCAACCCTAACCAAGGAAGAGACTCGACCTAGCATGCATGCTATAACTTAGGGCGCCATCGCTTCATTTATTTATACTCAGGGTCTGCGCCTGGCTCTATACAAAATGTCACATGCCTTGCCGGCAAAGCTTGTACAGAAGGTGGCTTGCCGGGAGGGCCGGCAAGCCGCGCCTTATGGGTAAAACAAGCGAAGATGCTTGATGTTCTAGGAGTTGCTCACTGGGACGGCATCTTCGGTCTCCAGGCGGACTGCGCTAGGCCTGGTGACTCGTATTACCCGATAAGGGCCTTCTCACTTTGGCGTCAACTTGTTGGAATTATTGGCCGACTGAACGCGCCGAAGAACAAGGTCGCCTTCCTCAAAGCTTTGGGCATGAACCTTGTGGCTATGGAAGCGGCGCAAGGCTTGCTGGTAGCGTGCCGCTCTCACAGCCGCCCGAAGACGATCTTCCTCAAGGAGCGTCGCGTCATCTTGGAGCAACGACTCTTGCTCAAGCTCATCATAAGCGAGCACTCGAGGTGACCCGTATATGAGTTCCGTGGGGAGAACTCCTTCCGCCCCGTATACCAGGGAAAAAGGTGTCTGGCTGGTGGCTCAATTTGGCGTCGTCCTAATCGACCAAAGAACCGCCAGCAACTCATCAACCCAGCGTCTTCCGCTCTTGTGCAGCTTGTCAAAGATCTTCGTTCTCAGGCCTCGCAACAGTTCAGCATTTGCCCTCTCCACTTGGTCGTTGCTTCATGGATGTGCCACGGAAGCAAAATAGACCTTGCTGCCGAGGTCTTGGATGTACTGCATGAAGGTATGGCTTGTGAACTGTGTGCCGTTGTCGGTAATGACTCTGTTTGGCACACCAAAACGGCAGACCAGTCCTTTGAAGAACTTGATGGCTGACTGAGCAGTCACCTTCCTCACTGCTTCCACCTCCGGCCACTTTGTGAACTTGTCGATTGCAACGTACAAGTACTCAAAGCCCCCGACAGCGCGGGGGAAAGGGCCCAGTATATCGAGCCCCCAGACCAAGAATGGCCAGGAGAGAGGGATTGTTTGAAGGGCTTGGGCTGGTTGATGAAGCTTCTTTGAATGGAACTGGCATGCTTCACACTTGGTTACTAGTGCCGTCGCATCCTGGAGGGCGGTGGGCCTGAGGAAACCTTGCCGGAACGCCTTCCCGACAAGGGCCCTTGACCCTATGTGGGAGCCACATATGCATCCATGTATCTCCACCAACAGCTCCAGTCCTTCCTCCTTGGGGATGCATTTGAGTTTCAAACCGTTTGGCCTCCTCCGATACAAGACGTCATCGACGAACTGGTACAGGGCGGACCGATGGGCTACTTTATCTGCTTCTTCCTGCTCCTCAGGAAGCTGATCCCCTGTTTGGAGGAAGTGGACGGTATGCTGCACCTATGCCGGAGCCTAGGGCTCGACGACAAGGACCAAAGGCATCTCTTTCGCCATGGGAGCGGCTGTCTCTACGACCAGGGTTTGACGCATACTGTCGAGCCGATTGCTCTTGGCAGGCTCAACGTCCATGGCAAAGACTTTGCCGGGCGGCCCTAGGGGGCTCGGTAGGAAAGTACTTGCCGGGACCTGATTTCCTCCACTTGTTCTGCCCCACTGATGGTTCGACGGATGGTTAAGTTAGTCGGAGCAAAAAGGTACCTGGTTCCACAGGTAGCTTGAATGCGGCACACTTTGACAGGTAATCGGCAATGTCGTTCTCCGCTCGGGGACGTGCTGCTGCTCGATACTGTCAAAGCGTTCCTCCAGCTTCCTCACCTCATCTACGTAGGCTTCCATCAATGGGCTCTGATAATCCTGGTTGACCTGCTTGACAACGAGCTGCGAGTCGCCCCTGACGATGAGCTTCTTAACCCCAAGGTCTGCTGCGATCCTGAGACCGGCAAGCAATCCCTCGTACTCAGCGGTGTTGTTGGTGGACATCTCCCTGGGGAAGTGCATCTGGATCATGTACTTGAGGTGTTCTTCGATGAGCGCGACGAGCAGCACACCGGCACCGGCGCCTTGCAGCGAGAAAGCCCCATCAAAGTAAATGATCCAGTCGCGGTCTACTTCCTTGCCGGGGAGAGTGGTCTCCTGGATTTCTTCGTCAGACGTCGAGGTCCATTCTGCGATGAACTCCGCCTTTCCAGAGCCTGCTTTTTGACCTTCTGTTTGACGGGCCGCGCGTGGGGGCAGACAGCTAGGTGGTGCCCAATCACCTCCCTGGGAACACCGAGGATGTCGGACACTTTCCATGCAAATACGTCGACATTTGCACGCAGGAAGGTGACGAGCGCGCCTTCCTATTTGCTGTCAAGGGTGGAGCCTATGATGAAGGCCCCTCCCATGCCATCCTCCCCGACGGGCACCTTCTTGGTCTGCGGCGGCTCAACTCTAGATCTCTTGCTCTGGTCGGTAGAGCTCTCTAGCACGTCCTCAACGGTAGCACAACACTCCGAGGAGGTGTGCTTGCCGTAGTGGGTGCGAGAGGTCTTGCCGGGCTCCTTCTTCCCTCCCGGGCCTTCAGCGGCAGGAGCAGGTGCCTTGACGGCAGCTGCTGCAACTGCTTCCCGGTAGAGTTGGTCGACGCAGATCAACGCATCCTTCTTGTCGGAGGGGACGGAGATGATGGTCAACGGCCCGGGCATTTTTAGCATGTTTTAGGCGTAGTGTGACGCCGCCATGAACTTGGCCAGTGTCGGGCGGCCGAGGATCCCGTTGTAGGGCAAGGGGATCTCGGCCACATCGAAGACGATCCTCTCCGTCCTGTAGTTCAACTCTCCTCCGAATGTCATGGGCAGTGTGACCTTTCCCTTCGGCTGGCTCCTCCCCGGATTGACCCCTTGAAACGTGCCCGTTTCCTCGAGGTCTCCATCAGGGATTTGCAACCTTTTGATCACGACAGGCGAGATCAGGTTCAGCCGCCCCGCCACAACCAACATCTTGTTCACCACGAGGTTGCGTATCGTTGGCGAGACCAACAATGGCAAACACCCGACCGCGGTAATGCGGTCAGGGTGGTCCTCGGCGTCAAAGATGAGGGGCGTGCTGGACCCTTTTAGCGGCTTCTGAGCGTCGAACGACGGCTCTGCTGCTGTAATATCACGCGCCCACTGCTTGAGCTGGCGGTGAGAGGTATGAAGCGAGGCGCCGCCATCGACGCACATGGTCTCCGTAGCCTTCTGGAACCCTTGCTCACCGGACTCGTCGTCCTCGTCGTGATCGTCGTCTTCTTTTTTCTTGTCGCGGCCCCGAGCGGGCCTCTCTTGCTGGTTGTCCTTGCAAGGGCGGCCTCCTTGGCCGCCACGCTTCTTGCCGGATCCCTCAGCACCATCCTGATCCTTCTCCTTGTTCCGCCTTTCGTACTCAGCCTTTTGATTCCCAGCAAGCAGCTCGACTTGTCGGCAATTCTGGAGGTCGTGGCCCTTGGTGTGGTGGATCTTGCAGTATTGCTTGCCGGAGCTTCCTGGCTTGTGGGTAGTCGCAAAGGCCCGGCAGGCGGCGCAACCGAAAATTGATACGTCTCCGTCGTATCTACCTTTCCAAACACTTTTGCCCTTGTTTTGGACTCTAACTTGCATGATTTGAATGGAACTAACCCGGACAGACGCTGTTTTCAGCAAAATTTCCATGATGTTGTTTTATGTGAAGAAAACTAAAGTTCTCGGAATGACCTGAAACTCCACGAAATATCTTATAAAAATAATAAAAAATCCTCGCCAAAGATGAAGACCAGGGGGCCCACACCCTGTCCACGAGGGTGGGGGGCGCCCCCCTAGGTCGCGCCACCTACCTCGTGGGCCCCCTGGAGACTTTCCGACGCCAACTCCAACTCTATATATTTTCTTTCGTGGAGAAAAAAAATAAAAGAAAAGAAATCATCGCGTTTTACGGTACGGAGCCGCCGCCAAGCCCTAAAACCTCTCGGGAGGGCTGATCTGGAGTCCGTTGGGGGCTCTGGAGAGGGGGATTCGTCGCCGTCGTCATCATCAACCATCCTCCATCACCAATTTCATGATGCTCACCGCCAGGCGTGAGTAATTCCATCGTAGGCTTGCTGGACGGTGATGGGTTGGATGAGATTTATCATGTAATCGAGTTAGTTTTGTTAGGGTTTGATCCCTAGTATCGACTATGTTCTGAGATTGATGTTGCTATGACTTTGCTATGCTTAATGCTTGTCACTAGGGCCAGAGTGCCATGATTTCAGACCTGAACCTATTATGTTTTCATGAATATATGTGAGTTCTTGATCATATCTTGCAAGTCTATAGTCACCTACTATGTGTTATGATCCGGCAACCCCGAAGTGACAATAATCGGGACCACTCCCGGTGATGACCATAGTTTGAGGAGTTCATGTATTCAGTTTGTGCTAATGCTTTGTTCCGGTTCTCTATTGAAAGGAGGCCTTAATATCCCTTAGTTTCCATTAGGACCCCACTGCCATGGGAGGGTAGGACAAAAGATGTCATGCAAGTTCTTTTCCATAAGCACGTATGACTATGTTCGGAATACATGCCTACATTACATTGATGAATTGGAGCTAGTTCTATATCACCCTATGTTATGACTGTTACATGATGAACCGCATCCGACATAATTATCCATCACCGATCCGATGCCTACGAGCTTTCCATATACTGGTTTACGCTTATTTACTTTCCCGTTGCTACTGTTACAATCACTACAAAATACTAAAAATATTACTTTTGCTTCCTTTACTTTTGCTACTGTTACCACCACTATCATATTACTTTGCTACTAAACACTTTGCTGCAGATACTAAGTTTCCAGGTGTGGTTGAATTGACAACTCAGCTGCTAATACTTGAGAATATTCTTTGGCCCCCCTTGTGCGAATCAATAAATTTGGGTTGAATACTCTACCCTCGAAAACTGTTGCGATCCCCTATACATGTGGGTTATCAAGACCTTTTTCTGGCACCATTGTCGGGGAGCATAGCTCTATTCTTTGAGTCACTTGGGATTTATATCTGCTGGACACTATGAAGATCTTGAAGGACGAGAAAACAAAAATTTATCCCTCAACTACGAGGGGAGGTAAGGAACGCCATCTAGCTCGCACTTGATTCACCTTTCCGGTATGAGTAAGCTTGCGACACCTAAACCTGCTTCGCTATTCGCTCGATATGTCGCATGTTATTGATGATGCCACTTCTGCTATGCATGATACTTATGATGAAACTACTTCTATGCTTGATACTACTGTGCCCCTTAGTGAATTTCTTGATGAACAAATTGCTAGGGATAGAGAGAAAGACATTATTGAAACTGATAATATTGATGAAAGTGATGATGAGTAGGCCTGTTATTCCTGAAGGTTATAGTTTTGATATGGAATCTTCTGCCGCTATTTTAGCTTGCAATGATAACGATGACCTTAGAAGGTTAATAGCTAAATGGAACAAAGAATCACTTAGAGATAAAATGAGGCCTGATCCTGCTTTTGCTACTTCACCTATTTGTGTTCCAGATAAGGATTATGAATTCTCCGTTGATCCTGATATAATTACTTTGGTTGAATCTGATCCTTTTCATGGTTATGAATCTGAAACTGTTGTGGCACATCTTACTAAATTAAATGATATAGCCACCCTGTTCACTAATGATGAGAGATTTCGCTACTTTTATATACTTAAAACTAGTTGACCCGTTGCGCCAAATGGCGCAGAGACCTGCTGAAGACATGCTGTCGATGAAAATAGTTTCATGCTGCAAGAACCTTCAACTAAATCATGCTATTTTTTAAACATGTTTACATGTGTTAAACCATGCTATATTGAAAACATGTTTAGCATGTTGTGTAATCCGAGTTTGAAAAAAAAAAGTTTATGACATGTATAGACCAACTAAGGAAGCTTTTTATTAGTTGAAAATATGATTATCACGATGAGAAATCTGATAAAAAAACATATTTGTATACAATGTATAGCCAGTTAAGGATGTATTTTTTTAGCGGTGTTTGTACCAAACTTTTATTTTTCACGTGCATGAAAAAAACCCTCTTCGTGTTGTTATGGAGGCATAGGTATTTGAAATGCCCATATGCTACCTAGCCCAGTCCACGAACAAAGCTATGTGTGGCCCGTCCAAGAGTAGAATCTGAAGTGACAGGACTGAATCCATCGAGCTTGTTTATCCCCTTTTCCTCCTCGGTTCCTCAGTTGGGCAAGATAAGCATTCCCAGAGAGGCGTACTCAACTGGTGAAATTTCTCCTTTCCTTCGATTTCGGATTTCTCTGCATGCATGGATTTAGTTCTCATTTATCCGGATCTTGCATTTCTCCTCTTTATGTGGCAGTTTTTACGTTTCTTGTATCTTTTTTTAGGCATCGTAGATCATGTGTTGTAATTATCTCCTAAAACATTTATGGATGTATACGTATGCAAATAAATCCTTGTAGTTATTTCATTGTGCCAAAATGACGCAAAGAACCATTGAATTCATGTTCACATTAAAAAAACCTTACTTTAGTTATTTTAGTTGTGCACAAGCACATACGGTAACAAATTTAACCCTTCTTTTTGCGAATAAAATCTGTCATGCTGCCTGGGAACGGGGTCCCTGTGACTTGTTCGCTCACTGCTGGGCGTGGCTCAAAGGAGGCCCAGTACAGCCCATCCTCATCAACACAAGCTCAAGACCCTCGCGAGGGGCCAAGCCTCGTGGGGCGGACGGCAAGGAGCTTCCTTAGGCACAGCCTCGTCAGGCTGGCTCATGAGGAGGCGGAGAGTTCAAGGCAGGGTACCTCGCGAGGTGCCCATGACGTAAGCCATGACGACCAAGGGCGCCAGTCGGGCGCCCGGCCAGCTGCAGCGTCCTCCTTTCCTCTTTGGTGCAAAGGGAGCAAGCGCAGCAAGAGCATCAAGCAAAGGCATCCGTCTCGGTGCAACAAGACCAAGACCAGCCCCAACGGCGGAATGCGATCATCGTGGAGCCCAAGCAGGCGTCATCACGAGCCTTTGGCGTGCGAGGACCAACTTTAGTTAGGATAAGTGTACCCGCTGTTCCCCTTCAAAATGGCCAATTGTTGGCGCCCTTCCCGCTCAATATTTGGGAAGAGGCCCAGGGCCTTCGCCTATGTAAGTAGAGCTAGCCACCATAGTAGGCACGACTCTCTCCTCCCGCGCGGCATTTTGGGGTCCAGAGATAGAGATAGAGGCCCGATCCTCAAGCTAGAGCGACGGGACACCACTAAGCAGTTCATCACACCCACCAAGAACAGACCCTCGCGAGGCTGTTCTTCCCTGTACTGTTCCTCATCAGCCCAAGAGGCAATCCACACACCACACCGGAGTAGGGTATTACACCATGATGGTGGCACGAACCAGATAAATCTTATGCCTCTTGTGCTGTTGTTAGTATTTTAGGTCCCTGCGATTCGGCGAGGTACGAGACGGTGGAGGGTTGGATCTCCGCGCGCACCCTAGAGTTTGAACCTTAAGGGTCTGCCGGAACCCGAAATCCGACATTTGGTGCGCCAGGTAGGGGTGCGCTGGAATCTGCCTTCTGTCGCCGCGCCCTTCCTCGTCTACCGCAACCATGTCTGACGTCCGTCGGGCCCCCGCCGAGCGCCGAGCCGCCACCGCCTCCCACGTCGCCCAGACAGCTCCCGCCGGCGGGCGCCCTCGTCGTTCCCCGTCACCTGCCGTCAACACCGCCACCGGCCCGGCGGGGAACGAGCAGCGAGCATCGCCCTCAAGGCCTCGGCGACCTCGTGGAGGGGCCGCGGTTCCTCGACACTCGCCCGTCGCGCGGTCCCTCCGCTGTCGCGGCCCTCCTGGGCGGCTCGCAGGCGCCGCCTTCCAGCCGCCATGTCAAGACATTCGTCCGCCAGGTCGGCGCCGCCTCCGCGCGGCAGGGGGCTCCCTCAAGCCGGACGGAGTCGCCGGCCGGGCTGACCTTCGACTCTCAAGACCACCCCGCCAACTCGGCCGGCTCGGGTGCCTCCCACTGCTCAAGACACCTACCATCTCGCCAGTCGCCGTCACGGGACCCTCATCGACGGCGGCGCTGGCCTCAATGTACTCTCGGGCCGAGGCCTTCAACCTCCTCTGCATACCAGGAGCGTTGCTGCCCACCGGCCTTTTTCGGGCGTATGAGGAGGGTCATCCAGCTCCTTGGGGCAAATCCGGCTTCCGGTGACCTTGGCACCTCACGACAACTTCCGCGACGGAATTGGTCGACTTCGACATCGCCCATCGGCTCCCCCCTACAATGCCATCCTTGACTATCCGGCATTGGCCAAATTCATGGCCGCAACCCACCCGGATACAACCTCATGAAGATGCACAGGAGCAGCGGCGTCCTCACCGTGCCCGGGATACCGAGGGAGCCGCTGGGCGCCAGACTCACCCTCAAGACGGCGTCGCAGCACAGCCCGCCGATGCGGAAGCCCCCAAGCCCAAGGGGGCTGCGCCGACCAAGAAGAAGCAGTTGTTCACTCAAGACAAGGCGGAGACCAAGCAGATACTCGTCGATGAGGACGGGTCCACAAGCGCCACCAGCACCGACGCCCCTAACCTCGTCGAGCACCTGGTGTACTTCATCAGTACCGTGCTACGGGATGCGAGGGCATGGTACCCCATGCCGCGGAAGCTCCTTCTCGCACTGCTGGTGGCTTCGCGCAAGCTGCGGCACTACTTCCAGGGTCATCCAATCAAGGTTGTCTCGGCATACCCCCTGGAGAGGGTACTCAGGAGCCCCAACTCGGCAGGAAGGGTCGCCGAGTGGAACATTGAGCTGCAAGCATTCCAGCTCGAGTTTAGTTCAACCAGAGTCATCAAGGGGGCCGCGCTGGCAGATTTCGTGGCCGAATGGACAGAAGCACCGGGCCTCAGAGCCGGCGAGGATCGGTCCCTCTCCCCAGGGAGCGGGTTGAAGGTTGGGTCATGTACTTCGACGGAGCGTTCTCCAGACAGGTGTCTTTGCTGGGGCAAGACTCATATCCCCTCTCAGACAAGCTCTACTATGCCGTGCAGCTCTGCTTTCCAAAGATGGCGAGAAGGTCTCCAACAATATAGCGTAATATGAGGGGCTGATAGCGGTCCGAAGGCTGCCGCTGCCTGGGGTGAAGCGCCTTACCATCAAGGGCGATTCGCAGCTCCTCGTCAATTTCTCCAACAAAGTGTACGAGCCAAGGGATGAACACATGGAGGCCTACTCATGGAGGTCCGCAGGATGGAGAAACAGTTCCTGGGGCCGGAGCTGCAAGACGTGCTCATGGGCACCAACCAAGAGGCCGACGACATCGCCAAACGAGCCTCCAGGAGGTTACCCCAAGAGCCGGGTGTCTTTGAGGAACGACTCTTCAAGCCCTCAGCCCTGCCGCCGTTATCAAGCACAACACAGCCTCGGGAGGAGCTCCCTCAGCCACCATCCTCGGGAGCCCCAGCTTGTGGCCAGACCTCGGGAGCACGCCTGCTCTTAATGATGGAACCTCAAGAGGAGTGCTGGATCACGGAGCTCAAGAGTTACTTAACGCGTGGGACTTTGCCAGAGAAGGAGGAGGAGGCAGAAAGGTAGACGGAAAGCCACGGCATACAACATCATGGATGGAGAGCTCTACCGAGACGACCAAACAACGTATCCCTACGCTGCATCACCAGGGAACAGGGGAAGGAATTGCTGGCAGATATACATGGCGGAGATTGTGGGCACCATTCATCGTCCACGCACTTTGCTCGGAAAATGCTCGCAGCGGTTTCTATTGGCCCACCGCGCTCAATGACGCCATCGACCTCGTGAAGGCTTGCGAGGCTTGCCAATTCCATGCCAAGCAGATCCACCAGCCAGCAGGAGGCCTGCAAACCATTCCCCTCACTTGGCCATTCGCGGTCTGGGGGCTAGACATTCTGGGCCCTTTCCTCGGGCGCCAGGGGCTATCGCTACCTCTACGTCGTCAGGAAAAATTCACCAAGTGGGTCAAGTGGAGGCCGTCTACGCCATCCCCGCCGGTTCTGCGGTCAAGTTCATCAAGGGCATCGTGAGTCGGTTGGAGTGCCGAACCGCATCATCACCGACAATGGTTCGCAGTTCACCAAGAACCTTTTTAAAACATCTGCGCTAACCTTGGGACGCAGATATGCTACGCCAGTGGCACACCCGCAGCAATGGACAGGCCGAGCGAGCCAATGCAGAGGTCCTGAGAGGCCTCAAGACCAGGACGTTCAAGAAGAAGCTGGAACCCTGCGGCAGAGGCTGGTACGACGAGCTTCCATCCGTGTTATGGTCCATCCGCACAACCACGACCAAGCCGACTGGAGAGACCCCCTTCTTCCTTGTCTACGGGGCCGAAGCGGTCCTCCCTCACGAGGTCAAGCGTCGATCCGTGCGGGTCCTGGCGTTCGATGAAACGCTGCAGGACGCCATGCGGGGACGGCCCTTGTGCTGGGGGAGGAGCGCCGTCGGGAAGCTGCACTGCGAGTGGCAAGGTACCAGCAGGCACTCCGGCGATACCACTGCCGCAACATCCGCCCCAGAACTCTCGAGGTAGGAGACCTCGTGCTCCGACGGGTCCTCTCCAGGGAGGGACTGCATAAGCTCTCTCCCATGTGGGAGGGCCCATTCAAGGTTGTTCATGTTTCCAGGCCTGGCTCCGCGCGCTTGGAGACGCAAGATGGAGTACCTATACAGAACACGTGGAACATCCAGCACCTCCGGAGGTTCTACCCCTAAAAGGCCCAGAGCCTGTGAAGAAGCCAAATGCCTGTGAAGTCCATCTTTTTGGAAAAGGCCCATAGCCTGTGAAGAAGGCAAACGCCTGTGAAGTCCATCTTTTTGGAAAAGGCCCAGAGCCTGTGAAGAAGGCAAACGCCTGTGAAGTCCATCTTTTTGGAAAAGGCCCAGAGCCTGTGAAGAAGGCAAATGCCTGTGAAGTCCATCTTTTTGGAAAAGGCCCAGAGCCTGTGAAGAAGGCAAATGCGTGTGAAGTTCATCTTTTTGGAAAAGGCCCAGAGCCTGTGAAGAAGGCGAACGCCTGTGAAGCTGACGCGTTCTGGAAAGGCCCGGAGCCTATGAAGGGGGCAAACGCCCGTGAAGCTTGCTTACCAGAAGAAAGGCCTGGAGCCTGTGAAGAGGGAAAACGCCCGTGAAGCTTGCTTACCAGAAGAAAGGCCCGGAGCCTATGAAGAAGGCGAACGCCTGTGAAGCTCGCCGTCCGTGACACTCTCACGTAATAATGAGTTGGAGCTGTACACGCCCCGGAGTCTCATGAGTGCCGGCCTCAGGCCCTGGGGCTCCCTCCCACGCCCAGTGGCATCACTTAGCTCCGCGCTGGTGAGAAGACGTCGAAGACTAGACTAGGTGCCGGACGCGGCTTTCTCATTTGCTTTCTGCAGTTGAGTGGTTATTCCCATTTGAAGTTTTTATCGAAACTATCGCCCTTTTTTGGTCCGCGGTTCTTCGATCTTTTTCGCCCTCCTGCCTCGATTTCTCTCGCGCGGGGACTCGCGAGGCGGAAGCCTCGGGAGCCCCCGCAAGTGTTCCTACCCCTATCGTTCAAGTTTTCACGGCCCTGGTCCACAGCTGGAGCACCCCTCCTGACCATGCCTCACGGGCAGCACAACGCGAACACGGGGCCAGGGTCGGTCGCCCCTGCGGCCACAACCGGGGTTCACTTACGAATGGGCGCATGGCAGAAGGGAACGATGTCAGGATAACAAAAGCAAGATAATAATTAACGGCGTTGTTCTAAACGCGCCCACGGGCCACACATTGTTCCCTTTTTACACAGGAGAAAAGGAAGTAAAGGACAAAGCAGGAGAAGCACGCCTGCCGCTCTCTTGGAAGACCCGAGCCGCCTCGAGCTCGGGCCGGACTCCATCTCGCTTCAAGGCGTGGCGGCGAGCGGACCCGCTGCCACCCCCAAGCAGCGCGGCGTGGGGCTGGCCGCGGCCGCCTTTGGAAGAATCGCCACCAAGAAGAGCTGGTGAAGCGTGAGGAGTCGCGGGCATCGCCCGGCCGCCTGCGCTGCCCTCTCCGCCTGCGGGGCTGAGTCCTCGGCCACGGCTGCTGCCCCAGGGCAGCACCCCATGCGGTGGCCGTCTTCCCCGAACACCCTCACGTAGAGGGTGGCGTCGCCATCATACTTGAAGTGCAGGGAGCACCAGCGGAGAGACAAGGCATGAGCGAACGTCTGCCAGCCGCGGGCCAGGAACAGGTTCCCTGCAGCAGTGACCTCCAAAGAAGCCCACGAAGCCCGGCTGCAGCAGCCATCTGCCTGGAGCCAGAGGCCACTCAGGGCGCCATCTGGGAGCTCACCCAGGAGGAAGCACGGGAGCTGAAGCCGGACGCCGGACGGCTCCTCCGCCCTCACCATGAACTCCGGCAGCGCTTCGGGCATGAAGGCGCGGCCTCGGGACGAGCGGCCGGGCACGCCCGACCATGGCCAGCCGCTCGTCGCCACGCTGAGAGCCTCCCCACGATCATGGGGACCGCCGTGGAGGCCACGGGGTGCTTGCGAGGGCGACCTCGACCACGCTTAGGCGGAGGAGAGGAGGATTCGACCTGGCGGCCTTTCCCCTTCTCCGCAGCCGAGAACTTCCTTGGTGGAGCCATGGAGAAGAAGGAGAGACAAGAAGGATAGACTGGAAGGGCGCACACCGCTCCATACTTATAGCCGGTGAAGGCCAACCGCCGGCCCCCACGATCACCGATCATCATGATCGCCATGCATGCAAGGACTTGTCGAATCCGGCAGCATTACCAAGGCGTGGGGGAAGCAGGCTCCCACGTCCAATCAACCGCCACGCGGCACCCAAGGCCGCAGCTGTTAGGGCCCACGACGCCGCAGACTTGCCCTTTCGCCTCTTGCACGACCAAGTTCGGCACGCCGTGGCTCGGGGCCACTTGTCGGCGTTCCGGGAATGGGGGCCCAGACTTGCTCGCCCGCGGCTCAAGGGCGTGGCTCAAAGGAGGCCCAGTATGGCCCATCCTCATCAACACAAGCTCAAGACCCTCGTGAGGGGCCAAGCCTCGCGGGGCGGACGGCAAGGAGCTTCCTCAGGCACGGCCTCGTCAGGCTGGCTCATGAGGAGGCGGAGAGTTCAAGGCAGGGTACCTCGCAAGGTGCCCATGACGTAAGCCATGATTTACCAAGGGCGCCCGATGGCGCCCGGCCAGTCACAGGCGTCCTCCTTTCCTCTTTGGTGCAAAGGGAGCAAGCGCAGGCAAGAGCATCAAGCAAAGGCATCCGTTTCGGTGCAACAAGACCAAGACCAGCCCCAACGGCTGGAATGTAGTCATCGTGGAGCCCAAGCAGGCGTCATCACCAGAGCCTTTGGCAGGCGAGGACCAACTTTAGTCAGGATAAGTGTACCCGCTGTTCCCCTTCAAAATGGCCAATTGTTGGCGCCCTTCCCGCTCAATATTTGGGAAGAGGCCGAGGGCCTTCGCCTATATAAGTAGAGCTAGCCACCATAGTAGGCACGACTCTCTCCTCCCGCGCGGCATTTTGGGGTCCAGAGATAGAGAGAGAGGCCCGATCCTCAAGCTAGAGCGACGGGACACCACTAAGCAGTTCATCACACCCACCAAGAACAGACCCTCGCGAGGCTATTCTTCCCTGTACTGTTCCTCATCAGCCCAAGAGGCAATCCACACACCACACACTGGAGTAGGGTATTACACCACGATGGTGGCCTGAACCAGTATAAATCTTGCGTCTCTTGTGCTGTTTTCGTTAGTAGTTTAGGTCCATGCGATTCGGCGAGGTACGAGACAGTGGAGGGTTGGATCTCCGCGCGCACCCCAGAGTTCGAACCTTAAGGGTCTGCCGGAACCCGATATCCGACAAATTCAATCCTCTTTAATAAAGAAATAATGGAGGTTTGTTGTATACAATGAGATGTACCTATAGATTTTAATTTGGTTATACAGAATCTCATTGAAGATCATGCTATGTTGAACATATGTGTATTTTTGAGTAATCTCCCATTGCGCAAAATGATAGAGACCCACTAAACACCATTTGTGCTCTGAGATAAAAATCCATTTATCAGTAGCACTATTTGTCTACTACATGCTTCATAAAAGTGTTCTGTTTGTTTATAAAATGTATATGATTGCAGTCCTTTTATTACCTGATACAACTTGTAATTAACATAGAACACTGACTTGATAAGTATAGTAAAATACTTCCGTTACTTTTTAAATGACCTCAGGCTCAACCCACACATGTCATTAGTTGAGCTCATTGAGACTGAATTTCCTGACTGACCAATTACATTATCTCCACACTTCTGCTTCTATTCTTTCAACATGGACTGTTTACATGTGGCACACACTGTTGGCGCTTTTCAAACAAGCTAGCAATAGACCGCCTTTTCCTCATGGACCCATTGCGCCAAATGGCAAAGACCCGCTGAATCCATGTTCACATTGAAAAGAGAATCATGGTTTAGTTGGTTTGTTGTTGGCAAACATATAAGGTAACAAATTTAATGCCCTTTAATAATTAAAAAAACATGGCTTGTTGTCTACAAAGAGATGTACACATCGTGTATGTTAAAAAACATAGCTCTTTGAACATATTACATGACTCGGCATCTTCTTGTAGGAAAGAAAAAAAGCAAAGAGAGAAGCATCGAGGAATCAGTATAACAATTTGGAAATACAATAATTTCGAAATCTTGCAAAATCATAACAAAATTTTTAGGAGGTATGAACAATTAGAAATACATTATACTGAAGGTTGAGTAAAATATGTCTTTTGGATTGAGCAAATATATAGCTGCAGAAATTTTGCAAATTAACACATAACAAGAATCTAAGGCTCTCTAGACTCCTTTTCCTTGCTAAATATGCACGCTTTCCATGGAATTTTTTCAATATATTTGTTCTATAAACAAATGCTTGCTTTCTTTCCTTTTTTTGAAGCTGGTCGCATGCCATCAACAGCCCAACACCGAACAACCAGAGCCCAGTCACAACAATCATGCACGAGCAGCAAGCAAGCAAAAAAACACAATAGGTGCCCAGACACATACACATAACTAAGCCAGTAGTAACCAAACACACAACAAGAACTTGTAGCTAGCAAGCGAGCGCTACGACCAAGTATGTATGATGCTACCACCAAGCCAACCACAACAATCATGCACGCAACAGCAAGCCAGTAAAAAAAATACAATGGGTGCCCGGACACACACAACACTAAGTCAGCAAGCACACACACAACAAGAACTTGTAGCAATCAGGCACGGAGGATAGGAGGGCAGCTGGGACCGGAACAAAATTACCTTGCTAGCGACGGGAAGCCTAGGGCGGAAGCGATCGGAGGCGGCGACAAGTAGTCCAGGCAGCAGCTGCATGAGCATGAGACATGCATTTCATTAGTTGGCAATGGAAGCATCCATCATATTCATACATACCTTCGCTTTCTTTATGAGCACTCCACTTCTCCGCCTCACCCTGTTGACCTCCACCTCAATAACCTGGTCAATCAACAACACATAATCCATGGGGTGATGATAAACCTTATATATATATATATATATATATATATATATATATATATATATATATATATATATATATATCTGAAAATGGACGGGAGGCAGTGAGGAGTATTAGATCTCTGAACTTTGACGGGCCGATGAGCCAATTGAAGAAGGGGATGGTGAGGGCAGCATTGAACACGCAGGCCCAGCGCCGGAAGGGAGTTATCACTTGAGCTCACCTAGGAAGCAACAACTTCCATTTCCAAAAGAAAAATGACCAGGAAACGTAAGCCGCTATTGGTTAGATACCTGCAAATGATTAATTGTTGAAGACTACTTTGGGAACAATCACTCTGAGCAATAAACGGTAATAAACAGAGAACAAAAAGGAACAAAACAAAGCCAGGTTTTTTCACCTAAAAGGAATTGTCAAATGCAGCAATAGCATGTTTGCATTTTTTTTCCAAATTGCACATGAGCTTTGACTGTAGGGAAGAGATAAAACTTCCCACAAACAAACATCCAGTTATGATAACCGTGATCTCAGGAAGAGTAGAAAGATGCATCTTATACTCTAGAGTTCAGATATATCAAAAATTCATTTCATCTGACCTCTTTGGAGTTAAACTAAACATTTGTTCTTATCTTGTAACATGCTACTACTTAGTTGCACCCCTCTTACTCCTGACACTACAAACTCCAGTTTATGTGGCGTACTTTATGCATATACAAACGATGTATAAAGCCTGAACATGGCAACAAAAATGCAAGGGATTACCTGAATATATGATACTGCAGTACACCTAATTTTCTAACTGAAATTAAACCTACCACTTCCCGTTCTCAGATTTTAGGTCATTTATAAACTCTGCATTCTACTCATACAAGCATACCACATCTAATATTTTGCTATAACCCATATTATTGTTACCTTACTAAATTCATAATTATTATCAGTTTATAATGGAAATAAAGTACCCTAATGCATCCCCTATTAAATGGCGTTATGAACCGTAGTGTATGTGTGTATTGATATGTTTACACACATGCTATGAAGCATGGAACCTGGCAAGATAAATGCAAAGGATGCCCAACAGAGCTCTTGCTCCATGGCCTTACTTCTATTGTGGTTGCAGACTTGAGTCCCACTTTGTTGAACCTTTTGTACATGTTGTTAAAAAAAGCTCTTGATTCCCTTATAAACCCCCTCTTATGAACCATGAATACCCAAACCATATAACAAGGAAATATGATTGAATCACCCATACAGTAATCGAGTGAAAAGCTTAACCGACGGGGAAACACAACAAATTTTAGTTGTCACATGGAACAGGTGCACAGTCCATACAACGATCACATTTAATATATATTTTTACTTGTACTCACAAGAGCCTGTTCTCAACAAAAAGTACCAACAACTGTACATCATCAAGTAAAAATATAGAGAATTGTACATTGATTGCAAATACCAGAATAGAAAGGCAAGGAATTTGCAACCCCCCAAAAAAAGAGGATAGCACAATGGCTAGTTAGAACAGAGCTGATGTTATCTCAAAATGTGTTCCCAAGCAGCAAAATAGCAATATCATATTATCCTATACGACGCTGCAAACAAATAAGGAGTCGTGCATGCCCATCTCTAAGCAAAATAAGCTGCATAACATGAAATCCATAACGACAAATCAGCAAAACTACTTTGGAAAGTCCATTGATAGCTAGAGAACATGGTCCAACACAAACCATATCACCAAAATGCAAGCGAAAACTTGATTGGATTCGCAAGAGGGATAAAATTCACCTTGGTCTTCTTCAACTCTTCAGCTAAAATTGTTCTTCATCTCTTCTTTCACAGATCTGCACACATCATGTGTAGAAAACCCACATATCAGGGAACTAAAATGTGAATGAGCTATGTATATTTGCTAACTAATAATTTTATTTCTTCTCGTATTTCTAATTTGGAACAAGCACAATAATTTACAAGTGTGCATGAATGTTCATACACCCAACAAGAAATCTCAGCAGAACAAAATAAGAATCTGGATGCCTAGTAAAATCAAAGTTGAAATAAAAGTTACCTTCCATTCCATCGGTGATCTGCTCTCTCTCTCTCTCTCTCTCTCTCTCTCTCTCTCCCTCCCTCCCTCCCTCACACACACACAAACATGCATCAGACAAGACGTACAAAGGGATAGAAGAGTACCTATGTTTTCTTGGTCCTCCATGCCTGGCTGCTTCAAACTGTGGACGGATTGGAAGATGGCGCACATGTTCCTCACCATGAAGCACCTCGGCCAACCCATGGTGCCCAGCCTTGGCCACTACTCCCATGCTCGAGTTGCCTTCCATCTGGAAGAGGACATGCGTGTGTGCTCGTCCGCCAGCGCTGCTTGCGAAGGCGCCCTTCCCTCTTCCCCTCTTGACACCCTCCGTCCATGGAGGATCCGTGGTCGGCGCAGCACGAGGCGATGGGATGAGCTGGCCGACGACAGAGAAGAGGGAGAGCCGACGTCCGCCGCACCATGAGGAAGAGGCGGAGTGCATCCTCCCAGACAACGCGCCTGAGCCCCAGCCTCGTCGCAGCTCCCGGTCCAAGAGTGGATCGAGCCGCCGCCAACCTCCAGGTAGCGTCCAGGTCGGGCCCGTCCTCTCCGGTGCCGGCCGATGACCCTCTCTCCTGTCAGCCGCCGCACCTCCCTTTCCTCTTTCCTCTCTCTTTCTCCCTCCTCTCCTTCCTTCTCTCTCTCCCCCTCATTTTGTCTCTCAGCTAGGGTTCGTGCGCGAGGAGGGGCGCAGGCCGACGCCTCGCTGTGTAGGCCGATGCCGGCCGGTCACCCTCTCCCTCCGCTGTCGGACCTCCCTCTCCTCTCCTCTCCCCTTTCTCTCCCTCTCATCTTCCTATCTCTCTCTCCTAGGGTTCATGCTGGATGAGTGGACCGGAGTGTGCACGGCGTGCGGGACAAGGGGATTGGGTTGGGTTGGGTGCGGGCGCGGCACGTGGATGGGACAAATTCTCTCTCACCCGGGCGCCACTTACCCAGCCAATACAGACACGAGACGAGCCTACCAGTCATTAGGCAGAAAAATGAACCGTGGGATGAAAATAATTTAACCACAAGTGAAGATCCAACGGCTTAGGTGCGCCAGAGAGGCAGATCGGACGACCAACGAAGCCCCAATCGGGGGAGCCTCCTGGAGGTGAGTTGGCTAGCCTCTTTTTTGTTTTAAATATTTCCGTTCTCATTAAAGGGTGATGCTAAGATATGGTTTAATTCTCTTGATCCTGGTTGTGTGCGTAGTCCCCAGGATATGATTTATTACTTCTCTGCTAAATATTTCCCTGCTCATAAGAAACAAGCTGCTTTAAAGGAAATATACAACTTTGTGCAAATTAAAGAAGAGAGTCTCCCACAAGCTTGGGGGAGGCTCCTCAAGTTACTTAATGCTTTGCCTGATCATCCTCTTAAGAAAAATGAAATACTTGATATCTTTTATAATGGACTAACCGATGCTTCCAGAGATTACCAGGATAGTTGTGCTGGTTCTCTTTTCAGGGAAACAACACCGGATGAAGCTGAAATTTTATTGAATAATATGTTGACAAATGAAAATAATTGGGCACCTCCTGTGCCAGCTCCTGAGCCAGCTCCTGCTCCAATTACTAAGCCTATTCCTAAACCTACTCCGAAGAAGAGAGGTGTTCTTGTAAGTGCATCTAGTGCCCCTTAATTAGTGATTTTGGTGTATTGAAGACTTATAGGTTAAGGGTGTAATGCGTTTATGAGTGTACACAGGTCTATAAGTCTATGAGGAGTTCGATATTTACAGAGAAAGTCGACCCCTAAAAATGAAGTTCTTCGACTGAAGACTTTGGTATTCTGAAGACTTTCTGAAGACTTTGAAAGTGAAGAAATTGGTGTAACCTTGAAGACTTGGTATTCATTCGAGGAACATGAAGCGTGAAGACTTTTGTTTTTGTAGTTTCATTTTCTCTTTCTTGAGTCATAGGAAACACCGTACTGTTAAAGGCGGTCGAGAAAATACTAAGGAAAAATTTCCATGTGATGCTCAACTCAAATCCTACACCTACCAATCCCTTCAAGTGAAGCCATTGGAAATCTCATATAGTTCAGTAAATTTCTTTAGTGACATATACGAAGTTCTTCTGGTTGCTGAGGAATTTGTTCTGACTGAGGAGTTAGGAATTCGCCAGTGCGGATTGCCTACACAGTGAGGAACATGATAGCCCTGAGGAATTGGTACTCAAATTTCCGACCGTTGCTGTGCTACGCGCCAGCTGTCCCAAAATATCTTATCCACCTAACGGTCATATCGTTGAAGGGCATTTATGTCTTATCATGTGGGGCTGCTCCCTAGGCTATAAATAGCCGCCCCCTACAACCACTAGCTGGTTGGCTGCTCCGAGAGAAATTGACACTTGTCAATTGAGAGCATCCCATCCTCCGAGGACTTTGAGCAAAAATCATCGAGTGAGAAAAACCCAAACCCAAACACCTACAAACCCAAAGTGATTGAGCATCACTGAAGATATTGATCCTGCATGGATCCGACGCTTGTTACCTTTGAAGACTGTGCTTCTTCCAGACGGTTAGGCGTCATGGTCTAGAGCATCCAAGAGAACTTGTGGATCGCCGAGTGACTGAGTTTGTGAAGGTTCGGAAGTCACCCGAAGACTTACCATGAGTGATTGTACGAGGTCTGTGTGACCTTAGTTCAAGGATAATACGGTGAGGACTGTGTGTCCAGGATTGTGTGTCCTCAGGCTTAAATACCTAGCCGCTCCAACCAGATGTACAACTGAGACAGCAGTTGGAACAGCTATACCAAATCATTGTCTTCACCAAGCCAACTGGTTCTATTTCCTCAACTCTTTCATTTCCTCAGTATTTTGTTGTATGCTTGTCATATCTGTGTTTGAAGACTTTGACTGAAAACTTTCTCAATTTCCTCAGTTCAATTTCTTCAATCTGTTTGTCTTCATCTTGTGTTATCCTGTGATTATGCTTTCTGTACTCTGTGTTTGTCTTCATTTCATCATGATGACTATGCTTGTCTTCTATTATGTTTACCTCTGAGTACTTATTCCGCTGCAAGTAGTTCTTCGCTAAGGAATTTCCTCACTAGCAAATTCCTCAGTGAAGAATTCGCAAAAATCGCCATTCACCCCCCTCTAGTCGATATACGCACTTTCAATTGGTATCAGAGTGAGGTACTCCCTTGTTCTGTGTGATTTTGGTTTAACCGCCTGGAGTTTTAGTTATGTCGACCGCAGGTATGATCAAGGTCTCTGCTGGGTGTCCTACCTTCGATGGGACGAACTACCCCTACTGGAAGAATAAGATGCGAATCCATCTTGAGGTAATTGACAACGATCTCTGGTATGTTGTGTAAAATGGTGTTTCCTCTGTCTCACCCTCACTGAACGCTACCGATGTGAAGAGATTCAAGCAACTCGATTCTCAAGCGAAGAATATCATATGTGGCCATCTGAGCAAAGGACAATATGGAAGAGTGAGTGCTTTGGAAACTGCCAAGCTTATCTGGGATAGGCTGTCCAAAGTGAATGAAGGAGTCTCAACTCAGCGTGACTCTTGAGTTGATGTTCTTCGCAATCTCTTCAACCGCTTTAAAAGACTCGACAATGAAAATGTTCAACAAACCTTCGATCGCCTCACTGACATCTCAAATGAGCTTCAAGCGCTTGGTGCCACTGACATCACTGACCATGAGATGGTGAAGAAATTGTTGAGATCGCTTGATTCCTCGTTTGATATTCTGGCATTGATGATACAAGAACGTGCTGATTACAAGTCACTTGATCCCGCTGATATCCTCGAGAGGCTTAATACTCATGAGTTACAGCTTGCTAAAAAGACAGATCTCTATGGTTCGAGCTATGGCAGATCACGTGCACTGAAGGCCAAGGTAGTATCTGAGTCCGAGGATGAAGACTCTGGTAGCAGCCTTGGTGACCCTGAAGAACTGAGCCATGAGCTAGCACTACTCGTGAAGAAATTCCAGAAGTTCTCAAGACGTGGTCGCTTTGGAAGACCCTCAAGGAGCAATGATTCCTCATACAGTGACTACAAGAAGAGGCTTTGTCACAAGTGCAAGAAACCTGGACATTACATTCAAGATTGTCCTCAATGGGAAAAGGAATCAAAGAAGAAGAAATACAAGGATTATAGTTCTGATGATGCGAAGAAAAAGAAGAAATCCTCAAAATCTTCGTCATCAAAATCCTCAAAGTCTTCATCTCACAAAAAGAGCAACTCCAAGAAGGCTCGGGCATTCATTGGCAAGGAAATGGACTCTGAGGCTGAATCTGAAGAAAATGAGGAAGAGGAGGCATCTGAGGAGTCCGAGTCTGGCGTGGCAAGCTTAGCTCTTGCTACTGCATTCGTCAGCAAGTCTATCTTCAACTCTGAAGAAAATGACCTCACAAACAAGGCTGATGAAGGCAATGATGACTACTCTCCCACCTATTGCTTCATGGCAAAGGGTGCCAAGGTACTCAAATATACCTCCTCTGAATCTAGTGAAAATGAATCTGATGAAATCTTAAGCCCAGCTACTCCAAACTTTCTAAGATTGCTGTTAAACAATAAAGAGCTTTTGAAGAAGTTCAAAACATGCTAGACAAAAGTGATGATATGTTGGGTGAAGAAATGGATCGCACTAAAACCTTGACTGAAAATCTTCAGAGACTTCAGACTAGGTTTGACAACCTTCAAGGTCATCATAACACTCTCTTATCTGATAATGAGAAGCTCTCTTATGAATTTCTTCAAAGAAAGCAAGATCTTGAGAAGCTGAGAGTGAGTTATGAAGATCTTCAGAAGGAGCGCGACTCATTACTTGCTCAACAAATCAGCGCTGCTCAGGAAGAATTTGTTCCTCCATGTTTGAAATGCATTGAACGTGAATCGCTTAATTCTTCACCTGAATGTTCAAATGCTTCTAATGTTACAAATTCTTTACCTGCCTCTGCTATCACTAATTCCTCATCTGAGGACATTGCTAGTATCACTGACGATGCAGGGCTGAAGGAATTGTACATGACAGGCATGTACAAAAGCCTCAAAGGGCAGCAGACTATTTGTGATGTGCTTAAAAAGGAGATCCTCAACGGGAACCCTAGGAAAGAGGGTATGCCTTTGAGAGGAAACACAATGCAGATGGTACATATTGGAAGCCTGAGCAGTACCCCAAAACCTCATGGGTGGCTGCAAAGGGACCTCCAGTTGATCCATCCAATTTATCTGGCTTTACATCTGAATCTTCTCATTCTTCTGATGAGTCATTTGACTCCAACTATAAACTGTTCAAAAATCGGAATGGTGAAGTATTTCCTAGATATGTTGGCACTAACTGCAGGAACGGTTCCCCTATGAAGAAAATCTGGGTTCCCAAAAGGTGCCTTGAAAGTCTTCAGGTGAATGTCCTCATGACACCACCTGTGAAGAATAGGAATCCCAGATCAAATTCTTCACATGGACCAAATTCTTCATATGGATCCAAGTCCTCATACGGACCAAATTCCTCACATGGATCAAATTCCTCAAAAGGACCAAATTCCTCATATGAATATCATCATGCTAACAACTTTGTTTCGCAGGGAAGAGCCAAGGGCTATGAATATGAGCATTATTCTTCTAATCATTATGTTCATAAGTCCTCGAAGAATTTCTCTGCTTATTCATATGCTTACCCTAACTCCTCTTATGTGAAATGAAATGGATTGACTTCTATGCCACCTTTCTCATATGGAGCTTGCAGAGTGATGAACTCTTTGCCACCCCTTCAGATGTGGGTGGTGAAGAAAAAGAACTAATCTCTTGTGCAGGGTCAGGTCTCCAAACGTGCCTTAACATCTGAAGAATTTGCTGGGGACCTGACAAAAATGCCTGAAAGGACGCAGGCTAATCTTGAAGAAATGAACTCTCATTTCTCACGTCCTCATACTGCTTTATTTGTCTTACTGCTTGATGAAATTCATTTGATGAATTTGATATCATATTCTTCATTGATGAAGTATATGAGTTCGTAAGCTGCACTAATTCATCTGCAGGATGATCAACCGAAAGCAACTGAGTGGGTCCTCGATAGTGGATGTACAAATCACATGACTGGTGACAAGAATCTATTGATGGATGCTCCCTTATCACCATCGCATCTGAAGCATATCATCTTCGTTGACAAAGGCAAAAGTCAGGTATTGGGTCTAGGTAAGGTTGCGATATCAAAGGATCGACACATGGACAAAGTCATGCTTGTTGAGTCCTTAGGATACAACCTTATGTCTATCTCAATGCTTTGTGATCTTGATATGGTTGTTGTCTTTGGCAAGTATCGTTGTGTTGTGGTTATGGAAGCTGACAATTCCAAAGTCTTCGAAGGCTGTAGGAGAGGAGACTTGTATATTGTTGATTTCTCTACAGGACCTCAACCAACCGTGTGCCTACTTGCAAAAGCTTCAGAAGGCTGGCTATGGCATCGACGACTTGGTCATGCAGGCATGATGAATTTGCACACGCTTGCAAAGAAGAAGCATGTCATTGGCATTGAGACGGTCAAGCCTCTGTGTTCTATGCCATCCCTGGATCAGTATGCTGGCACACACAGTACATCAATGTATATATCAAAGTGCAATCACATGTATAAATAATGTAAAACTGATATATACCTCATAATACTCACCGGAAACAATCAAACGGGTGTGGAGTCCCATCAACGCCATCGGCAGGTTGACTGTAGACCGTAACCCTGTATCGTAACTCTTACTCGTCGAGGAAATATCTGCAACATGATACGTTGCAGCCGTGTAGGTCAGTACATTGAATGTAAATTTAAGATCACAATATGAGAAAACAGATGATAAAACTATACTATATGCAATATGGCTTTATGGCTCAGATTCTGAGTTTTGTTTATGTAAAAGCTGATTTTATTTTACCTACATCAAAGGAATAAATGAAGTCTGTACTATGGAGTTTTCTATCATGACATGGTTCCGCCAACCGATGTCTCATAACCCAAAATCATCATATGTTGCCCACAATTAAGTTATCAATCCGGTGTTGAGAGTTCCGAAATAGATCCAAGTCCAGATGCTCAAATTGTCCGTAACCGGGACACGGCTAATCGATTAGGTTATAACCCTCTGCAGAGGTTTGTACACTTTACCCGCAAGATTCGGTCCCTCTCTTTACGTTCTCGCACTTCAGGGTGTTTGAGAACAAGATGATCGAAACATGGTCTTCCAAAGAGTTCCTTCCGACCACCGTCCGCACCCATCCAATCCTACCGTCCTTCTACATACGCTAGTACCGCCCCAGCCGTAGTCACCACTAAGGTCAACCAAGCGAGCCCATAATGACTTGCGGTTGCACGGTAAGCTTCCGGTCATGAAGTATTCTTCCGTCTCTTTGAGTCTGGGTGAAGCTTTCCGAGATGTCATGGCGCTTCTCCATGCATCCCGCCAACCACCGGTTTCTCCAGGGCTGCCCGTCAACCGTCCTTCACCCAAGAGTGTGTATTGCAATCCTGTCTCGAGTCTTGAAGTCTTGAGGTCTTGAAGATGCAGTCCTTGCAGATTCCATCATGGAGTTGTCGTCATTGACGTAGAATCCTCCATTCTCACATCACTCCCGTGCACTCATACCAAACCCCGTCTACTATAGCGTAGCATTAAAAGAAATAACTACCCGGGCTTGGTAACAGGGAGATGGGTTCCTACCTCATGCATACTACTCAACTACAAGGATTTCAATAACACTCTTTGAGGGGTGGTTGCAATGGTGCCACTAAATGCAATAAAACATAGGTAAGAAAAACATGGTCAAGTGAACTTGCTCGGTTGACGATCTTGAAAAACTAGGGTTTCAGAGTAGCAATCTTCAAGACTCGGAAATTCTACCGAGGCAAACAATAACTATAATAAGCACATAGCAATAGGATCACATAACACAACATAACAAACAACCAAAACCAAATCCAAAAGAAAAACTCAAAGAAAGGCCACTCAAGTTTCCTACTTCAACAAATAACAAAATAGTTTTATATCATAGAAATTTTCTAACATAACCTAATCATGGTTTTAAGTTAACTAAACAGAAAAGGATTCACTAAGTAACTAGGAGCAAAAAGAATTAATTTAAAAGCTATTATAAAACTCATAATAGGCCTATTCCAATTTCTATTAAGAAAAATAAATTAAAACTTTTATTAATTATAAATAAAAGTTCATCTACTAGAATAACAGAAACTAACCTAGAATAACTAATCACAAGTTAAAAATAAATTAATTTACTAATTAATTAATTAGGAAAACAGGAACTAGTTAATTAATTAGGATTAATAGGATTCTGTCTAAAACTAATTATTTATTAATCATAAAATACCCAAGTTAATTTCTAGGGTTTGGCAATGTCAAAATAAAGTGATGACAAAAGAATCATGCAAAAATAATTTTTTTAACTAAAGTTATAGCAGATTTACTATTCTGACTAAAACAATATTAAAGCATTTTTAATTACTTTTAACATAGCTAAATATATATTCTACAGAAACTAAATAAAATTTGCAATCCAACAAAAAAAGAATCACTCAAAAATATTAAACAGAATAAAAGATATGAATTTTTGAAAACAGAAACTATTCTGCTAAAACAGAAAATCAAAATAAAAAGAAAAAGGCCTAATGGGCCTATACTGTGCACTAGGCGTAACTTAGTCTAAACGGGCCTCGGGTTAAAACTAAAAACGGGCCGGCTAATTTACTAAAAACCCTAACTAATAAATCAGAATTAACTTAACCGAAGGCAAGTGTTTTATAAAGAAATACCCCTTCTGGTTTCTAATCTACACCGTTGGTGTGAGATCCGACAATGGAGGAGTTCCGTGACTCACCGGAGTTCGGCGACGGCGACGGCGGCGAGAGTGCGTTGAGGGCTCGGATTGGGGAGGTCGACGGAGTGGCCGAGAGGATGCGGGAGCTCGGGAGGGGTGTGGTGGAGTCGGGGGTGATCGGGGTGGTCGGAGTCGGTCGGCAGCGAGCTCGAGGCGGCGGTGGCGTTCGGTGATCGACGGCGACGGTGTTCCGGCGGCTCTGGAGCTCGGGCGAGGGCTAGGGGGGGGGGGAAATGGGGTGCGGGGCGACGGCTTAAATAGCCAGGGGCTCGTCGGGGTAAGGGAGGCGATCGGGGGGGGGAAATCGGCATCCCGGATCCTTCGGGATCCGGCGATCAAGGGCGACGGGCGTGGCGTGGGCGAGGAAGAAGATGGAGGCGGGGCCCGCCTGGCAGTGGGGGAGCGGGGGCGCGGTCTCGGTCGGTCGACCGAGCCGGAGAGGTTTCGGGCGAGGGGAGGGGGTCGGTCGGTGAGCTGGGCTGGCCTGGCTGGCTCTGGGCTGGCCAGTTGGGCCGGGCGCTGGGTCGAGGGTGAGGCGGCGCTGGCTGGGCCTGGGATGGCCTGGCTGGCGCCCCTGGGGTTTTTCTTTATTTTTTTTAATTAAAACAAAACCAGAAATAAAACTTAAACTATAAATATTTTATATAGGGTATATATATACCAAAATGATCAGGGGAATATTCCCTTTCATTTGAACATTTTTCCAAAGGCAAAATCCAAACTTTATAAAAATCCATTTTTTTCAAATTCAAATAAATTTCAGATTTGAATGCAAATCTTTTGGCATTGTTTCCTCTGATATTTTTGGAGTGTCATGTTTGCTCCTCTCATACTTTTGATCAAGTATTTATCGGGCTTAGTTTTGAAATGTTTCCCACATGCCAAAGTTTGAAAATTCAAATTCAAAACTCCAAATTTGAAAGAGGGTTTCAAAGCACTTTCAAATGATTTTCAACTTGATTCTTTATAACTTCCAACTCCTATTTCATATAATTGAAGAAGTCATTTTATCTTCCCTCATGAAAATCATTGAGTTGCATAAAGCTTTGAATTTGAAAACTTCCCAAATGAAATTCAATTCTCCTTTTTTTTTTTCCAAAACCCTATTCATTTCAAAATGGAAGAAGTCATGTCATCTTCACTCTAGGCTTTGGTGTGTCAATGAATTTGAATTCATTGAGATCCAAAAGGCAAAGGAGAAAGTTTTGGGAAAGTCATTTCATTCCCTCTCATTCAACTTTCAAAAGTTTTCAAATTTCACTCAGTTTCACTCATTCAATCAAACCAACAATCGACAACAAGCATAGTTATTTATTTAATATAACATTCCAAAATTTAGAATTTTGGGATGTTACAAACCTACCACACTTAAAATGAATCTCGCCCCTAGATTCAAGAGGCTAGCAAGAAAAGGTTAGGGTTGGGGGTCTCTAGCAAATGTTCTCGTCGAAAGGTCGTGTGGGCTACCACACTTAAAATCAAGGTTACGGTTCCAATAAACTCAGATACTTCCTCCGGAGTGCCGACAATGTATGTATCTTCACATATCTTACAATAACTCCTTCATTAACGCTCTTACGTTAGGAGCGTAAAGTTTTCCTCGAAACCTTGGGTCGGTTCTTCAAAGTTGTGGTTCGTCAGAGACTGGATCTTCTTAGCTGATAGGTCCGTGTCCATTCTAGACAACCATCGAAATACTCATGGTGGTCTACAATTTATGGTTTTCTCCTGCAGAAAACGGGTTTGGGTTGAACCTCACCAGTATAACCTACGTTTGGCAACAAATGCCATGTACATGGGTTTATCATCCTACCACTCTAAGGCTTAAGCAAGGCTTCAACGAAAGGCCGTCACTTTACTATGGTTAAGTCTCTCAGATTTACCATTCCAAATAGCAAGAGCGAAAAATACGAGTAAGTCGGTATGGTGATCAATCCATTCCGACCCGGATCATTACCCTCAGATAAGGTTTGGCGAATCTCGTATTCTAACACTCGGTCATTCTCACAAGCATTGCAGAATTTCTCTTGTTCTCGAACTGGGTTCGAGTAATTCCATGGTTTACGCAAGCCAAACAAAACATCTATCGTTACTTCACCACTCTCGTGTTTTTGCGTAAACTCCTATAGAATCGCTTGGTTGATCAAATCGTAGTCTATTCCCAAAATTTCTTTCTCCAAAGGGTACTTGATCCTTATTAATTCTTGGGCCTGTGGGTTATGGCCCACTTCAACACTAGTGCAGCTTTAACTCATCCTTGGGGTAACTCTCTTGTTCCATATTACACATCTTTTAAATCCAAGAGTACTGCTTTCTTCATACCATCATATCAAAAGCAAAATTCCAACTTTTTTTTCCTTCAACTACAGTCCGTGGAATATATATTTTCTTATCCATTAGTCTAGTCTTCTTCATGTGGTACTACCACCCTAAAATGCACAAATTCTTCCATAGACCATATTTTTCTCATATCCTTGAAAATGGTCAAAACTCTTTGTTCATGGAGTAACAACTCATAAAATTCAACATATGAAATCATCACACCTTAACTTTATTGATTCATGCATTCATTACAATCTCTCGAGCACCCATTACATAACTCAACTCATCGAACTCATAAAATGAAATTGCTTCTTACTACCAATATCAAAGTTCCAACTACTCAGCTCCAAATTTTCATCTTGTCGGGACATTTGGTAGCATAATGTCCTCGCTTCCTTGCAGCGAAAACAAATAACTTTCGATAAGTCTTTGGGCTTCTTGGAGGTGGTGTCTACTCTTTGGGCTCTTGGCTTCTTCTCTGGACATTTACTAGCGTAATGACCTAAATCCTTGCACTGTAACAAGTGATATGACTCAGGTCCTTCTCTGCAGAAATTGGGTTGTTCAAGATGCCTTCGCCTTCTCTTCCCGGATTTCTCCGTAATGATCAGAGCTTCTATTTCACGAGGGTCAAAGTTCACTTCTCTTTGTCGGGAAGTCTCCAAGATACTCTTGGCTTTCCTTCATGCAATACTCTGAAAAATGTCCTTCTTCTCCACATGAATAGCAGTGTGCTTGTGCGAAAAATCTGTTTAGGCCTTCACCATCGTGGTCTTCAATAACTTCCTTCATCACAAGTTCTTCTAAATTTTTCCTGCGGGCTTCTTTTCTCGCTGCTTCATAACTTCTTGTACCTTGGGGTAAATCTGACATTGAGCAGGGTAGTGTGTATTTCCTTCACACAGAAACAAGTAACACCGCCCAATCGGGCATTCTTCTACTGAGTGATTTTCCTCACAAGGAGGGTATCCATCCTTGTGTTCCTCCCGGTGTGTCCTATTTCTCCATAAATCTTGCAGGCACAAGGTTTATTTCTTGGTGTATCATGGTGCTTCCGGATAAGACGTGATCTCAACAGGGTCTTCTTGAATTCCTCCCAAGTTCTTGCTCTTTTAAATCCTTGTATGGATTGATGCATTCTACACCAGGTTGCAGACACTTTCCTCGTAAAGAAATCTTGAAGGCGTATTGGACCTCATACTTCCTTGAAACCAAATAGTTCCCAAGTGATTCTCCATGTTCTGCATCCATAGCTCCGCCTCCTACCGAAGTCTTCGGTCCAGAGAATATCAGTCCAACTTCATTTATCATCTATGGGGTTCAAGGGTTTTAGGGTGAGATATGAGAGAGGTGGGGAGGGATATACACACAATACAAACAATGGTTTTTGAAGAAACAAGTTTTATTTTGTGGCTGTCGGAAAAACATCAAACAAATGACAGCTCACACATCGTCGCATCTAACGTAAGTGTGTAACAGGGGTTTGGTCTTCTAAAGGTCAAGTATTTCTTCAGGAACTTCAAATCTTCGGAGTCTTCAACTGTTGTAGCTTCTAATACATGGTGAAATCCTCTTTACTCTGAAGGGGTCATCAGTTCTCCGATATCAATTCCTTCTTGGAGCGTCTTCCGTTGATCCTCCGGGTGATCAAAGGATAAGGGGTATATTCTAACTATTTGAGGTGAGAGGGTCTATCTGATAAAATCAGAAAAGACGAGAAGTACAGGATCCTTTTGAAAATAAAGTTTTTAGAGATTTCCTGTCCTAGGGCTTTCCGATTTCTAGGGTCACGTCCTACAGTCAACATGTGCTCGATACCATCTCTCAGAAGCGACCCGACCTCGTGACGGTCAAGCCTCGTGTTCTATGCCATCCTCGGATCAAGATGTCGGCACACACAAGACATCAATGTATATATCAAAGTGCAATCACATGCATAAATAACGTAAAACTGATATATACCTCATAATACTCAATGAAACAATCAAACGGGTGTGGAGTCCCATCAACGCCATCGGCAGGTTGAGTGTAGACCGTAACCTCAGTATCGTAACTCTTACTCGTCGAGGAAAAATCTGCAACATGATACGTTGCAGCCGTGTAGGTCAAGACATTGAATGTACCGGCAAGATCACAATATGAGAAAAGCAGATGATAAAACTATACTATATGCAATATGGCTTTATGGCTCAGATTCGAGTTTTGTTTGCGTAAAAGCTGATTTTATTTTACCTACATCAAAGGAATAAATGAAGTCTGTACTATGGAGTTTTCTATCATGACATGGTTCCGCCAACCGATGTCTCATAACCCAAAATCATCATATGTTGCCCACAATTAAGTTATCAATCCGGTGTTGAGAGTTCCAAATAGATCCAAGTCCAGATGCTCAAATTGTCCGTGAATCGGGACACGGCTAATCGATTAGGTTATAACCCTCTGCAGAGGTTTGTACACTTTACCCGCAAGATTCGATCCCTCTCTTTACGCTCTCGCACTTGTGGTGTTTGAGAACAAGATGACCGAAACATGGTCTTCCAAAGAGTTCCTCGACCACCGTCTGCACCCATCCAATCCTACCGTCCTTCTACATCTGCTAGTACCGTCCCCACCAGAGTCACCACTAAGGTCAACCAAGCCAGAGCCCATAATGACTTGCGGTTGCATGTAAGCTTCCGGTCATGAAGTATTCTTCCGTCTCTTTGAGTCTGGGTGAAGCTTTCCGAGATGTCATGGCGCTTCTCCATGCATCCCGCCAACCACCGGTTTCTCCTGTGGCTGCCCACAACCGCCCTTCACCCAAAGAGTGTGTATTGCAATCCTGTCTCGAGTCTTGAAGTCTTGAGGTCTTGAAGATGCAGTCCTTGCAGATTCCATCATGGAGTTGTCGCCATTGACGTAGAATCCTCCATTCTCACATCACTCCGTGCACTCATACCAAACCCCGCCTACTATAGCGTAGCATTAAAAGAAATAACGTCCCGGCTTGGTAATGGGTGATGGGTTCCTACCTCATGCATACTACTCAACTACAAGGATTTCAATAACACTACTGAGGGGTGGTTGCAATGGTGCCACTAAATGCAATAAAACATAGGTAAGAAAAACATGGTCAAGTGAACTTGCCTGGTTGACGATCTTCGAAAAACTAGGGTTTCGTAGTAGCAATCTTCGCACTCCGGAAATTCTACCGAGGCAAACAATAACTATAATAAGCACATAGCAATAGGATCACATAACACAACATAACAACCAAAACCAAATCCAAAAGAAAAACTCAAAGAAAGGCCACTCAAGTTTCCTACTTCAACAAATAACAAAATAGTTTTATATCATAGAAATTTTCTAACATAACCTAATCATGGTTTTAAGTTAACTAAACAGAAAAGGATTCACTAAGTAACTAGGAGCAAAAGAATTAATTTAAAAGCTATTATAAAACTCATAATAGGCCTATTCCAATTTCTATTAAGAAAAATAAATTAAAACTTTTATTAATTATAAATAAAAGTTCATCTACTAGAATAACAGAAACTAACCTAGAATAACTAATCACAAGTTAAAAATAAATTAATTTACTAATTAATTAATTAGGAAAACAGGAACTAGTTAATTAATTAGGATTAATAGGATTCTGTCTAAAACTAATTATTTATTAATCATAAAATACCCAAGTTCATTTCTAGGGGTTGGCAATGTCAAAATAAAGTGATGACAAAAGAATCATGCAAAAATAATTTTTTAACTAAAGTTATAGCAGATTTACTATTCTGACTAAAAACAATATTAAAGCATTTTTAATTATTTTTCACATAGCTAAATATATATTCTACAGAAACTACATAAAATTTGCAATCCAACAAAAAAGAATCACTCAAAAATATTAAACAGAATAAAAAGATATGAATTTTTGAAAACAGAAACTATTCTGCTAAAATGTAAAATCAAAATAAAAAGAAAAAGGCCTAATGGGCCTATATCGTGCACTAGGCGAACTTAGTCTAAACGGGCCTCGGGTTAAAACTAAAACGGGCATTAATTTACTAAAAACCCTAACTAATAAACCGTAACTAACCGGCCGAACCGGGCGGTTTTTATAAAAAGAAATACCCCTTCGGGGTTTCTAATCTACACCGTTGGTGTGAGATCCGACGGCGGGGAGGAGTTCCGGTGACTCACCGGAGTTCGGCGACGGCGACGGCGGCGGCGAGAGTGCGTTGAGGGCTCCGGCGTCGGGAGGTCGACGGAGTGGCCGGGAGGATGCGGGAGCTCGGGAGGGGTCTGTGGAGTCGGGGTGATCGGGGTGGTCGGAGTTTGGTCGGCAATGAGCTCGAGGCGGCGGTGGCGTTCGGTGATCGACAGCGACGGTGTTCCCGGCTCTGGAGCTCGGGCAGGGCTAGGGGAATGGGGTGGGCGACGGCTTAAATAGCTGGGGCTCGCTTGCAAGGGAGGCGATCGGGAATCGGCATCCCGGATCCTTCGGGATCCGGCGATCCGCGGCGGCGACGGCGTGGCGTGGGCGAGGGGAAGAAGATGGGGGCGGGGCCCGCCTGGCAGTGGGGGAGAGGGGGCGCGGTCTCGGTCGGTCGACCGAGCCGGAGAGGTTTCGGGCGAGGAGGCTGGGTGAGCTGGCCGGGCCTGGCTGGCTGGGCTGGCCGCTTGGGCCTTTTGCTGGTCAAGGCTGGGCTGAGGGTGAGGCGGCACTGGCTGGGCCTGGATGGTTCGGCTGGCGCCTGGGGGTTTTTCTTTATTTTTTTAATTAAAACAAAACCAGAAATAAAACTTAAACTATAAATATTTTATATAGGGTATATATATACCAAAATGATCAGGGGAATATTCCCTTTCATTTGAACATTTTTCCAAAGGCAAAATCCAAACTTTATAAAAATCCATTTTTTTCAAATTCAAATAAATTTCAGATTTGAATGCAAATCTTTTGGCATTGTTTCCTCTGATATTTTTGGAGTGTCATGTTTGCTCCTCTCATACTTTTGATCAAGTATTTATCAGGCTTAGTTTTTGAAATGTTTCCCACATGCCAAAGTTTGAAAATTCAAATTCAAAACTCCAAATTTGAAAGAGGGTTTCAAAGCACTTTCAAATGATTTTCAACTTGATTCTTTATAACTTCCAACTCCTATTTCATATAATTGAAGAAGTCATTTTATCTTCCCTCATGAAAATCATTGAGTTGCATAAAGCTTTGAATTTGAAAACTTCCCAAATGAAATTCAATTCTCCTTTTTTTTTTCCAAAACCCTATTCATTTCAAAATGGAAGAAGTCATGTCATCTTCACTCTAGGCTTTGGTGTGTCAATGAATTTGAATTCATTGAGATCCAAAAGGCAAAGGAGAAAGTTTTGGGAAAGTCATTTCATTCCCTCTCATTCAACTTTCAAAAGTTTTCAAATTTCACTCAGTTTCACTCATTCAATCAAACCAACAATCAGACAACAAGCATAGTTATTTATTTAATATAACATTCCAAAATTTAGAATTTTGGGATGTTACATGAAGAATGGCTTCACACCCGGTTTACTCGATCCAACTCTATTTACTAAGTCTTATGATGGTGAACTGTTTGTGTGCCAAATATATGTTGATGATATTATCTTTGGCTGTACTAACCAACGTTATAGTGATGAATTTGCCTATATGATGAGTGAAGAATATCAAATGTCTATGATGGGAGAGTTGAAATTCTTCTTAGTCTTCAAATTAGTCAACAGCGCAATGGCATATTCATATCTCAGGAGAAATACCTCAAGGATGTACTGAGGAAATTTGGCATGCAAGATTGCAAAGGCGTCAAAATTCCTATGCCCACAAATGGCCATCTATGCACTGATGAAAATGGTATTTACTTCGATCACAAGGTATACCGCTCCATGATTGGTTCTTTATTGTACTTATGTGCATCTAGGCTAGATATAATGCTTAGTGTTTGCATGTGTGACCGATTTCAAGCTACACCGAAGGAATCACACCATAGGGCTGTGAAACATATTCTTCGATATCTAGCTCACACACCAACACTTGAATTATGGTACCCCAAGGGCTCGACTTTTGATCTCATTGGATATTCTGACTCTGACTATGTTGGTGATCGTGTGGACCGCAAGTCAACATCCGGTACATGTCATTTCCTCGGACGATCTTTGGTCTATTGGTCCTCGAAGATACAGAACTGTGTATCACTGCTTCATCAAGCCGGAGTACATTGCTGCTGGTTCTTGCTTTGTGCTCAACTGCTATGGATGAAACAAACACTCAAGGACTATGGCGCCAACATGAAGAATGTGCCTCTCCTCTCAGGATACAATGAGAGTGCCATCAAGATTGCTCACAACCCAGTTCAGCACTCGAAGACAAAGCACATTCAGATTCGTCATCATTTTCTTCGCGATCATGTGTTGAAGGGCGACATTTCTATTGAGCATGTGAAGACTGAAGACCAGCTAGCCGATATCTTCAAAAAGCCCTTGGATGAGAAGAGATTTAGCAAGTTGCGGTGTGAGCTAAATATCTTAGAATCTTCAATGTTCTTTGAAAAGGACACTCATCCTAACACTTATGCAAAATTGATGACTTAGATGCGCAACACATGACGAAATGTTTTTCTTCAATCAATGAAGAATAACACTCTAAGTGTGAAGAAATTAATGAAGAATTTTATTCTCAGTACCCTACGACAATTGTACGTGGTGTCTGAAATCATCATTCTTATACGGTGGGTCACGCCACCACCAAAAGTTGAAAATCTTCAATTTGAGTTTTTCCTCAGTTCTTTGAAATTCCTCAGTGTTCAAATTCTTCAACTTTGCAAAATCTTATCTATTTCCGCCGTTTTTCTTCATTGGATATATATATAAATATAAATATAAATATATATATATATATGCGTTTATGTCCTCTACAACATTCACTTATGTCTATTTCTTCAAGTTGCTTTTTCTGCTAAGTGAATGTGATCGGACCCTTCCCCCTCTATGCTGTAGTCAACCCAATCTATTCACAATTCTTCATGTTCGTTCTATTTGAAACTCATTCAAAATCTTCACTATGTCCTTGTCAGCTGAAGAATTTGCGAACGGAAATTTAAAACTAACCTTATCCAAATTTTCGGTTTTGCCGCTCAAACCGTTCCGCATCCCATGATATACTTTTCTATTCACCCACAATCTAACACGATCTCCACTTCTCAGTACGTGGGTGACACATGTCATGCAAAGGAAAAGGGTCAGGGGCACGTTCGTCCAAAATCTTCGTGTGAACAGTTTTTCACTGCGACTATAAATACACCCTGACCCCTTCCTCATTTCCTTTACTCCGCTCGATCTCCCTCTCCCGCTCGAGCTTCTCAAAGCCTAGCGCCGCCGCTACTCCATCGTCGCCGATGAGGAAGAGCTTAAATGCCTCGACCTGCCGCCGCCAGATTTCAAGGCCACCACGGAAATCTTCACTCCGCCGGCCACAGAGCCTCTTCCTCCGCCTTAGTTAGGGCGTGGAAGATCTACATACGCATTTAACTTCACTTCTCCATCTCACCGCTCGTCGTGTTCTTCATCCAGGTAATTAAAAGTTAATTTTACTGCCCTCTTTGATTCGAATGTTTTCTACAAAATCTTCAAAGGTGTTTTTCTTCAAATCCTCACACACTAAAACACCTCACAAGTCATCATTCTTGATTCGCTTCTCTAAGCATCATTTTTCTTCAAGATTCCTCAATTGTGTGGATCTTCAATCTATACAACTCGAACCTAAGACAAAGAACGCTTAGTGAAATTCTTCAAGGCTCATCCGGTCAAATTCCTCAAACTTGTACTTTTTGAAAAACCTTACGAGAACGCATATGACCTCTCCAAATTCCTCGCAACTATACTGCTCACGGTACTCATGTCATTCTTTGAATCACTAGGTTCTCATCAACTTAACTCATTTGTAGCATTCCTTGAAGAAAAGTTGCATACTTTCTTCAAAGAATCCGATTGTTCAAATTCCTCATCTGAAGAATATGGCAGACGGTAAGAAGCCGCAGAAAGGAGGAAAGAAGCCTGAGGTCATGAATGCCTTTGAAATTCCTGATGACATTTATACAGACTATTGCACACCTGAGGACAAGTTTGGTAAGGAGAACAAAAATCAGCGCAAAGTGCGCATACAGAGGATTGAAAGGAGATGGGCAAGAGAATGGAGGGAGTACAGGTATGTAACTCCAAAGTATATGAAGAAATTCACACTCAATCCTCCATGCCCAAGAGCTCCACTGGCACCTGGCCAAGTAGCAGATCCCACCAGCATCAAATGCGGTGAGGACTTTCCTGAAGAATGGGCCAAGCGCCAAGCCAAGTTGGCTAGACAAACCAGAGAAGCAGTGAGGAAATTCAATGAAGACTCTGCTGCTGCTGCTGCCACTGAGGCCTCTGTCAAGCCGAAGAAATCTATGCCAAAGAAGCCTGCACGCAAGCCAAGTGCTTCACCAACAGTGCCCTCACGGCCAAGTTCCTCAGCTATGCCCTCATGGCCAGAATCTTAAAAGTCCTCAAGACCAATTCCTTATGATGCTCCTGCTCCTCCAAAATCCTCAGCACCTCCTCCAAAGTCCTCAGATGTTCCGACAAAGTCCTCAGCACCTGTGCATCTGGCCACGTGCCAAAGGATTGCAGGCATCTCTATTGCCTCAGGTGTCTCAGCTAGTTCCTCAGCTGCACCAAATTCTTCAACGGATCCTACTCTGCTGAAGAACTTGCAAAAATCATCAGAGACAGGCAAGTCAGGGCCGCTAGAGCCAAAGGCACAAATGTGCCACTGCTTTTGGATCCTAAGTTGATCCTCGATTACATTGATCTCTGGCACAAGGACCCAAACACTCCTATGCCTGATTTCAAATTGACTCCTGGTCAAAATCACATGCTGACTCATTTCATCCAAGAAGAGAAATGGAAATTTGAGAAGGCCAGGCAGATCAAGAAGGCTCAGTACAGGAAAGAGAAGTTCCTGAGGAAAAATGTTGTCTCTTTGACGACTGATGAGTTTACAAAGATCCAGTCTAAAATCAAAGCCTTCAGCGATGATTTCGATGCTTATTATGCTGATTGGCAAGTAGCCAAAGTCAGGTTTGTTAAACTGACTGAGAAGTTCACCAATGTTGCAGCTCCATCGCAACAAGAAGTTCCTCAGGCTGAAGCTTCTGCTCAGCCTACTGAAGAACATGCCAGCACCGCTGATGACTTTCAGGCTGCTGAAGAAAATGTTAGTTCCAGGGCTGATGACTCCATAACAGCACTGAAGAAATTGCCAGGGCATCCACTAGTGGTGCGCCTGAAGAAAATGAAGAAGTCAGGGCAATCGCATCGATACCAAGAAAATCAACCAAATTCCTCAGCTCCTCCTGCGCCTAGACCAACTCCTATCCTTCCATCTGCATCAGATGTGAAGAAGACCAAGGCTGCAGAGCGAGCTGCAGTGAAGAAAAGGAAAGAATCAGCTGCTTTAGATTCTTCAGCTCCAAAGAAAATGAAGCCTATGACCAGCTCGTTTGAAAATCCCATTGATGTTGTTCCGATCTCCACCATGTCGTCAAAGGACCTTGTTCCTTTTGGAGAAGAATATGAAATCCCTAGCGGATCTGATGAAGAAAATCATTCTGCTGCTTCGTCAGAGCAGATTGATGAAGAAATTGAAGTGGATACGATCCCTTCAACACCAGTTGTTTCCTCGCCAATGCCTCAGTTCACAGCTGAAGAGGCTGGCGTTGAAGAAATGGAAGATGAAGATGTGGATATTGGGAGTACTACGCCAGTGATGAATGATGACTTTTGGGAAAGTCAGCACCCCAATTCTCCACTCTTCACCCCACTACATCAAATACCTCAGTCCCCTGCACCAACTGTTCAAATGGGCTCTGAAGAAACTCACCCCACCTCGTCTGTGCATGAAGAATTTCCAGCCACTAGTGCTGAAGAAACTGCTGCTGATCATATGACAACACAGACTGCAACTAAAGAGGAACCAGAAATTCCTCAGCCTGACGAACCTGAGACTGCGATTCCTGAGGTTGTGATGCAACTCACTGACACTCCTCTGCCCAAGCCAAAGGATCCATTCTCACACAAGCAAAAGTTCAAGGCTGAAGATTTCTTTGGCGAGCATCTGTTCTTCTCTGACTACAACCCATATGACTCTGCTCGCATCAGGAAGAGGCGTTTCTAGACTACTAGTCAAGCCAGTTTATATTCCTCAGTGTTGTTCAACAAAGACAAAGTCTTCGATCATGCACACATTCCTCACGTGGACATGGAGTCTCTGCCGTGCTTCGAGCCAGTCCTCAGTGTTCTTCACGATGCTGGACTGTTAAACTTCTGCACTGACATCTGTGATTGGAATGAAGAACTCATTCCTCAATTCTATGCGACGCTACACATCACAGGAGATTCTGAAGATGTGAATTCATGGGTGCTGGACTGGATGTCTGAAAATACTCACTACAAGGCACCAGCAACTGAATTGCTTCGTGCCCTATCCCTCAGTACTCCCCTTGAAGATGCTCGCTGTGTCTACAGTGAACCTGAGCTTATAAATCATTACATGCAAGTGCTCATGAAGCCTTTGAAGCCAGGGCAGGTCCCACGAACCAAATTCCTCGTCAAGGAATTACTGTATGTGCCTCGGATTGTCTATCGCATTCTGTCGAAGACATTGAGTCCTATCAAAGGCCATGACTCAAATGATGAAGAAGTCGTTGGCATCATGAAGAATCTGCTTTTCAATATCATTCATGGTGTTCCAGTCAACTTCCATGATTTCTTCATGAGGACTCTGGCCAATATCGCTATGTCACCATTTGAGCTGAAGCCTTATGCACCTTGGATTATGAGATTCATCAGAACAAGGTCTTCACTCAACTACAAAGCTGACACTCTGAACCACTGCAGCTACTTGCCTCCAATTGAAGTCCTCAAACGGACATTTTCCTCAGCTGATGGCAAAGGCAAGGCAACTGCTGTTATAGATGATGGCATTCGTCCATTGGATGGTCAATTTCGCAAGGCTGCATCCTACTCCACCAATGATGACTCTGCCACTCATGACTCTGTCGCCAACACTGCCAAGCAAAATCCTCAAGCCACATCACCCAGGGTGATGACTGATCATGAGCTTCTCCTCAGTCTTCATCAGAAGGTTGATCACAATCACAAATGGGTGAAACGTCAGTTTGGTTCAATTCTTCACAACATGACCTCAACCCATAATGAAGTGAAGAAAAATCAATACTACCTCCATGAAACCTTCAACCGTACCTGGGTTGTTTTATCTCATGTCTACAATGAAGAAGATCTTAAGAAAATGGGTCTCAAGGAAGATTTTGACTGGTCTGCACCTCCACCGAAGAAATACAAGAAGGTCAAAGTTCCTTCCTTGGTGGACAGCTCCTATTCTTCATCGCGCGACACTGATGAAAATGAAGACTTGGACGACACTGCGGCAGGCCCTACTACGAATAAACGACCCGACAACGCTGGGCGCCCTTCATCAACTTGATTATCTTCAGGGGCGTTAGTCCTCATTTTCGATCCTTTTGGTCATTCGATGACAAAGGGGGAGAAATTTGAGTTAGTCTTCAAGCGGGTCTATTATATGGGTGTTTTTTTGGTAAGTTAAAACTCTCGTTCTTCTGAAACTTTATTGGATCGAGTTGTAAACTTAAACCCGATGGTGGCCTGATACTTCTGCTACGTTATTCTGCATGCTTATTCCTCGTTAAACATTATTGCACGCATGCTGAATTGCATCAGTCACCATATTTCATCATGCATTTCAAATTCTTCATATTTTATGTCAAATGCGTGTATGAATTACAAGATATAGGGGGAGATCTCGATGATTCAACTCTTTAAGTGTGCATTGCTTCAAAAGCAAATTCCTCACTATGCACATCATCTGGGGAGTTCTTCTATATCTTGCAATCAAATTCCTCAATATCAGTTTTTACACTTCATATGTTTATCCCCGTTGAAAACTTAACATATATTGTCATCAATCACCAAAAAGGGGGAGATTGTAAGTGCATCTAGTGCCCTTAGTGATTTTGGTGTATTGAAGACTTATAGGTTAAGGGTCTAATGCGCTTATGAGTGTACACAGTCTATAAGTCCATGAGGAGTTTGATATTCTGAGAGAAAGTCGACCCCTAAAAATGAAGTTCTTCGATCAAGACTTTGGTATTCAAGACTTTCTGAAGACTTTGAAAGTGAAGAAATTGGTGTAACCTTGAAGACTTGGTATTCATTCGAGGAACATGAAGCGTGATGACTTTTGTTTTTGTAGCTTCATTTTCTCTTTCCCGAGTCATAGGAAACACCGTACTGTTAAAGGGGGTCGAGGAAATACTAAGGAAAAATTTCCATGTGATGCTCAACTCAAATCCTACACCTACCAATCCCTTTGAGTGAAGCCATTGGAAATCTCATACAGTTCAGTCAATTTCTTCAGTGACAATCATCGAGTGAGGAAAACCCAAACCCAAACACCTACAAACCCAAAGTGATTGTACGTCACTGAAGAGATTGATCCTGTGTGGATCCGACGCTTGTTACCTTTGAAGACTGTGCTTCTTCCAGACGGTTAGGCGTCATGGTCTAGAGCATCCAAGAGAAATTGTGGATCGCCGAGTGATCGAGTTTGTGAAGGTTTGGAAGTCACGTGAAGAATTACCACGAGTGATTGGATGAGGTCTGTGTGACCTTAGTTCAAGGAGAATACGCTGAGGACTGTGTGTCCGGGACCGTGTGTCCTCAGGTTTAAATACCTAGCCACTCCAACCAAATGTACAACTGAGACAGCTGTTGGAACTGGTCTACCAAATCATTGTCTTCACCAAGCCAACTGTTTCTATTTCCTCAACTCTTTCATTTCCTCAGTATTGTGTTGTATGCTTGTCATATATGTGTTTGAAGACTTTGACTGAAAACTTTCTCAATTTCCTCAGTTCAATTTCTTCAGTCTGTTTGTCTTCATCTTGTGTTATCCTGTGATTACGCTTTAGACTGTGTTTATCTTCATTTCATCATGATGACTATGCTTGTCTTCTGTTATGTTTACTTCTGAGTACTTATTCCGCTGCAAGTAGTTCTTCGCTAAGGAATTTCCTCACTAGCAAATTCCTCAGTGAAGAATTCATAAAAATCGCCTATTCACCCCCCTCTAGTCTATATAACGCACTTTCAATTCTATTTCTCAGTCCCGAAGATATGCAAGAGGCAAAGAAATCTATGAAAGAAAAAGGTATTAAAGCTGAAGATGTTAAGAATTTACCTCCTATTGAAGAAATACATGGTCTTAGTTTACCGCCTGTTGAAGAAACATATGATCTTGATCCATTACCTATTGAAGAACCTCCAGACCTCGATAACTCGACACAGGTAGTAAAGGTAAAATCTCTCTATAGGTATGATTAAACACTTGGGTGATTATATGGCTAATATTAGAGGTGAACTTAAACTTGTTAGCACACATGCTTCTATGGTTACCACTCAAGTAGAACAAGTACTTAAAGCTCAAAAAGAATTGCTCGATGAAATGAATAGTAAGAAGAATGATTATGCTGTTAGAGTGGATACAAGAACTGGTAGAATGACTCAGAAACCTTTGTATCCTGAAGGCCACCCTAAGAGAATTGAGCAAGATTCTCAGAGAAATAATATTGATGTACCTAGTTCTTCTAAAAGGAAGAAAAAGAAAAATGATAGGACTTTGCAGACTTCTAGTGAACCTATTGTCAAACACCCGAGAATCCAAATGATATATCTATGTCTCGATCTTTGAAACACAATGGGTAATGAACATGAACCTAGTGAAAATGTTAATGATGATGTTCATAATGATGCTCAACCTAGTAATGATAATGATGTAGAAGTTGAACCTGCTGTTGATCTTGATAACCCACAATCAAAGAATCAACGTTATGATAAGAGAGACTTTGTTGCTAGGAAACACAGTAAAGAAAGAGAACCACGGGTTCAGAAACCCATGCCTTTTCCTCCCAAACCATCCAAGAAAAAGGATGATGAGGATTTTGAGCGCTTTGCTGAAATGATTAGACCTATCTTTTTACATATGCGATTGACTGATATGCTCAAAACTAATCCTTATGCTAAGTATATGAAGGATATCATTACTAATAAAAGAAAGATACCAGAAGCTGAAATTTCCACCATGGTTGCTAATTATACTTTTAAGGGTGGAATACCAAAAAAACTTGGAGATCCAGGAGTACCTACTATACCATGCTCCATTAAAAGAAATTATGTTAAAACTGCTTTATGTGATCTTGGAGCTGGTGTTAGTGTTATGCCTCTTTCTTTATATCGTAGACTTGACTTGAATAAGTTGACACCTACTGAAATATTTTTGCAAATGGCTGATAAGTCAACTGCTATACCTGTCGGTATTTGTGAGGATGTGCCTGTTGTGGTTGCAAAAGTTACTATTTTAACGGAATTTGTTATTCTTGATATTCCGGACAATGATAGTATGTCTATTATTCTTGGAAGACCTTTTCTGAATACTGCAGGGGCTGTTATTGATTGCAACAAAGGCAATGTCACTTTTCTTGTTAATGGTAATGAGCATACGGTACACTTTCCGAGGAAACAACCTCAAGTTCATAGTATCAACTCTATTGGAAAAATTCCATCGATTATATTTGGAGGTTTTGAATTTCCTCTTCCTACTGTCAAGAAGAAATATGATATACTTATTATAGGGGATGTACATATCCCCATTGAGGTAACATAGTGTTATTCGAAATTTCTCCGGTTCCACGTTAATCGGAATGAGTTTGTTAACAAGACTTGATCAACCTTGTTAGTGGATTCTTTTATGAGCATGAGATGGATGAAACTAGAAGCACAAACTTCTGTACCCTCTTTATACTTTCTATTATTTAGTTGAAATAAAGTAAATATAGTATTTTTCTGTCTGTTTCCTGGTTTATCTATGCAATATTAAAATATCCCGAAAATAAAAGTCCTCAGAGTGCCATTGTCGGATTTCGGGTTCCGGCAGACCCTTGAGGTTCGAACCCTGGGGTGCGCGCGGAATCTCTCCCTCTACCTACCTGCACCCCGCCGCCTCGCTAGGATCTAAACTACGAAAGGAACAGCACAAGAGACACAGGGTTTATACTAGTTCGGGCCACCATTGTGGTGTAATACCCTAATCTAGTTTGTGGTGTGGTGGATTGCCTCTTGGCCTGATGGTGATGAACAATACAAAGAAGAACAGCGTCGCGAGGGTCTATTCTTGGCTGGTGCGATGAACTGTTAGGGGGAGTTCAGTCGCTTCTCTCTATCTCTCCGCCAAATCCGGACCTCTCTCCTACTATGGTGGCTAGCTCTACTTATATAGGCAGGGGCCCTGGGCCTCTTCCCAAATATTGAGCGGGAAGGGCGCCAACAATTGGCCATTCTGAAGGGGAACATCCGGTACACTTATCCTCGACTAAAGTTGGTCCTCGCCGTCAAAGGCTCCGTGGTGACGCTGCTTGGGCTCCACAATGACTTCCTTCCCGCCGTTGGACTGGTCTTGGTCTTGTTGCACCAAAATGGACGCCTTTGCTTGATGCTCTCGCCTGCGCTTGCTCCCTTTGCACCAAAGAGGAAAGGAGGACACTACACGGGCTGCCGCCCGCCTGGCGCCCTTGGTTGTCATGGCTTGCGTCACGGGCACCTCGTGAGGTACCCCGCCTTGATCTCTCCGCCACCTTGCGAGCCAGCCTGATGAGGCCGTGCCTGAGGAAGCTCACTATCGTCCGCCCCGCGAGGCTTGGCCCCTCGCGAGGGTCTTGAGCTCGTGTTGATGAAGATGGGCCGTGATGGGCCCCCCTTTGAGCCACGCCGCAGGCCGGAGGCAGGCAAGTCTGGGGACTCCTATTCCCAGAATGCCGACAGTAGCCCCCGGGCCCAAGGCGCGCCCGGACTTGGCTGAGCGGAGAGGCGAAGGGGCAAGTGCGAAGCGTTGCGGGCCCTAACAGCCTACAGCCTTGGGCACTGCGTGGCGGTTGATTGGACGTGGGCGTCTCCACTTCCCCATGACGCCTCGGCAACTGCACGAATTGACAAGTCCCTGCATGCAGAGCGGGTCATGATTGCCTGCGATCGTGGAGGTCAGCGGTTGGCCTTCCCGCTATAAGTATGGAACATCGCCGCCCTTCCACCATCTCCTCCTTGCTTCTTCTTCTTCCCCATGGCTCTACCAAGAGGTTCTCGGCGCAGAGAAGGGAAGGCTCGCCAGTAGGGCCCGACTTTCCCACGCCCAAGCGGTCGAGGCCGCCTCGCAAACTCCCCCGTGGCTCCCATGGTGGCTCCTCATGTCGTGGAGGTGTCCTCCCGACGGTGGCGGGCGGCAGGCCGCTGGGGAAGTGCGCACGGCCAGCGACCCCCTAGGCAGCGCTTCCACTCGGCAGGCGCCGCCGGAGTTCGTGGTGTGGTCCATGAGCCGACCGGCACCCGGCTCCAGCTCCCTCGCTTCCTCCTAGGTGAGCTTCCGGCCGATGCCCCGGGCGGCCTCTGGCTTCAGGCAGATGGTTGCTGCAGTCGGGCCTCCTGGGCTTCGCTGGAGGTCTCTGCAGCCGAGAGCGTGGCCCTGGCCCGCTGATGGCAAACGTTTGCCCGCGCGCGCGATCTGAGCCGGCGATGCACCCTGCACTTCAGGTTCGACGGCGATGCCACCCTCTACGTGCGGGTGTTCGGGGAAGATGGTCGCCGCACTGGCTGCTGCCCTGAGAACGATGACCGTGGCCACGGGTCCAGCCCCAGCGACGATGAAGACGACAGCACGCGCGTGGTCGGCGACGCCCGGGGCTCGTCGAGCTTCGACGGCTCTTCTTCGGGCAGCGGCTCCTCCAGCGGTGGTCGCGACATGCCTCCGTGCCGCCGCGCCTGCCCGGAGGGAGGTAGCGAGTTCGCCCGTCGTCTTGCCCCGGTGAAGCGCGAGAGGGAGTCCGCCTGAGCTCCAGAGGCAGTTCGAGTCTCCCCCGCGAGTTGGTGTCAGGCGACCTCTCCTGTTTTGTTCTTTTTCCTTTTCCTGCGCAAAGAAACAGTAGCGTAGGGCCCTGCATGGGCGTGCTTGGACTATCGCTGTTAATTATCGTATTGTTTCTGCTATCTCGGTATTATGCCCTTGTGCTACACGCTCGCGCGTAGAAATTACTTAGCTCGAGGGCACCTGTCGTGGCCCTCGTCGACCGCTTCATGTCCTGCGAAGGTTAGTCTCGAGAGGTAGCTCCCGGCCTCAGCTGTGGAGGCGACCGACCCAGGTCCTGTGTTCGTGTCGCGGTGCCCGTGAGGCGTGGACTGGAGGGGTGCTCCTGTAGTGGACCCGGGTAGGGAAACCTCGAGCAATAAGGGCAGAGAACACTCGCGGGGGCGTCCAGGCTGCCCCCCTCGCGTGACCTTGCGCGAGAGAAATCAAGGTAAGAGGGCGAAAGGTCGAAGAGCCACAAGTCAGAAACGACAACAGCTTCGATAAACTTCAAATGAGAATGAACAAGCCAACTGCAGAAAGCAAATGAAAAAGCCGCGTCCAGCACCTAATCTAGTCTTCGACGTCTTCTCACCAGCCCGGAGCTAAGTGCTGCCACTGGGCATGGGAGGGAGCCTCAGGGCCTGAGGCCGGTGCTCCTGAGACTCCGGGGCGTGTACAACCCCAACTCATTATTACGTGAGAGTGTCACGGGCGGCGAGCTTCACAGGCGTTGGCCTTCTTCACATGCTCCGGGCCTTTCTTGGGGGAAGCAAGCTTCACGGACATTGGCCCTCTTCACAGGCTCCGAGCCTTTTCCGAAAACACGGTAGCTTCACAGGCATTCGCCTTCTTCACAGGCTCTAGGCCTTTTCCAAAAAGACAGCTTCACAGGCATTTGCCTTCTTCACAGGCTCTGGGCCTTCTCCAAAAAGACAGCTTCACAGGCATTTCCCTTCTTCATGTGCTCTGGGCCTTTTCCAAAAGACAGCTTCACGTGCATTTGCCTTCTTCATGTGCTCTGGGCCTTTTCCAAAAAGACAGCTTCACTGTGCATTTCCCTTCTTCATGTGCTGGGCCTTTTCCAAAAGACAGCTTCACAGTGCATTTGCCTTCTTCATGTGCTCTAGGCCTTTTCAGGGGTAAAACCTCCGGAGGTGCTGGATGTTCCACGCTGCTCGAATCGGCATCCCTCCCGAGTCTCCAAGCTGGAGCCGGGCCTGAAAACATGAACAACCTTGAACGGGCCCTCCCACATGGGAGAGAGCTTATGCAACCCTTCCCTGGAGAGAACCCGCCTGAGCACGAGGTCCCCTATCTCGAGAGTTCTGGGGCGGATGTTGCGGCAGTGGTATCATCGCAGCGCTTGTTGGTACCTTGCTGCTCGCAACGCAGCCTCTCGACGGCGCTCCTCCCCCAACACGAGATCCGTCCCCCGCATGGCGTCTTGCTGCGCCTCGTCGAACGCCAGGACCCATGCGGAACGACGTCTGACCTCGTGAGGAAGGACCACTTCGGCTCCATAGACCAGGAAGAACAAGGTCTCTCTAGTTGGCTTGGTTGTGGTCATGCGGATGGACCACAACATGATCGAAGCTTCGTCAGACCAACCCCCGCCGCAGCCTCCGCTTTCTTCCTGAATGTTACGGTTTTGAGGCCCCTCGGGACCTCGGTGTTGGCTCGCTGCTCGGCCGTTGCTTCGGGTGCGCCATCAAGCGTAGTATATGTGTGTTCCTGTGTTAGCACAATATGTTTTGAAGAGGTTATCGTGAACTGCGAACCATTATCGGTGATGATGCGGTTCGGCACCCGAACCGGCTCACGAGGCCCTTGATTTAACTTGACCGCAGAACTGCGGGATGGTGCGGACGGCTTCCACTTCAGCCCACTTGGTGAACTTGTCCATGGCGACGAGAGGTAGCGATAGCCCCCTGGCGCCCGAGGAAACGGGCCCAGGATATCCAGCCCCCAGACTGCGAATGGCCACGAGAGGGGTATGGTTTGTAGACCTCCTGCCGGCTGATGGATCCGCTTGGCATGGAACTGGCAGGCTTCGCAAGCCTTCACTAGTTCTACGGCGTCGTTGAGCGCAGTAGGACAATAGAAACTGCTCCGGAATGCCTTGCCCACGAGGGTCCGTGATGACGAGTGATGCCCACAGTCTCCACCGTGTATATCCGCCAGCAATTCTTTCCCTTGCTCCCTGGAGATGCAGCGCAGTGCCACATCATTCGACTGCTTCCGATAGAGCTCTCCATCCTTGATACAGTATGTCGTGGCTTGCCGCGCCATGCACTCCGCTTCCTCCTCCTTCTCCGGAAGGGTCCCTTGCGTTAAGTAGCTCCGGAGTTCTGTGATCCAGCACCCCTCCCGATGCTCCATCGCCAGAGCAAAGGCGCGCCTCGAGGCCGGGCCACGCACCGGGCTCCCGAGGTAGGTGGTCGGGGAGCTCCTCCCGAGGCTGCGCCTGTTTGATAGTGATGGCATGGCGGAGGGCTTGAAAAGACGCCTCGAACATGCCAGCTCCCCGAGGTAACCGGCCTGGATGCTTGTTTGGCGATGTCGTCGGCCTCTGATTGGTGCCTGGGCACATGCTGCAACTCCAACCCCTGTAATCGCTTTCTCCATCCTGCGGACCTCCGCAAGGTAGGCTTCCATGTGCTCATCTTTTGGCTCGTACACCTTGTTGGATAAATTGACAAGGAGCTGCGAATCGCCCTTGATGGTAAGGCGCTTCACCCCTAGGGCTGCTACGGCCTTCAAGCCCGCTATTAGACCTTCATACTCCGCTATGTTGTTGGAGACCTTTTCACCTTGCTGGAAACAGAGCTCCACGGCGTAGTAGAGCTTGTCCTGAGTGGGAAATATGAGCACCGCCCCAGCCCGAGCGCCATGCCTGGAGAACGCCCCATCGAAGTACATGACCCAGCCTTCCGGCGCTTCGCTTCCCGGAGAGAGGGACCGATCCTCGTCGGCCTTGAGGCCCGGTGCCTCCGTCCCATTCCGCCATGAAATTTCGCTAACGCTGCCCCTTGATGACTCTGGTCGTGCTGAATTCGAACTGAAACGCTTGTAGTTCAATGTTCCACTCAGCGACCCTTCCGGCTGAGTTAGGGCTCCTGAGCACCCTTTCCAAGGGGTATGCTGAGACGACCTTGATTGGGTGAGCCTGGAAATAGTGCCGCAGCTTGCATGAGGCTACCAATAGCGTGAGGAGGAGTTTCTGAGGCATGGGGTACCGCTACCCTCGGCAAAGACAAAGGTCTTGACAAAGTATACTGGGTGCTGAACAAGGTTTGGAGCGCCAGTGCCGCTGGCGCCCTCCGGGGACCGTGGCGCCTCCTAAGGCGATGGGGCCTCCAGAGGCTGGTAGTCTGGGGGAGGGACCTCTTCCTCCCCCGGTGCGCTCCCTCAATGGCCGTGACCCTTCTCACCGCAATGTTGATTTCGTGGGTCTTCCTTGTTCTCGCTTTGCCTTGACACTGGCTGCTGGCTTTGTGGCTTTGGTCTGACGCTCTTCCCCAACTGGCCACCTGTAGCTGCGCCGGGCGGAGTAGGGAGTGGCGGGCAGGTAGAGCACTGTGGGTTCCTGCGGGCGTGGGGCCACCATGACCGGAGGGCTGGTCAGGTACCTCTTGAGATCTTGGAACGCCTGGTCGGCTTCTTCAGTCCATTCAAAAGGCCCCTTTTTCTTCATTAGCTGGAAGAAAGGCAGCGCTTGTTCCTAATCTTGGAGATGAAGCGCCCTAAGCGCGATCATGCGCCCAGTGAGCTTCTGCATTTCCCTGAGGGTCTTTGGCGGGCTCATGTCCTCGACCGCCTTGACCTCTTCTGGGTTAGCCTCGATGCCTCGGTGGGACACGAGGAAGCCCAAGAGCTTGCCCGAGGGGACTCCAAACACACATTTCTCCGGGTTGAGCCGTAGGGTCACTGCGTCGAGGCTCGAGAAGGTTTCCTCCAGGTCTTGTATCAGGGTTCTGGCCTCCCGAGACTTCACCACAATGTCATCGACGTAAGCCTCAACATTCTTCCCGAGCTGCGGACCTGTGGTGATGTGCATCGGCCCGGAAGGGCGCCCAGCGTTGCATAACCCGAATGGCATGCACGTGTAGCAGTACACCCCGCGACGGGGTCGAAGGCCGTCTTCTCCATGTCCTCTCGCCGCCATCTTGATCTGGTGGTACCCGGAGAAGGCATCCAAGAAGCACAACAGTCGCACTTTCCGGTGGAATCGACGATCCGGTCGATGCGAGGAAGCGGAACGGATCTTATGGGCATGCCTTGTTGAGGTTGGTGAAGTCGACACACATGCGCTCCTTCCTCCCTTCTTTCAGTACAACAACAGGTTGGCGAACCAATCCGGTACCGGACCTCGCGAAAGACCTGTGGCTTCTAGTTTGCGGGTCTCCCGGACGATGAAGGCTTGCTTTTCGGTGGATCGCCGCCTCGCTTTACATTTTACGGGGCGACGTTGGGGCACACTCGGAGGTGATGCTCAATTACGCCTTAGGGATCCCCGCCAATCGATCAGGCTCCTGTGCAAATACCTTCTTGTTTGCACGCAGGAACTTGACCAGGGCCTCCTCTGCCGGGCTCGAGATTGGTGCCTATGGTGAAAGTGGCATCGGGACCCGCCCTCGCCGACGGGTATTTGCTTGGTCTCGCCTTGTCTTGGGTGAACAACTGTTTTTTCTTGGTTGGTGCAGCCCCCTTGGGCTCAGGGGTCTCTGCGTCGGCGGGTTGCGCTGGCGCCGCCGTCTTGAAGGCGAGCTTGAGCACTCGCAGCGCATCTCCGTTGTCCCCGGGCATGGTGAGGACACCGTTGCTCCCGGGCATCTTCATGAGGTTGTTCGCCGGGTGAGTCACGGCCATGAACTGGGCCAGTGCTGGGTAGCCGAGGATGGCGTTGTAAGGGAGGCCCATGGAGGCGATGCCGAAATCGACCTGCTCCGTGCGGAAGTTGTCGTAGGTGCCGAAAGTTACCGGGAGCCGGATCTGTCCCAAGGAGCTGGATGACCCTCCCCGACGCCCAAGAAAGGCCGATTGAGCTGCAGCCGCTCCCGGGGTATGCAGAGGAGGTTGAAGGCCTCGACTGAGAGCACGTTGAGGCCCGCGCCGCCGTCGATGAGAGTCCTGGTGACGGCCACCTGGCAGATGGTGGGGGTGCACAGCATGGGGAGCGCTGAGCAGGCTGAGTTGGAGGGTGGTCTTCCGAATCAAGGTCGATTAGCCTTTGGGCGCCGACCGTCCTAGGGGGCTTCTCACAGGTGGAGACGGCGCCGGCCCGACGGATGAACGGCTTGACGTGGTGGCTCGAGGGCGGCGCCCGTGAGCCGCCCAGGAGGGCCGCGACGACAGGGGGCGCCGGTGCATCATGGTGGGTGAGGAAGAGGCCGTGGAGCTCTTCCCAAGAGGCCACAGAGGCTGCCGGAAGGTGGAGAAGCCACGCACGCGGAGCGCCGGTGAGGGCCATAGGGAGCCAGTTGGCCATGACCCTGTCATTACCTCCAGCTTCGAGGATGGCCTCCTCGTACGCCAGCAGGAAAGCCATCGGATCGGTCGCGCCGTTTTATCGCAGCGGCGTTGTTGGCTTGAACTTGTCCGGCCACCGCACCCGTTGCAAGGCCGGGGCTGTGGCTCGAGTTCTCGCCTCACATGGCGCGCCGGGCCGGAGTGGGTGGCGCGCTGCTCATCGTGAGGCGGGCCGCGGCGGTGGCGGAAGGGAAACTCCGGCGCACCCCCTACTTGGCGCGCCAAATGTCGGATTTCGGGTTCCGGCAGACCCTTGAGGTTCGAACCCTGGGGTGCGCGCGGAATCTCGCCCTCTACCTACCTGCACCCCGCCGCCTCGCTAGGATCTAAACTACGAAAGGAACAGCACAAGAGACACAGGGTTTATACTACTTTGGGCCACCATTGTGGTGTAATACCCTACTCTAGTTTGTGGTGTGGTGGATTGCCTCTTGGGCTGATGGTGATGAACAATACAAAGAAGAACAGCCTCGCGAGGGTGTGTTCTTGGCTGGTGCGATGAACTGTTAGGGGGAGTTCAGTCGCTTCTCTCTATCTCTCCGCTGATTCCGGATCTCTCTCCTACTATGGTGGCTAGCTCTACTTATATAGGCAGGGGCCCTGGTCCTCTTCCCAAATATTGAGCGGGAAGGGCGCCAACAATTGGCCATTTCGAAGGGGAACATCTGGTACACTTATCCTGACTAAAGTTGGTCCTCGCCTGTCAAAGGCTCTGGTGGTTACGCCGGCTTGGGCTCCACAATGACTTCCTTCCTACCGTTGGACTGGTCTTGGTCTTGTTGCACCAAAATGGACGCCTTTGCTTGTTGCTCTCGCCTGCGCTTGCTCCCTTTGCACCAAAGAGGAAAGGAGGACATCATGGCTGGTCGGCGCCTCACCGACGCCTCTTGGTCGTCATGGCGAGGCCACGGGCACCTCGTGAGGTACCCCGCCTTGATCTCTCCGCCACCTCGCGAGCCAGCCTGACGAGGCCGTGCCTGAGGAAGCTCACTGTCGTCCGCCCCACGAGGCTTGGCCCCTTGCAAGGGTCTTGAGCTCATGTTGATGAAGATGGGCCGTGATGGCCCCCCCTTTGAGCCACACCGCAGGCCGCAGGCAGGCAAGTCTAGGGACCCCCGTGCCCAGAACACCGACAGCCATGCCAATTTAATATGATTATTTTTTCGGGAATATTTGAGGATTTATGGTGCAAAAATCACCGCGGGGGAGCTGCCACCTGGCCACGAGGGTGGAGGGCGCGCACTACCCCCCTGGGCGCGCCCCCTGCCTCGTGGGCCCACGGTGGCCCTCCTCCACTTATTCCTGCACCCATCCTCTTCTTCTTCCTCCCACAAACACGAATAACCAGCTCAAGCACGAGTTCTAGCTCACTTTGCTGCGATTTTTGATCTCCTTGCTCAAAGCACCTCTCGCAAAACTGCTTGGGAGATTGTTCCTGGGTATGTGACTCCTCCATTGGTCCAATTAGTTTTTGTTCTAGTGCTTTATTCATTGCAAATTTGTGCTGCATAGGTGACCATGTTCTTGATCTTGCATGTCAAATTTATATGGTTCCAAGTAGTTCTAATGCTTGATATAGGCTCTAGGCATTTGTATGGGTAGTTGCTATCAATTTTGTTGAGCTTGGTTCACTTCGGTTTGAAGTTACTAAAAATTTCAAAAAAAATTCAGAGAAAACAATATGCTTAGGAAGATGTTCCAAGGTGGTTCTTCAAGGAAGCAAGGTCCCAGGCTTGCAATGCGTGATGCTGATGAGGAGCCCCCAAGGGACGTTCAAGTGCGGCCTTGTGAATGGCCTTCGGAAAATTTTATGGATCGAGCGGGAATTAAAGAGGAATTTAATGCATATTTGCGTAACGCCAATCTTGTGGAGTTTGAGGCAGACAAATGCCCACAGTATCATGATCTCACTGCGTAATTCTACTTCAGTCATGTTTGATCTTTATGATAAATCTTATACCATGGACTTAGAGGATTTTACTTTTGCTTGCAAACTTCCACAATGGGGTAGTGTGGATCCCCCTAAATCTAAATTTAGAAACTTTCTTGCTAGTATAACTGTAGGGGAATCTAGAGATATAACGCAAGCTATCGTAGGGAGCATTCACTTTCCTGCTATACATTATTTTGCTCTCTTCATAGGCAGGTGCATAAATGCTAAGGATGAAGCATGTCACATGTGTGTCCCTGACCTTAGCATTCTCAGGAGTGCTGTGTTAGGAGACCAATCTTATCATATGGGAGCCATTGTAGCTTGTAGGTTGCATCATAATAGATATAACGGAGATTTCTTTGGAGGAATTTATGCAACCCGCTTAGCTAATTTTCTTGAGATAGACGTTCGTGAAGGAGACATGGAGTTGCCTCCTACTTATTTAGATTTTGATTCTATGGTTTCCCACCAGTTTGTCGAGAGGACTGAATCACCTCTCCAGTATCGACTAATCTTTAACAAATGTCATGTTGTCTGTATTACTCTCCCTGCTCCTGCCTTCTTTGATTACCACGCAAACGGAATATATACCATTACCAGAGAGGAAGCAGATGAGTATGAGAGGAGAGCGGAGGCAGCCCGACTCCACGCTGCAGCTCAGGAGGCGATAGCCGCTGCATCACAGTATAACCCCAACTACTCTTCATCGCAAGATTTACCCGGCTACACCTACGGGTATCCGCCAGGCTATCCTCGGCAATAAACCAACGAGGCCAAAAGCCTAAGCTTGGGGAGTACGTATTTCTCACCGACATTACATTTATGTTCACACACACTCATTGCTAGATGTCGGTGCTCATACTCTTTCACTGTAATATCCATGCTAGTTTATTTTCTTTTTCCTGCTTTCTTCTTGTGTGTTTAATAGGCCTTAAGAAAAAACAAAAAAAATAGTAGTAGTTTATTTTTCTTACTGTACTAGTAATTAAAAAGAAAAACCCAAAAATATTTCCCATTCTTCTTTTGCTTGTTGGGAGCTTTCCCATGTAAATAGTTGTATTTCTTTTCTTTTCTTTGTGGGTCGATAGGAGAAGACCATGATTAAATTGTTGAAGTGGCTCTTATATGCATTATTGTTGATTTAACCAAGAGCCCATATTGCCTTGTCTTCTCCTGTTTATTGAATGCTCGCAGATTCCAGCTTAGTCCAATGCACGTGCACTCTTATTATTATTCACATCGTTTGGTCGGGCAAGTGAAAGGCAATTATGACTATATATGATGGACTGGCTGAGATGGGAAAAACTGGTATGAACTCGACCTCTTTTGTTTTTGAAAATATGATGAGTTCATCGTGCTTGATTCAGCTTATTATGAATAAACATGTTTGCAATGACAATTAGAGACCATAGTTGCTTATGCCGTGCTTGATTAGCTATGAGTTATAATGGTTTACCTTGCGTGCCAACGTGCTATTGAGATGGTTATGATGTGGTATGATGGGGTGGTATCCTCCTTTGAATGATTTAAGTGACTTGACTTCGCACATGTTCACGCATGTAGTTGAAACAAATCAACGTAGCCTTCATGATATTTATGTTCATGGTGGATTATATCCTACTCATGCTTGCATCCAATGTTTATTAATTTTAATGCATGTACATGGCTGTTGTCGCTCTCTAGTTGGTCGCTTCCCGCCTTTTTGCTAGCCTTCAATTGCACTAAGCGGAATATCGCTTGTGCATCCAATCCCTTAAACCCCAAAGTTATTCCAGATGAGTCCACTATACCTTCCTATATACGGTATCTACCTGCCGTTCCAAGTAAATTTGTATGTGCCAAACTCTAAACCTTCAAATAAACATTCTGTTTTGTATGCTCAAATAGCTCATGTAGCAACTATGGCTGTCCTTATCTTCCATGTTAGGCGGGTTATTCTCAAGAGGAGTGCACTCCGCTCCTCACTCACGAGAAAATGGCTGGTCACCGGGATGCCCGGTCCCATGCTTTATGCAAACTAAATCAAAATAAGTGCAAACAAAACTCCCCCTGGGACCTGATGTTTGTTGGAGGCACTCGTTGTTTCGAACAAGCCGTGGATTGATGCTTGTTGGTGGAGGGGGAGTATAAACTTTACCATTCTGTTTTGGAACCGCCTATAATGTGTGTGACATGGAAGATATCGCCATCTCTTAGTTGTTACGTTGACAATGAAAGTATACCGCTAAAAATATTATTTATCTCTATTTCAAAACCGAGGTCTGGCACCTCTACAAATCCCTGCTTCCCTCTGCGAAGGGCCTATCTATTTACTTTTATGTTGAGTCATCACCCTCTTATTAAAGAGCACTAGCTAGAGAGCACAGCTATCATTTGCATTCATCACTATTAATCTATATTGGGTATGACTATGACTGGATCTCTTTTACCATGACTTACAATGTCTAGTCAGTCCTTGATCTTTGAAGGTGCTCTGCATTTATGTTTTGCGGTCTCAGAAAGGGCTAGCGAGATACCATCTTGTTATATCATATTATGATTGTTTTGAGAAAGTGTTGTCATCCGAGATTTATTATTATGACTCGCTAGTTGATTATGCTATTGATATGAGTAAACATGAGACCTGAGAATTATTGCAAATGTGGTTAGTTATGATCTTTGCTGAAAACTTGAATGCTGGCTTGACTTATTTACAACAATAATAGCAAACAGAGTTTGTAAAAGTTTTTCTTTTTCTCTTTCAGTTTGTCAACTGAATTGCTTGAGGACAAGCAAGGGTTTAAGCTTGGGGGAGTTGATACGTCTCCGTCGTATCTACTTTTCCAAACACTCTTGCCCTTTGTTTTGGACTCTAACTTGCATGATTTGAATGGAACTAACCCGGACTGACGTTGTTTTCAGCAGAATTGCCATGATGTTGTTTTATGTGCAGAAAACAAAAGTTCTCGGAATGACCTGAAACTCCACAGAATCTCTTATAAAAAATAATAAAAAATCCTCGCCAAGGATGAAGACCAGGGGGCCCACACCCTGTCCACGAGGGTGGGGGCGCCCCCCTAGGGCGCGCCCCCTACCTCATGGGCCCCCTAGAGACTTTCCGACGCCAACTCCAACTCTATATATATGCTTTCGGGGAGAAAACAAATAAAAGATAAGAAATCATCACGTTTTACGATACGGAGCCGCCGCCAAGCCCTAAAACCTCTTGGGAGGGCTGATCTGGAGTCCGTTCGGGGCTCCGGAGAGGGGGATTCGTCGCCATCGTCATCATCAACCATCCTCCATCACCAATTTTATGATGCTCACCGCCGTGCGTGAGTAATTCCATCCTAGGCTTGCTGGACGGTGATGGGTTGGATGAGATTTATCATGTAATCGAGTTAGCTTTGTTAGGGTTTGATCCCTAGTATCCACTATGTTCCGAGATTGATGTCGCTATGACTTTGCTATGCTTAATGCTTGTCACTAGGGCCAAAGTGCCATGATTTCAGATCTGAACCTATTATGTTTTCATGAATATATGTGAGTTCTTGATCATATCTTGCAAGTCTATGGTCACCTACTATGTGTTATGATCCGGCAACCCCGAAGTGACAATAATCGGGACCACTCTCGGTGATGACCATAGTTTGAGGAGTTCATGTATTCACTATGTGCTAATGCTTTGTTCCGGTTCTCTATTAAAAGGAGGCCTTAATATCCCTTAGTTTCCATTAGGACCCCGCTGCCACGGGAGGATAGGACAAACGATGTCATGCAAGTTCTTTTCCATAAGCACGTATGACTATGTTCGGAATACATGCCTACATTACATTGATGAATTGGAGCTAGTTCTATATCACCCTATGTTATGACTGTTACATGATGAACCGCATACGGCATAAGTATCCATCACCGATCTGATGCCTACGAGCATTCCATATACTGGTTTACGCTTATTTACTTTCCCGTTGCTACATCATATAATCACTACAAAATAACAAAAATATTGACTTGTTCTTGATTTACTCCTTTGCTACCGCTACCACCACTATCATATTACTGTGCTACTAAACACTTTGCTGCAGATACTAAGTTTCCAGGTGTGTTTGAATTGACAACTCAGCTGCTAATACTTGAGAATATTCTTTGGCTCCCCTTATGTCGAATCAATAAATTTGGGTTGAATACTCTACCCTCAAAAACTTTTGCGATCCCCTATACTTGTGGGTTATCAGCAACCTCCTTGCCGAGGTCGTCTGCCTTGACCTTCTTGCCGGCACCGGTATCGTCAGATCCCTCAACGGCAAGCACAGCCTTGCCTTTGCGTTTCCTGTTGCGACGCCGACTCTTCTTCGTCGGGGTGGCGGCGTCTTCATCGATAGAGTCGGTTTCTGCGCCGGGGTACTTCCTTCCCTCTTTAGCCCGGGCGCACCTATCGGCCAGAATGTAGAGCTCGGCCACATCCTTAACCTTGGTCATCGCCAGCTCCTCGCGCATCTTGCGATTGCGCACGCTCTGGTGGAACGCGCTAATCACAGCGGCAGGATGAACGTCGGGGATGTTGTACTGCACCCGGCTGAATCTCTGGATGTACTTGCGCAGGGTCTCCCCTTCCTTCTAGGGAATGATATGCAGATCACTGGCCTGGCCATGAGCTTGGTGGCCTCGTGTGAAGGCGCCAAAAAACTCATGGCACAGATCCGACCAAGAAGAAATGGAATCCACCGGTAAGTGCGTTAACCAAGACATCACATTGGGCTTGAACGCCAACGGGAAATAGTTGGCAAGCACCTTGTCGTCGCGAGCCCCAGCGGCCTGCATCACGATGGTGTAGATGCTGAGGAACTCAGACGAATGGGTCTTGCCGGTGTACTTCTCGCCGACGTCGGGCTTGGACGTGCGGTGGGACGGCCACTGTAACTGCCTCAGCTCGCGGGTAAAGGCCGGGCAGCCCACCTCGTAAGGTAGGCCATCGGGGCCCCCAGATGCTGGGTGGTCCATAGCGGCTCCCACCCGCTGGTCCGACTAGTGGCGCGTTTCGCGCCGGTGCTCGACGGTGGTTCGAGCGTCTTCGTGAGCTCGCTCCCAAAGGACCTGGCGCTGGTCGCGGAGGGTCCGCGGGTCAGACGACGCTATGGAGATGTTATCACAAGCGTCGTAGCGAGGGGCCGACGCCCGCGGCGGCTGGCGAGGAGGAGGAGAGTGCACAGTGGCCGCAGCTCCCCCGGTCCTCCCAGCGCCAGCATGTGGTGTCTCGGTGGAGCGCCGAACCGAGGGCCCCGCCGGTCGCGGATCATCTTTGTTTGCAACGGCGACGAGGCTCCGGATGGTGGCCCTCCACTCATCGAGCTTCTCCGCAGCAGGAGGGAAGTCGAGGAGCAGCCGTGCACGCGCCAAAGCTTCCGCTGGCGTGGGTGGCGACGACAGTTGCGTGGATCGCGGCGCGCTTCGACTTCTAACTATGTTAGAAGGAGCTTCGTCACGACCCAGCGGCTGCATGACATTTTCACCAGCGCTTCGGTGAGCGTGATGAACCCCTTCATCTTGCAGACGACGCATAGGGCTCTTCCCACGGCGGTGCCCAGGGTCACCAACGTGGTGACGCTGTTTGGCGCGCACACCATGGGAAGAACCGCAGTGGTCACTGGTATGTGTCTCGGAGGTCGCCAAGGCCGCACCGAGTCGGCACAATGGCATTCCCCAGAGGGCCCGCCCCGCCTGGGGCCCTAACTCCGCCTTTTGGGTCCGCGACGTAGCCGGTCGTCTGGCGACGAACGACGCCGCCGCGAGGCTCGACCGCCTGGGCGATGTTGGTGCTCGCGGGTCATGCCCGGTCCTGCTCATGACCGTCCGCTGTTCGTCTGCGACTGCACGGGCTGCTCGGGTTCTAACGAAGTCGATCACCGTGGCCATCTTCTTCTTAGGGGCCATGGCATTTAAGAACCGCTAGGCTAACTACTGCACCAGATTCTCACAATTGCGCCCCACCGCAGCACGTCAAAGATGTCGGTGTGGAACGACACCTATGGGATCACAAGAATCCCTAGTACGGTTGCCGGGGCGCAGGGTTGCAAGGAGAGCAGGGCTAGTAGACAACACAAGGATCGTTTACCCAGGTTCGGGCCACGAGGATGCGTAAAACCCTAGTCCTGCTTTGGTGGGTGTATTTCCGAGATTTATTGAGCTCTCGAACTAGCTGTGGCCAGCCTGTGGTTCGAAAGAGCCGAATCCTTCTCCATTACGCCATGGGCCTCCTTTTATAGTCAGAAGGGGCTGCCACAGTGGCACACAGGAGATGGAAAGGCATACAGTGCCCTGAGCTTATCGCTCGTATTACAGGACAAGACGCATTAAATGCGTAGCTTAAGTGTCCCTTGCTTTATTGGGGGACGGGGGCGAGGCCGCTCCGTCCGTCGCCGCTCCTCCTTGCTTCGACACGCGCCCTGGCCAGCGATGCGTGCGGCGCCATGTAGGCAGGCAGGCAGCTGAGGTGGCACGGTGGTGGAGTCTTCACGAAGATCTGCATGCCGCCACGCAGGCGCTTAACAAGTTGGCTCGAGCTGCATGTTGCCACGCAGTGCCCGCCTACTGGTTGGGCTGGCAGCTGCATGCGAACGGTGGTGGAAGCTTGGTCGTCGGCGGGTCTGGCGGTGGCCCTGCTGGCGTCCTTGGTGAGAGCCTTGCCGGGTGGCCCGACTAGGGTCTTGCCAGGTGGCCCGGCAAGGGTCTTGCCATGGTGTGCTGTCGTCCCCGGCAAAGGTCTTGCCGGGGGTCTGATAGCCTTCCTCGGCAAGGATCTTGCCGAGGATCGTCGTCTTCTAATCCTCATCTGATCTTGAAGATGTCTTCACAAAGATCTGCACGTCACCACAGAGGTGCCTTCCCGAGTTCTTGGCCCACGTTGATGACGGTGTTGGTGGCCGTGGGCTCAAGGGTGGCTCACTCTGTTGGTGTGGAGCGAGCTGCCCCGGCAAGGATCTTGCCGGGGCCGCTGAGGTTGCCCCGGCAAGGGTCTTGCCAGGGGAACCTGCTTCGTCCCTCTGCTCCTTGTGGTCTTGGCCTTGGCGTTGCTCTGATTATCTTGGGCTTCGGTCTTACCTTGGCTCACCTCCCCTGCTCTGCTTGGTGTGGTCGTGGGCGCGGCTCTGACTACCCGTGCACAGGTAAAGGGGTACAAAAACGTGCCCCTCTTTTTGTACACCGACAGTGAATGGGCGATTTTTATGAATTCTTCACTGAGGAATTTGTAGGTGAGGAAATTCCTTAGCGAAGAACTACTTGCAGCGGAATAAGTACTCAGAAGTAAACATAACAGAACACAAGCATGGTCATCATGATGAGATGAAGACAAGCACAGAGTACAGAAAGCGTAAACACAGTATAACACAGGATGAAGACAACAGACTGAAGAAATTGAACTGAGGAAATTGAGAAAGTATTTAGTCAAAGTCTTCAAACAGATATGAGCAAGCGCACAACACTGTAATGAGGAAATGAAAGAGTTGAGGAAATAGAACCAGTAAGCTTGGTGAAGACAATGATTTGGTAGACCAGTTCCAACTACTCTCTCAGTTGTACGTCTGGTTGGAGTGGCTAGGTATTTAAACCTGAGGACACACAGTCCTCACCGTATTCTCCTTGAGCTAAGGTCACACAGACCTCGCCCAATCACTCGTGGTAAGTCTTCAGGTGACTTCCAAACCTTCACAAACTCGGTCACCAAAGGATCCGCAATTCCTCTTGGATGCTCTAGACCATGACGCCTAACTGCCCTGGAAGAAGCACAGTCTTCAAAGGTAACAAGCGTCGGATCCACGCAGGATCAATCTCTTCAGTGATGCTCAATCACTTTGGGTTTGTAGATGTTTGGGTTTGGGTTTTCCTCACTTGATGATTTTCGCTCAATGTCCGCGGAGGATGGGATGCTCCCAAATGACAAGTGTCAGTTTCTCTCGGAGCAGCTAACCAACTAGTGGTTGTAGGGGCGGCTATTTATAGCCTAGGGAGCATCCCGAAATGATAAGACATAAATTCCCTTCAATGATATGACCGTTAGGTGGGTAGATATTTTGGGACAGCTGGCGCATAGCACAACAACAGCCGGATATTTGAGGCTCAAATTCCTCAAGGCTATCATGTTCCTCACCGTGTAGGCAATCCGCACTGGTGAATTCCTAACTCGTCAGTCAGAACAAATTCCTCAGAGACCAGAAGAACTTTGTCTCTGTCACTAAAGAATTTTGACTGAACTGTATGAGATTTCCAATGGCTTCACTCAAAGGGATTGCTAGGTGTAGGATTTTGAGTTGAGCATCACTTGGAAAGTTTTCCCTAGTATTTCCTTGACCCCCTTTAACAGTACGGTGTTTCCTATGACTCAAGAAAGAGAAAATGAAACTACGAAAACAAAGTTCTTCACGCTTCATGTTCCTCGAATGAATACCTAGTCTTCAAGATCACACCGATTTCTTCACTTTCAAAGTCTTGAGAAAGTCTTCAGAAATCCAAAGTCTTCAATCGAAGAATTTCATTTTTAGGGTTCGACTTTCTATGTAAATATCAAGCTCCTCATAGACTTATAGACCTGTGTACACTCATAAACACATTAGTCCCTTAACCTATAAGTCTTCAATACACCAAAATCACTAAGGGGCACTAGATGCACTTACAGTTGTCAATTCAACCACACCTGGAGATTAATTATCTGCAGCAAGGTGATCAGTAGCAAAGTAGTATGATAGTTCTGATAGTAGTGACAGGAGTAACAGTAACGGTAACAGTGATGGCAGTAATTTTGTGGCAAGTGTAACAGTGATGATAGCAGTAGTAATTTAGCAGAAACAATATAAGATAAATTCGTACGCATTGGATCGGTGACTTGTTGGATGATATTCATCATGAGACAGTTATAACCTAGGGTGATACGTCACTAGCTATAGTTCATCAATATAATGTAGGCATGTATTACGTAAATAGTCATACGTGCTTATGGAAAGAACTTGCATGACATCTTTTGTCCTGCCCTCCCGTGGCAGCGGGGTCCATATTGGAAACTAAGGGATATTAAGGCCTCCTTTCAATAGAGAATCGGAACAAAGCATTAACACATAGTGAATACATGAACTCCTCAAACTACGGTCATCACTGGGAGTGCTCCCGACTATTGTCACTCTGAGGTTGCCGGATCATAACACGTAGTAGGTGACTATAACTTGCAAGATCGGATCTATAACCTGGATATAATGATGATAACACAAACGGTTCCACTACAAAAAAAGACACTTCCGTGATGATACGTATTTGTCACAGTAGGTCACGTTTTCTGTCATGCATGTACACCCATGACGCTTTTATGACAGAATCAAGATAGTCATACATGTGCTGTCGTACAAGTGTTCCATGATATTACCAAAATTATCATCACGGAAGTGTCCACTTTCATGACGATAAATCGCGCGTCATAGAAGTGCTTTCATCAAGGGTGACCGACATGTGGCATCGACCGTAATGGGACGCCGTTAAGCTATCGGGTCTGGTTTTGGATCCGATAACCCGTTAACAGCCCGGACCAATGGGGATTTTCCACGTGTAAAATTCTCATTTGCCGGAGGAAACACGTGTTTGCTCACCATTGGGACAGATGTCATCCACTCATTGGATAGGAGGCGCTTATGATACGTCGACACGTGGCACGACCCAACAGAGGCCCATTTCGGTGAAAAGGCCGGCCCAGCTAAAGGCCTGCCATGTTTTTTCAGACACCAGTGGGCTGGCCCATTATCAGTCTGCCATCTTTTGGGCCAAATTGAGGACCATAGCAGATCAGGCCCGTTCACATCCTGCAGTGTTTTGGGCCAAATTACGGCCCATATCGGATCAGGCCCGTTAACAAGCCACTGTTCTTTTGGGCCCATTCTAAGACAGGTTTGTATTTCAGCCTATTAAATGCCCCTTAACCAGTTCGGCCCAATAATAGTTTCGGCCTGTTAGCAGCCCGTGGTGCATCTGGGACGTTGTCGGCCCCGTTTAACTTTAGGCCCTTTAACGGCCCATGCAGAAACTGGGCTATTTTTTGCCCGAAGTAACTTTAGGCCTCTTAACGGCTCGTAGTCTTCGTGGATAAATTTCAGCCCAACACGCCTATCATCCTGTTAATGGCCCGTGGAACAGTTGGGCCTAATTACAGCCCGCGTGGAATCAGGCCTGCTTGCAGCCCATCTGATAATGGCCCATGACACTTTTGGGCCTATGGCCCGCGTTGATACCAGCCTGCTTAAAGCCCATAATTTTTAGGGCCAAACTGGCCCGAGATATATTTTGGCCTGTTAACTGCTCGCCCTATTTTGTCCAAACATGGGCCTTAGGCAGTTTCGGCCTATATTGGCCCGTGAATTTTTCGGCCCAACGCTGGCCCAATCTAGGTTTTAGCCTGTTAAAAGCCCATGGTATTATCTGGCCCAGCTGGCTAGAACTTTACTCGGCCTGTTAAAGGCGGGAAACTACTATAGGTTTGGACCTGCTAATGGCCCAAGATGATTATAGGTTCAATGCTTTTGGCCCATATGAGTAATGGGCCAGCCTGAAGACCGACAACACTGAGATCCACTAAACCTTCCGGCCCAAATTTCAGCATATCGACCAAAGAATAAACCTAGACTATACAATAAAGAAATTACGACATATTACATCCACTGGGAATCAAAGCTCGCTACCGGTGATAATAAAGTGCAACGTGACCGCGGATTACATACACTGGGCATCAAAGGTCGCCACCAGTGCATATAAACGCGCCGACAAAAGAATATACAAAACTGAGATCACTTCAGAAGGCACTAGGCCTTTCTAGGACGGGCCCCGCAAGCAGCCAAACAAGCTGATGAGACCTTAGTTGTGTCAACGATAGATGCTCCATCCCTGGCTATATGGCACGATAGTGCGCATGGCTGTCCTCTGGCATCTTCTTTGCATCTTTGACTTCATGTCGGAGCTGAGCTGAAGCAAGCCTTTCCGCTTTAAGTTGAGATCAAGCCGAATCGATTGAGGCAAATGATCGCACAGAGGTTGTCTCACACCTGCTGGTTGTCGTGGGTCTAAGACTAACAGTAGAATGGGGGGTAGCTATGAGGAGGCAAGATCCTAGCTATGGCGAAGTTGTACACACGAGTTTTATGAGTTCAGGCCCTTCGTAGAGGAAGTAATAGCCCTACGTCTCGGTGCCCGGAGGTGGTCGACTGGATTATGTGTGTGTGTGTGTGTTACAGGGGGTGCAAACCCTTCTGCCAGTGGAGGGGGTGGCTTATATAGAGTGCACCAGGACCCCAGCTAGCCCACGTTACAAGGAGTTCAATGTACAAAAGGAGGGAGCGCTACCGGTAATGTCCATAATAAAGTGATATAAATGATCATTAAGTCTATGAGTAATGCCTGACCGTTGCTGTGCAGAGTGACTTTGTACCTTCTGTCTGTCGAGTGGTTTCTGTTACGGTCGAGTGACATAGAACCTTCTGAGTGGAATGCTTCTGGTCGAGTGGATGCTGTTATCCTTTGAATACTTCTGACTTTAAGGTGATGTCCTAGGGGAGGTTGTCTAGGTCAGGCATAGGACCCTACCCTAGGTACATAGCTTCATCATTAGCCCCCGAATGGTTCAGGGTTCGAGTGGAGAAGGAGTTGTGAATACTTCCGACTCAGTTTTTGCGCTTCGGGAGTGTCTTTCCTGGTCCAATGAATCAACACGATGACTCCAACTTCTTTTTCAATCGCCTTGATCCATTCTTGGTTTTGTCGAGTGAACTTTTATCGCTAAGCCTCGAGTGTTGACATGGGAAAAATCTTCCGTATGACAGGTTGCTCTGCTTCTCGCGGGATTCGAATTTTGGGAAGCGCGTAGGGCGGAGGAGGCCGCAGTAATCGGGTTGGATTAGGTAGGGCCGCCTCGATTTCCGCTCCACCTTTTTCGCCACGTATCACGCACGCGACTGTTGCGGGATTCGATAGGATCGTCTGGGCCCACGGGTCAGCCACTCGGGAATGACCTCATATAAGGCATCGGACTGGGATTTTTCCACAGTGTGTTCCCATTCTCCCTCTTTCTTCTCCGTTGTCTCCACCGCATCCGCTTCTGCTCCCGGCGCCACTGCCCTGTTCGAGCTCCGCCCGCTGCAAAGGCGAAGGAGAAGACGGTGGCCTTGGAGCGCGCAAAGAAGGTGACGGCGAAGGCGATCGGGAAGTAGTCAGGCCGGGGCAGATCTTCGTCGAGGTCCGGCCTGCCGCGCGGCTGGATCCAGGGCGATTGGATCCGGTCGATGATTCGCCAGGACGACACTGACGATCTGGCCGAGGGGGGACTTATCCCCCACGGATCCGCGCGGCTCCCAGAGGGCGAGACCGGGCCGCAGCCGCAGGAGGGTGAGTGTGTTCTCCTCACCACCCACGTCGATCGCGGATTTTCTCTACCTCCTCATCCTTTCTTCTGAGCTTTCTTGAACTTCTTTGGTGCACAACTCCACCACTTTTTCCCCCGACACCATCGTGTACCTTGCTGCCTTCGTGTCTATGTGCGAGAATTTCTTGGGTTGTCGACCACACTGGGGCCTCTTCAAGCACATTTTCACGTGTCGCCTCACCGGTCAAGAAGGCCAATCCGAGTGATGAAAAGATGCAAGTGATCCAGATGTGTGGGGGTCTTGGGATTCAGATGAGGGGTAAAAGCTCTTTCCAAGCCATGATCCTTCCCGGGTCAGTCCGAGGGTGGCAGTCGACCTGGTTCTACTGCAAAGACTAGCCGACTCCAGGTCAGTCGACTGGACTTCCCCCCTTTTCCATGGCTCGAGTAGAGAAACCCTCCGCCTTGAAAGTGACCCCGGAGGAGAAAGCGAAGGTGAAGGTGTTGGTCGAGTGTGTGGTCCAGCTCGTTCGTGATGGTGTGACCGGCATGGATCTGTTGGAGGTCTTCCTCACACGCCGCATTCAGCCGCTTCAAGCTCGTGACCATCCGATGTGGATGTATTCGGGCATTGATGATTCCACTCGGATCCACCCAGAAGAGGTCGACGAGGATACGGTGGAGAAGTGGTTGAGGGGTATCACTAGAAACAAAGATAACCCCAGGGGGTCTAGGAGAGTCCCTCCACTCGACAACTCGTACGAAACAGACAAGGTCCAACCCTGAATTGTCGAGTGTTTTCTTGATTTATCATGTAACTGCTTGTTGTCAACCGACTGATTTTTGTTTCACTTGTTCTCTCTCAGGCCCTTACTGAGATGTACTCGATGCCCAACGGAGAGCAGGAGCAGGATCCAGAGGGGGAGACGAGCGGAGGCGAGAGCGGCGAGTGGCACTCTGACGGAGAGGAGGACGAGGAGAGCGACGACCCGAGTGATGAAGAAGAGGTCGGCTCACCTCCCCGTAGGGAAAGGCGATCCAAGCACACTCGGGACCCGGCAAGCATCCGTGGCAAAGCGACCGCACAGACCGGGCAGTCGTCAAAGCACCCTCGGATGTCTTCTCCAGTGCCGACTGAGAAGGCACTGAAGCACTCGAAAGCTGCGTCCTCAAAACCGCCAAAAGCCTTGCCCAAGATCGAATTGACCATTCCCACTGTTTCCGGGTAATAGTTGGACTTGAATTCTTTGTTTAGTACGAATTGGGTTTTAGGTCGACTCACTGTTATAGATATGACCGACTGAATCTTGAAATTTGTAGTGTTGCTACCTCCGAGACTTCCGCTTACTAGAATGAAGAAATGGAAGATGCAATCACCTCTAATCCGGGAACGATTCTCGTAATCTTGTCCTCATTTACTCAATCGTTCTATTGGTCGATTGAATTTCTGGCAATTGATTCTTTTTGCAGCTCCTCCCCATGCCATTGATCTTCCAGATGATGACGAGGATGTGCCACTGAGGTCCCAGGGGAGAAGAAACAGGAAGGCGTCAGCTGGAAAGACACCTCAGTCTGCATCGGTGACCGAAACGGCGATCCAGGAAGGTGGCAATGCCAATCGGACTTCTATAACTTTTGCCGTACCACTGACGAGTGCTCAGCCTTCAGCGTCGACTACTCAGACTCCAGCCGATCCATCTTCGCTCTTTACTGCACATCACGTCCCAGAGAACCAAGTGGGTGCTGCCAAGGAAGCTATACGCTAGGCGAGCATCATGATGGAGCAGATAAAGGTGGTCCGGGAAGCCAGCCCAGTGGCTTACGACGCCAGCTCAGCCCTTCAGAGCAACGTCCAGGTTGGTTGATCACCGACTAAATCTTCATCTTGTCGCTTGTTCTGTTAGGATATGCTACCTGAAAACTTTCTTTGAAGAATATTTTCATCTGTCTACGTTTCGCATTCGTACACCCAGTGGGTGTTTTGATTTGCCACAGAGCTAACTTGTATCTTGAGTCAACTAGGTTGTGTCGATTGGATCTTTGAACTAGTGGGGGCACGCTGAGTGCACCCACTGGGTGTAGTCCCCGAGACCATAGTTGATCGCGGGCAATGATCGTGGTCTCGAGAAGCTAAAGTTTCCACTCACCGGACGGACCGTGTCGAGTGGAACTCGAACCGCTGGGGGCACGCTAAGTGCACCCATCGGGTGTAGTCCTCGAGACCGTGGTCGATCAAGGGCAGCCGATCACAACCGAGAACAACTTGCCTCTCTTTTTTTACACTCGGCCTGGACAGACCACGTCGAGTGGAAACTGGACCAGTGGGGGCTCGCTAAGTGCACCCACTGGGTGTAGTTCCCGAGACTACTGTTGGATGTTTGATTCGGCAGTAGTCTTAGAACTTGTTGAATTTATCAGACCATTGCTCTGAAGTAACCAATCTTTCTATCTATTGATTGACTGTCTTTTGATTACAGAAATCTTGTGAACTTGGAGCTCGTTTTGCTGACCTGGAGAAGAAGCAGATTCAACTCAACCTCGATCTGGAGCCGGCCAAGAGAAATCTGCAGAAGGCCAAGGATGAAGCTACTGGTAAGAGAAAACTTGTCGACTGATTTGTCTCTGAACTGGATGTTATTTGCTTTTTCTGAACCGAGTGTTATTTCTCTCAGAGAACTTGAACCAAGCTCTGGCGAAAAAGGACCAAGACCTTGCAGCCGCACAGAAAGCAACCGATGAGAAAACTGCACTAGCTGAACAGAAGCTAGCTTTAGTCGGCAAACTAGAAGAAGAAAACGCCAAGCTGAAAACTACCCTTGATGAAGCCAATAAGGAAGCGACTCGCCTGAAGAAGGACAAGAACAATCTGAACGAGAAGATGGAAGGCATTGCTCGCAAGAGGGACGATCTGGAGAACTATCTGGGAGGTTTTGCCAAGAAGCTGTTCGTCATGCTTGAAGGTATTTTCTTCAGCCCGACTGACTTGTTACCGTCGACTCGACATACAACCACTTACTCATCTTTGAATTGTGCGTGCAGAATTTTTCCAGAACTTCGAGGAAGAGACTGGCAAGTTGAAACAAGCTTGGACCCCATCCACTCTCTCCAGTTAAGGACGCAGCTGCCATAACGTACTCCGACTGGAATCTCGAGTTGCTGGTGTTGTCGACTATCTTGCTCGACTGAAAGTCGCAATGTCGCGGATCGACACAGCACTCTAGCCAAGGGCGACGCTTTAGAATGACCTCGAGTCTCTGATGACTCGACTTAATGAGGTTCCCGGTCGAGTGCAAGAATGGAAGAAGTCTTCTGCTTGGTGCGGCGCTGATGTGGCTCTGTCCTTGGTTCGTGTCCATTGCAAGGAAGCGCGAGAAGAGAAGCTGGCGGCGATCAAGGTTGCCAATACCAAGAGGCACGACTTCCAATCTTTCATGGAGACCTTTATTGCTGCTGCCACTCGGATTGCTGACGGAATCGACCTGGACGAGTTCGTCGAGCCTTCTACCCCTCCTCCTGCGGAGTGAACAAACTTTTATGCCTCACCTTAAATTTGCCTCGGAATGCCGAGTGATTTTGTAACTGTTAAACTCCTTCGGGCTTGATGCATGAGTACTTTAATCCGTGGTCTGGAACCTTAGGATTTATCTGAACTTGGTTTATCTCTGAATACGCTTGTGTTCGCTTTTGAGTGGAACTTGTCCTTCACTCAGAATAATCTTTGTACTTGAGATGCAGCTCTGAGGAGAAGGTCCTAGTCGACTTGCACCTCGTTGTCCTTGCAGATCGGGATGGAGCGCATGTTATACTTGTGGCGCAGCTCCGAAGAGAAGGTTGCAGTCGACCTGCACCTCGTCGTCCTTGCGGATCAGGATGGAGCACACGTTATACTTGTGGCGCAGCTCCGAAGAGAAGGTTGCAGTCGACCTGCACGTAGTCATCCTTTCGGATCGAGATGGAGCACACGTTATACTTGTGGCGCAGCTCCGAAGAGAAGGTTGCAGTCGACCTGCACCTCGTCGTCCTTGCCGATCGGGACATGTTTCAAACTTAAGCGAGTACTGGACTGCAGCTAAGCCCCCGAGTAAGAGGATTGCTCACCACTCGGTAGGGTTTTTTGAACTTAGGCGAGAACTGGACTGCAGCTAAGCCTCCGAGTGAGAGGATTGCTCTTCACCTCGGTAGGATTTTTTAAACTTAGGCGAGTACTTGACTGCAGCTAAGCCCCCGAGTGAGAGGATTGCTCACCACTCGGTAGGATTTTTTAAACTTAGGCGAGTACTGGACTGCAGCTAAGCCCCTGAGTGAGAGGATTGCTCACCACTCGGTATGATTTTACAAAGTTAGGTGAGTACTGGACTGCAGCTAAGCCCCCGAGTCAGAGGATTGCTCACCACTCGGTAGGATTTTACAAACTTAGGCGAGTACTGGACTGCAACTAAGCCCCCGAGTGGGAGGGTTGCTCTCCACTCGGTAGGATTTTTCAAACTTAGGCGAGACGGATTCGCATCTAAGCTCCCGAGTGAGAGGCTTGCTCACCACTCGGTAGGATTTTTTAAACTTAGGCGAGTACTGGACTGCAGCTAAGCCCCCGAGTGAGAGGCTTGCTCATCACTCGGTAGGATTTTTTTAAAACTTAGGTGAAACGGATTCGCAGCTAAGCCCCCGAGTGAGAAGCTTGTTCATCATTCGATAGGATTTTTTAAACTTAGGCGAAACGGATTCGCAGCTAAGCCTCCGAGTGAGAGGCTTGCTCTTCACTCGACATGATTTTTTTTAAACTTAGACGAAACGAATTCGCATCTAAGGCACCCACTGGGGGATTTGAAACAAAAGAAACAACAATCATTTAGGAGACTGTAAAATTGTGTCTTTGATAATCAAACTAGAAGGTATTTCTTATTACATCTCAACAGTCTGAATGCTTAAGTGCAAAAGGGGCGGAGCAGCTCCGCATTCCAAGTGCATGGCTCGTCTTTCTAGTTCTTGACGTTGTAAAGGTGGTACGCTCCATTGTGGAGCACTCTGGTGACAATGAAGGGGCCTTCCCAAGCAGGAGCAAGCTTGTGTGGTTTCTGCTGATCCACTCGAAGAACCAAGTCTCCCTCTTGAAATGCTCGACCCCTCATGTTTCTGGTGTGGAATCGACGTAGGTCTTGCTGATAGATGGTCGACCCGATCAGGGACATCTCTCTTTCCTCTTCCAGGAGATCTACTACATCCTACCATGCCTGTTCTACTTCATCTTCTGAGAAAAGCTCGACTCGGGGTGCATTGTGAAGCAAGTCACTCGGAAGTACAGCTTCAGCTCCATAAACGAAGAAGAATGGAGTTTGGCCAGTCGACCGATTGGGAGTTGTCCTTAATCCCCAAAGCACTGATGGAAGTTCATCGACCCGTATACCGCGTGCTTGAGATCACGCATCAGTCGGGGTTTCAGTCCTTTGAGAATCAATCCGTTTGCTCTTTCAGCTTGTCCATTCGACTGGGGGTGGGTGACTGAAGCATAGTCGACTCGAGTGCCTTGGGAAGCGCAGAAAGCTCTGAACTCATCAGAATCAAAATTCGACCCATTGTTAGTGATGATGCTGTGCGGAACACCATATCTGAATGTTAACTCTCTGATGAAGCTAACAACTCTACTGGCTTCAAGATTTTTGATAGGCTTGGCTTCAATCCATTTGGTAAACTTGACGACTGCCACGAGCACATGAGTGAAGCCACTCGCCAGTCCCTCGTGAGGTCCAACCATATCCAACCCCCAAACAACAAAGGGCCAGATGAGTGGAATGGTCTTCAGGGCTGATGCAGGCTTGTGAGACATGTTGGAGTAAAACTGGCAACCTTCACATCTGTCGACTATTTCTTTCGCCATTTCATTTGCTCGTGGGCAATAAAACCCCGCTCGGTATGCTTTGGCCACGATGGTTCGAGAGGACGCATGGTGACCACAGGTCCTCGAGTGAATGTCGTGAAGGATCACTCGACCATCTTCTGGTGTTATGCATTTCTGGATGACTCCAGTTACACTTTCTCTGAATAGCTGTCCTCTTATCACAGTAAAGGCTTTGGATCGACGGACGATCTGTTGAGCCTCTTCTTCATCCTCTGGAATTTCCTTCCTAAGAATGTAAGCGATGTACGACACTGTCTAGTCGGGAGTAATGACCAAAACCTCCATGATCAAGTCGACCACGGCTAGGACTTCGACTTCAGTCGGATCAGTGGCACTCTTTGTTTGTGGGGGCTCTTCAGTGAAAGGATCTTCTTGGACTGAAGGTGTATGAATATGTTACTAGAACACATTGCTGGGAGTGGCCTCCCTCTTGGAACATATCTTTGCCAGATCATCGACTGCTTGATTTTTCAGTCAGGGTATGTGATGGAGCTCTAACCCCTCAAACTTCTTCTCTAACTTTCTCACTGCATTACAATAGCCAGTCATAGCTGGGCTTCTGACGTCTCACTCCTTCATCACTTGATTATACACTAAATCCGAGTCGCCGTAGACCATGAGGCGACGGACGCCGAGTGAAATGGCCATATGCAACCCGTACAGAAGTGCTTCATATTCAGCTTCGTTGTTGGAGGACTCAAAATGAATCTGGAGAGCATAACTGAGTTTGTCACCCCAGGGGGATACTAATACTACCCCAGCACCGGAACCATTCAGCATCTTGGATCCATCAAAGAACATGGTCCAATGCTCCGAGTGAATCTGAGTCGGCAGTTGCTATTTGACCCACTCGGCGAGGAAATCTGCTATTGCTTGGGACTTGATAGTTTTCTTTGCCTCAAACTTGATATCCAAGGGAAGGAGTTCAATCGCCCACTTTGCCACTCGACCAGTTGCATTTCTGTTGTTCAGGATCTCTGAAAATGGTGCGTCGCTGACGACTGTAGTGGAGTGATCAGAGAAATAGTGAGCAACCTTCTTCATGGTCATGTAAATGCCATAAACAAGCTTCTGATAATGTGGATATCTTTGCTTGGATGGAGTCAGAACTTCAGAAACATAGTATACTGGGCGCTGAACTTTATATCCTTTTCCTTCTTCTTCTCGCTCGACCGTGAGTACTGTACTGAGAAATTGTCTAGTGGCTGCAATATAAAGCAGTAAAGGCTCTTTGCTGATTGGGGCAGCGAGCACCGGCTGGGTTGAAAGCAGGGCTTTGAGTTCTGCAAACGCTGCATTAGCTTCAGGAGTCCACTCGAACTTATCAGATTTCTTCATCAGTCGGTAAAGAGGCAATGCCTTTTCACCGAGGCAAGAAATGAATCGACTCAAGGCAGCCAAACAACCAGTAAGCTTCTGGACATCATGCACACGCACATGGCGCTTCATCCGGAGTATAGCACCAACTTTCTCTGGGTTAGCGTCGATCCCTCGTTCGGAAATGAGGAAGCCGAGTAACTTTCCGCCAGGAACTCCGAATGTGCACTTTGATGGATTAATCTTGATATCATACCTTCTAAGGTTGGCAAAGGTTTCAGCAAGGTCAGCCAGCAGGTCGGAACCCTTACGTGACTTGACAACAATGTCATCCATGTATGCTTCCACATTCCGACTGATTTGAGTGAGCAGACACTTCTGAATCATCCTCATGAATGTGGCTCCGGCGTTCTTCAAGTCAAATGGCATGGTGACATAATAGAAGCATCCGAATGGAGTGATGAAAGCCGTTTTTATCTCATCGGGTCCCTACAGTCGGATCTGATGATACCCAAAATAGGTGTCCAGAAAAGACAATCGCTCACACCCCGCAGTCGAGTCAACGATTTTTGGTCGATGTGGGGGAGAGGAAAATGATCTTTCGGGCAGGCCCGATTGATAGGCTTGAAGTCAATGCACATGCGAAGTGATTCGTCCTTCTTGGGGACCATGACAACATTGGCGAGCCACTCGGAGTGGTAAATCTCTCGGATGAACTCAGCTGCCAGGAGCCGAGCCACTTCCTCACCAATTGCTTTTCTCTTCTATACGTTGGACCGTCGAAGATGTTCCTTGACTGGTTTTACTTTTGGGTCGACTCGCAAACGTTGCTCAGCCAGTCCCCTGGGTACACCTGGCATGTCAGAAGGCTTCCATGCAAAGATGTCCCAGTTCTCACGGAGGAACTGGATGAGCGCTTCTTCCTATTTGCTGTTGAGTGATGTTGAGATATGAGTAGGAGCAGCATTAGGATCGGTCGGGTGAATATGAATCGGCGTGGTTTCTCTGGACGAATGAAATGCAGAATCAGTGGTAGGCTTCTTAGAGCGCAACAAATCACTCGGATCTGCGTTCTTCCGGTATTCTTGCATTTTGACTGCTGCCATTTGTGCATCAGTGATTTTTGAGCCCTTCTGGAAGCACTCTTCTGCCTTCTGCCGATTGCCAGTGATAGTGATCACTCCTCTAGGACCAGGCATTTTCAATTTGAGGTACACGTAACATGGTCGAGCCATGAAACATGCATAGGCAGGTCTGCCCAGAATAGCATGATAAGCACTTTGGAAATCCACTACTTCAAATGTCAACTTTTCTTTGCGGTAATTCTTGGAATCACCGAAAACCACATCAAGGGCGATCTGGCCGAGTGATCCAGCCTTCTTGCCAGGTATAACGCCATGGAAACTCATATTGCTTTCACTAAGCTTGGACGCCGTAATGCCCATTCCTTCAAGGTTTCAAAGATAAAGGATATTCGTGCCACTACCACCATCCATCGAACTTTAGTCACCGAGTGCCTTCAACAATCGGGTCGACCACCAACGCTTGCCTCCTGTGGGTGGCTATACGTCATGGATGATCGACCGGGTCGAATGTGATGGCAATCTGGGACCACTTCAAATAACTTGGTGTTGCCGGAGCAACCATGTTCACTTCTCTGTTGATAACTTTCAGTCGACTTTTGCTCTCAACATCAGCAAAAATCATCAGAGTGGAATTGATGTTGGGAAATCCATCATCATCTTCTTCCATATCCTCACCCTTGTCCGACTCCTTTTCCTTCTCATTGGGTTGTTTCTTTCGGAACTGCTGGATCAGGAGTCGACACTGTCGAGTGGTGTGTTTAGGGTAAATGAGATTACCCTCTTCATCTTTCTTGGTATGGATGTGGCATGGTAAATCCAAAACATCATTTCTGGCTTGATCTTTCACTTTCTTGGGGTTCCAGGGCCCTTTGGGCTTCCCCTTAAACTTTCCTTGAGCCACAACTAAAGCCTCACCCGGAGCAGCTGGCTCGGCCTTGCGCTTCTGTTTCCGATTGGAATTTCCTCCTCTGGTTTCGGGCGATCGCTTTTGTGCTTGCCACTCCGGAGTCGGTCTTCCTCTTAACCGTTAGCGTATTTGGTGGCAATCTCCATCATCTGAGTCAGGGACATATCCCCTGTCCGACCAAACTTCAGATTCAACTCTCGATACTTAACACCTTCTTTGAAGGCACAAACACTTGGTGATCTGACACATTCTCCATTGTATGGTGCAACGTGATCCATCTCTGGATATAGTCTCTCAGGGTTTCATTCGGCTTCTGCATGTAGTGCTGCAACTCTGTTAACCCTGCCGGCCATTTGCAAGTACCCTCAAAAGTTCTAACAAACACACAGGCGAGTTCTTCCCAACTGTATATGCTGCCAGGTGCTAACTGAGTCAACCATGCTCTGGCCGAGCCTTCCAACATCAGAGGAAGGTGCTTCATGGCCACTTCATCATTGACGCCACCGACCAGACGGCCACTCGGTAATCCTCAAGCCAAGTGTCGCTTGGACTCACCAAAGGAACTTGCCGACTCACCGCCAACCTCGAAGCCGGAGGAATCATCGCAGCCTCGATGGCTCCTGAAGCACTCGACCTGAAACATGCACTCGCTACCACCGGGTGATCTCTATGATGACCCTCTCAGGTGCCCTGCTTCACAACCGCACCTTGAATGAGAATAGATCTCGCATCAAAGCCGGCTCTCAAGGCCGACTGGAATTCTTCGCCCGCCACTGTGAGGGCGCCTGTCATCGTGCTGCCGGGCCACATATGACCCACTCCTCGGGGGAGGTGTGGGCACTCGACGACGGTCATCGTGGTAGTGTCAGTGATCATGCTGCTCACGGTTTCTGTACTGATATTGCCAGTACCCACGTCCCTCACGCCGCGGGGGCGATCTTGTGCTGTAAGCCGGCTGGACTGTGTCTGCCATCACCGATCTGTTATGAATTCTATTCCGCGACTGAGATACTGCTGTGTTCTGCACTCCTGCCGCCCGGAGTAAAGCTCGGATCTGCACCAAACCTCTGCCAGCTTCCGACTGGGAAGGCCGAATCGACTCTGCTATTCGGGCTGCAGCTGTAAGATTTTGAATAGGAGTTCGGTATACCTGAGTTGGAGGCGGAAAAAGCTGTCGTCGACTGGACTCAGGAATCCGCTGCCGAGCACACTCGTCGAGTGCATGTTGCAGGTTTTTCCCGAAAAGGCGCCAGCCAAGTTGGCCAGGCGCACCTCCTCCAAGGCCCGGGCCTCGGGGGTTTCTCCAACGATAGGAGTGCGAAGTGCATCCATATTGCGGCGGCGAAGCTCTTCCCTCTACTGCGAAGAAAGGGGCTCGGGGCGGTACTCGTCGTGAACGCGCGACGGATCGCCGCTGCCATCGCCACCGTCGTCGCGGGGGAAGCCAAGAGGACTGCGGGGTCCATTGACCATCAAGACTTCCATCGCAGGATCGCTGCTGTCGCACTCGGATGCGGTCTCGACGGAGCCAGTCGAACAAGCCGTAGAGAGTTTTGTCGGGCTCGATTGCCGTGACTTGTGGGGTGGCCGACTGGTGGGCCACCGCGTGCCTCGCCCACTGCTGGAGCCGCGACCGACCGGAACACTTGCGCCGGCAAACAGCGGGGAGCGAGGACGCCACAGGAGCCGACCGATATTGAGTCGACGGCTACCGAAGAAGGACGCCGCAGATGCAAGTGCAAAAGTGCGTCGCCCCGCGGACGGGGAGCGCCTCGACGTCGAGTGGAGCCTCTTGAAGCCTGGCAGAGTTGTTGGCGATGAAAACAAGCGCGCCGAGACGGATCTTGTGGCCCTCAACCATTCCTCCGCCGAAAACCATGACGATGGGAATCGGAAAAATCGCAACTTCGCCAACAAGTCACTAAGACACCTACCCCATGGTGGGTGCCAACTGTCCTGGGTCTAAGACTGACAGTAGAATGGGGGGTAGATATGACGAGGCAAGATCCTAGCTATGGCGAAGTTGTACACACGAGTTTTACGAGTTCAGGCCCTTCGCGGAGGAAGTAATAGCCCTACGTCTCGGTGCCCGGAGGTGGTCGACTGGATTATGCGTGTGTGTGTGTCACGGGGGGTGTGATCCCATGTGCCAGTGGAGTGGGGTGGCTTATATAGAGTACGCCAGGACCCCAGCCAGCCCACGTTACAAGGAGTTCAATGTACATAAAGAGGGAGCGTTACAGGTAACGTCCATAATAAAGTGATATAAATGATCATTAAGTCTAGGTGTAACGCCTGACCGTTGCTGTGCAGAGTGACTTTGTACCTTCTGCCTGTCGAGTGGTTTCTGTTACGGTTGAGTGACATAGAACCTTCCGAGTGGAATGCTACTGGTCGAGTGGATGCTGTTATCCTTTGAATACTTCTGACTTTAAGGTGATGTCCTAGGGGAGGGTGTCTAGGTCTGGCCTATGACCCTACCCTAGGTACATAGCTTCATCACTGGTGAGTAGCTTCAACTCACTGTATTCATCAAGACATGACCTTGGGGTCATCTGCTATCCTCAATATGATTTGGCTCACTATCTTCCCTAAAGTTCTGCCTGGCATAAGAGATACGACTTTGAAAGAGAAACAAGGAGACACGTAACAGGTTTCAAAATTATATAAGCAAATAAATGGATCCGTTCTGCATAAGGAACATGTTTTTACAACTACAATTTAAAACTAGTAGTTGTTGCAAACATCCAATCGATGTAAACAAAGAAAGTAAACAACAGTGGAGGAAATGATGCCTATCCAACTCTATACTAGAACAAAGTTTGAAGGCTTGAGAAGGATGAACTTACATTACATGTTAGGGTTAATTATCCTTTTGCCCTCAGTGGTGTCCATGTGCTCAGTTTTTCCCTCAGATGCGAGTCGTCCTCAGTTTTGCCCCTAGTCCGTGCGCACCAACTCATTCCGTGAACTCTGCTGTCTCCGTCAGGTCAACCTTTTGACTCGGCCCTTACAGGTGGGACCAGGCAGCAGAAACGCCCTAGACGATCAGGCCGTTGCACGCGTGGCTTGTGGGACCCAGCTGAGAGCCGTTGAGCAGAGAGCCATTGCGGGTGTGCTATATAAGCGGGCGACAGACAGCGGCGGTGACCACGGCAACAGAGAGCACGGCGGTGACCACGGCGAGAGAGAGAGAGAGAGAGAGAGAGCGGCGATGGGAAGCTAGTTGTGGAGGGCGCGGCAGCGTTGAGATCCCCTTCGGCTCCGAGCTCCATGTCTTCCTCAAGCTCCCGTGCCACCTCGCGGATGCAGAGCCGGGCGCGGGTGGACATGCATGTCTTCGTCTGTCCGCGATGCCGGGAGGGCGTTGATCGGAGGGTTTCTCACACACCGAGGAACCATAATTCTACGTGTGCAACGAGAATGGGGTCAGAATCGGGGCAATTGCACCATTTTCATGGTGGGGATCTTTGAGCAATGGGTTGATCTATTTGGCGTTAATGCAGGTGAAATGCTTCTTTCTTTGGGTTGATGCTCTGGCCAAGACTCTGATGAATGAACTGCAAGAAGAGCATGAAGAATGGTTGTGCATGCTGCCACGAACTGCAGTGTCCGTAGCACGAGCTCCGGAAGAAGAGATGGAGGGCGAAGCACGCACTGACAGAGTGCTAGCTGTTGAGCTTAGGATGTTGAAGAAGAAGGTTAGGAAGCTTGAAGATCAAGCACAGATACCAATACCCATTTGCAATTACTTTTGGGCATTTGTAGGTATGGTAATCGCACTGGTTGTAATGTTGAAATTGTATGGAAAGGCATGAATTATGGAGGAATTTGTAAGCTTGAAATTGTATGAGAAATTCACCTAGTCTAAATGTTGGTCAAAGTTGTTTAAATGTTGAAAAAAAGAGAAGAAGTGACAACATTTAAATATGTTGAAAAAAGGGAGAAGAAATGAGGAATTCAGAAACTTTTGATCAATGAAATGCAGCTCTTCCGCCTTTCTCGCTAAAAAAAAAAGTTTCTCTGTGGCCCAAATTCAGAGCGTGAGAGCCAAGTGCAGGCTAGACTAATGGGCCAACTGCATCCAATTAGGCCCATTCGGGGTTCTCTTGCATGTGTTTTTCTGTTTTGCTCGATTTACTTTAGGCAAGAAATCATAATTTCAAACTTTTGTGGAAGCTAATTGAATTATTCCAGAGCCAAACAATTAAGTTTAGAATTTTTTGGAGCTGTTAAATATTTAATAGCAATTTAATTACTCCAATTCAAATACACCATGATTTAAATCAAAGACCAAAATGTCATGGAAAATGTGCCTCAGCTCTGGTAGAGGTTTACACCTGGTGCCAAAATTAATGACATTTTTAAGGGCATTACATTGAGAAAAAAATAATTTGTCTAAAAAAATGAAGGGTGGAAAATGCACAAAAAATTGGTGCGGCTGGGGACTCGAACCCAGGACCGCGTGGGTTTGTGGCGTTTAGGGCTGCGCTGGTAACCGCTAGGACAGATGGAAAGACTTTGACATGGGTAGGGAAGGAAGGCATACATAGTGAGACCGTGAATGTTTGCACACACGTGAGAGTGGTTTTCCTTTGTTATGCACTGAAATTTTGGAGTGTTGGAAATGTATGTTTGCATTGCCACATGATTTTGGTTAGAGTGGCACTTGGTTTAGGATTTAAAGGGAATAAATTTGCATGTTAGTTCATGACTTGGTTTTTTAATGAAAGAGAGGGCTTCTCACCCCCTCCGATTTTCATTAATGAAAACCACAAGTTCTTGAATTTCATGACTTGGTTTAGGGAAGAAATCATATGTTTGGGCACAGACATTTTTTAACACACATAATAACTTGGATAGATAAAATGCAACACAAGGTACCCTTACATTAGGCAATTATAACTTGGACCCATAAGTTCAGGGACACGACACGACACGCACGACATAGAAAAGCAACAAAATAAAAACGATAAAACTAAAACATGACGAGCTTGACTCCGGGCTTGCACCCCTTCTTGAACATCTTCATGTTGACCTCCTTCTTCCACCTTGGCCGCGCGCCTCTTGAACACCGTCTTCAACTTCACACCTCCTCCTCGTCGTCGTAGGGTAGGGAGTGCATCTGTCCTGGAGTGGGGAAGATGCTCTCGTAATTGGTGTAGATCTTGTACACCGTGAAGAAGGTGGACTCGCAGCCGCACCAAAAGACTTGGCCGAGGAGCTCGCGCGCGTCAAACGGGTTGGTGAAGGTGACCGTGATCAGTAGGAGGATGCCGCCGCAATCATGAACCTCGTTGAGGGTGAACATCCTAGGCGAGCCCCGTGGGAGGTGGGCATAGCCGTTTCTGAGGAAGGCGCGGGTGAGTTCGACTGACCCCCTCCACCTTGAAGTCGCCCACACACGGAGCTCCCTCTCCACGAGCATGCTCGGTGGGTAGCGCAGCTCCAGCACGACAGGCGGACGATTGAAGGTCGGCCCGTTGAACTGCATCTTCACTTGGTCGCTTGGAGAGGGCTCGGTCGCTTGGGTGTTTGGAGTTGGAGAGAATGGATCGAATCTGGCTTGTGGGTGGGAGAGGAAGAGAGGCACCCCATTTATAGGCATGCGAGTGGGAGAGTAAGAGAGAAGGGATGAGAATGGTGCGTGTGTGAATCCGGACGCGTGTGTATATCCGTTACGTTTTGGACCCTTAAATTTTTGCACAAAAACGATGCATGGGGTGTGTGCGTGCATCTGAATCACTGCATAGGGAAGCTCTCTGACCGGGCGCGTGCATCTGACTCGCTGCCGTAATCTGAACCACTACCGTAATCGGAAACAATGGCCTAACTCTGAATCAATACGTGCATGGCCACCTAGCTCGCCTAGCTCGCATCGCTCGTCTCGCTCGCATGCATGGACGTCCGCCTCCCTCCCGCCCATGCAAACCCACGTCGCCGCTCTTCCCATGCATGCAGGCCTGGAAAGGCTGAGACGGGCTATTAACTGCGGTCTCCGGCCCAGACAGCGAGACGGCCCAACGGTCCATCCAGCGCGCCCGATAGTTGTTGAGAAAAAACAATCTCCCAGCCAATCAGATTGCATCTCACGGATCGCCCCCCTCCTCCCCGCAGATTCCTTCTAGAAGGGTTAGATCGACGGTCCTTCATCGCCGCTAGGGTTAGATGGACGGTCCTTGTTTAGCGCTTGGGTCAGCGGGGTTTGGGAGGGGTTTGTAGCACTCAAAGATAGGTATGACCAGATTTCAAATGAGCATAATAAATTAAATAAAAATTAGAAAAATGAAAAACATGCGCACATAGTCTTCTTATGTCATATACTAACGATTTAAGTTGATAAACAAGGTTTACATACATTTAAACGAAAAGTTCATGTGTCTTGTGTGATACCTCAAGTATCTCAAACTCTCTTGTATGAAGTGAAGAGAAGTGTTTTGAGGAAATGAACATGAAAATTTCAAAAAACTCACCACAGCTTCATTTTGGAGTGACTAAGAAGGATCTGTGCTTAGTTTTTCATTTTGATGTTTTAGACTTGTTTAAATCTGGGTCAAAGTTAAGCTTGACCAGAATTCAAATGAGCAAAACAAACTAAAAAAACAAAAAAAAAACGGAAAACCAGTGCACATAGTCTGTATATATAGAATATATGTGTAGGAAAGTTATTTGGCTGATTTAGACAAGGTCGAAAAAAACCTTGCTTAGAAATGAGGCCATTTACCCTACCTTTGGACCCCTCTTTTTTAGCACTTTTTCATGAAAATTTCAAAAACCTCACCACAGCTTCATTTTGGAGTGACTAAGAAGGATCCAGGCTTAGTTTTTCATTTTGATGTTTTAGACTTGTTTAAATCTTGGTCAAAGTTAAGTTTGACCAGAATTCAAATGAGCAAAACAAATTTAAAAAATCAAAAAATGGAAAAACCAGTGCACATAGTCTGTATATATAGAATATATGTGTAGGAAAGTTATTTGGCTGATTTAGACAAGGTCGAAAAAACCTTGCTTAGAAATGAGGCCGTTTACCCTACCTTTGGACCCCTCTTTTTTAGCACTTTTTTCATGAAAATTTCAAAGACCTCACCACAACTTCATTTTGGAGTGACTAAGAAGGATCCAGACTTAGTTTTTCATTTTGATGTTTTGGACTTGTTTCAATCTTGGTTAAAGTTAGGTTTGACCAGAATTCAAATGAGCATAACAAAATTCAAAAAAATCAAAAAAAGGAATTCCAACATCCATATAGCATGTCAAATTTGAAGTTCTAACATAGGTCCAACATCATTCAAACATAGTTCTAACATAGGTCCAACATCATTCAACAGAAATACAACATTATTCATAATGTTTCATAATTATTCATAAATAGCGTTGGGGCTTCTGTCTGTTACTTGAGCTTCTTGCCATCACTTTGCTCCTCGTGCACCTTGTGCTAATTGCTTCTTCTCTTCCCCTCTTGGTTGTCGGTACCTTGTCTTCTTCAAACCTGCCACAGAGCTGTGCAAAACATAAAGGGTAATGCGATCATGTCAAGTGATAAATGTACAGTAGTATTTGCAAGATTTACATACCTAGCAAAACTCACAAGAACAGAAGGTTGGTCACCATTTGGAGCCTCACTTGGGTCACCATTTGGAGCCTCACTTGGATCACCATTTGGAGCCTCACTTGAATCATCATTTGGAGGATATTTTGGATCATCGTCAAAATCATGCGGCTGTTGACCATCATCATTTGGAACCTCGTCAAAATCCTCATCTGATGCAACCGGCTGTTGACCATCATTTTCATCATCTGTTGAGGCAACCGGCTGCTGACCAACATTTTCATCGAAGCCTTCATCGAAACTCTCTCCGAACATTGTATCTACTGCGTTATCATAATACTTACCGAAATGACCAGACCCACCACACCTTGTGCACTTACGCTTCCTCGCTCCAAGTCCAGCTCCTTCGCTACGAGGTCTGATTCGACTCTTCCTTGGTCTACGTACTGCTCTCTTCAGAACTGGAGCGCAAAGCTTGAATCCAGGGTCCACCATGTCCCATTGTTATTTTCCCTCCATAGCAGGCAAGGCATAGGCATATGTGGCCTTGAACCTGGCAACAGGGTAGTAATCATGCAAATACTGCTGTATGTTCCCTACTGGACCTGATAGAGAATTGATGAAAAACAAGGCATGAATGCATGGCAACCCAGTTATCTGCCATTGCCTACAACTGCAATATCTAGCTTCTAAATCCACTGGATATCTCCATTCCCTCTTCTCTTTATCCAAATATGATATCTCTTCTGTGGTACCCGAGCAAAGAGTCATGTTCATTTCCAAGCCTGTTGTTTTATGCTTCAGTTCATTTATCACGGTAGGGATGATAATGTGGCCCATGAATTTTGCCTCGGCTATTCCTGCACGATAATGAAATTTCTGCATGTATTATATCCTTATCCCGTCAAGCAAATCCACTACATAATGACCCTTTAGTTTCCGGATCGTTGAGTTGAAAGACTCTGCTAGATTATTGTGCACATAGTCAATTTTGCTCGCCTCATTGAATTGGCTTCCGCCCATAACTTGGAGTGGTGTGTTTCCAAGTATTCTTTCACTTTGGGATTCATGTATAACTGCCTCAAGTGGTAGTTGTGCTTCTTCACACTGCAAGTCAAAGATGCTGGCCATAAATTGTCGGTATACACCTTTCCTTTGAATTTCTTCATGAAATTTGCAGCAAGGTGACACATGCATTCCCTATGCTCTACTCCAGGGAAAACATTGTCCACGCCCACTTCTAAACCTTTGCAGGCATCTGTATGAATGACCAACCCATTGGGATGTGCAATAGCCCGACGCATATTATGCAAAAACCAAGTCCAGCTCTCCTCAGACTGCCTCCAAAGACACAAGAGGCAATCGGAAATACAAAACGGTGTGCATCAACTGCACAAACTGCTACTAACTGTCCTTTAAACCTCCCTGTGAGAAAAGTGGCATCAATAGCCAAATAAGGCCTGCAGCCTGCCAAAAATCCCTGGCGACAAGACTCAAAGCAGACAAAACCCCTCCTAAAGCATTCCTTGGTCTTTGTCACTCCCCTGAATATGTACTCCATGGTGTGGTGGTCAATATCAACAATACTACCTGGGCTGGTCCTCTCCACTTCACCTTTGAATGAATACAACAATTGAAAACTTTCCTGCCAGTTACCATAAGTAGAATCCATAGCATGTTGTTTACCATTGAACAACCTCATGTATGGTAAATCTATCTTGAACTTATCTTTGATGTTCTTCTGCAATTCCTTTGGACCACTTGCTAGTTTTCTTTCACCCACTTCTTTACTTCTTCTGCCACCCATCTTGACTTGGCTCTACTGATTGTATCCTTCCTAAGAGTTGATTCCTGACACGTGTGCTTAAAAGGGTTCACTTTGGCATGAACATTAGTGCTATTTCGCATTTTAGATGCGAGGATCCTCCATGGAAAACCCTCAGTCGGAAATGCACTCTGTAACATACTTGATCGCTCTTGTCAAGTTTGAAAGTACGTTCTACCTTGATCCAGTATGTCACAAGTGCATTTCTACACTCTGTCATGGATGCAAAAAGGTACCTTCTTCCATATGAGAGTTCAAAAGGTCCCATTCAACAGCTGCAAGGTCTTCGTCCTCACCCACCGCGTCATCATCCACACGGACTGCATTGTGAGCCTCATCTTGGTTTCAAGCCCGAGGTGCCCGTCATAAATTCTGAATAACGTCAGAATATAGCTTCTCTTCATCAACCCCAGAATTGTAGTCATCTGGCTCCACTTCAAGGGGGACCCTACTGCCGCTGCCCACGCTTGTCGAGCCCCCACGTTGCTGATACGTCTCCGTCGTATCTATAATTTTTGATTGTTCCATGCCAATATTATGCAACTTTCATATACTTTTGTCAACTTTTAAATACTATTTTTGGGACTAACATATTGATCTAGTGCCCAGTGCCAGTTCCTGTTTTTTGCATGTTTTATGTTTCGCAAAATCCCCATATCAAACGGAGTCCAAATGGGATAAATACGGACGGACAATATTGTTGGAATATTTATGATTTTTGGGCAGAAGAATCAACGCGAGACGGTGCCCGAGGGGGCCACGAGGCAAGCGGGCGCACCCTAGGAGGGCAGGCGTGCCCCTGACCCTCGTGGGCACCCCGTAAGGCGGTTACTATTCTTCTTTGGCCGCAAGAAGGCTAATTTTTGGAGAAAAATCTAGGTGAAGGTTTCAATCCAATCGGAGTTACGGATCTCCAGATATATAAGAAACGGTGAAAGGGCAGAATCGAGAACACAGAAACAGAAAGAGACAGAGAGATAGATCCAATCTCGGAGGGGCTCTCGCACGTCCCATGCCATGGAAGCCAAGGACCAGAGGGGAAACCCTTCTCCCATCTAGGGAGAAGGTCAAGGAAGAAGAAGAAGAAGGGGGCCCCTCTCCCCCTCTCTTCTGGTGGCGCCGGAACGCCGCCGGGGCCATCATCATCATCACCGCAATCTACACCAACACCTATGCCATCTTCACCAACATCTCCATCACCTTCCCCCCTCTATCTACAGCGGTCCACTCTCCCGCGAGCCGTTGTACCCTCTACTTGAACATGGTGCTTTATGCTTCATATTGTTATCCAATGACGTGCTGCCATCCTATGATGTCTGAGTAGATTTTCGTTGTTCTATCGGTGATTGGTGAATTACTATGATTGATTTAACTTGCTTGTGGTTATGTTGTTGTCCTTCGGTGCCCATCATATGAGCGCGCGCGTGGATCACACCATAGAGTTAGTTGTATGTTGATAGGACTATGTATTGGAGGGCAAGAGTGACAGAAGCTTCAACATAGCATAGAAATTGATGCATACGGGATTGAAGGGGGACCAATATATCTTAATGCTATGGTTGGGTTTTACCTTAATGAACGTTAGTAGTTGCAGATGCTTGCTAATAGTTCCAATCATAAGTGCATAGAATTCCAAGTCACGGATGAGATGCTAGAAGTGGCCTCTCCCACATAAAAATTGCTATCGGTCTAGTAAAGTAGTCAATTGATTAGGGACAATTTCACAACTCCTACCACCACCTTTACACACTCTCTATACTAACTTTATTGCTTCTTTACCTAAACATCCCCTAATTTTTATTTGCGTGCTCTTTATATTCTTGCAAACCTATCCAAAAACACCTACAAGTACTTCTAGTTTCATACTTGTTCTAGGTAAAGCGAACGTCAAGCGTGTGTAGAGTTGTATTGGTGGTCGATAGAAATTGAAGGAATATTTGTTCTACCTTTAGCTCCTCGCTGGGTTCGACACTCTTACTTATCGGAAGAGGCTACAATTGATCCCCTATACTTGTGGGTTATAAAGACCTTTTTCTGGCGCCGTTGCCGGGGAGTCATAGCGTGGGGTGAATATTCTCGTGTGTGCTTGTTTGCTTTATCACTAAGTAGTTTTTATTTTGTGCTCTTGTTTTCTATCTTTAGTTATGGATAGGAAACACCAAATACCAAAAAAATTAGCTGTACCTACTGAACGAATGGTTGAAAAACCACTCAAAATCTATCACACTCCTGAAGCTTTTTACTTGGATCATCTTCGATCCCTATGTGCTCGTGTTGAAACCCCAATTAGCTTAGTTGAGGGCAAATCCTTAGATGAGCATGCTTGTTATGTGTGACACCGTTTATCTCAAAAAGGGAAACTTTTATTGGATCAAATTCATCGTTTGCAATGCCATGCTTGGAATTTGTGCGAAATTTATGATTTTACTTGTTGTTTTGAAGACCCTAAGAAACACCTTCCCTACCAATGTGAGTTTAGTGATAATGGAATCGTATCTTCATATGCTAAGGGTGTTTATAATTACTATGATGTTCAACAAATTGAAGAATTTGTTGCTTTTAAGGGTGCTGATGAAATTGCTTCTTTGATTGGAAAGTGTGATGCTACTCTTCACAAATCTGAAAATTTTTCCATAAATATTGTTATGATAACTATGCTTCTAATGCCTATGTTAAACAGTATATTGAGGACTCCTCCTCTATCCAAGAAGAGACTAATATTTTGCAGGAGTCTATGCAAGAAGAAATTGATGAAACTATGAGCTCATTGGATGAAAAAGATGAGGAGGAGAGCGCAGAACAAAAGGAGGAAGAGCGGATTGATCACTCATGCCCACCTTCTAATGAGAGTAACTCTTGAACTCATACATTGTTTAATTTCCCTTCATGCTTACCGAAGGATGATTGCTATGATGATTGTTATTATCCCGTTGATTCTCTTGAAATATCCCTTTTTGATGATTCTTGCTATGCTTGTGGCCAAGATGCCAATATGAATTATGCTTATGTAGATGAACTTGCTATAGTTCCTTATGTTAAACATGTAATTGTTTCTATTTCACCCACACATGATAGTCCTATTATCTTTTTGAATTCTCCCAACTACACTATATCGGAGAAGTTTGCTCTTATTAAGGATTATATTGATGGGTTGCGTTTTACTATGACACATGATGATTTTGATAGATATAATATGCATGTGCTTGCTGCTCCTACTTGCAATTATTATGAGAGAGGAACTATATCTCCACCTCTCTATGTTTCCCACACGATAAAATTGCAAGAAATTGTTTATACTATGCATTGGCCTTTACTATGTGTGCATGAATTGTTCTTTTATGACATGCCGATGCATAGGAAGAGAGTTAGACTTCGTCATACATGATGTATGTTACTTTGTGCTCACTACTAAATCACAAATCATTGTTAATTAAAATTGGCTTTGATATACCTTGGGATCCGGGTGGATCCATTACTTGAGCACTATATGCCTAGCTTAATGGCTTTAAAGAAAGCGCTGCTAGGGAGACAACCCGGAAGTTTTTGTAGTGACCTGACCCAATATCGGTCAAGTCTCTGTGTCTGTACCATCCCAAGATCATGCTGGTACTCACAGTACATCGATAAAGTAATCAAAGTTCAATCACACCTGAATTTTATTACACGATTCTCATATAGAGTCTTTATTACAAGGGAATAAATTCGGCTCAAGGCCAACTCATGAGAAATAAACTACTAATGCTGCGGAAGCGTCGAAGTAAAGCGAGTCCATCCGACTCAAAGGGCATTCGCCAAGCGCTGAGCGTAGCCTCACTCCCGATCGGAATATACCTCTCGCAACATAAGACGTTGCAGCCATGTAGGTCAGCTTTTGGAATAAGTCGGCAAGTCATGAAGAATAACAATAATAAAGTTACTACACTATATGCATTTTGGCTGTGGAGCTCTAAGTTTCATCATTTTGCGTAAAAGCCAATTTTATCCTACTACAAAGTGGACTTATTTGCAAATTACTACAAATTGTTGGTAGTTATTGAGATGGTTCCGCCAACCAAAATCTCGTTCCCAAATTATTAAGTCAGAAACCCCTCAAATTAATTCATTAGTTTTAGTGTTGAGATATCCGAATACTTCCAAGTTCCAGAGGCTCAAATGTCCGTAACCGGGGACACGGCTAATCGATTAGATCTTTCAACTCTGCAGAGGTTTTATGACTTTCCCCGCAAGAATCATTCCTCCTTTAAAGTCTTCGCACTTCATGGTGTTTGAAGACGGACGAATGAAACAGGGTCTTCCAAAGAGTTCTTCCGCCACCGCCGGTACCCATCCAATCCTACCGTTCTTCTACATCTCGTAGTACCGTCCCAGCCATTACGTCACTACTAGGGTCAACCCAGCCAGAGCCCATAATGGCTTGCGGCCGCATTGTAAGCTTCCGTCATGGGGTATCCATCCTTCTCTTCGTGGCTGGGTGAAGCTTTCCGCAAGATGTCATGGCGCTTCTCCATGCATCCCAGCCACCACTGGGTTCTCCAGGTGCCCACAACCGCCCCTCCACCCAAAGAGTGATTTTCCAAGTCCATCTTGATCATTGTAGTTCATGGGGTTGTCATCATCATTGACTCTCACATCTTGCTTATGAATATCACTCATACCCAAAACCCGCTTCACGAGCATAGCAAAGTAACTACTACGCCCCGGGTCATGGTAACAAGGGGTTGGTTCATCCTACCACATGATACTACTCAAGTTTAATGACTTCAAGATTTCACTACTGCATGCATGGTGGGTGGTGACAATTACTAATGTACAAAAACATAGGTATAGAATAACATGATCAAAACTTGCCTTGCTGATGATCCTCGTAAGCTAAAGAGTCAGAGTAGCAAGCTTCAAGATCTGAAACTCTACCGAGACAAACAATAACACAATAAGCACAAAGCAAGAGGATCACACAAGATAACAATAGTAACATAGCACAACAAAACAATCAAAACCAAATCCAAAAGAAAAACTCAAAGAAACCAATTCAAAGTTTCCTACTTCAACAATAGCTAGAAATAGTTTTTATATAAAAAAATTCCTTAATATAACCTAATCATGGTTTTAAGTTAACTAAACAGAAAAGGATTCACTAAGCAACTAGGAGCAAAAAGGATTAATTTAAAAGCTATTATAAAACTCATTTTAGGCCTAATCCAATTTCTATTAAGAAAAATAAATTAAAACCTTTATTAATTATAAATAAAAGTTCATCTACTAGAATGACAGAAACTAACCTAGAATAACTAATCACAAGTTAAAATAAATTCATTTACTAATTAAAATATTAGGAAAACAAGATCTAGCTAATTAATTAGGATTAATAGGATTCTGCTTAAAACTAATTATTTATTAATCCTAAAATACCCAAGTTAATTTCTAGGGTTTGGCAATGTCAAAATAAAGTTGGGACAAAAGAATCATGCAAAAATAATTTTTCTAACTCAAGTTATAGCAGATTTACTATTCTGACTAAAACTAAATTAAAGCATTTTTAATTATTTTTAACATAGCTAAATATGTATTCTACAGAAACTACATAAAATTTGCAATCCAACAAAAAAAGAATCACCTAAAAATATTAAACAGAATAAAAGATATCAATTTTTGAAAATGAAACTATTCTGCTAAAACAGAAAATCAAATAAAAAAGAAAAAGGCCTAATGGGCCTATAACGTGCACTAGGCGTTAAATAGTCTAAACGGGCCCTAGGGTAAACTAAAATGAACCGGGCCAAAAAGAAATAAACCAAACCTAATAAATAAACCGATTGAACCGGCCGGTTTTATAAATAAAACTTACCCCTTCGGGGGTTCTAATCCTAGCCACTGCTTGAGATCGTGACGGGCAGGTGGTGATCCCGAGGGCTTACCGACTCCGGGCGACGGCGGCGGGCGGCGGGCGAGAGTGCGGCCCGGGGGCCCCAAGGCCGGCGAAGCTCCAAATGAGTCGTCGGGAAGACGCCAGACGAGGTCGGGAGGGGTTCGGTGGTGTCGGGGTTGGTCGGGGGCTAGGGTGGCGTCGGCGGCTTTGGCGGCGGTGGCGATCTCGGGACTCCGGTGAGCTCGGGAGAGAGAGGGAGAGGGGCTCCGGCGAGGCTAGGGGGGGGAATGGAGTGCGGGGGCTCCGACTTTTATAGCCTGGGGTTCGTCCTCGCTTGAGTGGGGGATCGAAGCGATCGGGGATCCCGGATCGCCGGGATCCGGCGATCTCCCATGAGCGCGGGCGAGGGGGAAGACGACGGGGGCCCAAGGGTCACGAGAGGGAGGGAGCGGCGAGGGGGTCAGTGGCCGAGGCCTAAGGGAAACGGGCGCTGGGCGAGGGGTGAGGCGAGCTGGCTGGCTCTACTGGCGCTGGCTGGCTGGGCTTGGGCCGGCTGGCTCGGGCGCTGGGTCATGGAGGGCGGCACTGGCTGGGCCTGGGTGGTTTAGTCAAGCGCCGAGGGGTTTTTTTTTTTCTTTATTTTTTAAATAAAACAAAAACAAAAATAAAACCAAATCCATAAATATTTTATATAGGGTATATATATACCAAAATGATGAGGGAATATTCCCTTTCATTTGAACATTTTTCCAAAGGCAAAATCCAAACTTCATAAAAATCTATTTTTTCAAATTCAAATAAATTTCAGATTTGAATCCAAATCTTTTGGCAATGTTTCCTCTGATATTTTTGGAGTGTCATGTTTGCTCCTCTCATACTTTTGATCAAGTATTTATCAGGCTTGGTTTTTTTGAAATGATTCCCACATGCCAAGTTTGAAATTCAAATTCAAAACTCAAAATTCTCTCAAGCTTCAAATGGCATTCAAATTCAAACAGGATGCATAGGATGCTTAGCTATAATTGTAAAACATTCCAAATAGGAAATTTGGGATGTTACAAACCTACCCACCTTAAGATGAATCTCGCCCTCGAGATTCGGGTTGGCTAGCAAATAGGTGCGGGTGGTCTCGAAGAAGGTCTTCTTCGCGCTCCCAGGTGGCTTCTTCCTCGGTGTGGTGACTCCACAGCACCTTGCAAAACTTGATGACCATGCTTCTGGTGACTCTGCTTGCAGTCTCGATAATTCGGACGGGTTTCTCCTTGTAAGTCAAATCACTGTCCAGCTGAATGGCCTCTATGGGCACTGTGTCTCTCAACGGAACATCGGCCATGTCGGCATGACACTTCTTCACCGAGAAACATGGAAGACATCATGCACTCGGACAATCCTTCCGCAATTCCAACTTGTAAGCAACCTCTCCATGACGTTCTAGGATTTTGTAGGGGCCAATGAATCGGGTGCTAACTTTCCCTTGACTCCAAACCTCTTGATTCATCCAAGGTCCGGGTTTCCAACACTATGAGGTCTCAAGGGAAATTTATGGTTCCCGATGTTGAGGGTTGCATGACAGCCTAAGCTCGCCATCATTTCTCCTCCCGCAGAATCGACGCGAAGGGGCTTCTAAGGGTTCTAGTGGGCAACCCATACTTTTCCACAACTACCCTTGATATGAATGAATGCGTTGCACCAGAATCAAAGAGAACCAAAACTGAACGTGAATTCAATAAAAACTTACCAACCACAGTGTCTGGCTGATCATAGACGTGTTCCACGTCGATGTGGTTCACCTGAGCACGAGGGAACGGATTGGGCTTCTTCGCTGAGCCTCCATTGCCATTCCCATTCCTCTGCTTGGCCTCCGGGCAGTCGGTGGCATAGTGCCCTGTCTTCCGGCACTTGAAGCGGTGATGTGGTTCAGATCCTTCTGAGCCGGGGCGTAACGATGCTGGTTGCCATTACCATTTCCATTGCCATTGCCATGGCCTGACTTGTTGTCCCAGCTGCGGTTGTTCCCATTTCCTCCATGGTTATGACCTCCATGGTTATGATGGATGTGCCCTCCGAGTATGGTGCATAACGGGCTTCGCCGAGCTCCCGAGTTGTGCTTCCCCGGCTGTACTTCCGCTTGCGGCTTTCGATCTGCTGCTGCTTGCCTTCAAGTATGATGGCCTTGTCTACCAGTCCCTGGTAGTTGGCGAAGGTGGCCACCATAAGCTGCATGCCCAGTTCATCATTGAGTCCCTCAAGGAACTTCTCCTGCTTTGCGGCATCTGTGGCCACATCATCAGGGGCATAGTGAGCAAGCTTGCTGAATTCATCCACGTACTGTGCCACAGTACGGTTTCCTTGGCGCAAGTTGCGGAACTCACGCTTCTTCAGACTCATGGCTCCAGCTGAGACATGAGCAGTGCGAAAGGCCTGCTGGAATTGGTCCCATGTGATGGCACCAATGGGATAAGTGGCGGTGTAGTTCTCCCACCAAGAAGCTGCAGGTCCATCAAGTTGATGCGCGGCAAAGCGCACCTTCTCAGCATCAGTGCATCCAACGGTGATTAGCTCTCTTCCGACTTTGCGGAGCCAATCATCAGCCACAATCGGCTCAGTGCTACTAGAGAACACTGGCGGATTCAACCTCAGAAATCGAGTCAAGTTGTCCACAGGGGGTGGTGGTGGATTGTTGGTGTTGTTGTTACGATTACTGGATAAGGAGCTGCATAAGGGCATTCTCGCTGTTGGAGCAGCTGGGTGAGCTCCGGGAAACCAAAGGTCACGTCTCGGAGGCATCTGGTGTTTTTGGAGTGGATGAGAAAATTAGAATAGAACAATGGTCTATGAGAAACAACACTACCCATATGAATGCACAATCATAGCACACCAATCATTTATTCATTCCACTCAAACATGGTTCAAACTCGATTACAAAAGCTCATGACTAATCGAAGGGAAAACATCGGCCTAACTCGATCGATTTAAAAAGTAAAAGATAACATGGTGGTCGACTAAAAAGTCTTCATCGCTGGCGCCTCCTCTTGGGGTTTCCTTCAGTGGTACTCCCTTCAAATCCTCGATCATTGCTCACGAGGGGTCCTTCATCTCCACTCGGACATGTGTCCTCTCCCAAGTCCATCTTTTCCTCTATCGCGGCAAGCTTCATCTTCAGGTCGTCGACTATCTCCATGAAGTCTGTGATTTCTTCCTCATGGCCAAGGAAGTCTGCGCGTGCCTTCTCCTCCAGTTCCAGTTCGCGGAACAAAAGCTTCCGGTGTGTCTTCGAGTTACGGCGAGTCTGAATCTCCCGTTTCCTAAGAAGACACTCCAAGTCCTGGATGTACGAGAGAGTGGAATCGTCCTCAATGGTACGGATGATATCTCCATTCCTTGCCCTGCGAGAAACCATGGCGAGGTCTGAGTGATCGAAGTTCGCCTCAGACCTCCTCGGAGATGTCCAAGTGCTCGATAGATCGCCACGTCCCTTCCGATGATCCAGATGAACTCGGTGAACTCAAAGTTGATAGGCTCCGTGTGTCCTCCAAAGGTTCTCCCCGGGATATGCACCTCAATCCTCAGAGCGGTGTCCGTCGGAAGTGCATTAGTGGGCTTCCGGTGATCGAGGGTAGAGCTATCTTCAGCTGCTTCACCATCTAGACCAGCTTTCTTCCAAGGGCATCGCCTCATCGGGCTGGCGTAACTCCGTAGCAAAACTGGGGTGAACTCGGCGGCCATCTAGAATGTTGCAAAGGGGAGAAGAGTCGAATTGAACAGGGAAGAATTATAGAATGAAAAGGGGTTCAAAGTAAATGGTCTCGCTATGGCTTTCCGATCCTAGGGGTTACGATCCCACGGTCATTGCGGTGCTCGATACCATCTCAGAGCGACCTGACCCAATATCGGTCAAGTCTCCGTGGTTCTGCATGCCATCCCAAGATCATGCTTTGGTACTCACAAGACATCGATAAAGTAATCAAAGTTCAATCACACCTGAATTTTATTACACGATTCTCATATAGAGTCTTTATTACAAGGGAATAAATTCGGCTCAAGGCCAACTCATGAGAAATAAACTACTAATGCTGCGGAAGCGTCAAGTAAAGCGAGTCCATCCGACTCAAAGGGCATTCGCCAAGCGCTGAGCGTAGCCTCACTCCCCGATCGGAATATACCGCAACATAAGACGTTGCAGCCATGTAGGTCAGCTTTTGGAATAAGCCGGCAAGTCATGAAGAATAACAATAATAAAGTTACTACACTATATGCATTTTGGCTGTGGAGCTCTAAGTTTCATCATTTTGCGTAAAGCCAATTTTATCCTACTACAAAGGACTTATTTGCAAATTACTACAAATTGTTGGTAGTTATTGAGATGGTTCCGCCAACCAAAATCTCGCTCCCAAATTATTAAGTCATAAACCCCTCAAATTAATTCATTAGTTTTAGTGTTGAGATATCCGAATACTTCCAAGTTCCAGAGGCTCAAATGTCCGTAACCGGGGACACGGCTAATCGATTAGATCTTTCAACTCTGCAGAGGTTTCATGACTTTCGCAAGAATCATTCCCTCCTTTAAAGTCTTCGCACTTCATGGTGTTTGAAGACGGACGAATGAAACAGGGTCTTCCAAAGAGTTCTTCCGCCACCGCCGGTACCCATCCAATCCTACCGTTCTTCTACATCTCGTAGTACCGCCCAGCCAGCGTCACTACTAGGGTCAACCCAGCCAGAGCCCATAATGGCTTGCGGCTGCATGTAAGCTTCCGGTCATGGGGTATCCATCCTTCTCTTCGTGGCTGGGTGAAGCTCGCAAGATGTCATGGCGCTTCTCCATGCATCCCAGCCACCACTGGGTTCTCCAGGTGCCCACAACCGCCCTCCACCCAAAGAGTGATTTTCAAAGTCCATCTTGATCATTGTAGTTCATGGGGTTGTCATCATCATTGACTCTCACATCTTGCTTATGAATATCACTCATACCCAAAACCCGTCTACGAGCATAGCAAAGTAACTACTACGTCCCGGGGTCATGGTAACAAGGGGGGTTGGTTCATCCTACCACATGATACTACTCAAGTTTAATGACTTCAAGATTTCACTACTGCATGCATGGTGGGGTGGTGACAATTACTAATGTACAAAAACATAGGTATAGAATAACATGATCAAAACTTGCCTTGCTGATGATCCTCGTAAGCTAAAGAGTCGTAGTAGCAAGCTTCAGCACTCTAAACTCTACCGAGACAAACAATAACACAATAAGCACAAAGCAAGAGGATCACACAAGATAACAATAGTAACATAGCACAACAAAACAATCAAAACCAAATCCAAAAGAAAAACTCAAAGAAACCAATTCAAAGTTTCCTACTTCAACAATAGCTAGAAATAGTTTTTATATAAAAAAATTCCTTAATATAACCTAATCATGGTTTTAAGTTAACTAAACAGAAAAGGATTCACTAAGCAACTAGGAGCAAAAAGGATTAATTTAAAAGCTATTATAAAACTCATTTTAGGCCTAATCCAATTTCTATTAAGAAAAATAAATTAAAACCTTTATTAATTATAAATAAAAGTTCATCTACTATAATGACAGAAACTAACCTAGAATAACTAATCACAAGTTAAAAATAAATTCATTTACTAATTAAAATATTAGGAAAACAGCATCTAGCTAATTAATTAGGATTAATAGGATTCTTCTTAAAACTAATTATTTATTAATCCTAAAATACCCAAGTTAATTTCTAGGGTTTGGCAATGTCAAAATAAAGTTGGGACAAAAAGAATCATGCAAAAATAATTTTTCTAACTCAAGTTATAGCAGATTTACTATTCTGACTAAAACTAAATTAAAGCAATTTTAATTATTTTTAACATAGCTAAATATGTATTCTACAGAAACTACATAAAATTTGCAATCCAACAAAAAAAGAATCACCTAAAAATATTAAACAGAATAAAAGATATCAATTTTTGAAAACAGAAACTATTCTGCTAAAGCAGAAAATCAAATTAAAAAGAAAAAGGCTTAATGGGCCTATACTGTGCACTAGGGGTTAAATAGTCTAAACGGGCCCTAGGGTTAACTAAAACGAACCGGGCCTAAAAGAAATAAACCTAACCTAATAAATAAACCGATTGAACCGGCCGGTTTTCTAATAAAACTTACTTCTGGGTTCTAATCCTAGCCACTGCTTGAGATCGGACGGGAGGGTAATCCCGAGGGCTTACTGGACTCGGCGACGGGCGGCGGGCGGCGAGAGGCGGCTGGGGCGTCCAAGGCCGAGCTCCGCGAAGTCGTCGGGAAGACGCGCACGAGGTCGGGAGGGGTTCGTGGTGTCGGGGTTGGTCGGGGGCTAGGGTGGCGTCGGGCGGCTTTGGCGGAAGGTGGCGAGCCTGGGACCCGGTGAGCTCGGGAGAGAGAGGGAGAGGGGCTCAAGAGGCTAGGGGGAATGGAGGCGGGGGCTCCGGCTTTTATAGCCTGGGTCTGCCCTCGTTGGGGGATCGGGCGATCGGGGATCCTGATCCTTCGATCCGGCGATCTCCCATGAGCGGCGGCGCGTGGGCGAGGGGGAAGACGACGGGCGGACATGGTCAGCGAGAGGAGGGAGCGGCGAGGGGTCGGGTGGCCGAGGCCTAAGGGAAACGGGCGCTGGGCGAGGGTGAGGCGAGCTGGCTCTACTGGCACTGGTCAAGGCTGGGCTGGGCCATTTGGGCTGGGCGCTGGTCAGAGGGGCGGCGCTGGCTGGGCCTGGGGTGGCCTAGCTGGCGCCCGAGGGGTTTTTTTTTCTTTATTTTTTTTAAATAAAACAAAAACAAAAATAAAACCAAATCCATAAATATTTTATATAGGGTATATATATACCAAAATGATCAGGGGAATATTCCCTTTCATTTGAACATTTTTCCAAAGGCAAAATCCAAACTTCATAAAAATCTATTTTTTTCAAATTCAAATAAATTTCAGATTTGAATCCAAATCTTTTGGCAATGTTTCCTCTGATATTTTTGGAGTGTCATGTTTGCTCCTCTCATACTTTTGATCAAGTATTTATCAGGCTTGGTTTTTTTGAAATGATTCCCACATGCCAAGTTTGAAATTCAAATTCAAAACTCAAAATTCTCTGAAGCTTCAAATGGCATTCAAATTCAAACAGGATGCATAGGATGCTTAGCTATAATTGTAAAACATTCCAAATAGGAAATTTGGGATGTTACAGTTTTAGAGAGTCATTTATTTATGTTGAGTGCTTTTATATAGTTTAAAAACAAAAAAAATAAAGAGGGGAACCCAAATTTTTTCAAAAAGGAAAGTGAAAGTGAGAGAGACAAGCATTGTTGAAGTGGGGGAGCTCCTTGAACTTTGTTCATGCTCACGGAAACTTTGTGAATCTTGATTACAGAAACTTTTCAACAAAAATAATTATCCCCTTGTACAATTCCATTGTATAATAAAAATAATGTGCCAAGGTTTGCCTTTAGGATGTTTACAATGCTTGTTCGTTTGTACGGTGCAGGACAGAAACTTTGGCTTTAGTGCGCGATTTTACATTTTTTACTCGAACGTCAAACGGTTCTGAAACTTTTTGCAATGTCTTTATATACAAATTTTTTATATTTCCTAATTTTTGCAGAATTGTTGGAGTACCAGAAGTATGGTGAATGTTCAGATTGTTACAGACTGTTCTGTTTTAGACAGATTCTGTTCTTGATGCATAGTTTGCTTGTTTTGATGAAACTATCGATTTCTATTAGTGGATTAAGTCATGGTAAAGTTATATTACAGTAGATACAATGCAAAAATAAAATATGAATTGGTTTGCAGAAGTACTTAGAGTAGTGATTTGCTTTATTATACTAACGGATCTCACCGAGTTTTCTATTGAGTTTTGTGTGGATGAAGTGTTCGAAGATCGAGGAGGTCTCGATACGAGGATAAGGAGGATAGGAAAGAGCTCAAGCTTGGGGATGCCCAAGGCACCCCAAGTAAATATTCAAGGAGACTCAAGCGTCTAAGGTTGGGGATGCCCGGAAGGCATCCCATCTTTCTTCAACAAGTATCGGTATGTTTCCGGATTCGTTTCGTTCATGCGATATGTGCAAATCTTGGAGCGTATTTTGCATTCAGTTTTCCCTTTTGTTTTATGCACCATGCTTGTATGAGATAGTCCTTGGTTGATTTATAGAATGCTCATTGCACTTCACTTATATTCTTTGATTATGGCTTTATAGAATGCTTCATGTGCTTCACTTCAGTTGAAGTTTGGATTGCCTGTTTCTCTTCACATAGAAAACTGCCATTTGTAGAATGCTGTTTTTCTTCACTTATATTTGTTAGAGTGTGGGCATATCTTTTGTAGAAATAATTAAACTCTCTTGCTTCACTTATATCTATTTAGAGAGTTTACAGGAACTGGTCATTCACATGGTTAGTCATAAAATCCTACATAAAGCTTGTAGATCACTGAATATGATATGTTTGATTCCTTGCAATAGTTTTGCAATATAAAGATGGTGAGTCATGCTAGTGAGTAGTTGTGAATTTGAGGAATACTTGTGTTGAAGTTTGTGATTCCCGTAGCATGCACGTATGGTGAATCGTTATGTAACGAAGTTGGAGCATGAGGTATTTATTGATTGTCTTCCTTATGAGTGGCGGTCGGGGACGAGTGATGGTATTTTCCTACCAATCTATCCCCCTAGGGGCATGCGTAGTCGTACTTTGCTTCGAGGGCTAATAAACTTTTGCAATAAGTATATGAGTTCTTTATGACTAATGTGAGTCCATGGATTATACGCACTCTCACCCTTCCATCATTGCTAGCCTCTTCGGTACCATGCATTGCCCTTTCTCACCTCGACAGTTGGTGCAAACTTCGCCGGTGCATCCAAACCCTGTGATAAGATACATTCTATCACACATAAGCCTCCTTATATCTTCCTCAAAACAGCCACCATACCTACCTATCATGGCATTTCCATAGCCATTCCGAGATATATTGCCATGCAACTTCCATCATCATCAGATACATGACTTGAGCATTTATTGTCATATTGCTTTGCATGATCGTAAGATAGCTAGCATGATGTTTTAATGGCTTGTCCCTTTTTTGATGTCGTTGCTATGCTAGATCATTGCGCATCCCGGTACACCGCCGGAGGCATTCATATAGAGTCATATCTTTGTTCTAGCATCGAGTTGTAATATTGAGTTGTAAGTAAATAAAAGTGTGATGATCATCATTATTAGAGCATTACCCCAAGAAAAAAAAGGGAGAGGCCAAAGAAGCCTAAATAAAAAAGGGGGCCAAAGAAGCCTGTCCAAAAAAAGAAGAGAAAAAGGGGAAATGTTACTATCCTTTTACCACACTTGTGTTTCACAGTAGCACCATGTTCTTCATATAGAGAGTCTCTTGAGTTATCACTTTCATATACTAGTGGGAATTTTTCATTATAGAACTTGGCTTGTATATTCCAATGATGGGCTTCCTCAAACGCCCTAGGTCTTCATGAGCAAGCAAGTTGGATGCACACCCACTTAGTTTCCAGTTTGAGCTTTCATACACTTATAGCACTTAGTGCATCCGTTGCATGGCAATCCCTACTCCTCACATTGACATCAATTGATGGGCATCTCCATAGCCCGTTGGTTAGCCGCATCGATGTGAGACTTTCTCCTTTTTTTGTCTTCTCCACACAACCTCCATCATCATATTCTATTCCACCCATAGTGCTATATCCATGGCTTGCGCTCATGTATTGCGTGAGGGTTGAAAAGGTTGAAGCGCGTTAAAAAGTATGAACCAATTGCTCGGCTTATCATCGGGGTTGTGCATGATGTGAATATTTTGTGTGGTGAAGATGGAGCATAGCCAGACTATATGATTTTGTAGGGATAACTTTCTTTGGCCATGTCATTTTGAAAAGACATGATTGCTTTATTACTATGCTTGAAGTATTATTGTCTTAATGTCAAATGATAGACTATTGCTTTGAATCACTCGTGTCTTAATATTCATGCCATCATTAGATACATGATCAAGATTATGCTAGGTAGCATTCCACATCAAAAATTATCTATTTTATCATTTAACTACTCGAGGACGAGTAGGAATTAAGCTTGGGGATGTTGATATGTCTCCGTCGTATCTATAATTTTTTATTGTTCCATGCCAATATTATGCAACTTTCATATACTTTTGGGAACTTTCATACTATTTTTGGGACTAACATATTGATCCAGTGCCCAGTGCCAGTTCCTGTTTGTTGCATGTTTTATGTTTTGCAAAAACCCCATATCAAACGGAGTACAAATGGGATAAAGACGGACGGAAAATATTTTTGGAATATTTATGATTTTTGGGAAGAAGAATCAATGCGAGACGGTGCCCGAGGGGGCCACGAGGCAGGGGGAGCCCCCCTGACCCTCGTGGGCACCCCGTAAGGCGGTTACTGCTCTTCTTTGGCCGCAAGAAATCTAATTTTCAGAGAAAAAATTGGGCAAAGGTTTCAATCCAATCAGAGTTACGGATCTCCAGATATATAAGAGATGGTGAAAGGGCAGAATCGAGAACGCAGAAATAGAGAGAGACAGAGAGACAGATCCAATCTCGGAGGGGCTCTCGCCCCTCCCATGCCATGGAAGCCAAGGACCAGAAGGTAAACCCTTCTCCCATCTAGGGAGAAGGTCAAGGAAGAAGAAGAAGAAGGGGGGGCTCTCCCGCTTTCTTCCGGTGGCGCCGGAACACCGCTGGGACCATCATCATCATCACCACAATCTACACCAACACCTCTGCCATCTTCACCAACATCTCCATCACCTTCCCCCTCTATCTACAATGGTCCACTCTCCCGCAACCAGCTGTACCTTCTACTTGAACATGGTGCTTTATGCTTCATATTGTTATACAATGACGTGTTGCCATCCTATGATGTCTGAGTAGATTTTCTTGTCGTATCGGTGAATGGTGAATTACTATGATTGATTTAATTTGCTTGTGGTTATGTTGTTGTCCTTTGGTGCCCATCATATGAGCGCGCGCGTGGATCACACCATAGGGTTAGTTTTATGTTGATAGGACTATGTATTGGAGGGCAAGAGTGACAGAAGGTTCAACCTAGCATAGAAATTGACGCATACAGGATTGAAGGGGGACCAATATATCTTAATGCTATGGTTGGGGTTTACCTTAATGAACGTTAGTAGTTGCGGATGCTTGCTAATAGTTCCAATCATAAGTGCATAGAATCAAAGTCATGGATGACATGCTAGCAGTGGCCTCTCCCACATAAAACTTGCTATCGGTCTAGTAAAGTAGTCAATTGCTTAGGGACAACTTCACAACTCCTACCACCACTTTTTCACACTCGCTATACTAACTTTATTGCTTCTTTACCTAAACAGCCCCTACTTTTTATTTATGTGCTCTTTATATTCTTGCAAACCTATCCAAAAACACCTACAAGTACTTCTAGTTTCGTACTTGTTCTAGGTAAAGCGTGCGTAGTGTTGTATCGGTGGTCGATAGAACTTGAGGGAATATTTGTTCTACCTTTAGCTCCTCATTGGGTTCGACACTCTTACTTATCGAAAGAGGCTACAATTGATCCCCTATACTTGTGGGTTATCAGTTGCCGTGCGCTAACAGAACTGTTCTGGCTAGAGATGCCATTACGACGACTTGGTTCTCCCCGAGATGTTGCACCCGCCATCCTAGGTCCAAATGCCTGCTCAATAACATCAATTTGTAGCCTCACATGAAAATTCTCTTTCTCTTTATGCCTAGCAAACATGGTAGCCAGCTCTTCATCATTACTAACTGTCACCCATTTTCTTTTCCCCATGATAGTATATGTATACCACTTCATCAAGCAAACCCCAAGGATATTGGCTACAAATTTCATCTCCAAATTGTCTGAAACTCCAATGGCTAGCCATTGGCAACCGATAATCGAAACCTGCTTGGAATTTCTTCTTATTCTTTGCATTGAACATGTACCGGCCCCTTCTAATGTGCACCAAGAAAGCAAACCGCAACTCCATCCTAACTGACGAAAAACAGAGACGCAATCAACACACTAATCGGGCAAACCTACTTGAATCGACTATTCAAATGCACAACTGAGCTCAATCTAAACAGGAGGCGTAACTTACCCCTCGGGAACCCAGTCGTGGATGCGGCGGATCTCTGGCGCGATGACTGCCTCGCCAAATACTCCGAGGTCGCCGCTGCTCGCCATTTCGCGTTGGGGCTCTTCCTCCTAATTCAAATAGCTCCACCAGCCCCCCACCTTTGAGCGCTCCGGCCGGGCGCACGGAAGGAGGCCGCGCCGCGGGTCGAGCAGGTGGCGGGCGCCCCACCCGTGGCGTCGCAGGAAGGTGGCGGGCGGAGCAGGTAGCGGTGGAGTGTCGACGCAGGACGATAGTGGCGGAGCAGGCCGTACAGCTGGTGGTGGGGCAGGTGCTGGCTTCGGCGCAGGCGACGGTGGTGGCACAGGACGGCCGGCCGGCAGATGGGCAGAGTGGGCATCGATTTGGCCGGCTAGAACCCTACGAATGATTTCGGGATTTTGTTGCACGGGCCCACATGTTAGCTCTGGACCCACGTCCATGCGGTCCCACGTGTAAGCTCCGGACCCACAACCACTAACGCCGGAATGGACTAAAATCTGGCTGTTTGGCCTCGTCATAGTAGCTGCGCATGGACTAGGGGCAAAACTGAGCACACCAGATTCCGAGAGGGCAAAACTGAGCACATGGACACAACTAAGGGTAAAAGGATAATTAACCCTACATGTTAACACGGGCTAGACAAAGCCCATGTCCATGTTGATGGAAGGATAAATTCCCCAAAGAAAATTCTTTATAAGTGTTGCCATTTTTCTACATTTTGCAAAGAGTATATATAGATCAAATAATATTGGAAGAAACAGAGGATAATGAAGCTCAGGTGCAGACTGATGATACATAATCAAATAGCAATTAATTAATTAAGTACAGGGTTACAAGGAAAAAGGTACTGACAAGAGGAATGCAGACATCAACGTGTGCAGTGGCATTGGCTTTATTCAACATTTTGGTAAGAGTAAATGTAGATATGATAATTTGGAGAAAGTGGAGGGCAGGGCACATAAGATGCAGAGTATTGCTAGACAATCAACTATCTCGCGATGCAAGTACAGTAATACCACCACCATCCGTTATTACTTGTCGCTCAAATGGATGTATCTAGCACTATTAAGTTCTAAATACATCCAATTAATCAACAATTAATTCGATATAGAGGGAGTACATGACAACAGGTACATACATGAGCAATCCAAAACTTCATAACCATTTGTTAATTCTACATTTATATAAGAGTGAATATAGATCTTATAATTTCAAGCAAAGGGAGGATAAAGAAGCGAACATTTATAGTGATGCTACATAATCAAACAACAATGAGTGTAATGATGTCTTGACAAAGGGCAAGAGGTACTGATAAGAGCAATGCAGAGCCCAGTATTGTTGTAAGATCCTATGATCCTTTGAGCAAGGAACTTCATCTGAAATTAGTCTTCATACAAGAGAGAAGGTAAGGCACATGCAGAAATTTAGGAGTTCAAATTTTGAATTGATATCATAGACAAGATTACTACCGGGCTGTCGCTAGCTTCTAATAGGGGTTTGGCCAAGGGAGTAGGGGTAGAGTGTGGTACAGTTGGGCCTGTGTTTTCTGTGGCTGTTGATCTATCTGATTTATCAGGTATCACTACCTTTTCCAAATACCTAGTTTGTACTCCTTGAGGATCTGCATTCACCCTCTTTCTTTTGGACATCTATTACGGAAGAACAACATTTGACTGGAAAAACATAGTATGATGACACATGGAATACGTACAGAAAATGGATAGGTATGGCATATACTCATATATGATGCTTAAACTAAGCAGATGGTGTAACAAAGTAGAAGTAATGCAAGAGGTCGATGATAAATATGTGCTACCAATACAACCTTGCCAAGTTAGAGCATGCACCTTGATGGGTGAATAAGATAGGACATCCTCCACCATGCCAAGTTTGTTAGCCAGTGGATTGTTCCGCAATATTCCTCTCGTGCGCCCATTCTCATATTCATTTTGATAATGTTCAGTACCTAACATGCATGAAAACATAAAAACAAGTGATATTATCTTTGTAATGCAGAAGTGATTCTAATCCAATACTGCCTCCTTGTAAACCCCTTTGTGCTATCTCTGCAATTCTTCTGAGAGATGCCATGCATGCTGTAACTTGGTGTGTGCATTAATATAATGTGGCCTACTACTCAAAATATGAGAGCTCCAGAAGTGATGATACTTTGCAGATGACAGCTTCAACATATAGTAAAGAAGAACAAGTTTAATTCGACCGACAGATTCAAAATATACTAAGGAGAACAACTCGACCGACCAATCGATCAAGAATGTCTCGCTACTCTTCCCAACAAGGAACATACTTATTAAAGAAGAGAAGAGGATCATCTTAAAGAAGAGCGTAAGAGCAAGCAGATTGAAGATAATACAAGTCTTTCTATACAATGTCGGTTGCCCACCCATGATGAACCAGAGCATACGAGAAATAGTATTCCTTCGGTCTCTCCATATGTGGCTCACATGCATTTCAAACTAAAGTAGGAACATTTAGCTGACCAATTAAACATCTCTCGCTTTTACTAATATCAGCATAAAATTAGATTTGAATTTGTACAACTAAGCTTGTTTAGCTCGATGGGTGGAGAAGTGCTATTACTTATTACCTAACCACGAGGGCTGATCGTGGTCATCATAAAATGGGGAAACCATAAGCATGATGAGTATAGTGTTGACCGTGGCAGTGGGATGGCAGATCTGAAGCTGCAAACCGCGCAAACGGTAGTTAACAACCGATCTTTGCTTTGAAATAACAACGAAGATTTGGTATGGACAAGAAAGTACAATCAACAAGTGACAAACAAATGCAATTCTGCTGTCTCTCTATGTGTCGCGACATGCATTTGGAAACTCAAGTGGGACCTTTAGCTAACCAATTAAATGTGTCAGTTAACTAATATCAGTATCATATCACAATCATATTTGAACAACTAAGCCCTGTGTTGTTTAGCTTGATGGGTGGAATCATGCTAGTACGACAGAAAGCACCTACATAGATCATAGTAGAGTAGATAAAAGGGGAAAACCCTAAGCATCAAGAGTAAAATCAGGAGTGGAACTAGCTGGACCAGTGGGTGGCGCACATGCTTTTCGAAACGAATATAGGAACATTAGGTGACCAATTAAGTGTTCTTTGTTTTAGTAATATGAGCATCATATCAGATTCGTATTTCAACACCTAAGCTTTGGAATTATGAGTGGCATGTTGTCTTGCTTGATGGGTTGAGGTCTTGAGGAGCAGTGCTAGCACGACACGAAGCACCTACGATGATGGTAGTGAATAAAAAGGGGGGAAACCATAAGCTTTACGAGTATAGTGACCGTGCCATGGCGGATCTGAAGGTGCAAACCGGACAAAGCTACTTTGCAACCAATGTTTGCTTTCAACTAGCCACTACAATTTGGTACGGACAAGAAAAGTACAGTAAACAATTTACGATCTATTTTCCGGGTGAGATCAATTACTTAAGCACATATGGAAGAGTACCACCTCTCTTGCGACACCGTGTAGGCACCTTCTGATACGTTGAGGGTGCTGCGGGTGTGATGGTTGTCGGCAGCGGGGAAGAAGACTTTAGACGGCAGACGGCAGAGTCGGGGGATAAATCATGCTGCCGTGGACGAGGCGGTCGTAGGAGCGGCAACGGCAAGGTGGACGACGACACCTATGAAGCGAGAGGATGCGATGAAAGGATCCTGGTCCGGCATCGTGGATGAGAGACGTCCATCTCTTGCAGTGGACGATGGGGTAGCGCCTCCGGCAAGGTGCAGGATGGGGTGGCGGACGGAGGAGGCTGGCCGTAGTGGGGAGCTTGTTGTGGCGCAGATGGTGTATGAATGGGGAAATGGAGGGGGAGGGGGATCTCAAACTTTGGGACGCGCTTGTCTGAAATGTGGGAAAGTTACGAACTTATCCCCCGTTTAAAATTTCGGACATCACGTCGGTTGGGGATAGGACGGTAATCTCACATCTCCCAAATATTTGCCGGTAGCGATTTCGGGCGAGGAGAGGGTGTTTTGCCGCCCACGGTTAGCGCCCACGGTGTATGAACAGGGCTGATAGGTAGGGCAGATGTGTCATGTCTCAGGGAAGTTACACATCTGCCCCTATTTAATATATTTGCCTACATCGATTTCGGGGACGAGAGTTTTTTTGCCGCCTATCGTGTATGAATGGGGAAATGGAGGGAGAGACACATGTCTTTTGGACGAGCTTGAATCAAATGTGTTTTGCCGCCCACGTTTGGCGCCCACCGTGTCGGAATGGGCTCACAGGCGGTCATGTCACATCTGATTGAAGTTACTAGTCTACCCCTATCGACAGTAGTGTAAATCCGGTCAATAAGGATGTCAAAGTGTCAGGGGCAGACAGTAATTTCCATCTCGCAAACACTTGCTTCGGGCAGCCCACAAATGATAGTGGGTGTTTAGCCGCTTCGTTCAAAACTTGGATAATTAGCATTCATGTTTGCCCTGGGCCCTGGCAACTAAATTCAAATCCAATTTTTATTCGATTACGAATATCCACCGATAATTCTACGTTTTGTTATTTATTTCATCAAAACCACAACAAAGATTTATTCCACCTTTATATATGATTATGATTTCGAAATGTCGTGATCTTCGCATTCAGTAGGTTGGATACACTTTGAGTCAAGTAGTTATTTCATCCAATACAATATGCTCACACGAAAAATAGTTCACCTTATGTCAATCATACAAGTACTGAGGATTACCTCGCCTAAAAAATTTGGATCATTACAACACATGGACAACATAGGGGGTCTTACAACATAATCCATTGAGAGACATGACACAACATGCAAGTACAATAATCTATTGACAATTTCAACTGGTATCTAAAGAAGAACTGGATTACCCTGGCTTCAGAGCAGCGTAAACAGCAGGACCTCATCCGTCTTCAAATGCAAAGATTCTTACTTCCTCCAATTCTTGGGTTGCTTGCATAATGTGTGCAGCTAATTGCATAATTTCCAGCCTCAAGATCAAGATTACCTCATTCATGGCAGCCACACCATATCTTTCTGCCTCTAGTAGAGCCTCAAGAACTATAATATCTATGCTCAAACTGCTCTCCGGTGGTGTTGCCTCTGAACTGCTACCATCTGGTAACATGGATGGCGCACTGCTTCCACAAATAGATTCTGGGGTCGTGCATTGTGTCCTAGTGTGAACGGCATCCTGAAAGGTTTCCGCTGGACATAAGAGATAGTTATCGCATGATCCAGGCAGTAAGCTTACATGCTAAACGACATACGAATTATTGTCGAGCATGGCAAGCTATATTTAAATGGTTCAAAGCAGCATCAGCCGAAAAGAAATTAAAATGGTAAGATGAAACTAGGGATGAAAGTGGCAAATAAACGACATCCGCCAGTCCCATCTAGTTAGTTTTTGCTAGCTCCCTAGTTCATTTTCCTTAAAAAACAAAAACTCTTTTGAACTATCATACCACTAGTGGACTTTAATCGGGATTAAACGGGACCTAGTTGACATCCCTAGTTGAAAGAGAGTGTACCACCGCTATATTTATGTTGCCAAGGCATCTAAGCAGTTCAAATAATCTGAGAAAGCACTTAACAGTGTGGCCTCATATAAACTACGAAGACATTCTTGTGATGAAGTTTAGAGGTAAAGTTAAGGACTCAAATAACTAGGCATGCATTTCTTTACGATAGTACAGCAGGCACTGCTGACATATTGGCCAACTCAGGTATAGCCTAACAAGTAATAAACAAGCATTCGAATCAAGAAATACAACAAAGCAGACAACTGAACTATTTGTAATTACAGAGGATTACAGGTTGAGAGCACAAGCCAAGAAAGCAGCCCACACGCATTACATTTCACATGTACTAAAACACACCGGCTTACCATATGTTCTTTGTGAAGCCTCACTGCTGTTGCAATGTTCTTTGAAGATATCATCAGCATCCCGTGGTTGCAAATCTAATTGTTGTAGTTTATTCTGGACCCTCTATTTAGGTAAAATTAATTTTAATCGCATGCACTGGTTCGAATTGATCATCAATGGTTCATCTAAACTAATGAAAGAAGGGTGTGTGCTTACATGACAATATATCTGCTTCACTCTATTTTTATGCTTGTTCGAGGTGCCAGCCCCAAAAGAACAAATAATTTGCTTGATGGGGTTGGCAGCTCAATAATTAGTCCTTACTTATGAAGCCTGTTATCCCAAACAAGTTGGAGTAGGCTAGATATGAAACCCTTTCACAAGGACTTCCCAGGAGGTCACCCATCCTAGTACTACTCTCGCCCAAATGGGTTTCATACCCAAAAGACTGGCTAGTTTTTAATTAGTCATGCAACTTGGGAAGATCAAGAACACACGAAAAAGTAATGAACAGAGGCTCGGAGCAATGATGTAATAGCTAGCATCAGAAAATGTAGGGTAAAACGAACAAAAGGCAGCGAAACCACATGCTAGTTTGCTGATTTGTAATTAAGCATAGAGAACATGAAGCAGTCTGATTGTAGCGACCAGACCTCAAACAGTCTGATCTCTGTGCTCAGTGTCATCCCTGGATCAGTAATGCTGACACCACACAGTACTCGAAGGATTTATAACAGAGTAGCAATCACACACTTATTACAATCGAATGTCTCAAGAGAGAACTTAATAGAATAAATATGGCTTAAGGTCATCTAATAACGATAACAGCGGAAGGCTTGGAAGAATCAGCGAGTCCATCAACTCCAACGGTATCACTGAGTATAGAACCACAACCTATGCACCTTACTCGCCGTCTGAGAAGTCTGCAACATGAAACGTTGCAGCCCGAAAACGGGTCAGCACATGGAATATGCTGGCAATGTAACATATAGAGAATAATGGAATGAATAGCCTATACTACATGCATATATGGATGGTGGAAAGCTCTATGGTTACAGTTTTTGCATAAAGCCAATTTTTCCCTACTGCAAAGGAACAAATTTATTTAAGTATCATTGTGGTTGTGAAACATTGAGAATGGTTGACAACATTCTCAATCCCAATTAAAAGTACTCATTAACAAACCCAACAATATTAATTAGAAGTAACATGATGAGATTCACATGATATCCAAGTACTAGATACTCAAGATGTCCATAACCGGGGACACAACTAACCATGATTAGTTTATACACTCTGCAGAGGTTTGCACACTTTTCCCCACAAGACTCGATCGCCTCAGTTTGATTTCTCGCACTACATGATGTTTGAGAAACGGATGACCGAGACATAGTCTTTCAGAAGCACTAGCACCTTACATATGGGTAGACCGATACACCTACTTTCCCTACATCTCGCTAGTCTACCCGTAAGAGTTCGCACAACTTAATCAACTATGCGAGCCCATAATGGCTTGTGGCTGCACACGGAAGTTTCTAGTTTGAATAATCTCATGATCCCTTTGAGCCTGGGTGGCGGTCCGAAAAAATACAGGCAAGTCCTGATAGAAACCAGGTGCCTCAATCCACCCAGATGTGTGTTTAAGTTGCCACCTTAAATAAACCATTAAATATCAATCTCACATCTGTCATGGATTCACTCACCCAATCCACGTCTACTAGCATAACATGGCATAATAAGCAAACGTAGAAGTAACTCCCAAGGGTTTGATAATAAAACAGGTAATAGGTACTACCTCAACTACTTCCCATCCCACAATTTAATTAGATCCTAATCATGCAATGTTTGAGGATAGATCTAATGCATAAAAACTGGGTATGAGAAAAGATATGATCAAAGTGTTACTTGCCTTGTTGATGATCCGCAAAACCTAGAGACTCGAAGTAACAAGCGGCGCACTCCGGGTATTCTATCGCAGAAAAACAAACAAGCATACAATAAGTACTCATCTAATGCACAGGTAAAACTCAAATAGATCTAAACATTTAGTTCAACTTCAGAACTCCGGTTTGCAAAAAGAATCAAATCAAACGAAGCAACGAAAGTCAAACGGCGGAAGAAAACAACTTCATTTTACTAATCTGGATCTAAGTCAAATTTTACAGAAGCAAAAACTTGCTTAAGTAGATTATTCGGAAAGAGGGTTTCGATACGAAACTCTTGGCGCTTGAATCGCCTGATTCCGATAAACGAGCGAAAAGTTATACTAAAACGAAAATCGGATCTGAAATCACGATCAGAAAAATCGCGGATTAAATCCGAGAAAAAGAAAAACGACGAACAGGTTCGTTTAAACGAACTAACGAACGTTCGTTAATTAGCCTAAACAAAAAAAAAATAGAAAAAAATATAAAAACAAAAAAAAACCGAAGAAAAACCGCTCGGTTTTCTAAAAAAACGGCGCGGAAATCAAGGCGGCGGTGAACCTCGGGCGGCTGGTCGCGGCGGCGGCGGCGGGCGGCGGCGGCTAGGGTTAGGTCGGGCGGGCGCTGGGTGGGCGCCGGGCGTTCGCTTATAAAAGCGCCTGAGCGGAGTCCCGCTTGCACGCCCGAAGGCGGTGCGCGTTTTTTAAATAATTACGCAAAAAAAAGAAATACTAAACGGACTCCAAAAATCCGAAATAAATTTTCCCGGCTTCTAAAATCAAGCCGGATTTAATGAACATTTATTTGGGGCCTAAATGCAATTTTGAAAAATGCGATTTTTCCTAAGTTCAAATAAAAGGCGAAAAACTCCAAAATAAAATCTTATTTGATTTTATTATTAAATCTTCATTATTTCTTTATTTTGGGAAAGTCATTTTATTCCCTCTCTCATATTTTGATAGTAGAAATAATTGAATATAAAATAATTAAAATCCAATGATCCTATTTTCAAAATTTGAGAAAACTCAAATATGAAAATAACGAAAATCCCCAACTCTCTCCGTGGGTCCTTGAGTTGTGTAGAATTTCTAGGATCGAGGAAAAATGCAATGAAAAATATGATATGCAATGATGCTCTATGTATAACATTCCAAATTGAAAATTTGGGATGTTACAAACTTACCCCCTTAAGATGAATCTCGCCCTCGAGATTCGGGTTGGCTAGAAAATAGGTGAGGGTGGTCCTTAAGCAAATCTTCCTCTCGCTCCTGTGTGGCTTCATCCTGCAGGCGGTGGCTCATTGAACCTTGCAAAACTTAATGACCTTGCTATGCGGGTAACTTCATTTGGCATACTCCAAAATCTTAACCGGTTTCTCCTCATAGGTCAAATCATCATTCAACCGAATCGCTTCGGTGTACGGTATCTCTCGGTGGTATATCGGCCATCTCTCGGTGACACTTCTTCAACTGAGAAACATGAAACACATCATGTACTCCTGACAATCCTTCAGGTAGTCCCAACTTGTACGCAACTTCTCCCATGCGTTCCAAAACTCGATAAGGTCCTACAAATCGAGGTGCTAACTTTCCTTTAACTCCAAAACGCTTAACTCCTTGAAGCGGGGATACTCGAAGATAAACTCTGTCTCCGACTTCATATTCTGTCTCCTTGCGTTTTGAGTCCGCATAACTTTTCTGTCTTGACTGGGCTACCTTGAGCCTATCGCAAATCAACTATACTTTCTGTTCAGACTCCTTAATCAAATCCGGTCCAAACAACTGGCGGTCTCCAACTTCATCCCACAACAACGGGGTCCTGCACCTCCTTCTGCATAAGGCTTGAAAGGTGCCATCTTACGATCGGTTTGGTAACTGTTGTTGTAAGAAAACTCCGCGTACGGCAAATTGTCATCCCAACTTGATCCATAATCCAAAGCACAAGCTCTAAGCATATCCTCCAAAATCTGGTTGACCCTCTCGGTTTGTCCATCTGTCTGTGGATGAAAAGCGGTGCTAAAGTCCAGCCTGGTTCCCAGAGTTTCGTGCAACTACTTCCAGAACTTTGAGGTGAATTGGGTTCCTCTATACGTCGATACTCCTCGAACTCCATGCAAGCATACAATCCTTGTCATGTATATCTTAGCCAATTTGACACTGCTGTAGGTAGTCTTCACTGGAATGAAATGAGCTACCTTCGTCAAATGATCGACTACAACCCAAATCGAGTCATAGCTTGAACGAGTCCTGGGTAATCCCATGATGAAATCCATACCTAGTTTATCCCACTTCCATTCGGGTATAGGCAATGGCTGTAACAATCCTGCTGGCTTCTGATGTTCTGCCTTCACCCTCTGACATACATCACAAACTATTACATACTCTGCAATATCCTTCTTCAACAATTCTGTCATAGGTTTCGCAATCCTTGAGAAATTCTCAATGAATCTCCTGTAGTATCCTGCTAGTCCAAGGAAACTCCGGATCTCTCCAACCGTCGTTGGCGCTTTCCAGTTTGTTACAGTGGCAACCTTAGTGGGGTCTACTGCTATGCCTTCTCCGTATATAACATGTCCAAGAAATCCAACTTCCTTCAACCAAAACTCACACTTGCTGAACTTGGCATACAACTGATGTTCTCTGAGCTTTTCGAGTACCAAACGCAAATGCTCCTTATGTTCCTCTTCATTCTTTGAGTAAACCAAAATATCATCTATGAACACCACGATTTAACTTATCCAAAAACTCCATAAACACTTTGTTCATCATGTTCATAAAATAGGCAGGTGTGTTAGTCGGACCAAATGACATAACGGTGTACTCATACAGACTGTACTGTGGTAAAAAGCCGCCTTAGGTATATCACCTTTCGAATCTTCAATCGATGGTACCACGATCGCAAATCGATCTTGGAAAACACCTTAGCTCCTTGCAACTGGTCAAACAAGTCATTGATCATCGGCAACGAGTATTTGTTCTTAATGGTCACTTCATTCAATCCACGATAATCAACAACCATTCTTAATGATCCATCCTTCTTCTCCACTAGAAGTATTGGTGATCCCCAAGGCGAAGAACTTGGGCGTATAAAACCTTTATCTAGTAACTCCTTAATCTGCTTCTTAATTTCCTCCAAATCCTGGGCTGGCATCCTATATGGTCTCCTTGATATCGGCCCAGTGCCTGGCAATAGTTCAATCAAAAACACAATGTCTCTATCCGGTGGCATGCCTGGCAACTCTTCTGGAAACACGTCCGGATAATCCCTTACCACTGGTACTTCCTCCTGCACAACTCCTGATAAGGAATTTACATGTGCTCTCCTCGGCTCATGCCGTGATACATACTTGATTCTCCTTCCTTCTGGGGTGGTAAGCAAAATTGTCTTCTTGGCGCAATCGATGTTTCCTCCATACATCGACAACCAATCCATACCAAGAATTACATCCAAACCTTGGGATTCCAATATGATTAAATCCGCTGGGAAAACATGCCTCCCTATACTTAATGGCACTTGAAAACATCCTTGACTGGCCAAATATTCCGCTCCCGGTGAGCTTACTAACATGGGTGTCTTAAGAGTTTTAGTGGGTAGGCTAAACTTGTCCACAAATCCCCATGATATGAATGAATGCGATGCACCAGTATCAAAAAGAACAACTACAGTAAATGACTTAACCAAAAACTTACCTATTACTACATCTGGCTGAGCTTCAACCTCCTCCACGGTAACGTGGTTCACTTGTCCTTTGTTGAAAGGGTTCGGCTTCTTTCCTGAGCTTCCATTACCATTACCATTTTGGCCTTCTGGACAATCATTTGCATAATGCCCAATCTTGCGGCACTTAAAGCAAATGATGTGGCTCAGGTCTACCTTGGATGGTGTTGACGGGTTGGTGCGGTTTTGTCCATTTCTTCCTCCATTCCCGTTCCCATTCCCATTCTTGGTGCCATTATGGTTGTGCGAGCTACCTCCTCCATGGGTATGCTGAAATTGTCCGCCTGGCTTCGGGGTAAAGCGAAGTTTCTACTGAGCTCCAGAGTTATTCTTCCCCTGTCCATACTTCCTCTTGCGATTGTCAATCTGCTGCTGCTTCCCTTCAATCAAAAGCGCACGATCTACCAACTCCTGGTAGTTATTGAAGGTGGCTACCATCAACTGCATGCTCAGCTCATCATTCAGTCCTTCTAGAAACTTCTCCTGCTTAGTTGAGTCCATAGCAACGTCATCTGGGGCATAACGTGCTAGCTTATCAAATCATCTACATCTTGACCAACCGTCTGTCCTCCTTGGCGCAAGTTGCGAAACTCACGCTTCTTCATGGCCATAGCTCACCGCTAAAACATGGGCAAGACGGAACACTTGTCAAACTGATCCCATGTGGCGGTGTCTCTGAGGTAAGTGGCTGTAAAATTCTCCCACCATGCTGATGCGGGTCCTTCCAGCTGATGTGCGGCAAATTTCACCCTTTCTCCATCTATACAACCTTCAGTGGTAAACTCCCTCCCTATCTTACGGAGCCAATCATCTGAAACAATCGGCTCGGTGCTACTGGAAAACACCGGCGGATTCGGCCTTAAGAAACGGGTCAAATGGTCAACAGGTGGTGGTGGCGGTGGGTTGTTGTTGTTGTTGCCTTGGTTCTGTACCAATGTTTGAATCAAGGTATTCTGCTGCTGAATCAACTGAGTGATCTCTGGCGGAAAAACGAATTCGGAGTCGCGTCTCGGAGGCATCTGAGGGGTTTAAGAAAAGACGATAATTTAGAAAAGAATGAGGTCTAGAGAGAAACACTACCCATATGCACATGAGACAAATCACACAGTATCACTCCAATCAATTCAAACAAGTGCATACAACGGTCTATCTATCGTTACAAAGTGCTGAAACTAAAACTAATATAACATGGGGTATTCTAGTACTGTTATGGTGGTCAACTAGAAAAACTGCTCCGAAGAAGACTCCATGATATCTGCTCCAGCTTCATCTTCGTAATCATCATCACTAGGATCGGAATCGGTGTCGCCGATGACGATGTAGTTCTCTGGGCAGGTGCTATCTTCATCTTCTCCTCCCGGTGCTGAATTTCCCACGAGTTCTTCAATCTTCTCCTTAAGATCGCCGTTTTGTCCCACTAGAGCTACAATCTCCTCCATGTAGTCCTTGCGAGTGGCCTTCAGTTCTCCTTCTAGTTAGATAATCTTGGCTTTTGCTGTCTTCAACTCCATCATGTCTGCGCACATCTGGTTTTCCTGACGTTGAATGTGCTGGTTTAACTCCTGGATGAAAGCTGCAATGGATCGATCCTTCTTAGTGCCAACTATTTCCCATTGTTCATCTCGGCGCCCGCAAATCTGATAGATAGTATCCTTGAGGTCTTCTTTGTAAACTTCTCCAATGCGCCCCATGGTTATGTGAGCTGCCATGCTCTTTCCCAGACTCCAGGTTGGTGCATTGAAAACACACTCTACGGGCTCTGTGATTGGCGCAAACGTCCTTTCGGGAACTTGAGCTCGAATCTTCCAGCGCTCTTCTTCAGGTAAAGTGGAATTGTAAGTCCCAGTGAAGCTTGGTAATCCGATGTTAAGGTACTTAGTGACTTCCTTCAGGTGTCGTCCAAAGGGTGTATCCTCATCCATTTGGGTGAACTTGATCCTCGCCTGGCCATCCTAAAAGAGTAGAAAAGATGAGGGTTAGAAATGAGAAGAGAGAGTAGTGATCTAGGGCTTTAGCTTAATGGTCGTGTCTCTGATCGGCGTGTGCTCTGATACCATCTTTGTAGCGACCAGACCTCAAACAGTCTGATCTCTGTGCTCAGTGTCATCCCTGGATCAGTAATGCTGACACCACACAGTACTCAAAAGGATTTATAAGAGAGTAGCAATCACACACTTATTACAATCGAATGTCTCAAGAGAGAACTTAATAGAATAAATATGGCTTAAGGCCATCTAATAACGATAACAGCGGAAGGCTTGGAAGAATAAGCGAGTCCATCAACTCCAACGGCATCACTGAGTATAGAACCACGACCTATGCACCTTACTGTAAATGCGAAAAGTGCGCAACATGGAACGTTGCAGCCAAAACGGGTCAAGACATGGAATATCTTTGGCAATGTAAGACATAGAGAATAATGGAATGAATAGCCTATACTACATGCATATATGGCTGGTGGAAAGCTCTATGGTTACAGTTTTTGCATAAAGCCAATTTTTCCCTACTGCAAAGGAACAAATTTATTTAACTATCATGGTGGTTGTGAAACATTCAGAATGGTTGACAGCATTCTCAATCCCAATTAAAAGTACTCACTAACAAACCCAACAATATTAATTAGAAGTACAATGATGAGATTCACATGATATAGAGGTACTAGATACTCAAGATGTCCATAACCGGGGACACGGCAAACCATGATTAGTTTATACACTCTGCAGAGGTTTGCGCACTTTTCCCCACAAGACTCGATCGCCTCCGTTGGATTTCTCGCACTACATGATGTTTGAGAAGCGGATGACCGAGACATAGTCTTTCAGAAGCACTAGCACCTTACTTGTGGGTAGACCGATACACCTACTTTCCCCTACATCTGCTAGTCTACCCGTAAGATTTCGCACAACTTAATCAACTATGCCAGAGCCCATATTGGCTTGTGGCTGCACACGGAAGTTTCTAGTTTGAATAATCTCATGATCCCTTTGAGGCTGGGTGGCGGTCCGAAAAAATACAGGCAAGTCCTGATAGAAACCAGGTGCCTCAATCCACCCAGATGTGTGTTTAAGTTGCCACCTTAAATAAACAATTAAATATCAATCTCACATCTGTCATGGATTCACTCACCCAATCCACGTCTACTAGCATAGCATGGCATAATAAGCAAACGTAGAAGTAACTCCCAAGGGTTTGATAATAAAATGTAATAGGTACTACCTCAACTACTTCCCATCCCACAATTTAATTAGATCCTAATCCTGCAATGTTTGAGGATAGATCTAATGCATAAAAACTGGGAATGAGAAAAGATATGATCAAAGTGTTACTTGCCATGCTGATGATCCGCGAAACCTAGAGACTCGAAGTAACAAGCGGCGCACTCCGGGTATTCTATTGCAGACAAACAAACAAGCATACAATAAGTACTCATGTAATTCACAGGTAAAACTCAAATAGATCTAACCAGATAGTTCAACTTAAGAACTCCGGTTTACAAAAAGAATCAAATCAAACGAAGCAACGAAAGTCAAACGGCGGAAGAAAACATCTTCGTTTTACTAATCTGGATCTAAGTCAAATTTTACAGAAGAAAAAACTTGTTTAAGTAGATTATTCGGAAAGAGGGTTTCGAGACGAAACTCTAGGCGCTTGAATCGTCTGATTCTGATAAAAGAGCGAAAAGTTATACTAAAACGAAAATCAGATCTGGAATCACGATCAGAAAAATCATGGATTAAATCCGAGAAAAAGAAAAACGATGAACAGGTTCGTTTAAACGAACTAACGAACGAATGTTCGTTAATTAGCCTAAACCAAAAAAAATAGAAAAAAAACAAAAAAAAACCGAAAAAAACGAAGAAAAACCTAAAAACCGGCACGGAAAATGAGGCGGCGACGAACCTCGGCCATGGAACCGCGGGAGGCGTCTGGAGGCGCAAGTGGCGGCGGGCGGGACAAAGGCCGGGCGGCTAGGGTTAGGTCAAGGGCGGGCGCTGGTGGCTGGGCGCGGCCAAGCGGCTCATTATAGGTGCCTGAGCGGAGTCCCGCTGCACGGCCTCAGAAGGCTGCTTTTTAAATAATTACGCGCAGAAAAAAATAAAAAGAAATACTAAACTGACTCCAAAAATCCCGAAATAAATTTTCCCCGGCTTCTAAAATCAAGCCGGAGTTAATGAACATTTATTTGGGGCCTAAATGCAATTTTGAAAAATGTGCATTTTTCCTAAATTCAAATGAAAAGGCGAAAAACTCCAAAATAAAATCTTATTTGATTTTATTATTAAATCTTCATTATTTCTTTATTTTGGGGAAGTCATTTTATTCCCTCTCTAATATTTTGATAGTAGAAATAATTGAAGATAAAATAATTAAAATCCAATGATCCTATTTTCAAAATTTGAGAAAACTCAAATATGAAAATAACGAAAATCCCCAACTCTCTCCGTGGGTCCTTGAGTTGTGTAGAATTTCTAGGATCGAAAAAAATGCAATGAAAAATATGATATGCAATGATGCTCTATGTATAACATTCCAAATTGAAAATTTGGGATGTTACACTGATGGAACCAACATGTGGCATCAGAACAACACCATTATCATAAACTAGCAAGAGGCCCATGCGTTGCATGGAATATAAAGATGCATTTATACAAGCTGTTTATCTCGTGGGAGACAAAGATGAACGAGGGAAGTCCTTATCTAAAAATGTGGAGAGGGGTGCATGTATCTCTTTGCAAAATTGTCATAGTTTGCTTTCTATCTGTTAGATATAGATCGGACGGTAGGCACACCACCATCACGAACTCGGTTTTTTTATAAGAGTAGAGATATAGCATGCAAGAAGTAAAATAGTAGACAGTGATATCTAGGAAGTACATTAATACTTAGGACAAAACTAAAGCATATTAACTATATGTGCACTGGTATGTAATTTAGCACATGTAACATGTTCATCGCCGTAAGTATGGCCCTACAGTGCAAGCGAATAACGTGTCTCATGAAAAATTGAATAATGCCCTGAAGAAATTCAAAGGTGCGGTGCTTATGCTAAGAAAGTGAACGTAGGCGCCGACCGTTGGATAATAGTACCTGATTCTCGGTTGCGTATGGGTATCGTTGTCATACTTGATAGCTAAGGATCGTCGATGGTGCTCGTGTTGCGGTTGAGTTTGGGCCGGCTGTCATCGTCGCTAAAGCGGCTCCGGTGCTTTGGTTACGACGCGTGTCGACATACAAGAAAGCTCATCTGTGGTAAGTGAACATTTGCACGATAAAGAAGAGAAAAACCTAAGGAGTACATCTTGAAATAACCTGATGAGGCTGCGGCGTTAGTAAAGCAGGGCCATGGAGTTGAATATGGCATCCGTGGAGCGGGTCCGGTCTGCGATGACGAAGGCTTGGTGGTCACGGTGTATGATGCTTTCGGTGAGGCGGATCTGTTGCGGCGGATGAGGGCTTGTATGTAGGGCCAGCAATGGGGCGGATGAGGGAGTCAGTGAAGGACCTACACTGTGGTAGACGAGGGCGCCGGTTAAGCAGATCCGGTGCGGTGGACCGTGATGGCGGTTGATAACCCACAAGTGTAGGGGATCGCAACAGCTTTCGAGGGTAGAGTATTCAAACCAAATTTATTGATTCGACACAAGGGGAGCCAAAGAATATTCTCAAGTATTAGCAACCGAGTTGTCAATTCAGCCACACCTGGATAACTTAATATCTGCAGCAAGGTATTTAGTAGCAAAGTAATATGATAGTGGTGGTAACGGTAACAAAAGAGTAATAAAGCAAAATTAATATTTTTGGTGTTTTGTAGTGATTGTAACAATAGCAACGGGAAAGTAAATAAGCGTAAACCAGTATATGGAAAGCTCGTAGGCATTGGATCAATGATGGATAATTATGCCGGATGCGGTTCATCATGTAATAGTCATAACATAGGGTGACACAGAACTAGCTCCAATTCGTCAATGTAATGTAGGCATGTATTCTGAATATAGTCATACGTGCTTATGGAAAAGAACTTGCATGACATCTTTTGTCCAACCCTCCTGTGGCAGTGGGGTCCTAATGGAAACTAAGGGATATTAAGGCCTCCTTTTAATAGAGAACCGGAACAAAGCATTAGCACATAGTGAATACATGAACTCCTCAAACTATGGTCATCACCGGGAGTGGTCCCGATTATTGTCACTTCGGGGTTGCGGATCATAACACATAGTAGGTGACTATAGACTTGCAAGATAGGATCAAGAACTCACATATATTCATGAAAACATAATAGGTTCAGATCTGAAATCATGGCACTCGGGCCCTAGTGACAAGCATTAAGCATAGCAAAGTCATAGCAACATCAATATCAGAACATAGTGGATACTAGTGATCAAACCCTAACAAAACTAACTCGATTACATGATAGATCTCATCCAACCCATCACCGTCTAGCAAGCCTACGATGGAATTACTCACGCACGGCGGTGAGCATCATGAAATTGTTGATGGAGGATGGTTGATGATGACGACGGCAACGAATCCCCCTCTCTGGAACCCCGAACGGACTCCAGATCAGCCCTCCCGAGAGGTTTTAGGGCTTGGCGGCGGCTCCTTATCATAAAACGCGATGATTTCTTCTCCTCTATTTTTTTCTCCCCGAAAGCAAATATATAGACTTGGAGTTGGCGCCAGAGGAGCTTCAGGGGGCCCACGAGGTAGGGGGCGCGCCCTAGGGGGGCGCCCCCACCCTCGTGGACAGGGTGTGGGCCCCCTGGTCTTCATCTTTGGCAAGGATTTTTTTATTATTTTTAACTTGACGTTCCGTGGAGTTGCAGGTCATTCCGAGAACTTTTGTTTTCTTCACATAAAACAACATCATGGCAATTCTGCTGAAAACAGCGTCAGTCCGTGTTAGTTCCATTCAAATCATGCAAGTTAGAGTCCAAAACAAGGGCAAAAGTGTTTGGAAAAGTAGATACGACGGAGACGTATCAACTCACCCAAGCTTAAACCCTTGCTTGTCCTCAAGCAATTCAGTTGATAAACTGAAAGAGAAAGAAAAACTTTTACAAACTTTGTTTGCTATTGTTGTTGTAAATATGTAAAGTCAGCATTCAAGTTTTCAGAAAAGATCATGACTAACCACATTTGCAATAATTCTCAGGTCTCCTGTTTACTCATATCAATAGCATAATCAACTAGCGAGCGATAAATCTCGGATGACAACACTTTCTCAAAACAATCATAATATGATATAACAAGATGGTATCTCGCTAGCCCTTTCTGAGACCGCAAAACATAAATGCAGAGCACCTTTAAAGATCAAGGACCGACTAGACATTGTAATTCATGGTAAAAGAGATCCAATCATAGTCATAATCAATATAAATTAATAGTAATGAATGCACATGATAGCTGCGCTCTCCAGCTAGTGCTTTTGATAAGAGGGTGATGACTCGACATAAAAGTAAATAGATAGGCCCTTTGCAGAGGGAAGCAGGGATTTGTAGAGGTGCCAGAGCTCGGTTTTGAAATAGAGATAAATATATTTTGAGTGGCATACTTTCATTGTCAACATAACAACTAAGAGAGGGCAATATCTTCCATGCTACACACATTATAGGCGGTTCGCAAACATAATGGTAAAATTTATACTCCCCCTCCACAAACAAGCATCAATCCGTGGCTTGCTCGAAACAACGAGTGCCTCCAACTAACATCAGGTCCCAGGGTGAGTTTGTTTTGCAATTAAGTTTGATTTAGTTTGCATAAAGCATGGGACTGGGCATCCCGGGGACCAGCCATTTTCTCGTGAGTGAGGAGCGGAGTCCACCCCTCTTGAGAATAACCCGCCTAACACGGAAGATAAGGACAACCCTAGTTGATACATGAGCTATTCGAGCATACAAAACAGAATGTTTATTTGAAGGTTTAGAGATTGGCACATACAAATTTACTTGGAACGGCAGGTAGATACCGCATATAGGAAGGTATAGTGGACTCATATGGAATAACTTTGAGGTTTAAGGGATTGGATGCACAAGTAGTATTCCTGCTTAGTACAAGTGAAGGCTAGCAAAAGACTGGGAAGCGACCAACTAGAGAGCGACAACAGTCATGTACATGTATTAAAATTAATAAACATTGGATGCAAGCATGAGTAGGATATAATCCACCATGAACATAAATATCATGAAGGCTATGTTGATTTTGTTTCAACAATCATTCAAAGGAGGATACCACCCCGCTATACCACATCATAACCATTTCAATAGCATGTTGGCACGCAAGGTAAACCATTATAACTCATAGCTAATCAAGCAAGGCACGAGCAACTATGATCTCTAATTGTCATTGCAAACATGTTTATTCATAATGGGCTGAATCAAGAACGATGTACTCATCATATTTACAAAAACAAGAGAGGTCGAGTTCATACCAGCTTTTCTCATCTTAGTCAGTCCATCGTATATCATCATAATTGCCTTTCACTTGCACGATCGAACGATGTGAATATAATAAGAGTGCGTGTGCATTGGACTAAGCTGGAATCTGCGAGCATTCAATAAACATGAGAAGACAAGGCAATATGGGCTCTTGGTTAAATCAACCATAGTGCATATAAGAGCCACTTCAACAATTTAATCATGGTCTTCCCCCATCGACCCCAAGAGAAGGAAAGAAATAAAACTATTTACACGGGCTCCCAACAAGCAAAAGAAGAACGGGAAATATTTTTGGGTTTTCTTTTTAATTATTACTACTACAGCAAGAAAGTAAACTACTACTATAATTTTGTTTTTCTTAAGGTTTAACAAACACACAAGAAGAAAGCAAGAAAAATAAAATAAACTAGCATGGATATTACAGTGAAAGAGTATGAGCACCGACATCTAGCAATGAGTGTGTGTGAACATAAATGTAATGTCGGTGAGAAATACGTACTCCCCCAAGCTTAGGCTTTTGGCCTAAGTTGGTTTATGGCCAGGGATGACCTGGTGGATACCCGTAGGTGTAGCTGGGGTCGTACTGGCGTCGGGCTGCCTCCGCTCTCCTCTCGTACTCATCTGCCTCCTCTCGGGTAATAACATATCTTCCTTTTGTCTGAGAATCAAAGAAGGCAGGAGCAGGAAGAGTAATACGGATAACATGCCGTTTGTTAAAGACTAGTCGATACTGGAGAGGTGATTCAGTCCTCTCGACAAACTGGTGGGAGGCCATAGAATTAAAATCTAAATAAGCAGGAGGCAACTCCATATCACCCTCACGAACGTCCACTTCAAGAAAATTATCTAAGCGGGTTGCATAAATTCCTCCAAAGAAATCTCCATTATATCTATTATGATGCAACCTAGGAGCTACAATGGCTCCCATATGATACGATTGGTCTCCTAACACAAAGACTCCACGAGAATGCTAAGGTCAGGGACACACATGTGACATGCTTCATCCTTGGCATTTATGCACCTACCTATCAAGAGAGCAAAATAATGTATAGCAGGAAAGTGAATGCTCCCTATGGTAGCTTGCGTTATATCTCTAGATTCCCCTGTAGTTATACTAGCAAGAAAGTTTCTAAATTCAGATTTAGGGAGATCCCTAACACTACCCCATTGTGGAAGTTTGCAAGCAAAAGTAAAATCCTCTAAGTCCATGGTATAAGATTTGTCATAAAGATCAAACATGACTGAAGGAGAATTACGTGAAGATGAAAATTCAAACCTCCTCACAAATAGCTAGTGAGTTGACGGTACTGGGGGCATTTGTCTGCCTCAAAGTCCACAAGATCGGTGTTACGCAAATATGCGTTAAATTCTTCTTTGATTCCTGCTCGATCCATAAAATTTTCCGAAGGCCATTCACAAGGCCGCACTGGAGCGTCCCTTGGGGGCTCCTCATCAGCATCACGCATTGCAAGCCTAGGGCCTTGCTTCCTTGAAGAACCACCTTGGAACATCTTCCTAAGCATAATGTTTTTCTCTGAAAAATTTCTGAAATTTTTAGTAACTTCAAACAAAAGTGAGCCAACTTCAATAAAATTGATAGCAACTACTCATACAAGTGGCTAGAGCCTATATCAAGCGTTAGAACTACTTGGGACCAAATAAATTTGACATGCAAGCTCAAGAACATGGTCACCTATGCAACACAAATTTGCAATGCATAAAGCACTAGAACAAAAACTAATTGGACCAATGGAGGAATCACATACCAAGGAACAATCTCCCCAAGAAGTTTTGCGAGAGGTGCTTTGAGCAAGGAGATCAAAACTCGCAGCAAAGTGAGCTAAAACTCGTGCTTGAGCAGGTTATTCGTGTTTGTGGGAGGAAGAAGAAGAGGATGGGTGCATGAATAAGTGGAGGAGGGCCACTGTGGGCCCATGAGGCAGGGGGGCGCACCCTGGGGGGTAGGGCCCGCCCTCCACCATCATGGCCAGGTGGCAGCTCCCCCCGCGGTGTTTTCAGTATCATAAAACCTCAAAATATTCCCGAAAAATCATATTAAATTGGCATGGCATTTGGAGGACTTTTATTTTCTGGGTATTTTTATATTGCACGGATAAATCAGAAAACAGACAGAAAAATACTATTTTTACTTTATTTCAACTAAATAATAGAAAGTATAAAGAGGGTACAGAAGGTTGTGCTTCTAGTTTCATCTGTCTCATGCTCATAAAAAAGAATCCACTAACAAGGTTGATCAGGTCTTGTTAACAAACTCATTCCGATTAACATGGAACCGGAGAAATTTCGAATAACACTATGTTACCTCAATGGGGTTATGCACATCCCCTATAACAAGAATATCATATTTCTTCTTGACAGTAGGAAGAGGAAATTCAAAACCTCCAAATATAATCGATGGAATTTTTCCAATAGAATTAATACTATGAACTTGAGGTTGTTTCCCCGGAAAGTGTACCGTATGCTCATTACCATTAACATGAAAAGTGACATTGCCTTTGTTGCAATCAATAACAACCCCTGCAGTCTTCAAAAAGGGTCTTCTAAGAATAATGGGCATACTATCGTCCTCAGGAATATCAAGAATAACAAAGCCCGTTAAAATAGTAACGTTTGCAACCACAATAAGCACATCCTCACAAATACCGACAGGTATAGCAGTTGATTGATCAGCCATTTGCAAAGATATTTCAATAGGTGTCAACTTATTCAAGTCAAGTCTACGATATAAAGAGAGAGGCATAACACTAACACCGGCTCCAAGATCACATAAAGCAGTTTTAACATAGTTTCTTTTAATGGAGCATGGTATAGTAGGTACTCCTGGGTCTCCAAGTTTCTTTGGTATTCAACCCTTAAAAGTGTAATTAGCAAGCATGGTGGAAATTTCAGCTTCCGGTATCTTTCTCTTATTTGTAACAATATCTTTCATATAATTAGCATAGGGATTCATTTTGAGCACATCAGTTAATCGCATACGCAAAAATATAGGTCTAATCATTTCAGCAAAGCCCTCAAAATCCTGATCATCCCTTTTCTTAGATGGTTTGGGAGGAAAGGGCATGGGTTTCTGAACCCATGGTTCTCTTTCTTTACCATGTTTCCTAGCAACAAAGTCTCTCTTATCATAACGTTGATTCTTTGATTGTGGGTTATCAAGATCAACAGCAGGTTGAACTTCTACATCATTATCATTACTAGGTTGAGCATCATCATGAACATCATCATTAACATTTTCATTAGGTTCATGTTCATTACCAGATTGTGTTTCAGCATCAGACATAAAGATATCATTTGGATTCTCAGGTGGTTCAGCAATAGGTTCACTAGAAGTTTGCAAAGTCCTATCATTTTTCTTTTTCTTCCTTTTAGAAGAACTAGGTGCGTCCATATTATTTCTCTGAAAATCTTGCTCAATTCTCTTAGGGTGGCCTTCAGGATACATGGGTTCCTGAGTCATTCTACCAGTTCTAGTAGCCACTCTAACAGCATAATCATTTTTCTTACTATTCATTTCATTGAGAAAATCATTTTGAGCTTTAAGTAGTTGTTCTACTTGAGTGGTGACCATAGAAGCATGTTTGCTAACAAGTTTTAGTTCACCTCTAATATTAACCATATAATCACCCAAGTGTTTAATCATATAAGTATTTTCTTTTAATTGTCTACCAAAATAAGCATTGATAACAATAAAATTATCAAACTCATCAAAGCATTGTCTAGCAGGCTTATAGTGAGGAATATCACCTTCATCAAATCTATAGAGAGAATTTACCTTTACTACCTGTGTCGGGTTATCAAGATCAGGAGGCTCTTCAATAGGTAATGGATCAAGATCATGTGTTTCTTCAACATGCGGTAGATTAATACCATGTATTTCTTCAATAGGAGGTAAATTCTTAACATCTTCAACTTTAATACCTTTTTCTTTCATAGATTTCTTTGCCTCTTGCATATCTTCGGGACCGAGAAATACAACACCTCTCTTCTTCGGAGTTGGTTTAGGAATAGGCTCAGTAATTGGAGCAGGAGCTGGCTCAGGAGGTGCCCAATTATTTTCATTTGTCAACGTATTATTCAATAAAATTTCAGCTTCATCCGGTGTTCTTTCCCTGAAAAGAGAACCAGCACAACTATCCAGGTAATCTCTGGAAGCATCGGTTAGTCCATTATAAAAGATATCAAGTATTTCATTTTTCTTAAGAGGATGATCAGGCAAAGCATTAAGTAACTTGAGAAGCCTCCCCCAAGCTTGTGGGAGACTCTCTTCTTTAATTTGAACAAAGTTGTATATTTCCTTTAAAGCAGCTTGTTTCTTATGAGCAGGGAAATATTTAGCAGAAAGTAATAAATCATATCCAGGGGACTACGTACACAACCAGGATCAAGAGAATTAAACCATATCTTAGCATCACCCTTTAATGAGAACGGAAATATTTTAAGGATATAAAAGTAACGAGATCTCTCATCATTAGTGCACAGGGTGGCTATATCATTTAATTTAGTAAGATGTGCCACAACAGTTTGATTCATAGCCATGAAAAGGATCAGATTCAACCAAAGTAATTATATCAGGATCAACAGAGAATTCATAATCCTTATCGGCAACACAAATAGGTGAAGTAGCAAAAGCAGGGACAGGCCTCATTCTATCTCTCAGAGATTCCTTATTCCATTTAACTAGTAACCTTCTAAGCTCATCGTTATCTTTGCAAGCCAAAATAGCAGCAGAAGCCTCTTTATCAAAAATATGACCTTCAGGAATAACAGGCCTATCCTCATCATCACTTTCATCAGTATTATCAGTTTCAATAATTTCTTTCTCTCTAGCCCTAGCAATTTGTTCATCAAGAAATTTACTAAGGGGCACATCAGTATCAAGCATAGAAGTAGTTTCATCATAAGTATCATGCATAGCAGAAGTGGCATCATCAATAACATGCGACATATCAGAACGATGGCAGCTCCTTACTCATAACAGAAGGTGAATCAAGTGTAGAGCTAGATGGCAGTTCCTTATATCCCCTCGTAGTTGAGGGATAAAATTTTCTTTTCTTGTCTTTCAAGTTCTTCATAGTGCCCAGTAGATATAAATCCCAAGTGACTCAAAGAATAGAGCTATGCTCCCCGACAACGGCGCCAGAAATTAGTCTTGATAACCCACAAGTGTAGGGGATCGCAACAGCTTTCGAGGCTAGAGTATTCAACACAAATTTATTGATTCGACACAAGGGGAGCCAAAGAATATTCTCAAGTATTAGCAACTGAGTTGTCAATTCAGCCCCACCTGGATAACTTAATATCTGCAGCAAGGTATTTAGTAGCAAAGTAATATGATAGTGGTGGTAACGGTAACAAAAGAGTAATGAAAGCAAAAGTAATATTTTTGGTGTTTTGTAGTGATTGTAACAATAGCAACGTGAAAGTAAATAAGCCTAAACCAGTATATGGAAAGCTCGTAGGCATTGGATCGGTGATGGATAATTATGCCGGATGCGGTTCATCATGTAACAGTCATAACATAGGGTGACACAGAATTTGCTCCAATTCGTCAATGTAATATAGGCATGTATTCCAAATATAGTCATATGTGCTTATGGAAAAGAACTTGCATGACATCTTTTGTCCTACCCTCCCGTGGCAGCGGGGTCCTAATGGAAACTAAGGGATATTAAGGCCTCCTTTTAATAGAGAACCGGAACAAAGCATTAGCACATAGTGAATACATGAACTCCTCAAACTATGGTCATCACCGGAGTGGTCCCGATTATTGTCACTGGGGTTGCGGATCATAACACATAGTAGGTGACTATAAACTTGCAAGATAGGATCAAGAACTCACATATATTCATGAAAACATAATAGGTTCAGATCTGAAATCATGGCACTCGGGCCCTAGTGACAAGCATTAAGCATAGCAAAGTCATAGCAACAAAAATATCATAACATAGTGGATACTAGTGATCAAACCCTAACAAAATTAACTCGATTACATGATAGATCTCATCCAACCCATCACCGTCCAGCAAGCCTATGATGGAATTAATCACGCACGGCGGTGAGCATCATGAAATTGGTGATGGAGGATGGTTGATGATGACGACGGCGACGAATCCCCCTCTCCGGAGCCCCGAACGGATTCCAGATCAGCCCTCCCGAGAGGTTTTAGTGCTTGGCGGCGGCTCCGTATTGTAAAACGCGATGATTTCTTCTCCTCTATTTTTTCTCCCCGAAAGCAAATATGTAGAGTTGGAGTTGGTGTTGGAGGAGCTTCAGGGGGCCCACGAGGTAGGGGGCGCGTCTGGGCGGGCGCCCCACCTCGTGGGACAGGGTGTGGGCCCCCTGGTCTTCATCTTTGGCAAGGACTTTTTATTATTTTTAACTTGACGTTTCGTGGAGTTCAGGTCATTCCGAGAACTTTTGTTTTCTGCACATAAAACAACATCATGGCAATTCTGCTGAAAACAACGTCAGTCCGGGTTAGTTCCATTAAAATCATGCAAGTTAGAGTCCAAAACAAGGGCAAAAGTGTTTGGAAAAGTAGATACGATAGAGACATATCAGCGGTCAAGGAGATCTGGAGCGGTCGACAAGCCAGTCGGTGAAGCGGCTCCGGCGAAGTGGTGAGTTGGCAGTTGGGGGTTCCAAGGTGCGGAAGGTAGATCCAGTGGGGTGTGAGGTCCACCGCTACGGCAGAGGACTAGATTCGACGGCTTGCCGTGGTTGGGGGGGTCGGGGAGGGGAAGGGGAGGGCTCTGGGGAATAATGTCGGGGGCAAAGAGGGGAAAACAATGGACTTTCCAAAGAAGCCCTTATCCGTTCATGTGGCAGGGGTAAAACAGGAATATCGCAGGGCTAAACTTTCGGGCACGAGATATTTCGATGTGAGCGGGAAGTTCGAATGCTTTTGGCGCCTGAAATAATAAGTGTTCTACTCTTGTACGACCGACTATGATATCATGGCCAACAAATTATTTGTTTTGCACCCAAAAAAAGTGCAAGTTTTGAAAATCAATGTCTCCAACTCGAAACTTAGATTGTCCATTCAATTCAAATATGGATCATTGAGCTAGTACAAGTAAATACCATCATACGGTCCAATTCAAATGAAATTCCAAATGTGCTTATCCTAAATATGATGACAAAAGCAAAAATGTGTATGTGTATGAATAAAGTGGATGATTATAATGTTTGAACATGCCCGTATGTGTATATCTCTAGGTTTGATATATGAATTTGAAATCACGAAATCCCGGCTTAAAGAATGTACCTCCGTTTAAATAAATTACAAAAGCTAATGATGGAGTCGAATTCCAAAATTCCAAGCTTAGGTTTGTAATTACGGTACATCAAGGTATATCATGCATGTTCAAAAGTATCGTTATCTCATAGTCCAAACTTTGAAACAAATTGATCAACCTTGAGTGCACACACTATTGACCATATATATCTCAGTTACGCTAAAGTCCCTCAAATATAGACACCTAACTCATTATCTGAAGCCAACCCCCCTCCCACCCCCCTCCGTCATTTCCCCCCACACACCATTCTCTCCCCTGCATTACCTAACACACGAGCACATAAACACCCCTCTCTTCTAAAGTCCGGACCCCAATATAGGTCTCTTATCACTTTGTCTCGGGCATGCAAACATCTCTTCCCCCACTCTCCGTGTCTCGGCATCTCTCTTTCCCAAGCACACGCACTATGTAGAGTGTATCGTTCTCATACACACAAAACGTCGCCCCAAACGTCTATCTCCCTAGTTATGTGGTTCTTGCACACTCACCTCACACACCACCCCCACTGCAAACAAACACACTTTGTCTCCTTGTGCACCACTCTCCTCTTTCTATCTCTCCCACATGCGGACCCGCCCTAGCTCCTTCCCTGTATACATATATGCCGTGACTCTTTCCCCTAATGTCTCATCGTTCTCAATCTCGCACGTTGTTATCAACACCATCTATTTTAGATCTCTCATGAAGTCCCTATCACACACATAATGACTCACTTCCCTTGTGTCTCCGTACATAGGCCAATTTCGAACAACATCAACATTGTCTCCCTATCTATACGCCACTTATGGACACAAACGACCCCTCTCCCCCCTTTATTCCTCTCTCTCTCTCTCTGTTGCTAGCTCTCTCTCTCACACACACCCCTCTCCCACACACACTCGATGTCTCTTCCAAATAGTCTGCTCCCCGCCCGCACCCATGCTATCCCACTACTACACATGCCTTTGTCTCTCTTTGACACACATGTCACACCATCCCCCTTCCCTTATACTAGGTTTACATCATTAGTGGTCTCTCTACTCCACATACACACACTGCCTCTCACACACACAAACAGGCGCACAAACACACACAGACACGCACAAACACCCATTTAGCTATCTGGATCCTTCTTTTAAGACACACACTTGCATATTCTCTACAGCTCTAGATATGTATATACCCCCCTCTCTAGCTCGTATGCACACCAAAATTCTCCATCTCTCTAACTCACACATCTCTCCCCATGCCCGCATGTGTATCTCACACACTCACTCTCTGATTATGTCTATGTGTCTCCATGTTACACAACACAAAGCCCCATGTACATGTCTCTCTCTATCCTCCACACACATAGACACAAAGAATCTATTGTCATTGCCTCAGTCTCTAGACATATCACTCTCTCTCTCTCTCTCTCTCTCTTTCTCTCTCTCTCTCTCAAACACGCTCAACAAGGGTTTCCCCATGAATAACTTACCGTCTATTCATCAACAGTCGTGGCAGTACGGCGAACATGAGACATGAAAAAGAATAAATCTACACGTGCGTAGACCACCTAGTATGACTACTAGGACTAGAGCAAGCCGAAAGTGCGCCGCCGTCACCCCCTCCTTATCGGCGATGGGAAAACCTTTGTTTTACACAGTCGAGAAGTCATTGTGCTAAGGCCCCACATGCGGAGCCGTTGAATAGAATGTAGATCCTAGTTTACGGGAACAAGCTAGTATCGATAATACATTTGTATCTCCATACTTATATTTCTTCTCTTATAAAAAAACCGAGTTGGTGATGATGGTATGCGTGCCATCTTGCAATAGACCGTCCGATCTATATCTGACGGATGGAAATTAAACTAAAAGATACCCGCACCTCTCTCCACATTTGCAGACAAGGCCTTCCCTCGTTCATCATTATCTCCAACAACCTAATTGTTGAGCAATTAAAAAAGGAAGCCTATAGAACAAACTAGCCTGGTGGCCGCTGCCAGCGTCGTCCATCCCCTTGCCTTCGCTTAGTCCGACCACCAATCACCACCACACCCCACTCCTCTTCACCTTATCTCCTCTTTCACGAGATATCATTAGTTTCTACACATGGGATTACTCCTGCATGGGTCAATCACAACAAGTTTTTTACAAAAATATGCATCTTGATGTTCCGTGGAATGCACGGACATCTTGCTAGTAATCCTATAGAAGACTAAGTTGGTGATGATGGTGTGTCTGCCATCCGTCATTTCTGACCATTAGATCTACATCTAACGACTATGAGGTAAGTTGTTGCCTTTTCTCACCAACATCCCACTTATCTACCAATTTGCAGAAAAACTGATAATTAGTATCTTAACCAACCACACCCCTCCCTCACCTCACCAAAACAGCACAAGGAATATTTTGTGATTGAAACATAATATATCTCTAGTGATATATGTATATCAAAATTAGAGTGTTCTGTATCAATTTGTGAATAAGTATTATTCTAATTATGACCCCTTGCAATGCACGTGAACATTGCTAGTATTTCCAACCATTCCAAAAAAATGCTAGTATTTCCATAGTTTCGAGTTTTCAATCAAGATATTAGTCACTCATGGTTGATATTTACTTTCAATCATGTACACATAGGCACTATGTAACTAGCCTTGCTTATTGGCTTCCAAAGCTTAACTTTCACTCCTACATACAATATGTAGAGTATTGAACAAAAAACTACCACTGTCAACCAGCCCTAGGAAGAAACTATTGTACAAAAAATAGCAAAAAAATATACACAAAATTTCTTAATCCATTCCAAAAACTACTACCTAGTGCCGATTAGGCTCGTTTAAACCCGTTTATGACAGGGTTGTCCCACACGTCCGTGCTGACGAGGCAGCTTAAACCAACACATTTTGTTTGACCGTTGACACGAGGGACCCACATCTGACCTTCTATCCTGTTATATTCCCCCTCAAATCATTATTTTTCCTAAACATTACTTCAAACAGTACTGATGCGTGTTCGTTGGTGGTGCCGGTGATGAGGGAGTTGGCTGCCGCTCCGCCGGACGGGCCGGACGCCACACTGGCCTCCTCATGGGTTGGCAGGCTGGCCCGAGCGTGACTCACGCGCGAGCAAGCCGCTGTGCTGGCCTTCGCTCGAGCCAGATGGCTGGCTTTAGCGCGGCGCGCGCGAGCAAGCCGCCACGCCGCCGTGCCAACCTAGCTGGACAGAGCTATCTTGGCTAGCGAGCGGCCGCGAGCGCCGGACAGAGCTGGCATCCGGGGTGCCGCAAGATGGGCTCCGCACCGCCAATGGTTTTGACCTTGCCTTCTGCCGGCGGTGGTAGCTGCGTCCCATGGCCGAGGATGACTAGGTGGACGGGCTGGAGGTAGGAGGTCACTCGGGGATTTTTGTGCAGACTGACATGTAGGTCCCACAAGTCATAATGCCTAACTTGTCGGTCGAATAGAAGGCGTTGACTTAAGGGGAGACATGGGTTGAAACGTTCCTATAACGGCACTTTGTAGAGTAGTCATTTCTTGGTAGAGCTGGTTGGTTAGGGCATTTACAATGGTTGGTAAGATAGTCTTATCTTAAGTCTGCCACGTATGCAAATGGTAGTAGTTTCTTGGCATTATTAGTGGCTTCTTTGCATTATTGGTGGTTTATGGTAAGGAACAATGTACTACTAGCGACAAAAGGCAATTCTAGGTTGCGTTGTACCCCAACGAGTACTACTAGTGGTCGCGGGAGTGTATACCTTGTTTTGTGGGTTCGATCCCGGCCGAACGCACGTCGGCCTTTTTTTTAATAGTAACTTTGTTGAGAGCCAATATTGTACATGGGTAGTTTGAGTTTTGAAGTCAAATAGATGTGTCGCACCACAATCTGGGTGCACTGGATAGCCCAGCCACGTGAACGGGTTTTCCTTCCTATCATCTTGTGGCTCGCGTGCTCGCCCTAGCCGCACCTCGCTTGCAGCTTCCTCATTAGCTAGTAGCATATTTAAACTAGTGCCTCCCAATTAAGCCCAAGGAGACGGAAAAGCCTGGCGCGACATTGGGAACTCTGTAATATGGCTCTGTACGTAAAGTGCTAGTACTCTACTACTCTGTATCTTGTGGCGTTGCACACATGGACTTCACTTCATTATCGGCTCTATAAAAGAAATTCCTCTTGACTTGATTTTTTTTGTTTTGAAGCGGAGGCAAAAGCTTTGCCTCATCTCATTCATAAAGAAGGACCTAGTAACAAAGTTTGACGAGATCCATTACACCTCCGCAAATGGAAGCAAAAATCCTAGTCTCGCTGTATCAAATAACTCAAATGTTCTGCCGCCGCAGTAACCGTCACTGATAAACAGGTTGCTAGTGTGTGCGTAAGAGGAGCGGCTGAGTAGGCCAGCTACGCGCTTGAATCGAGCACCGAGAGTACCCACTACGTAGGTGTACTTTCCCTGCATCAATAGTAAAGTGACGGTTCTGGAGAACAATACTACCCTCCACTTCCAACTGTAGCTCCTTGGCCCTGAGATTAAGAGTTCAAAACTGGTGCACTATACTAGAAGCACGGTACATCACACTACTAGTTGAGAAAGTAGTACTAGTACTGCTACAGTAGGAGTACGTAGTAAATAATAGCCTCACCCCTTCGCTAAGGAACGATCAAGGAGCTACAGTTGGAAGGGACGAGGCCTTGCGGTTACTACGCTCTTATCTCCTCCTCACCAGTTCCCCTCCCCCCAAAGTGAAGGCAGTTCGTCGCTGCTCCCATGGATTCGCCAGGCGGTTCTCCTCCTCCTCGGGGCTGGGAGACCTTGGACGACGATCCTATGGGAGAAATCGCACGCCGCTCTGACGTCCTCACCACCGCAAGACTTTGTGCTTCCTGCACCAACTTTTTCAACACGGTGCTTAAACAGGCTTGGGAAAAGGCCATGCTTGTTGGTATTCCATGCGTCCTCGAGGAGAAGGTTCTTCTATGGGACAATCCTTCAAACAGTCCACCACTCCCTGGCCATGGTTGCACATTGACTCTGCTAGAGTTGCCGACATTGAGAGGTAGTCGGATTTTCTCCGATGAGCAGGTCAGTCATGGAGTTTGATCATGTGGTACTTAGTTATCCATTTCCATCCCGTAATTTCTCCGCTTCCCACCGTCTTATATATAGGTCTGGGTCGGAGCCAACAAAGATTGGCTTGCATACCTCCGGCCAGATACCACCATCATTTTCCACAACATCCACAGTTATGCGGCCGTTCCCGTAGACCCCTTCTCAACCATTGGGATCGGCCTTCCGGACTGGCTGGGCTTGAATACGTATGATGATGCCTACATGAGATTGAAGAAGATAGCAATTGCGGACCCGCCGACAAAGCGACACAGCTACGATGATTACTATCTCATCGCGGTGTTTGACATAAGGATTGCCATCAATACAAGAGGCAGCAACGGCAGAGGCTGGCGCATGTTGGCCGCGGCATATTTGTACCCCTACACGTTCGAAGACGCCATGCGCCATCTAGTCCGCATCTTCGCGGTGACAAGCTAGGGGATTTGCATCCCTAATGGTACTCCATTATTTTGCAGGGACCAGTCATCCCCCGATCAAAACAAGATCGCCAATCCTGGATGTGCATTTGCATCCGCGATTCGATCTAACCTGGAACCTTGGAGCTGACTTTGGCATATTGGGATCAACTATCTTAGCAGTCGTTACCCATGGTACCACTGATATGCAACATGGTCACACAATCTACCACGATCGGACCATCACCATCTACCCAGGTATTCCATTTAGTATTATATTTTTTAACCCTCTCGCATTCTCTTTCGTTGTTGTACTACTTACTAGTACTACTAGGAGTACTTTTTACCTTGGAGGACATGTATAGCTAGCTAGGCCCTTGAAGACTTGAACCCACGAGCTGCCACCATTTTTGTTTTTCCATGTCTTACTATCTCATCCATGTAGCCAAGAGTGGCTATATATAATAAGCCGGTTATTTTACTTCCTCTATATCGGAGTAGTACTATTTGCTGCACAGTATTATTGACCGCCATATTTGAGCACAACATTATTATGCATGGACCTTGACTGTGTACGTCACCATGTGTCTAGATCTGAGATGCCGCGTGTACCAGATGAACGGCGCCGAGTTCGACCCCGTGATGCTACATGGGTGCCGAAGAACACTCTTGGAGAGTACTCACTTTTCATTGGGGACAGCTACCCCATTGTGAAGCGGATGCCACCTTCCGTGCACGACACCGAAGGCTTGCCGTTCATGAAGCATGGTTGTGTCTTTAGTGCGCACTGCCGGATTAACGACATGCTGGGACACGCTATCCCTGATTTATACCGCTTCTGCTTGGATGAGTCTCCATCCTGTGGAAGCGGACTAGAAAGCTGTTATAATGATCTCGTTGCCAACCGCTATGTATCATGCCATCCATGAAGAACACCTGGGACTGGAACCTGGAGGAGGACATGTAGCCCATCTATAACGTGTAAGTGGGGTATGGTAAATTGTGAACGGTAGCGCTGTGAATATATGTAGACTAGTCATGCACAAATTTATCACATGAATCGGAGATGAACTTGTGTGGCATACTGGCATTTTTCCTTTAGAATTTATTACTAGTAAATGTGTTATGTGTACGTGCAACTTGCGTGGTTGTTTCACGGGATCCAACACGCTCATTGAGAAAAAAAGGTGGCACAACTTTGGATATAGGTGACGTGGCGGCATCACAAGTAGCATCTTTCGCTATCATGGTAATACTCCTACTAGGACGACAACTCCTCTAAAACCTTTCGCTTGGCTCTTTGCCTCTTCGGGAGGTTCAACAGTTCGTACTCGTGTGAACCTTGCACTTGGCTCTTCGCCTCTTTGGAAGGTCCAATAATGATGATACTACAGTACAATATGCTTCTGGCAATCTGACACCGATTGAATTGCTGCACGTCCACCGCGAGGGCGAGGGCGAGGGAGAGGGAGAGGGAGAGGGTGCTGTAGTCAAAACCCTCTCCTCGTCCTGCGAGCCACCGCGCGCGTGGGCGAGGGAAAGGCGTAGTAAGCAAGCTTCTCCTCGTTCTTTTTTTTGCGAAGAGCTTCTCCTCATTCGGCGAGTTGACGAGACACATCAAAGCAGTACTAGTACTAGTCCTTTCCGGTTAAATATGGCTTAATTTGAAACGAGAAAAATACACTGGCGGTCAACGTATGTAACAATACACTCTTTGTGGACACTATATATAGTTTTGCGGTGATTATTTCATCACTAGCTCACCGTAGAGCACCGTATTGCACCCTACTGACCGGCCACATAGTAGACGTGGCACTTTGTTGACTGGTTAAATTGTCACCTGGTTTCTGGGCCCACCTGTCAGTTGGCAGAGCAAAGAAATCAGTTAAACAAACTTTACACAGGGGCAACATGAGTCCAACCCTTGCCCGTGAACCACCCTGGCTGTGTATGTGAGTGCATGCACGTGTACTCCCTCGATCTTCCAACAAAGAGTGTACATCAGCTAAAAACAAAGAGTGTACATCTACACTTCCAATGCATTTAGCCTTTATTCTAGCTACAGGCTACATGTCTATCCTTAATTACAGCATGCAACAACCTTGATTTAATCTTCTTCTGTCAATGGTCACATGCACACATAAGTCTGCTACTTTTGGGCGTTAATTATGCCCTGGTCAATGTGTAAATATCTAAATGTACAGTCTTTCACGGACGTAGGGAGTAGGTTGAGCACTTGAGCGTGAGCGAGTGTGTTGCGTCGTGTGCTGTGTGCCGCAAGGGTGCGTGAGTGTTGCGTGCATCCATGTGTACATGTGAGTGTTGCATGTTGCATGCATGAGGCTTTTACTCCCTCCGTTGACATGTTCATATTTCAAGGTTCCTCTGTTCCCTCCATATGGTGATACTCCCTCTGTTCCCAAATATGGAGTAAAAGCCTCCTCTGTTCCGAAATACGGAGTATTCGTCTTTCTAGAGATTTCAACAAGTGACTACGTACGAAGCAAAATGAGTGAATCTACACTCTAAAATATGTCTACATACATCTGTATGTTGTATTCCATTTCAATGTCTAAAAAGACAATATTTAGGAATGGAGGGAGTAGCAAATAAACATTAAGTTTTCTTGTTTTTTCCTCCTTGGTCACGGTGCACAACCAAAGATGACTTATTCACCTGGATGGAGGGAGTAGATGGTCAAAGTTTGACACAAAATTAATGCATTGGTAAAAATAATTTCTTGAGCAAAACGAGTGCATTAATTGAGTGTTTTTGCAAACTACAAAAAATATTCCATCACTCATAATCTACCTTGGTTGATGAGATTTTTGAATTGAGCCCTGTAAACCAGAAAGGAGGTAGTTCTAGTACTCCTACATTATTGGCGCCGGGTGCCTTGGCCAATGTTTCATCTTGTTGGACAGGATGATGAGCGTACCGGCATAGGGATACTGTAGATAGGAAGTCTTCGCGATCCATTATTCCCCATCTCGGTCAGAGAGAACTATTCAACTAGTCTTCACAGTGAAGTGACAATAGACGCTGCAGCAGATGGGACACTTAATTAATAAGCTTAACCAGCGTATTGGTGTTACTAAATCAGCCTTACCCAGTACTGTCATCATGTTTTCCAGTGGAGCACGCTTACGCAAATACGACTACGCACCTCTCTCCATTAACTAACATATGGGCCCTCTTGAGGTAGACCCACATGTCATCGGCGCAACTATTTACACTCCGAAGGACGGTATATCCTGGTGGTAGTACTAGTAGAATTGGGATTTAATGCACTCTCTTCCCCATCGTCGGCCGCACACCATTTCCCCTCGCTCACTGCTAGTCCGCCCGCGCCATCTTCCTTGGTAGCTCACGCGTACCATATCCCCCCGCTCACTGCTCGGCCACACACGCCATCTTCTTCGCTCACCTGCCCGAATCCACTTCCCCGCTGGCTCGCAGACACCGAAAACCCCAGTCACTCAGCACCCTAAAAAACCTATGGGAGAACCGACTAACACACAGAGCCATGATTGGAATTCTCTCCCCGATGTTCTCTTGGAGCAGATCTGTAATCGTATGGACCTGCTCAGCACCGTCCGTCTGGCCGCATGCTCGGTGTCTTTGTACCGTCTACTCGTCTGCAACCGGCCTGCTCTTTTCAAGACACGCAGCTTGCTGATGCCCGATCCTCGCAGGTGGCCTAGATACCGACTTGACGATCCTACGGAGGTTGTCGTGGTGCCCCTCGACATGCTACCACCACCCGTCCACCTGTCCTTCATGCGCGGCCACTACTGGGCGGGCATGAAGGCCAACGGGATCGTCCTCATCCACCAATCCGATAGTCCGTGGCGTCTCGTGGATATCTACACCCAGCAAGAGATCACCCTTCCATCGTTGGATACAGCCGCCATCGAGCCTTGCGGCCCGCCGGACACTCGCCATTACGACGAGACGCGTCGAGCTTTTGGCTCGACCTACATTTCGCTGAAGGTTGTAATCTGCGAAGTGCCCACACCATCAGAAGACTACATGGATTACAAGCTCATTGCCGTGTTCAACATGGGATTAGTCTATCTGGAATCCGGTCGCCATACATGGTTATGGCTCATCGTCAATCCTCTTCAGCCAACATTTCTGTTTGATGCTATAGGGCATGATGGTATCCTTTACACGGTCGACACACAGATTGGCTGCCTATACGGGTGGAATCTATCGCCGTGTAATTGTTCTAGCTCATCTCATCTTTACCTTATGAATATGACTGCCTGTTCATTGTTACAAATTTAGAATATATAGTATGTCTATAACCACATCATTGCTATATGTTCCTCTCGTTTCCTAGATTTTTTATGACCACACATGTTATTGTTAGAGTTGATATGAGAACAATTGGCATCTAATGATTGTTGGAATAGATATTATGAGTATAACTTCATGATTGCTATATGTTACTCTCATTTCCAGGATTTTTATAACAACGCATGTTATTGCTTAGAGTTAATATGATAACTGTATTAAGTGCTATGGTAGAATATGAGTAGGCCCCGTCATATCTGTTTTCCTCTCATGATGTTTGAACTATGATATATTGCTAGAATACGAAAGCCATTGGCTTATTTTTTTTCTAACTTGGCGTATGATTATGACCACGGCATTGCAATTCTCTGTCTATGATATGTGTCACTGTTATAATAATCTTAATTCCACACATACTCTGAACATGATTGTTTATGTTTGTCCTTTTGGTCTCCAAATGCGCTGGCCTTCATGATTCCAGGACCTGGAATCATACCAGCCGATGGGTGGTGGTTTATCGCTCGTTCAGCTGACGGCGGTCATTTGATGCTCATTTGCACGTACCAAATTGACCAAACCATTTCATCAAACCACATGCAGTACAATGCCTGGGGCGTTCGTGACATTGATGGCTATGGCTGCTTCATGTTCGAGAAATATCCCAGCTCCATTGGGCCAGGCGTATTCAACTGGAGGCGGGTTTACAGCCTCGGCAAGCACTCCATGTTCCTCGGGCTCAATTATCCGATCGTCCAACCAATCATCGATCATATCACCGGTGATGATTACCATGCTATGCAACTTCCATTCGCTAGGGGGAACTGTGTTTACACATCATACCATGGGTTTCATGAATCACCATATCTAGAGATTCCTCGACACAGCTTGTTGCCAGATAATCTTCAGTGTGTGAAAGGCATCAAGCTTACATGCGATGGATGGCTTTTGCAAACCCGACATGCGGCGATGTGGTTCATGCCAACAGCAAATATGCACAACTTGATTCGTACTGATATCTCGACTGAGCCATGTATCCTGCTGCTGTAGCATGACCCTCTTTTGTTGGATATTATGTACTGTTGTTAGTTTGAAGCACTCCTCTAGTTTGAAGGATAGATACCTTTCTGGGATCAAGAGCATCCTAACTCACATGCGTAGGATGTACTGAAAATGATGATGGAGATGTTGTGCAGAAGCCATATATATATATATATATATATATATATATATATATATATATATATCAATTAGGCTTGAAGTGTGTACTTGTTGGTGAAAGTGTTGTCCAATGGGAATTATATTTTGTATTACTCATGTAGCCTACAAAGTCTGTCGCACAACCTTGTAACTTCTTACCCCATTTCTAAATTTGTACTAGTCCTCTGTACCATATATTTCCCTACTCGTACTACTACCTCCCTCCTGGTTTACTGGTCCCCTTCGTAATTTGTGTCAAATTTTGACCATAAATTTCACTGACTAAATTTTAATGCATGTCACAAAAAATTATATTGTTTTATTCTTATTTGAACATAGTTTCCAATGGAATAATTTTTGGTGACATACAATGAGAATTTTTTAGTTAAACCTATGTTTAAAATGTGTCACTAAATACGACTAGTAAGTAGTACAGTAGCGGTACTAGTATAGATCAGTCAAATTATTCATCATGTCCTCACATTGAATTGACGTGACAAAACGCTACGCGTGAGGTGACACAAGAATCCCGGCGGTGTGTTCGGGTATTGTGGAATTCAGATTTGGAGTACTACCACTTATCTGTCGAAATCTTTCATCATTCACTTAAAATAGTCGATTGATCATACATTGACTACCATATAACTGGAATTAACCGATGCAACTCAAAGAAGGATTGGCCGGTGCTGTCGGCTGGCGTCAAGTTCGATCCCATGGATCAAGAGCTGATCAAGCTCCTTGAGGTCAAAGTGAGTGCTGACAGCGCGAGATCTCACCCTCTCATCGATTTTTTCATACCAACCATCAACAACGAGCACGGCATATGCTACACCCATCCTAAGAAACTTCCAGGTAAGACACCGATTGGCCGTCTACTTGCACAAACACATTCCTTTGTTTATAGCTCTATTTTTCTTTTTAGACGCAGACCTAGTGAAGCAATTACAATTTGACAGGTAATAAAAAGTGAAACAAGTGACTGCAACATGCTAAAGATGTTATCAAAATGCCAACTACATACACTAAAACCTGTATTCGACAATACTGCAGGTATCACACTGAGTGGCCTAAGCAAGCATTTCTTCCAGCGTAATTCCAGAGTGTTCAAAAGGGGCACGTGGTTGCGTCGCAAGATACAGTCGGAGTGCGGCATGCACGCGGCAATACCTTGCCGGTGATGGTCAATGGCCGGCAGACGGGCAGCAAAAAGGTTCTGGTGCTGCACACCAACAAGAACTTCGACCATTCCCGCAAAAAAAATAACTTCGACCAGCAGAGGACCAACTGGGTGATGCACCAGTACCACCTCGGGGACCTGGAGCAAGAGAAGGAGCGGGAGTTGGTCTTCTACAAGATTTTCTACCAGACGAACAGTAGGGCCAGGACTAAAAAGATTATAAGTTAGTTTGGTATTGGTACTTGTACTACCTTGTTGTCCGCAAGTTGGTATTGTTGTTAACGATCTTTCGTTATGAACTTGGCATTTTCTTCCAACCATCATGCCGAGGGTCGACGTGGATATAAAGCTGAATCATTTGTTTCGAAACGAATTTTCAGGCACCTGATTTTTATTTGATGGGTAGCATAAGCACCTGCCGTTCGAATTCCCAGTTCTCCAAATTTTTTGAAACAAGTGCATGCACTTATTATCACGATGAAAAAACAATATACCTGCTGCATCCCAGTTATCAGTCTGTACTTGTAGAATTCTCTCGTTTATTGAGCAAGTATATTGTTTTCTCAGGTCGAGCAAGTTTCAACTGTGCTGTAGACTGCCCAGGCTTGGTTTTGTTTTTAACAGGCCTAGCCCATGACGACAACGGGGCACAAAGATCCAGAAGGTATCTACTGGCCTCTGGCCCACCAGCGTTAGTTATATTTTGTCTTACAGCATCCGCAGGCAGTTTTTTTACTGAATCAAACACACAACCTAGTTCTATTTTCCTCTTGAAATGCCATGTCCTACTTCCGTTTTCTAATCTCTACCTATAGTTTTACTAGTTCATATACACGTATCATTATATTGAAAATACACAAAGTTCCCTTTTTCATATTTACATCCCTATTTTTGTTGTTGTTTTCCCTCCCAGCGCTGATTTTTTTACCACTAGTTTTCCATTAAACCAACTCAATTGTCCCACATCTTGTTTGCTTACAAAAACAAAATGATTTTTTTGGCAAATCAATAAGTTCTTAAAAAATGTTTATCATTTCAGGATTACAACAGTTCAGACTCCACCGAAATATGTAAAATAAGGTTGAACTTTTTACCTTGGTCCTGGGCAGAAAATGGGTTGTAATAAATTACTTAAGAATTAGCAAATGGGCTGCAAATTATTAAAAAATAGCAAATGGGACCTATGTTGTCTGCCACAGATTTTGCAGGCTGACTTGTGGGCCTACTAAGTTCATGCGTACACAAGGTTTCTCAAAAAAATCTTAGTCAACAATCGACTCTACCGGCGTCAGACCATTAGATGTCAACCTAACGGCCATCGTGCTTCTTCACTCTTTGATCTTCCTGCTCCAGCCGCCCAAACCAGCGCCGGCAGAACCGCCTGCTCCCGCCTCCCGTGGCCGGCTGTGCTGCCGGGAAGGCCTCACGGCCCCACCATACTCACATCCCTGGTCTGGCTATCCCTCTACTCACCCACACCTCCTGTTATTTTCCGGCGACGGCAGCCGAACCAGTCAACCCTCATACTCCCCACCCCGTGGGCACCCACTCCCGTGTCTTCCCCGGCTCCGTGTCGTTCCCTTCGTAGGCCTTGCCATCGTCCACCACCCTAGTGCTCTCGGTGTGGCGTGGTCAACATGGTCAACGACCGACATGCATCTAAAGTGGACTGTACATGGAGAGGCTGACAGCTGGGTCCACGGCCGCATGCAAGGAAATGCCTCCTTATTATGCGCAAAATAATGATTCCTCCACCTGACATCTGAGACCCATCGAAAGGACCTCTGTATTTCACGAAAAAAACGTTCCCGCCACTGACAGCTCGAACCCACCAGCTATATCATCGCACGCAAGGGAGTGCCTCCTTATTACGCACAAGAAAAATGAATACTCCCCCTGCTAGCTGGGACCCAGCATAATGGGAGGCTGACTTGTGGGCCTACTAAGTTGACGGGGACGGATGGCTTCATCAACTTAGTCAATATGAACGATTCTAGCTCCAGTGACCGTACGATGTCCATCCAACCGCCGTAGTGTGATAAGTATCCAATGTATCTATAATTTTTGATTGGTTCATGCTATATTATATTCTGTTTTGGATGATTAATGGGCTTTGCTATACACTTTTATATTATTTTTGGGACTAACCTATTAACCAGAGGCCCAGCCGAAATTGCTTTTTTTTTGCCTATTGCAGAGTTTCGCAGAAAAAGAATATCAAACGGAGTCCAAACGGAATGAAACCTTCGGGAACGTGATTTTCGGAACAAACGTGATCCAGAGGACTAGGAGTCCACGTAAAGCAATCAACGAGGAGAGCACGAGGCAGGGGGGCGCGCCTACCCCCCAGGCTCACCCTCCACCCTCGTGGGGCCCATGTTGCTCCACCAACATACTTTTGCCTCATATATATACGTATGTACCCCCAAACCATCAGGGGCATCCACGAAAACCTAATTCCACCGCCGCAACCTTCTGTACCCGTGAGATCCCATCTTGGGGCCTTTTCCGGCGTCCTGCCGGTGGGGGCATTGATCACGGAGGGCTTCTACATCAACACCATAGCCTCTCCGATGATGTGTGAGTAGTTTACCTCAGACCTTCGGGTCCATAGTTATTAGCTAGATGGCTTCTTCTCTCTCTTTGAATCTCAATACAAAGTTCTCCACGATTCTCGTGGAGATCTATTCGACGTAATCTTCTTTTGCGGTGTGTTTGTTGAGACCGATGAATTGTGGGTTTATGATCAAGTTTATCTATGAAAAATATTTGAATCTTCTCTGAATTCTTTTATTTATGATTGGTTATCTTTGCAAGTCTCTTTAAATTATCAGTTTGGTTTGGCCTACTAGATTGATCTTTCTTGCAATGGGAGAAGTGCTTAGCTTTGGGTTCAATCTTGCGGTGTCCTTTCCCAGTGACAGCAAGGGCAGCAGGGCATGTATTGTATTGTTGCCATCGAGGATAACAAGATGCGGTTTGTATCATATTGCATGAGTTTATCCCTCTACATCATGTCATCTTGCTTAAAGCATTACTCTATTCTTATGAACTTAATACTCTAGATGCATCTTTGGATAGCGGTCGATGTGTGGAGTAATAGTAGTAGATGCAGAATCGTTTCGGTCTACTTGTCACGGACATGATGCATATATACATGATCATACCAAGATATTCTCATAACTATGCTTAATTCTATCAATTGCTCAATAGTAATTTGTTCACCCACCGTAATACTTATGCTCTTGAGGGAAGCCACTAGTGAAACCTATGGCCCCCGGGTCTATTTTCCATAATATTAATCTTCCAACACTTAGCTATTTTTATTTCCCTTTTATTTTACTTTGCATCTTTATTATAAAAATACCAAAAATATTATCTTATCATATCTATCAGATCTCACTCTCGTAAGTGACCGTGAAGGGATTGACAACCCCTTTATCGCGTTGGTTGCGAGGTTCTTATTTGTTTGTGTAGGTGCGTGGGACTTGAGCGTGGTCTCCTACTAGATTGATACCTTGGTTCTCAAAAATTGAGGGAAATACTTACGCTACTTTACTGCATCACCCTTTCCTCTTCAAGGGAAAACCAACGCAGTGCTCAAGAGGTAGCAAGAAGGATTTACGGCGCCATTGCCGGGAGTCTCATTAAAAGTCAAGACATACCGAGTACCCATCACAAACTCTGATCCCTCGCATTACATTATTTGCCATTTGCCTCTCGTTTTCCTCTCCCCCACTTCACCCTTGCCGTTTTATTCGCCCTCTCTTTTCTATTCGCCTCTTTTTCGCTTGCTTCTTGTTTGCTCGTGTGTTGGATTGCTTGCTTGTCACGATGGCTCAAGATAATACTAAATTGTGTGACTTTTCCAATACCAACAATAATGATTTTCTTAGCACTCTGATTGCTCCTCTTACCGATACTAAATCTTGTGACATTAATGTTGCTTTATTGAATCTTGTCATGAAAGATCAATTCGCCGGCCTTCCTAGTGAAGATGTCGCTACCCATCTAAATAGCTTCGTTGATTGGTGTGATATGCAAAAGAAGAAAGATGTGGACAATGATATTGTTAAATTGAAGCTATTTCCTTTTTCGCTTAGAGATCGTGCTAAAGCTTGGTTTTCGTCTTTTCCTAAAAATAGTATTGATTCTTGGAATAAGTGCAAAGATGCTTTTATCTCTAAGTATTTTCCTCCCGCTAATATCATCTCTCTTAGAAACGATATTATTATTTTTTAGCAACTTGATCATGAACATGTTGCACAAGCTTGGGAGAGTATGAAATTAATGATACGTAATTGCCCTACACATGGTTTGAATTTATGGATGATTATACAAAAAATTTATGCCGGATTGAATTTTGCTTCTAGAAATCTTTTAGATTCGGCCGAGGGAGGACTTTTATGGAAATCACTTTAGGTGAAGCCACTAAACTCCTAGATAATATTATGGTTAATTATTCTCAATGGCACACCGAAAGATCTACTAGTAAAAAGGTGCATGAGATAGAAGAAATTAATGTTTTGAGTGGAAAGATGGATGAACTTATGAAATTATGTGCTACTAAAAGTGTTTCTTCTGATCCTAATGATATGCCTTTGTCTACCTTGATTGAGAATAATAATGAATCTATGGATGTGAATTTTGTTGGTCGGAATAATTTTGGTAACAACGCGTATAGAGGAAACTTTAATCCTAGGTCGTACCCTAGTAACTCCTCTAATAATTATGGTAACTAGATGACCAGTTGCGCCAAATGGCGCAGAGACCCGTTTAAAACCATGTTCATGTTGAAAATATTTGCATTACTTCAATAACCGTATATTTGAGAACATTTAGTAAGAACTTATACACCTATATATAAAAGAAATTAAATGCAAATATTTTCTTATTAGGTAATAATGCCACAAATTAGATCATCGGTAGGTAAAGATAGTTGAGCCTGCAATTAGGAACTCCGAGTAGCTGTAAACTTGCTTTAGAAAAGAGTGAACACAAGTGACACAATAAAATGTACATGAACTCATGAACATTGTGTAAGAGAAGTTAATAGAAATAGTGGTCAATTACATCATATAATTTGGTTCTATACTCTTGTGTATATATCCTGAATGCTACCCCTTTGTGAACAACTCTTTGTCCTTCAAATCGAATGGCACAGCTACCGCCCCTTGCGGAAAAATAAAGGGGGACTCTGTGAATATCCATAAATGTAAACTTATAATTGCAAGAAAAATGCCACAAGCACCATATATAAGGATATATTACAAAATACAATGCATTTCATAGGCTCATTCTTCAATTGACATTCTGGATATCAAATCAAAATTATGAGGTATTGTTGTGAATTGCAAAAATTCTAAACCAGGTGCTAGCCTCAGAACATCCTTCAGTATGTACCTACCACAAATTCTAGTCAGATTAATAAAATACATATCCCTTTTTAGAAGCGAAAAGATACTACCATCTAAAATAGAGAAACTTGGCGGCACGCGGCATAAAGAAGATATTGCTCATGCTCGCTTGAGACAAGGAATATAGCTAAAGAAGTTTCCAAACCCTAAGAACGAACTACAATAAACAGCCAAGAAAAATCTAATATTCTACATATGCTGGACACATGGATGTTGCTACAAAAAGGGAAGGCATCAACAAGCATAAGTATCTCATTTTTAGCTACCAATATTAGCAAATATTCTGTTATGGGAAACTATTTAATGGTAGAAACTCTGAATGACGCAAATAGTCATTCTTCACATCATCATCTTCTGGTGACCAAATAAACACTATTGTTTCATTATCTCATGACAAGCTATATCAAGCGCATTGTCTCCTTTCACTATGGCAAACAATCTTACTATCGATGGACATGTCACAGGAAAAAGTGTTTTAGTTCTCACAAATCTGCACATGTTCTCGCAAACTGTATCTAACATGTGCAGGTTTTAGAGAACTAAACAAGCTTTGTACAGAATATGTGTAGTTCAAGGCTGTATTTCAGAAAGTCTAAGCGTGTCGGAAAAAAACTTGAAACCAACATCAGAAAAAAGTGTGCCTAAGACTGTCAAAAATTTGAACCTAGTCCAAGCACTTCCTAAAATACCTTGTTATGTTCTCCATGAGTGCACTCATTAATCTGTCGATTGGTGTCATAAAGAGCATCCATGAGACACTTTTCTTGTGCAGCAGCTAGTGTTATGTAAAAAGGGTGGAATCATCGGTGAAGATAGCTCTCTCCTCATTCAGTTGGTAGTGCACTTCCATAAAGTTTATCAGTAGAGATATTACAGTTTTTGATGATAACATTCTTATATATATAAAACAAAGCCAATGCCCAAGTACTGATTTATGAGTGTGAAACCACAATACATGTGAGGGAGCATGTTGTCTTTATCAACGAGTAGTTCTATTTTCTCACCACAATCTAGTACCCGATGCACCACTGGTTAGATTAAATACTGTTAGGGGGAAAACATACTGAAGCTTCAGACATATCCCCATAGATATAGTATCAGACGATCTAGGTTTTTTTTATGGGCGGTCACATACCGAGTTGACGAGCACTCCGCTGCCGCGTGGACCAATGATTTTATGGGACCAATGGCAGCCACCCGGTAAAGCAGTCAAAGTTGTAACAAAAGATGAAGTGAATAGTAAAAATCGAGGGTGAAAAACGATCAAAGAAGCTAATCGAACAGCCAGCAATCGTGCACGCGCGAAGGCCCCCAGAACGGCGGGTTGCCCACCAGCGTTTATATGTTCGATGAAACTCATGGATCTCCGTAACTACAGGTTTACGAATAACAAAATCAATGAAGAAACTTACTGTATAAGCCTACTAAATTTGCCAACAGTATGTAACCAAAAGTAGTTATCTGCACAAAACAGGGCCCCCAGAACGGCGGGTTGCCCACCAGCGTTTATATGTTCGATGAAACTCATGGATCTCCGTAACTACAGGTTTACGAATAACAAAATCAATGAAGAAACTTACTGTATAAGCCTACTAAATTTGCCAACAGTATGTAACCAAAAGTAGTTATCTGCACAAAACAGGGCTGCATACTTTCTCCAGGTCTAGTTTTCACAAATAAGTTCCTACTGGATACAGCTACTAAGCGAAGTAAAATCAAGCATGTATGCGCCCGACTATCACAAATTCCAAAGAAACTAAGTAACTAACTATATTGAGCAAAATGTATAATGCTCCACATTAGGTAGGGAGACGAACACAAGTAGCAAGAGTATATGCACCTTGAACATGTTGATGTTTGCTTTGGTCTCCCCTCAAGGCCAGCCCACAAACGAAGCAATAAACCTCATGCCTCCTCCATGTCAATATGAACCGCCCTATAAGGCGAGAGATTTTCGTAAACCGAAAGAATGAACATCATTAAACTGTCTTCAGAGTAAAAGCATATATATATATATATATATATATATATATATATATATATATATATATATATATATATATATATATATAAACTAAGCTGATCTGCAGGCCCTATAAGAACTAACAGGAATGACACGAGAACAATATGGTATAGAAACAGAAGACCTAGGCTAGGCAAGAACCAAGTAATGGAAAAATTACAAACCTATATTATACATACTATTACAGTTCGATATGAAGATTCTCAAGAGAAATGTGTAAACTAAAATACTAAAAAGAATCATAGCCAATTCAAAAATGGCTGCATACACATATACAGATTTTCAGGAGAAATGTGTAAACTAAAACACCTAACAAATATTTGAATCGTGTATATGCAAAGCACATTGCGAGCATGACCAACCATGCAAAAGATCATCATAAATACTTGTGAATCTGTTTCAGACCATACCAACACAACTGGATAGCAAGATGATCAGGGTAAACAAATTACCTACAGAACCATGTAAACAAATAGATCAGTGAAGATAATTTGCTCACAGAATCATATATGCTTATGCAACTAATGAAGCATCTATATTAAATAGCCATTGAAAATACATCTTTAAAGAACGAAGCAGAGAAAGTAATTTCTTCGCAAATCATCTATGCATGTCTGTGGAACTAATTAAACATCTCTATAAACAGTTACAAAAAATTAGTCCCAAAAGATCAACACTGGAGCACACACAAGAGACATTAGTTCACATCAAAATACATATTCCAAGGCATCAGCAATACAACCCACCCGAACATTAGAGGCAGTATCCACGACAAAAGCAGACAAGATCGACACGAACACCAAATTCGTAATTACATCTAGAACAGTCCGTAAAAATGTGAATAACACTAATAGGTCAGTCATAAAAAGAGTACTCCACTTTTTACTACCATCGTGGGCTAGCTCGCTGTCCAAATGGAAAATTTGAACCGTGCATACCACAGAATGATTTGAGAAATCAAACCATGCAATACATAATCATTTGATTGCTAGGGAACAATTTACGAGAAGTCCAGATAAAAGTTATTGACAGCTATACCTGAATACATCAGTTAAGCCTATCGGTGTTATCAAGACAACACGCTTAGTGGCAGCAAGATAATCAAGATAATTAGAAGTTTCTTCCATAATGTTAATAACTGCCAAGCACTGATGTATATCTCCATGTAATCACATGATTCTGATGCTAAGTGTACCGTGAGAAATGAACATGTCAAGCAAGGCTAGTGACAAGAAAGTGGATCCAGTAGTAACTTACTTCTCACACTCCGCAAGCCCATAAACCAACTTGAAGAGGGTGTCCATCTTCTATCAGACTTACAGGCATAACTGAACGAGAACCAGTTTTTCCACAAGCAAGCTGAATAAGAACACATAATGCCATGTTAATGGAAGGAAATGAAAACACAGAAGATAACAGAAACTGGAACTTGACACATTGAACACTCATACAAATGTAAAAAGAAGGACAGGGAAAACTTCATTTCAAACATAAGACCTATATATATGGAGCTACTCAAAAAAGCATATATCGGTACATGCCTCAGGCCTTGAACTATTCTAGTTGCAACTACGCGCCAAGTATATCAATAATATTCTCTAATGTTTCTAGCTTTCTCCCATGTAAAACATAGTACAACGTTAAGCATGGCAGTGTCAAAAAGAAAAGAGAAGGATATACTATAACAACAAAACATGCACAAGATGCCTTCTTTGTCTTCTGTCGCTTACCAAGAAAATGTTGACTTACAATAGTGGGCAAGCTTCTTCGAGATGCAAATATGCAAAACAAGTATCATTATCTGAAAGCAACCACACAGTTCATTTGTCGGATGCAGTCAGTCGTAGAAGAAAAATAATGTTAGTAAATTAGAACTGCACACACACCTCAAATAGTATTTTGGCCCATGTAGGCAAGTGTGCATTTACATCCAGGAACTTAAGCATCTGCCCAGGGCAATCCCGACCCTCTTCTTAACAACCCCAGATTGCTGAAAGGAATCTGCAAAATCATCCAAACCAACAAAGATGATTTTAGGACGAGACCCCTTGCATCACCTGACCTTATCCAGGCTCTAATGATAGACATACGCTTTTGGTCCTCGTAGAAGCCCTGGGGACGTCTTCTCCAGCTCCTGCGGTTGCTTTCCTGGATCCTCTGCTCTTTCTTGTCCAGCGGCTGCACCAATCACAACACAACATCAGGGACAAGAAACAAGAGAGGAGTAAGCCGCATCCTAGCGAACTTACCACGGGGGACAGAACATAACAACCCCTGCAAAGCTATGAAAAAAGGTTCCAGTCAAACAAGAGGGGAAATCAAAAGGGAATAAAAAAAGATCCTTCTTCTCTGCTAATCTGAAGGGATAAACAAAGGGTAAAATGACTCACTAAACCTATCTCTCCCTGACTGGTTTGTCAAGACCTTGGTTGTAGCAAAGGTATTTGCTCCTGTTCCCCACGAACCACCGTGCAACCACAGCAAGGCCATGGACATGAACTGGAAGATGGAAATCAGCACCAAATTAGGTAATATTGGAGGATGTCGGGTTTGCACTCCACATTTTACAATTCATAGGTGCACTTTTTCTTTTGTTCAACAGAAAGTAAGTATTAAGGCTCACTGGGCCCTCTAATGAAAAATTCCATACATCAGTTAAGCTAATATCCATTCTCCAATCGTGAAGTTTAAACAGAAAAACAAACAGAGGTAACAATCTCACTTTACCTGTAAATGGAATGCAACTAAGGAGATAAATTCCATGGAACAAATCATTCCATCTTTGGGACAATTAACACCAGAAATTCATCTACAGAAGCATCTGAAATCTTTCATCAATAAAAGAAACAAGTTTAAATATCCTTGATCTTGACATGCCTGCAAATCGGAAGAACATCAATGCCATATGGAGATGCATTATACACAAATAGTAGGATCAGGAGGAGATTATTGTGTGATGGTGAGAGAGAGAGAGACAGGAGACGAGGGAAAGCTCACCTTGGCATCAGCCATTGCTTGATGCTCGCGCTGCTCCCCAAAATCTGCATGTGGTCACCTCTCCCCACCGCGAGGGAGGAGGAAGGGCTTGGGGCGGACCAGGGAGGGAGGAGGAGGGCAGATGCAGGAGGGCGCGGCTAGGGTTCATGGGGGTGGCGGCTGAGACGAGGGAGGAGGGAGGGGTGCGGGCGTGCGGCTGTGGGGATTGGGGAGGCAAGGGCGCAGGCCGACGCCTCGCCCGGTGTAGGCCGACGCCCGGCCGGTCACCCTCTCCCGTCTGCTGGGACCTCCTCTCCTCTCCCTTTCTCTCCCTCTCATCTTCCTATCTCGGGGAGAATGGATGCGGCCGGGCGGCTATCCCGGAGGAGCAGGAAGGAGGGAGGAGGTCTTGCTGTCGAGGGAGGGAGGGAGGAGGCGCGACGTTGTCGAGGGAGGGAGGGAGGGAGGGAGGAGGCGTGTGCCGGCTAGGGTTGGTGCGGGCGTGGGCTCTGGCGCAGCAACCCGGCGACCAGGATTGGGAGTGGAGCGCGCGCGGGGATTGGGCAAAGCCTTTTCCACCTGAGATCGATCCACCCAGCCAACAGGCATAGAACACGAGCCCACCAGTCATTGGGCATGATAACTTGCCACGCGGTCAAAACCACCAGCGAGAGCAACGAGCATCTAACGGCCCAAACGAAGTCAAAGATCAGATTGACCACGATCCAACCGCCAACGAAGGCTGAAATCGGGGGAGCCTCCTGGAGGTGAGTTGGCTAGCCTCTTTTTTGTTTTAAATTCCTACAAAAACTCTTATGGAAATTTTAATAAGATTCCCTCTGAGTTTGAGACTAGTGTTAAAGAGTTTATGAATTTGCAAAAGAATTTCAATGCTTTGCTTGAAGAAAAATTTCCTAAGATTGATGAATTGGCTAGGAACGTGGATAGAATTTCTCTTGATGTTGATTCTTTGAAACTTAGATCTATTCCGCCTAAGCATGATATCAATGAGTCTCTCAAAGCCATGAGAATTTCCATTGATGAGTGCAAAGAAAGAACCGCTAGGATGCGTGCTAAGAAAGATTGCTTTGTGAAAGCGTGTTCTTCTAGTTTTTGTGAGAATAAAGATGAAGATCTAAAATTTATTGATGTGTCTCCTATTAAATCTTTGTTTTGCAATATGAATCTTGATAATGATGGGGCTGGACATGAGCCACCTTTACCTAGAAGGCGTCCCAAAAATTCGGAGTTTTTGATCTTGATGCAAAAATTGGTAAAAGTGGGATTGAAGAGATCAAAACTTTAGATATTAATGAACCCACTATTTTGGATTTCAAGGAATTTAATTATGATAATTGCTCTTTGACATATTGTATTTCCTTGTTGCAATCCATGCTAAATTCTCCTCATGCTTATAGCCAAAATAAAGCTTTTACTAAACATATCGTTGATGCTTTAATGCAATCTTATAAATAAAAACTTGAGTTGGAAGTTTCTATCCCTAGAAAACTATATGATGAGTGGGAACCTACTGTTAAAATTAAAATTAAAGATCATGAATGCTATGCTTTGTGTGATTCGGGTGCTAGTGTTTCCATGATCCCAAAAACTTTATGTGATTTGCTAGGTTTCCGTGATTTTGATGATTGTTCTTTAAACTTATACCTTGCGGATTCCACTATTAAGAAACCAATGGGAAGAATTAATGATGTTGTTATTGTTGCAAATAGGAACTATGTGCCCGTAGATTTCAGTGGTTCTTGATATAGATTGCAATCCTTCATGTCCTATTATTCTTGGTATACCTTTCCTTAGAACGATTGGTGCAATTATTGATATGAAGGAAGGGAATATTAGATTCCAATTTCCATTAAGGAAAGGAATGGAACACTTCCCTAGAAAGAAAATAAAATTACCTTATGAATCTATTATGAGAGCCACTTATGGATTGCCTACCAAAGATGGCAATACCTAGATCTATCCATGCTTTTATGCCTAGCTAGGGGCGTTAAACGATAGCGCTTGTTGGGAGGCAACCCAATTTTATTTTTTGGCTTTTTGCTTCTGTTTAGGAATAAATATTTGATCTAGCCTCTGGTTAGATTTGTTTTTATATTTTAATTAGTGTTTGTGCCAAGTTAAACCTATAGGATCTTCTTGGATGATAGTTATTTGATCTTGCTGAAATTTCCAGAAACTTTCTGTTCACGAAAACAATTGTTAAAATCACTAGAATGTGATAAAATATTGATTCCAATTGAAGCAGATCATTAAACGAATTGTATAGGTCTTTCTATTTTGGTATATTTTTTTGAGTTCCAGAAGTTTGCGTTAGTTACAGATTACTACACACTGTTCTGTTTTTTGACAGATTCTGTTTCTCGTGTGTTGTTTGCTTATTTTGATGAATCTATGGCTAGTAAAATAGTTTATAAACCATAGATAAGTTGGAATACAGTAGGTTTAACACCAATATAAATAAATAATGAGTTCAATACAGTACCTTGAAGTGGTGTTTGTTTTCTTTCGCTAACGGAGTTCACGAGATTTTCTGTTGAGTTTTGTGTTGTGAAGTTTTCAAGTTTTGGGTAAAAGATTGTATGGACTATGGAACAAGGAGTGGCAAGAGCCTAAGCTTGGGGATGCCCATCGCACCCTATGAAGGAAATATGCCCTAGAGGCAATAATAAAGTTATTATATATTTCCTTATATCATGATAAATTTTTATTATTCATGCTAGAATTGTATTAACTGGAAACAAAATACATGTGTGAATACATAGACAAATATAGTGTCACTAGTATGCCTCTACTTGACTAGCTCGTTGATCAAATATGGTTATGTTTCCTAACCATAGACATGAGTTGTCATTTGATTAACGAGATCACATCATTAGGAGAATGATGTGATTGACATGACCCATTCTGTTAGCTTAGCACACGATCGTTTAGTATGTTGCTATTGCTTTCTTCGTGACTTATACATGTTCCTATGACTATGAGATTATGCAACTCCCGTTTACCGGAGGAACACTTTGTGTGCTACCAAACGTCACAACGTAACTGGGTGATTATAAAGGTGCTCTATAGGTGTCTCCGAAGGTCCTTGTTGGGTTGGCGTATTTCGAGATTAGGATTTGTCACTCCGATTGTCGGAGAGGTATCTCTGGGCCCTCTCGGTAATACACATCACTTAAGCCTTGCAAGCATTGCAACTAATGAGTTAGTTGCGGGATGATGTATTATAGAACGAGTAAAGAGACTTGCCGGTAACGAGATTGAACTAGGTATTGAGATACCGACGATCGAATCTCGGGCAAGTAACATACCGATGACAAAGGGAACAACGTATGTTGTTATGCGGTCAGACCGATAAAGATCTTCGTAGAATATGTGGGAGCCAATATGAGCACCCAGGTTCCGCTATTGGTTATTGACATAGTTCTCGAACCCGTAGGGTCCGCACGCTTAACGTTTCGATGAGAGTTATATTATGAGTTTATATGTTTTGATGTACCGAAGGTTATTCAGAGTCCTGGATGTGATCACGGAAATGACGAGGAGTATCAAAATGGTCGAGACATGGAGATTGATATATTGGAAGCCTATGTTTGGATATCGGAAGTGTTCCGAGTGAAATCGGGATTTTACCAGAGCACCGGGAGGTTACCGGAACCCCCCGGGGACTTAATAGGCCTTAGTGGGCCTTGGTGGAAGAGAGAGGAGGTGGCAAGGGCAAGGGCCGCGCCCCCTCCCCCCTAGTCCGAATAGGACAAGGAGAGGGGGGCGGCGCCCCCCCCCTTCCTTCTTCTCCTCCACCTCTTTCCCTCTCTTTCCTAGTCCAACAAGGAAAAGGGGGGAGTCCTACTCCCGGTAGGAGTAGGACTCCTCCTGGCGCGCCCCCTCTCTAGGCCGGCCGCACCCCCCTGCTCCTTTATATACGGGGGCAGGGGCACCCTAGAGACACAACAATTGATCTGTTTGATCTTTTATCCGTGCGCGGTGCCCCACTCCACCATAGTCTACCTCGATACTACTGTAGCGGTGCTTAGGCGAAGCCCTGCGTCGGTAGAACATCAACATCGTCACCACACCGTCGTGCTAACAAAACTCTCCCTCAACACTCGGCTGGATTGGAGTTCGAGGGACGTCATCGGGCTGAACGTGTGCTGAACTCGGAGGTGCCGTGCGTTCGGTACTTGATCGGTCGGATCGTGAAGACGTACGACTACATCAACCGCGTTGTGCTAACGCTTCCGCTTTCGGTCTACGAGGGTACGTGGACAACACTCTCCCCTCTCGTTGCTATGCATCACCGTGATCTTGCGAGTGCGTACGATTTTTTTTGAAATTACTACGTTCCCCAACAGTGGTATCAGAGCCAGGTTTTATGCGTAGATGTCATATGCACGAGTAGAACAGAAGTGAGTTGTGGGCGATATAAGTTATACTGCTTACCAGCATGTCATACTTTGGTTCGGCGGTATTGTTGGATGAAGCGGCCCAGACCGACATTACGCGTACGCTTACGCGAGACTGGTTCTACCGACTTGCTTTGGACACAGGTGGCTGGCATGTGTCAGTTTCTCCAACTTTAGTTGAACCGAGTGTGGCTATGCCCGGTCCTTGCGAAGGTTAAAACAGCACCAACTTGACAAACTATCATTATGGTTTTGATGCGTAGGTAAGAACGGTTCTTGCTAAAGCCCGTAGCAGCCACGTAAAAATTGCAACAACAAAGTAGAGGACGTCTAACTTGTTTTTGCAGGGCATGTTGTGATGTGATATGGTCAAGACATGATGCTAAATTTTATTGTATGAGATGATCATGTTTTGTATACGAGGTATCGGCAACTGGCAGGAGCCATATGGTTGTCACTTTATTGTATGCAATGCAATCGCCCTGTAATGCTTTACTTTATCACTAAGCGGTAGCGATAGTCGTAGAAGCATAAGATTGGCGAGACGACAACGATGCTACGATGGAGATCAAGGTGTCGCGCGGGTGACGATGGTGATCATGACGGTGCTTTAGAGATGGAGATCACAAGCACAAGATGATGATGGCCATATCATATCACTTATATTGATTGCATGTGATGTTTATCTTTTATGCATCTTATCTTGCTTTGATTGACGGTAGCATTATAAGATGATCTCTCACTAAATTTAAGATAAAAGTGTTCTCCCTGAGTATGCACCGTTGACAAAGTTCGTCGTGCCCAGACACCACATGATGATCGGGTGTGATAAGCTCTACGTCCATCTACAACGGGTGCAAGCCAGTTTTGCACACGCATAATACTCGGGTTAAACTTGACGAGCCTAGCATATGCAGATATGGCCTCGGAACACTGAGACCGAAAGGTTGAGCGTGAATCATATAGTAGATATGATCAACATAGTGATGTTCACCATTGAAAGATACTCCATTTCACGTGATGATCGATTATGGTTTAGTTGATTTGGATCACGTGATCACTTAGAGGATTAGAGGGATGTCTTTCTAAGTGGGAGTTCTTAAGTAATATGATTAATTGAACTTAATTTTATAATGAAATAAGTACATGATAGAATCTTGATTGTCAATGTTTGATTGTAGATATATGGCCCGTGTTGTTTTTCCGTTTAATTTTAATGCGTTCCTTGAGAAAGCAAAGTTGAAAGATGATGGTAGCAATTACACGGACTGGGTCCGTAACTTGAGGATTATCCTCATTGCTGCACAGAAGAGTTACGTCCTGGAAGCACCGCTGGGTGTACCACCTGCGCCAGCAACTACAGACATTGTGAATGCCCGGCAGTTGCGTGTTGATGACTACTCGATAGTTCAATGTGCCATGCTTTACGGCTTAGAACCGGGACTTCAATGACGTTTTGAACGTCATGGAGCATATGAGATGTTCCAGGAGTTGAAGTTAATATTTCAATAGAATGCTCGGATTGAGAGATATGAAGTCTCCAATAAGTTCTATAGCTGCAAGATGGAGGAGAATAGTTATGTCAGTGAGCATATACTCAAGATGTCTGGGTACTGCAATCACTTGATTCAACTGGGAGTTAATCTTCCGGATGATAGCGTCATTGATGTAATTCTCCAATCACTGCCACCAAGCTACAAGAGCTTCGTGATGAACTATAATATGCAAGGGATGGATAAGACAATTCCTGAGCTCTTCGCAATGCTAAAGGCTGCGGAGGTAGAAATCAAGGAGCACCAAGTGTTGATGGTCAATAAGACCACCAGTTTCTAGAAGAAGGGCAAAGGGAAGAAGAAGGGGAACTTCAAGAAGAACAACAAGCAAGTTGCTGCTCAGGAGAAGAAACCCAAGTCTGGACCTAAGCCTGAAACTGAGTGCTTCTACTGCAAGCGATCGTCACTTTGGAAGCGGAACTGCCCCAAGTATTTGGCGGATAAGAAGGATGGCAAGGTGAACAAAGGTATATGTGATATACATGTTATTGATGTGTACCTTACTAGAGCTCGTAGTAGCACCTGGGTATTTGATACTGGTTCTATTGCTAACATTTGCAAGTCGAAATAGGGACTATGATTGCTTAACACCGGCCAAGGACGAGGTGACGGCGCGCTGTGGGAAATGGTTCCAAAGTCAATGTGATCGCGGTCGGCACGCTACCTCTACATCTACCTTCGGATTAGTATTAGACCTAAATAATTGTTATTTGGTGCCAGCGTTGAGCATGAACATTATATCTGGATCTTATTTGATGCGAGACGGTTATTCATTTAAATCAGAGAATAATGGTTGTTCTATTTATACGAGTAATATCTTTTATGGTCATGCACCCTTGAAGAGTGGTATATTTTTGATGAATCTCAATAGTAGTGATAAACATATTCATAATGTTGAAGCCAAAAGATGCAATGTTGATAATGATAGTGCAACTTATTCGTGGCACTGCCGTTTAGGTCATATCGGTGTAAAGCGCATGAAGAAACTCCATACTGATGGACTTTTGGAACCACTTGATTATGAATCACTTGGTACTTGCGAACCATGCCTTATGGGCAAGATGACCAAAACGCCGTTCTCCGGTACTATGGAGAGAGCAACAGATTTGTTGGAAATCATACATACAGATGTATGTGATCCGATGAATGTTGAGGCTCGTGGCAGATATCGTTATTTTCTCACCTTCACAGATGATTTAAGCAGATATGGGTATATCTACTTAATGAAGCATAAGTCTGAAATGTTTGAAAAGTTCCAAGAATTTCAAAGTGAAGTTGAAAATCATCGTAACAAGAAAATAAAGTTTCTACGATCTGATCGTGGAGGAGAATATTTGTGTTACGAGTTTGGACTACATTTGAAACAATGCGGAATAGTTTCGCAACTCACGCCACCCGGAACACCACAGCGTAATGGTGTGTCCGAACGTCGTAATCGTACTTTACTAGATATGGTGTGATCTATGATGTCTCTTACTGATTTACTGCTATCGTTTTGGGGTTATGCTTTAGAGACAACCGCATTCACGTTAAATAGGGTACAATCGAAATCCGTTGAGACGGCGCCTTATGAACTGTGGTTTGGCAAGAAACCAAAGTTGTCGTTTCTGAAAGTTTGGGGCTGCGATGCTTATGTGAAAAGCTTCAACCTGATAAGCTCGAACCCAAATCGGAGAAATGTGTCTTCATAGGATACCCAAAGGAGACTGTTGGGTACACCTTCTATCACAGATCCGAAGGCAAGACATTCGTTGCTAAGAATGGATCCTTTCTAAAGGAGTTTCTCTCGAAAGAAGTGAGCGGGAGGAAAGTAGAACTTGATGAGGTAATTGTACCTGCTCCATTATTGGAAAGTAGTTCATCACAGAAACCGGTTTCCGTGACGCCTACACCAATTAGTGAGGAAGTTAATGATGATGATCATGGAACTTCAGATCAAGTTGTTCTTGAACCTCGTAGATCAACTAGAGTAAGATCCGCACTGAGTGGTACGGTAATCCTATTCTGGAAGTCATGTTACTAGATCATGATGAACCTACGAACTATGAAGAAGCGATGGTGAGCCCAGAGTCCGCAAAATGGCTTGAGGCCATGAAATCTGAGATGGGATCCATGTATGAGAACAAAGTGTGGACTTTGGTTGACTTTCCCGATGATCGTCAAGCAATTGAGAATAAATGGATCTTCAAGAAGAAGACTGACGCTGACGGTAATGTTACTATCTACAAAGCTTGACTTGTTGTGAAAGGTTTTCAACAAATTCAAGGGATTGACTACGATGAGACCTTCTCACCTGTAGCGATGCTTAAGTCTGTCCGAATAATGTTAGCAATTGTCGCATTTTATGATTATGAAATATGGCAGATGGATGTCAAAACTGCATTCCTGAATGGATTTCTGGAAGAAGAGTTGTATATGATGCAACCGGAAGGTTTTTTCGATCCAAAGGGAGCTAACAAAGTGTGCAAGCTCCAGCGATCCATTTATGGACTAGTGCAAGCCTCTCGGAGTTGGAATAAACGCTTTGATAGTGTGATCAAAGCATTTGGTTTTGTACAGACTTTTGGAGAAGCCTGTATTTACAAGAAAGTGAGTGGGAGCTCTGTAGCATTTCTGATATTATATCTGGATGACATATTACTGATTGGAAATGATATAAAATATCTGGATAGCACAAAGGGATAGTTGAATAAGAGTTTTTCAATTGAAGACCTCGGTGAAGTTGCTTATATATTGGGCATTAAGATCTATAGAGATAGATCAAGACGCTTAATTGGACTTTCACAAAGCACATACCTTGACAAAGTTATGAAGAAGTTCAAAATGGATCAAGCAAAGAAATGGTTCTTGTCTGTGTTACAAGGTTTGAAGTTGAGTAAGACTCAATGCCCGACCACTGCAGAAGATAGAGAAAAAATGAAAGATGTTCCATATGCTTCAGCCATAGGCTCTATCATGTATGCAATGTCGTGTACCAGACTGATGTGTGCCTTGCTATAAGTCTAGCAGGAGGTACAAAAGTAATCCAGAGTGGATCATCGACAGCGGTCAAGAACATCTGAAATACCTGAAAAGGATTAAGGATATGTTTCTCGTTTATGGAGGTGACAAAGAGCTCATCGTAAATGGTTACGTTGATGCAAGCTTTGACACTGATCCGGACGATTCTAAATCGCAAACCGGATACATGTTTACATTGAACGGTGGAGCTGTCAGTTGGTGCAGTTCTAAACAAAGCGTCGTGGCGGGATCTACGTGTGAAGCGGAGTTCATCGCTGCTTCGGAAGCAGCAAATGAAGGAGTCTGGAGGAAGGAGTTCATATCCGATCTAGGTGCCATACCTAGTGCATCGGGTCTAATGAAAATCTTTTGTGACAATACTGGAGCAATTGCCTTGGCAAAGGAATCCAGATTTCACAAGAGAACCAAGCACATCAAGAGACGCTTCAATTCCATCCGGGATTTAGTCCAGGTGGGAGACATAGAAATTTGCAAGATACATACGGATCTGAATGTTGCAGATCCGTTGACTAAGCCTCTTCCACGAGCAAAATATGATCAACACCAAGGCTCCATGGGTGTTAGAATCATTACAGTGTAATCTAGATTATTGACTCTAGTGCAAGTGGGAGATCAAGGAAATATGCCCTAGAGGCAATAATAAAGTTATTATTTATTTCCTTATATCATGATAAATGTTTATTATTCATGCTAGAATTGTATTAACCGGAAACATAATACATGTGTGAATACATAGACGAACAGAGTGTCACTGGTATGCCTCTACTTGACTAGCTCATTGATCAAAGATGGTTATGTTTCCTAACCATAGACATGAGCTGTCATTTGATTAACAAGACCACATCATTAGGAGAATGATGTGATTGACATGACCCATTCCGTTAGCTTAGCACGCGGTCGTTTAGTATGCTGCTATTGCTTTCTTCATGACTTATACATGTTCCTATGACCATGAGATTATGCAAATCCCGTTTACCGGAGGAACACTTTGTGTGCTACCAAACGTCACAACGTAACTGGATGATTATAAAGGTGCTCTATAGGTGTCTCCGAAGGTACTTGTTGGGTTGGCGTATTTCGAGATTAGGATTTGTCACTCTGATTGTCGGAGAGGTATCTCTAGGCCCTCTCGGTAATACACATCACTTAAGCCTTGCAAGCGTTGAAACTAATGAGTTAGTTGCGGGATGATGTATTACAGAACGAGTAAAGAGACTTGCCGGTAACGAGATTGAACTAGGTATTGAGATACCGACGATCGAATCTTGGGCAAGTAACATACCGATGACAAAGGGAACAACGTATGTTGTTATGCGGTCAGACCGATAAAGATCTTCGTAGAATATGTGGGAGCCAATATGAGCATCCATGTTCCGCTATTGGTTATTGACCGAAGATGTGTCTCGGTCATGCCTACATAGTTCTCGAACCCGTAGGGTCCGCAAGCTTAACGTTTCGATGACAGTTATATTATGAGTTTATATGTTTTGATGTACCGGATGTTGTTCGGAGTCTCGGATGTGATCGCGGACATGACAAGGAGTCTCAAAATGGTCGAGACATGAAGATTGATATATTGGAAGCCTATGTTTGGATATCGGAAGTGTTCCGGGTGAAATCAGGATTTTACCGGAACCCCCCGGGGACTTAATGGGCCTTAGTGGGCCTTGGTGGAAGAGAGAGGAGGCGGCAAGGGGAAGGGCCGCGCCCCCTCCCCCCTAGTCCGAATAGGACATGGAGAGGGGGGCGACACCCCCCTTCCTTCTTCTCCTCCACCTCTTTCCCCTCTCTCTCCTAGTCCAACAAGGAAAAGGGGGGAGTCCTACTCCCGGTAGGAGTAGGACTCCTCCTGGCGCGCCCCCTCTCTAGGCCGGCCGCACCCCCCCTTGCTCCTTTATATACGGGGGCAGGGGGCACCCTAGAGACACAACAATTGATCTGTTTGATCTTTTAGCCGTGTGCGGTGCCCCCCTCCACCATAGTCCACCTCGATAATACTGTAGCGGTGCTTAGGCGAAGCCCTGCATCGGTAGAACATCAACATCGTCACCAGGTCGTCGTGCTAATGAAACTCTCCCTCAACACTCGGCTTGATCGGAGTTCGAGGGACGTCATCGGGTTGAACGTGTGCTGAACTCGGACGTGCAGTGCGTTCGGTACTTGATCGGTCGGATCGTGAAGACGTACGACTACATCAACCGCGTTGTGCTAACGCTTCCACTTTCGGTCTACGAGTGTACATGGACAACACTCTCCCCTCTCGTTGCTATGCATCACCATGATCTTGCATGTGCGTAGGAATTGTTTTGAAATTACTATGTTACCCAACACCCCAAGATAATCTAAAGACACCAAAAAGCCAATGCTTGGGGATGCCCCGGAAGGCATCCCCTCTTTCGTCTTCATCCATCGGTAACTTTACTTGGAGCTATATTTTTATTCACCACATGACGAGTGTTTTGCTTGGTGCGTCTTGTATGATTTGTGTCGGTGTACTAGAGTAGGGGTACCCTAGTATCCCGTACTGCAGCACCTGGACGATTGCAAAGACCTCGGGCAGGGTTTGCCTCGTCACCGCCAAGATCCTCCGTGGCTCCTTTGGAGCCATTCAAGAACAAAGTATTTGACTAAGAAGACAAGGCCCGGCAAGAGGAGCTTGCCGGGAAGGCCACTCAAGGCATGCAGAAGACAAGGCCCCGGCAAGAGGAGCTTGCCGGGAAGGCTCGGAGCGCGACAAGTCTCCGGACGCGACAAGTCTCCGGACGCGGCAAGCAACCTATCTCCATCTCCGCTCCAGCTCATCCAGCAACGTGTCGCCATGGGTCCATTCCATGCGTGCGTGTCGAGAGGCTGTGTAGCCAGCGGAGAGCAGCGATAAGCGGCGCTGACAAGCTTGCCATCGTGGCGAGCGGTGGCGCACCTGACGATCTCTGTCGCACTGTTTGGGCGACACTGACGGGCATTTATTGCTTTTGTCCCTTGCCGTCAGAGTTAGGTATCTTGCATCGCATAATCGCTCGAGTAGGTGTACCAACTCCTGTTTTACATTTGTACCCTCGCCTATGTTGCCACCTGCCGGAGACCCCTTGAGCATATAAAAGGAGGCCCATGCGCAACGAGAGGGGTTCGGTTCATTCGACTCACTAGAGACCAGACACGCCACGCTTAGGTTTTGTAGCTCTGATCGCTCCCTAGCAAGAACACAATATACCAAACAAGCAGCAGTAGGAGTTTTATCTCTCCGGAGAGCTCCGAAGCTGGGTAAACTGCTCGTGTGCCTCGCCTCGATCCGCTCTTCGTGCGATCTCCGCCCCCCTCCGGACCACAAATGGGCCTGGTCTGCCGGCCCCATAGGTGTTCGTGGGTACGATCAGCCTCCCCGACAATTTGAGTCTTTGCTTTTTAGTTTACCACAATCATCCTTGCTGTACACACCTTTTTAGAGAGACACACATGATTCGGAATTTATTAGAATACTCTATGTGCTTCACTTATATGTTTTGAGCTATATAGTTTTTGCTCTAGTGCTTCACTTATATCTTTTAGAGCATGGTGGTGTTTTTTTTATAGAAACTATTATTCTCTCATGCTTCAATTATATTATTTTGAGAGTCTTAAACAGCATGGTAATTTTCCTAAATTGGGAAATTAGTCCTAATATGCTAGGTATTCAAGACTAGTAAAAACTATCTTATGAGTGTGTTGAATACTAAGAGAAGTTTCATGATTGATGATTGTATTGAGACATGGAGGTAGTGATATTAAAGTTGTGCTAGTTGAGTAGTTGTGAATTTGAGAAATACATGTGTTGCAGTCCGGCAACGGAGGTGGCGACAAGAACGCCAAGGCTGGTGGCTCCGGCAAGGAGGTTGCCGCTGACGCCAACCACCAGTCGGTGGCGGCCGCCGACAAGCAGGACGGCTCCGGCAAGCAGTACTGCAAGATCCACCGCACCAAGGAACACGACCTCCAGAGCTGCAAGAAGGTCGAGCAGCTTGTCGAACAGCAGAGGGCTGAGTACGAGCGGCGCGACAAAGAGAAGGCCCAGGAAGGAGCTGGGGGAGCAAGCAAGAAACGTCCCGGCCGGGGAGGACGCCGCGGCAAGGTCAAACAAGCAGCAGTAGGAGTTTTATCTCTTAGGAGAGCTCCGAAGCTGGGTAAACTGCTCGTGTGCCTCGCCTTGATCCGCTCTTTGTGCGATCTCTGCCCCCCTCCGAACCACAAAGGGGCCTGGTCCGCCGGCCCCATAGGTGTTCGTGGGTACGATCAGCCTCCCCGACATCTTTGGCGCGCCAGGTAGGGGGCGTCGAGGCCGTGTGAATCTGATCCGGCGTTCACACGAGCAGCGTCCTCAACATCTTCCTCAACATGCCACCGAAGAAGAAGGCTTCGGCGGCAGCAGAGCCGTCCGCATCGTACCCACCCTCACCGCATCAAACGGGTGGTGGGGCAGACGCCGGCGGAGGAACGGGTGCCGACGAAGGTGTTCGCGACGTTGCCAAGTCCAAGGACAAGGCCCCGCAAACCTCGGCGTCCGCGCATCCCCCGCGCCCATCTCAGGAGACGCGGGACCAACAACGTCATGGCGTTCACAATGCCATACGTTCGTTGGATCGAGACCCCCAAGACCAGCATGCGCGCCAACATGCTGGCACGAGTGAGATACGGTCGCCTGGACGGGGTGCTGCTCCTTCTAACGTAGTTAGAAGTCCGAGCATATCCCGCTCCTCGCACCGCTCGCCAATGCCACCCACTACTCCAGCAGAAGCTCTGGCGAGAGCTCAGCTGCTCCTCGACTACCCTCCAACGGCCAACAAGGTCGACGAGTGGAGGGCCACTATCCAGAGCCTCATCGGCTTTGCCAACGGCGACGCTCCGTGGCAACCAACGCCATCATTGCCGCGGCAAGACGACAAGGCACGAGCCGGTGGCGACGAGACTGTCGGAGGTGCAACCACCGTGCACTCTCCGCCACGAAGGCCAAGATCGCCGACTCACCGGATCCACCTCGACAGCGACTCCACCGCGTCGTCGGATCCGCGAGCTCGCCGCGATCAGCGCCAAGTTCTTCACGAGCGACAACAGGAGGACGCCTGAACTCGCATCGAGCGCCGGAGAGAAGCGCGACGTCAGTCCGACAAGCGCGCTGGGCCTTCTGTTGACGTGCGCGCGCCAGAGGAGCCAGGCGACTTGCCGTACGCGGTAGGTTGCCCTGCGTTCACTCATGAGCTGCGGCAAGTCCAGTGGCCCAGCCAGAAAAACTTCATACCAGACGTGCCGGAGAAGTATGATGGCAGGACGCATCCGTCGGAGTTCCTCAGCATCTACACCATCGCGGTGCAGGCTGGGGGGGGTGGGGACGACAAGTTCCTCGCCAACTACTTCCCGCCGTGCTCAAGCCCAACGTCGAGATCTTGGCTCATGCACTTGCCGGACAGCTCCATATCCTCTTGGGCAGATCTGTGCCATCGGTTTGTTGGCGCCTTCACGGTGGCCACAAACCTCATGGCCAAGAGAGTGACCTTCATCTGCCGCCCAAAAGGAAGGAGAGTCCTGCGCAAGTTCATTCAGAGATTCACCGTGTGCACTACAACATCCCAGATGTCCACCCTCCCGGTGATCAGCGCGTTTCATCGAATGTGCGGAACCGCAGGATGAGGAGGAGGAGATGGCGATGTGCAAAGTCAAGGACGCGTCGATGAGTTGTACGCCTTGGCCGACAAGTGTGCACGCTACCGAGGAAGGGAGGAGACTCCTGTGAGAGTATGCGGAAGCAGGATCTCGACAGTGAGGAGGCCGCCCGGCAAAGAAGGGCCATGACGAGGCAACAGGAAGAAGAAAGGTAGAGAAGTGCTAGCTATTGAGCAGTCAAACAGCGGAGGAGGCGACAAGAACGCCAAGGCTGGTGGCTCCGGCAAGGAGGTTGTCACGACACCAACCACCGGTCGGTGGCGGCCGCCCGACAAGCGTGACGGCTCCGGCAAGCAAGATCGCAAGATCCACCGCACCAAGGGCCACGACCTCCAGAGCTGCAAGAAGGTCGAGCAGCTTGTCGAACAACAGCGAAGAGGGCTGAAATGCGGTGCGACAAAGAGAAGGCCCAGGAAGGAGCTGGGGGAGCAAGCAAGAAACGTCCCGGCCGGGGAGGACGCCGCGGCAAGGTCAAACAAGCAGCAGTAGGAGTTTTATCTCTCCGGAGAGCTCCGAAGCTGGGTAAACTGCTCGTGTGCCTCGCCTTGATCCGCTCTTCGTGCGATCTCCGCCCCCTCCGAACCACAAAGGGGCCTGGTCCGCCGGCCCCATAGGTGTTCGTGGGTACGATCAGCCTCCCCGACATCTTTGGCACGCCAGGTAGGGGGAAGAAGACAAAGTCCAAGTCCGGCAAGAGCTCTGATGCTCACTCCGGCAAGCGCACCTCTTCGGAGTGCTGCGCTACCGTCGAGGACGCACCATCGAGCTCCACCGGCAAGTGCAAGAAGAGGGTAGCTCCGCCAAAGACCAAGAAGGTGCCCGCCAAGGATGACGGCACTGGTGGTACCTTTACCATCAGTGCCTCTCTCGACCCTAAATAGGAAGGCGCGCTCGTTGCTTTCCTGCGGGCGAATGTCGACGTGTTTGCATGGCAACCGTCGACATCCCCGGTGTTCCTGTGAAAGTGATTGAGCACCGCCGGCCGCTTTGTCCTCATGCACGGCCCGTCAAGCAAAAAGTCGGGAAGCAAGCGGTGAAACGCCAAGAATTCATAGCGAAGAGATCAAGAAGCTGGAAGCAGCAGGCCTTGTCGAGGAGTGCTCCATCCTACGTGGTTGGCCAATCCTCAGTAGTCGCGCCAAGGCAAATGGAAAATGGAGACTTTGTATTGACTTCACGGATGTTAATAAAGCTTGTACCAAAGATCCATTTCCCTTGCCGCGCATTGGCCAAATTGTTGACTCCACGGCTGGATGTGATTTGCTTTCGTTTCTTGATGCATACTCGAGATACCATCGGATCTTCATGGCTGAAGAAGATGAGGAGAAGACCGCATTCATTACACCATGTGGCACATCTTGTTTCATACGGATGCCTTTCGGTTTGAAGAATGCTGGTTCAAAATTTGCAAGGGTAGTCCATGACGCTTTTGAGCCGCAAATGCACAGAAATGTAGAAGCCTACATGGATGACATAGTGGTCAAAAGCAAGGACAAAGCAACTCTGGTACAAGATTTGGACGAGACCTTTGCAAATCTGCGCAAGATCAACCTCAAGCTCAACCCCGAGAAGTGCGTGTTTGGAGTCCCTTCCGCAAGCTTCTCGGGTTCTTCGTGTCTCAACGAGGGATTGAAGCTAATCCCGACAAGATCAAGGCCATTGAGCTGATTGAAGCACCAAAGCGCGTCAAGGATGTCACGAAGACTTGCCGGTTCGTAGCTGCTCTCGGCGAGTTTATTTCTAGGTCTGCTGGCGCATACTGCCGTTTTCAAGATTTTGAAAAAGGCAGGTCCAATGAAATGGACTCCCGAAGCGGAGGCTGCGCTGCAGAACTTAAAGAGATACATGTCCTCCACTCCAACACTTGTCGCACCTAAACCACAAGAGAAGTTGCTGCTATATATAGCAGCAACCAATCAAGTGGTTAGTGCTGCGTTAGTAGCGGAGAGGCGGGCGGATGAAGAGCCAGCAACCACGGCAAGCACATCCAGCGACAAGCAGGGGGCTTCGCCGACAAGCTCTGGTCCCGACAAGGATGAATCCGCGCAGACGCATGACCAGATGCAGAAAAGGATGGTGCAGCGCCCAGTCTACTTTGTCAGTTCCCTCCTGCAGGGGGCTAGGTCAAGGTACTCTGGTGTGCAGAAATTGCTTTTCGGCCTCCTCATGGCCTCGAGAAAGCTGCGCCATTACTTCCAAGCACATGAGATCACAGTTGTCACTCGCTTTCGGCTGAAGAGGATACTGCAGAATCCGAAGCAGCAGGCAGGATTGTCGAGTGGGCATTGGACTGTCAAGCTTTGGTCTCAAGTTTGAAAGCACATCAACTATCCAAAGCGAGGCGTTGGCAGAATTCATAGCAGAATGGACGCCAACGCCAGATGAAGAAATTCGAGACGAGCATTCCCGTCAAGGAAGCAAGCAAAGAGTGGCTGATGTACTTTGATGGTGCATTCTCGCTGCAAAGGCGCCCGGTGCGGCGTCGCTTATCGCACTCCACCGGAGAGCACCTCAAGTATGTAGTCCAGATGCACTTTCCCAAGGAGCAAGCAACAAACAATACCGCAGAATATGAAGGTTTGCTTGCCGGTCTCGTGGATCGCATGATGGACCTTGGGATCAAAAAGCTTATTATCAGGGGTGACTCGCAACTTGTCGTCCGCCAAGTGAACAAAGATTACCAGAGTCCGTTGATGGAAGCCTACGTTGATGAAGTGAGGAAGCTAGAAGAGCACTTTGACGGCCTGCAAATGGAACATGTTCCAAGAGCTCAGAATGATATTCTCGACGGCTGTCAAAGTGCGCACTTAAGTTGCACAATGGAACCAGGGATTTTCGTGCTCAAGCTGACTCACCAACCGTAACACCATCAACTGGACAAAGCAAGAAGAGGAAGTTGATCTCTGGTGACTACTTTCCGGCAGAGCTTCCCGAAGCCGTCGTTGCGAAGGTCCCCAAGATCAACACCAACAGTGCTGAGGGGCAGTCTGCTCCGACAAGCCCCAGGGTTTGTTTCGTTGAAGCAGATGCTTCCGACAAGTTTTGCTCCGGCAAGCTTGCCGGGGAGCGCCAAGCTCCGGCAGAGCCGCATGTTCTTGCTGTAGAAGCTGATGTTCCCGCAGCAGCAGATGTGCCTTTGGTCCTTGTTGTCGAGCCGCAAGCTCCAGCATGGGCACAACAAATTGTCCATTTCCTTCAGACAGGAGAACTTCCCGGAGAGCGAGAAGAAGCGGAAAGAGTAGCCCGGCAGTCGAGTATGTACCAGTTTGTTGACAACATACTGTATAGAAGAAGACTCAACGGTGTGAAATTGAAGTGTATTCCCAGGGAAGATGGACAGAAGCTTTTGGCGGAGATACACGGAGGCATATTGGTCACCACATTGGCGCGAGAGCACTTGCTGGCAAAGCTTTCCGGCAAGGTTTCTTCTGGCCGACAGCCCTCCAGGATGCAACTGCACAAGTAACCAAGTGTGAAGCGTGCAGTTCCATTCCAAACAGATACACCAACCAGCTCGGGCTCTCCAGACGATCCCTTTATCCTGGCCATTTTCGATGCAGGGCTCGACATCCTCGGCCCCTTCCACGAGCTGTCGGGGCTTTGAATACTTGTATGCGTCGCCATCGACAAGTTCACAAAGTGGCCGGAAGTGGAAGCGATGAGGAAGGTGACAAAGATCGTGATCAAGTTCTTGGTCGATTGTTTGCCGTTTCGAATCCCTAACAGGATCATCACCGACAACGACACACAATTTCTGAGTCGCACCTTCATGCAAAGACGTCCAAGATCTTGGCGCCAAGGTCTGCTTTGCTTCCGTTGCTCACCCGAGAAGCAACGGTCAAGCGAGAGGGCAAATCTTTGAAGTGCTCGCGGGCTCAAGACCAGAACTTTCGACAGGCTGCACAAGTGCGGAAGAAAGCTGGATCGAGGCTGCCGGTGGTTCTTTGGTCGATCAGACGACGCCAAATCGAGCCACCGCCGGACACCTTTTGCTCTAGTCTATGGAGCAGGCAGTTCTCCCCACGGAACTCATATACGGATCGCCTCGAGTGCTCGCTTATGATGAGCTTGAGCAAGAGCAGCTGCGACAAGATGACGCTGCTCCTTGAGGAGGATCGATCTTCAGGGCATGCGAGCCGCTCGCTACCAGCAAGCTTTGCGTCGCTACCATAGCCGCAGAGTTAGTGCCAAAAGCCTCGAGGAAGGCGACCTTGTTCTTCGGCGCGTTCAGTCCGCCAAGAATTCAAACAAGTTGACGCCAAAGTGGGAAGGCCCTTATCGGGTGAAACGAGTCACTAGGCCTCGCGCTGTCCACCTTGAGACCGAAGATGGCATCCCGGTGAGCAACTCCTGGAACATTGAGCATCTTAGTAAGTTTTACCCATAGGGCGCGGTTGTCGGAACCCATTTCGGCAACCACCTTTTGTACAAGTCTTGCCGCTGTTGCATGTAATCCTTTGTACGAAGCCGGGCGCAGACCCCGTGCATCAGTAAAGCTCATGTGTTGCGCACAACCTGTCAAATTCATGCTTTCATTATTTTATTGCATGTTTTGGCTAACACTTTGTGCAAAGAACCACACCCGGTAAGCAAAATCGAGTCATTTGGGCTCCATAACTTTATTTCCTCTTCTTTCTCAAAGAAAGGAAGGCTCCCTCGCGCACAAGTTAACCAGGGGGGAAGGAGAAGATAATACTATGGACCAGGCACCGCTCGAGGAAGTTTCGCCTCATCGGGAAGCAAGAGACAGAAAAGCTAATTTGCCAAAGTTTGAGCAATCAATTTTAAATTTTTAAGTTATCTTCCTCGAGCGATAGTACTTTGTATGGAAAACACATGCGTACGAGGAACCAACTCGCAGACTAGTCGCGCCCTTACTTTGTTTCGAGTCCGCTCAACAACTTAAGTGAGTTGCGGCTAGTTGCGACAAGGTTGCTTGTCGGAGGCGGCACTGCCAGCAGGCTACTGACGTCCGGCACTCAGCGCTCGCGGCAAAGGTGCCCGCACCGACAAGTCCCCCAAATGCGTAAGGCAGAAACGTACAAAGGAAGGAATCAAGTAGAGGAAATAACGTTGCATTGATCACCTAAGATAGAGTATATTACAAAATAACTTGTCGCTGATCTAACAAAGTGTTCTAAACATGATCAGCAACAACAAGGGAAAGATAAAATTGGCGGCCTAGTCTACGCGGTCGCCATCAATCCGCTTGATCTTGTTCACCTTGTCCACAATGGGTGCGACAAGGGCTTTGAGCCCCTCCACGTTGGCATCTGGCGGCAAGGATCTGAGGACGCCGTTAAGGTTGAGGCCCGGATTGCGGAAGCCCACCTTTATCAACACCTTCTCGAGGGCTCCTGCACAGATCTGGCGTGATTCCTCGGCCAGATTCGTTGGGACCTCTTCCCGGAGTCGCTGGAGACCCGTCACCACGCCTTTGAAGAATAAACTGAGTTTGGCGCTGGGTTGGAGATGCTCGTCGGAGGAGTATGCAAGGTCCATCATCCCCAGCTCCATCAGCTCGTTGTGGATGTCGGCGGCGGTGTCCACAAGACCTTGATCCGGTGCACCTCGCTCTCCCTCAAGGCGCTCTGGGTGGAGGCAACATTCGCTAGCAGCTCCTCCTTGGCCTTGATCGTCTCCAACAAGCCCACCTCCCGCTCTCTGGCGCCGTCCAACGTCTGCGTCAGAGTGGTCAGCTTCAGCTCAAGATCCGCCTTGGAATCCTTGGCGGCGTCGAGCTCCTTGCCCCTATCAGCGAGACGACTCTGCAGCTCGCCAAGAGTGTAGGCATCCTTCTCGCGCTCATGCTTGAGCGCGGCAAGCTCTTCGCCGCTCTTCTTGAGGCTGGGCTCCAGCTGTGCCACCTTCGCCTTCAACTCTTCCTTGGCGGCCTCGGCGGCTGCGGCAGCATCCTTCCCTTCCTTAAGCGCCCCGCCAAATGACTCCTCGCGCGCGGCAAGGTCTTCTTCGTGGCTGTCCAGGTTGACCTTCCGCTGCATCAGCTCACTTTCCTGCACGGAGAGCTTCTCGGCAGCCAGCCGCTGCTCCTCCTCAGCTGCGGCCTTCTCAAGGATGAAGGCCGTGCGCTCTTCTGCAAGTTGCCCCCGCGCTCGCTTTCGTCGCGGAGAGTTTCTTGGTTGGCGCTCGGAGCTCTTACATGCGCTTCTCCATGTCCGCTCCTGCCCTCGCGACAAATGCTTCCCGGGACTCCAACTTGGCTTGTCGGGCGCGGTAGAGCGACAGGAGCTTCTTTAGCAGCAGCTCCTCCTCAGACTCGCCGCTGCTGCTGCTTGGCGCGTCCACCAGCGTCAGCCCTGCAGAGGCGAGTAGCTCGCCGTCGAAGGTCTCTCCTTCGACCGGCGCCCTGGAGCTTGGTTCCCAGGGGAGTTTGATGAAGACACCCTCACCGGCCTTCAGGTAGGCGCCGGGCTGGGGCTCCTCGAACTGGCAGCTGCGGCGGGGAGTCGGAGTTTGTCGATGTAGCGCCTGGCGCTCCTGCGGCCTCAGGGCCGTCAGTGCGATCGCCTGACCCCTCGCCAGCTTCTGCACCGGCAGCCTCGGTGGCCTTCTCGCCAACAGGCTCGTCGGCGACGGCCTCTTCTTCCACTACAACGACCTCTTCTTCCACGACGTGGCGTCGTTGCCGGTGTTGTAGCCGCTTCCTCCTCGCCGGCAGCCTCGACCTCCATCAGCTGCGTCGACGAAGAAAGAGCAGTCAAGCAAATGTTCAAAAGAGAAACAAAAGAAAGCAAGCCCAAGGGAATTTTCGTGTAAGGAAATTACCTGCAACGGGATCCGCAGCCATGGCCTCGACCACTGGAGGGTCGGCCGCGCCGCCCCTTGCCGGGTAGCCTCCCTTGCCGGAGTGGCCTCCCTTGTCGGGGCGCTCCCTTGCCGGAGAATCCTCCCTTGGCGGCGAGTGGCAGTGACAGGATTTTGGGGGCGGCTTCCGAGCCCTCTGATGAGGCTGCTCTGCTCCTACACAAGCAAACAATCGGTATCAACGAAGAAGGAGCACCCTGCACACCTAATAGTAAGGAGAAAACCGCACACTTACTTTGGGGGCTGTCTGGGGGCTGCTCGAGGAAGGTTGCCGGTCCAGCAAGGGGTCTCGGACGCGTCCCTGTTGCCACGGGAGAATCGTCCTCAACGACGACCGTCGGGATCTTAGCCCTCTTCGACGCTCTGGGCCAGGCGTCACGAAAAGGAAAGAGTCGAGCGAAGCAAATCAGATTCAAGATGAAGCAATAAAATTGAAGAAATACAAGCACAATCTCAAGAGCTTACTCTTCGTCTTCCTCCTCGGAGCTAAGCGGAGAAGTCAAACTCGGCTCGCCTCCGGTGCGACGAGGCGGGGAGTGGGCTCTCTTGGCTGCTTGGCGGAGGCGTCGGCGGTGGCACGAGAAGATCCCGCCCGGTTATGCGCTAGGTGAGGCTCCTCGCAGCAACGCCGCTTGCCGTGGTAGAAGCGGCGTCGTGGCGCGCTACTTGTGGGCGATCTGCCGCCCGACTTCGTCTCGGCCTTGCGGAGATGCCTCTTTGGCGGAGCCGGGGGCTCCGCTGGCGGCAAGTCGATGGGTGGTGGAGAAGAAGCGCCCTCGGCGGGTCCACTCGACCCGGCCTCGGGCTCGACAAGCTCGTCCTTGCCGGCGATCTCCCTTCACTCGGCAAGGCTTGCCGCCTTGGCGTCCGCCTCCTCCACGGTATACCGAAGGCTCCGGCAGCGTGGCTGCTGCCGCCTCCTCCACTGGTGGCAATACGCGCCATCTCCTCGTCGGTAGTGTCGCGAGTGAGCCTTTTTCTGCTTTCGTCGGAGCGGATCGGCACTTCTTCCAAGTCGTCGAAGAACTGCTGCACGACCTCGTCGGGGGGCTCCTGCCAGGTTGGAACGATCCCATGGGAATCGCACAACAGCATCATGGCGCGGATGCGGTCGAGCGCCGAGTTGTTGCACAATGGGACGACCCCCCTCGGCAACCTAAACCACTCGTGGTGATCGGGTCATTCTTGAACAGCTCTAGCAGCATCGCATCCAACTCCAAGACGGTGAAATTCCAGTTCAGGCCCGGCGCAACCTCATAATGTCTGCCGCATTTTGGAACTCCCAAGCAGGCCTCCTCCTCTCCTGCAAGGTAGCGATGCGGCGGCGAAGGAAGTCTGCGCCAACTGCGCCTACGGTTAGTCCGGCAAGCCTGAGGCGCAAAATCCGGGTCATAGCTATCTTCAACCTAGCATCCTCCGGCGCCAAGTTACTCCAATCTCTGCCGCGCACTATTGGGATTTGGCGACCGCAGCGATGAAGGGCTGCGGGTTCTCCTCTATGACCCAACACCAATTGGCTCTCCACTCCTCCCACTTGTTGCGGAACTCTCCTTCCAGATAGGCTTCTTTCTTGCCGATCCCGAGACCCAAGCTATCCCTCCGGCAAGTGGCTCTCCTCTCTCGACGCGGGGCATGAAGAAGTGGCGGAAGAGTGCCACATTTGGGTGGACTCCGACAAAGTTTTCGCAAAGGTGCGCGAAAACTGCCATGGTCAGGACAGCGTTGGGGGTGAAATCAAGGAGGCGGAGGCCATATGTGTTCATGATATCGCAAAAGAACTCGGAAAAGGGCGGGCAAAGCCCGCAATAGAAGAAAAGGGCAAAGAAGGGTACCCGGTTGGGGCCAAATCAGAAGCGAGGCGGGAGTACCTTCGTGCGCGGATGCGCCTGCGTCTCCGTCGACCAAAAGAGATAGAAGACATCCGCAGCTCCCTTGCGCCGAGCTGGGGGAAGATGGCCCGCCTTGCGCAGCGCCGCTGAGCCGCTGCGCCTCGGCCGACTGACGCCCTTCTCCTTGTCGGCTTTGGAGCCATGGCGAGGGCGGCGGAGGAGGCCGACGGTGGTGAGCGCTTGTGGCGAAGGGGCGGGCGCTGCTCTCTTCGCCTTTGGAGAAGAAGGGGGAGCGGCGGTGGTTTTCTTGACAAGACAACAATGGCGGAGTGGATGGCCTGCCCCTGTTTCCTCCGCTTATAAAGAGGGGGAGGGGGCGGACGTTCCGCTTTTCCTAATAAAGAAACCCCCACGACCACGCCCACGATCTCTTGCACGACGCCACATTCGATGCGTGCCGTTAGTGGGGTCGTGGTGGGTCCGGGGCGAGTTGCGACGTGATCAAGGCCGCGAGTGACCGTGCACTGTTTTGGGCCTGGCCCGACAGCGCTCGGCACCGTGTACGTCGAGCCGGGGGCTCTGCCGGTGTACTAGAGTAGGGTACCCTAGTATCCCGTACGTGCAGCACGGACGATTGCAGACACCATGCAGGGTTTGCCTCGTCACCGCCAAGATCCTCCGTGGCTCCTTTGGAGCCATTCAAGAACAAAGTATTTGACTAAGAAGACAAGGCCCCGCAAGAGGAGCTTGGGAAGGCCACTCAAGGCATGCAGAAGACAAGGCCCCGGCAAGAGGAGCTTGCCGGGAAGGCTCGGAGCGCGACAAGTCTCCGGACGCGACAAGTCTCCGGACGCGGCAAGCAACCTCTCTCCATCTCCGCTCCAGCTCATCCAGCAACGTGTCGCCATGGGACCATTCCATGCGCGCGTGTCGAGAGGCTGTGCGGCCAGCGGAGAGCAGCGATAAGCGGGCCGACAAGCTTGCCATCGTGGCGGCGGTGGCGCACTGACGATACGTGTCGCCTGTTTGGGCGACAACGACGGCATTTATTGCTTTTGTCCCTTGCCATCGAGTTAGGTATCTTGCACTGTATAATCGCTCGAGTAGGTGTACCAACTCCTGTTTTACATTTGTACCCTCGCCTATGTTGCCACCAGCCGGAGACCCTTGAGCATATAAAAGGAGGCCCATGCATAGCGTAGAGGGGTTCGGTTCATTCGACTCACTAGAGACCAGATACGCTCACGCTAGGTTTTGTAGCTCGCATCGCTCCCTAGCAAGAACACAATACATCAAACAAGTAGCAATAGGAGTTTTATCTCTCCGGAGAGCTCCGAAGCTGGGTAAACTGCTCGTGTGCCTCGCCTCGATCCGCTCTTCGTGCGATCTCCGCCCCCCTCCGAACCACAAATGGGCCTGGTCCGCCGGCCCCATAGGTGTTCGTGGGTACGATCAGCCTCCCCGACAATTTGAGTCTTTGCTTTTTAGTTTACCACAATCATCCTTGCTGTACACACCTTTTGAGAGAGACACACATGATTCGGAATTTATTAGAATACTCTATGTGCTTCACTTATATGTTTTGAGCTATATAGTTTTTGCTCTAGTGCTTCACTTATATCTTTTAGAGCATGGTGGTGTTTTTTTTATAGAAACTATTATTCTCTCATGCTTCAATTATATTATTTTGAGAGTCTTAAACAGCATGGTAATTTTCCTAAATTGGGAAATTAGTCCTAATATGCTAGGTATTCAAGACTAGTAAAAACTTTCTTATGAGTGTGTTGAATACTAAGAGAAGTTTGATGATTGATGATTGTATTGAGACATGGAGGTAGTGATATTAAAGTTGTGCTAGTTGAGTAGTTGTGAATTTGAGAAATACATGTGTTGAAGTTTGCAAGTCCCATAGCATGCACGTATGGTAAACGTTATGTAACAAATTTGAAACATGAGGTGTTCTTCGATTGTCCTCCTTATGAGTGGCGGTCGGGGACGAGCGATGGTCTTTTCCTACCAATCTATCCCCCTAGGAGCATGCGTGTAGTGCTTGGTTTTTGATGACCTGTAGATTTTTGCAATAAGTATGTGAGTTCTTTATGAATAATGTTGAGTCCATGGATTATACGCACTCTTACCCTTTCATCATTGCTGGCCTCTTCGGTACCGTGCATTGCCCTTTCTCACCTTGAGAGTTGGTGCAAACCTCGCCGGTGCATCCAAACCCCGTGATATGATACGCTCTATCACACATAAACCTCCTTATATCTTCCTCAAAACAGCCACCATACCTACCTATTATGGCATTTTCATAGCAATTCTGAGATATATTGCCATGCAACTTTCCACTGTTCCGTTTATCATGACACGTTCCTCATTTTCATATTGCTTTGCATGATCATGTAGTTGACATCGTATTTGTGGCAAAGCCACCGTTCATAATTTTTCATACATGTCACTCTTGATTCATTGCCCATCCCGGTACACCCCCGGAGGCATTCCTATAGAGTCATACTTTGTTCTAGTATCGAGTTGTAATCATTGAGTTGTAAATAAATAGAAGTGTGATGATTATCATTCATAGAGCATTGTCCCAATGAAAAAAGGAATAAAAAAAAGAAGGCCAAAAAAAGGGCAATGCTACTATCATTTTTCCACACTTGTGCTTCAAAGTAGCACCAAGATCTTCATGATAGAGAGTCTCTTGTTTTGTCACTTTCATATACTAGTGAGAATTTTTCATTATAGAACTTGGCTTGTATATTCCAACAATGGGCTTCCTCAAATGCCCTAGGTCTTCATGAGCAAGCAAGTTGGATGCACACCCACTTAGTTTCTTTTGTTGAGCTTTCACGCATTTATAGCTCTAGTGCATCCGTTGCATGGCAATCCCTACTCCTTGCATTAACATCAATCGATGGGCATCTCCATAGCCCGTTGATTAGCCGCATTGATGTGAGACTTTCTCCTTTTTTGTCTTCTCCACATAACCCCCATCATTATATTCTATTCCACCCATAGTGCTATATCCATGGCTCACGCTCATGTATTGTGTGAAAGTTGAAAAAGTTTGAGATTACTAAAGTATGAAACAATTGCTTGGCTTGTCATCGGGTTGTGCATGATGTGAGCATTCTTGTGTGACGAAAATGGAGCATGACCAAACTATATGATTTTGTAGGGATGAAATTTCTTTGGCCATGTTATTTTGAGAAGACATAATTGCTTAGTTAGTATGCTTGAAGTATTATTGCTTTTATGTCAATATTAAACTTTTACCTTGAATCTTTCGGGTCTGAATATTCATACCACAATTAAGAGGGTTACATTAAAAAAATTATGCCAAGTAGCATTCCGCATCAAAAATTCTGTTTTTTTATCATTTTCCTACTCGAGGACGAGCAGGAATTAAGCTTGGGGATGCTTGATACGTCTCCAACGTATCTATAATTTTTGATTGCTTCATGCTATATTATATTCTGTTTTGGATGATTAATGGGCTTTGTTATACACTTTTATATTATTTTTGGGACTAACCTATTAACAAGAGGCCCGGCCCAAATTGCTGTTTTTTTTGCCTATTTCAGATTTTCGCAGAAAAAGAATATCAAACGGAGTCCAAATGGAATGAAACCTTCGGGAATGTGATTTTTGGAACAAACGTGATCCAGAGGACTTGGAGTCCACGTAAAGCAATCAACGAGGAGAGCACGAGGCAGGGGCGCGCCTACCCAACCAGGGGCGCCCTCCACCCTTGTGGGGCCCACGTTGCTCCACCGACGTACTTCTTCCTCCTATATATACCTACGTACCCCCAAACCATCAGGGGCATCCACGAAAACTTAATTCCACCGCCGCAACCTTCTGTACCCGGGAGATCCCTTCTTGGGGCCTTTTCCAGCATCCTGCCGGAGGGGGCATTGATCACGGAGGGCTTCTAGATCAACACCATAGCCTCTCCGATGATGTGTGAGTAGTTTACCTCAGACCTTCAGGTCCATAGTTATTAGCTAGATGGCTTCTTCTCTCTCTTTGGATCTCAATACAAAGTTCTCCACGATTCTCGTGGAGATCTATTCGATGTAATCTTCTTTTGCGGTGTGTTTGTTGAGACCGATGAATTGTGGGTTTATGATCAAGTTTATCTATGAACAATATTTGAATATTCTCTGGATTCTTTTATGTATGATTGGTTATCTTTGCAAGTCTCTTCGAATTATCAGTTTGGTTTGGCCTACTAGATTGATCTTTCTTGCAATGGGAGAAGTGCTTAGCTTTGGGTTCTCCACGATTCTCGTGGAGATCTATTCGATGTAATCTTCTTTTGCGGTGTGTTTGTTGAGACCGATGAATTGTGGGTTTATGATCAAGTTTATCTATGAACAATATTTGAATATTCTCTGGATTCTTTTATGTATGATTGGTTATCTTTGCAAGTCTCTTCGAATTATCAGTTTGGTTTGGCCTACTAGATTGATCTTTCTTGCAATGGGAGAAGTGCTTAGCTTTGGGTTCAATCTTGCGGTGTCCTTTCCCAAAGGATGCAAGGGGCAGCAAGGCATGTATTGTATTGTTGCCATCGAGGATAACAAGATGGGGTTTGTATCATATTGCATGAGTTTATCCCTCTACATCATGTCATCTTGCTTAAAGCGCTACTCTGTTCTTATGAACTTAATACTCTAGATGCATCCTGGATAGCGGCCGATGTGTGGAGTAATAGTAGTAAATGTAGAATCGTTTCGGTCTACTTGTCGTGGACGTGATGCCTATATACATATCATACCTAGATATTCTCATAACTATGCTCAATTCTATCAATTGCTCAACAGTAATTTGTTCACCCACCGTAATACTTATGCTCTTGAGAGAAGCCACTAGTGAAACCTATGGCCCCCGGGTCTATTTTCCATCATATTAATCTTCCAACACTTAGCTATTTTTTATTTCCCTTTTATTTTACTTTGCATGTTTATTTTAAAAATACCAAAAATATTATCTTATCATATCTATCAGATATCAATCTCGTAAGTGACCGTGAAGGGATTGACAACCCCTTTATCGCGTTGGTTGCGAGGTTCTTATTTGTTTGTGTAGGTGCGTGGGACTTGAGCGTGGTCTCCTAATGGATTGATACCTTATTTCTCAAAAACTAAGGGAAATTCTTATGCTACTTTACTGCATCACCCTTTCCTCTTCAAGGGAAAACAAACACAGTGCTCAAGTGGTAGCATAGTGCTTCTTCAACCTTTGGTCTTCTTGCTCCAGCCGCCCAAACAAGCGTCGGGCGTGCCGCCTGCTCCTGCCTCCCGTGTCCGGCTGTGCTACCACCTCTGGCCATGCCATCCCTCTATACTCACCCACACCTCCTGTTATTCTCCGGCGATGGCAGACTCACACCGCAGCCGAAGCAGTCAACCCACGTAGTCCCCTCCGCGTGGGCATCCACTGCCACGTCTTCCCCGGCTCCGCGCCGTCCCCTCCCTAGGCCTCGCCGTCGTCCACCGCCTTGGTGCTGTCGGCGCGGCGTGGTCAATGTGGTCAACAACCGACTTCCATCGGAAGAGTACTGTACGTGGAGAGGTTGACAGCTGGGTCTACGGCCGTAGCAAGGAAGTGCCTCCTTATTACGTGCAAAATAATGATTCCTCCACCTGACAGTAGGGACCCACCGTACGGCCACCGTATTCCACGAAAAAAAACGTTTCCCCTCTGACTGCTAGGACCCATCAGCTACATCTTCGCACGCAAGGAAGTGCCTGACAGTCGGGACCCACCTGGAAGAAGCGTACGTAGCGTTGTCATTCTAGTGGTGAACGTGTACGTACATACTGGTCGATCGGTCTGTCTGTAGGCTGCAGCGATGAACCGTGACCGTGTAAGGAAGGGCATGTGTCGTAGTAGAGGCGCGCACGTGTCGTAGTAGAGGCACGCACGTAGCATGTACACATACGTACAACAGCCAGGGTGCAAGAAAGTAAATACGGCCACGTACGTACATACGGGCAGGGTCTCAAATGCCTACTCGCGCATACGTATGGCCAGCGCTCGTCTACATGGCTGGGTCGGAACGGAGAAACTGCGTCGTCATCGTGTACATGGGGAGGCAACAGAATGCATCGTGTTCATCAGGAGGCAAAGAAATGCGTGCTGTCCATCGGGAGCCAACCGGCTTGGAAAGAATAGGCGATGGTAATGAGGCATGACGTACCGCAGAACGAAGGAAACAGCCTTGTGTTCGACCGGTCACGGTCAAAATGGGATCCTGTTCATCGGGAGGGGTCTAGCGTACCACAAAACATAGGAAACGAACCTCCTACGGTCGAAACGGGGTCCTGTTGATCGAGAGGGTGTGGCGTACCGCAAAACGGAGGAAACGAACTTGTGTTGGATCTCTACGGTCGAAACGGGGGTCCTGTTCATCGGGAGGGGTGTGGCGTATCGCAAAACGGGACTCCACGGGATACTGTTCATCTCCACCGTCGACCTCCTCCAGCCTCCAAGGGCTAATGTTCATCCACCGTCGACCACCTCCAGCCTCCACCTGCGACTGTTCATCCACGGGCTCCTGTTCATCCAGCCTCCACCGCACGCTCCTCCACCGGCTACTGTTCAACCACCCTTCTCCACGGGGTCCTGTTCAACCACCCCTCCACGGGCTACTGTTCATCCAGCCCTCCACCGGCTATTGTTAAACCAGCCCTCCACGGGGTCGTCCTGTTCATCCAGCCCTCCATGGGGTCCTGTTCATCCACCGGCTCAATCGATCGGGGTATTGTTCATCCAGCGGCAACGACCTCTACTACCACGGGGTCTTGTTCATCCAACCCCCCACAGGGAACTGTTCATCCAAACCCCCTCAACAACGCTCACTGTTCATCAAGGGAAGGAGGCAGCAATGTTCGATCGGCTTTAGTTAGCAGCAGTAGCGAAGGAATCACTCGGGTTCAGTTAACAGCAAGGGATCGATCGATCGCTCGGGTTCGATGTCGTAACTGCGATTACTGTCGCTTTCGGGTTCGATTAGAGCCCAACGTCTCGCTTCGGGTTCGATTAGGCGCAATGCCTACACCTGCAGCAGCGTACATACGAGAAAGCAGCGCATCGCTCGGCCCCCGACCACCCACCATAACCGGAACTCCCCAATATTTTCCTCGCCTCGCTTCTATCAAGAGTTTTTTCCGTCATGGACGGCCCAAAGAATGTCATGCGATTGCGTCTCCGACCGCCGGTGACGAAAAGCTCATTTTACGTCATGATTTTTTGTCATAGAAGTAGGAGCCCGCCACATCTATGATGATACCGGTTTTGTCACAATTATCGACATAGAAGTGTCATAAGTATGATGAGAAAAAAATTGCTCGCCCAAAATGTCACGTATGTGTCTTTTTGTAGTGTTCATATCTGAGTTCATGGCACCCGGTCCCAAAGTGACAAGCATTAAGCATGGCAAAGTCATAGAAACATCAATCTAAGAACATAGTGGATACTAGGGATCAAGCCCTAACAAAACTAACTCGATTACATGATGAATCTCATCCAACTCCTCACCGACCAGCGAGCCTACTAAGGAATTACTCACTCCCGGTTGGGAGCATCATGGAATTGGTGATGGAGAAGGGTTGGTGATGACGAATAACGAAGATCCCCCTCTCCGGAGCCCCAAACGGACTCCAGATCTAGCCTCCCGATGAAGAACAGGAGGTGACGGTGACTCCGTCTCGTGGATCGCAATAATTCTTTCTCCCTGGTTTTTTTCTGGAAAAATAGGATTTTATAGCGTCGGTGGCCATCTTCATCATCCCGGCGCTCTCCATGACGAGGAGGGAGTAGTTCACCCTCGGGGCTGAGGGTATGTACCAGTAGCTATGTGTTTGATCTCTCCCTCTCGTGTTCTTGATTTGGCACGATCTTGATGTACCGTGAGCTTTGCTACTATAGTTGGATCTTATGATGTTTCTCCCCCTCTACCTTCTTGTAATGGATTGAGTTTTCCCTTTGAAGTTATCTTATCGGATTGAGTCTTTAAGGATTTAAGAAAACTTGATGTATGTCTTGCGTGGGATACCCGTGGTGACAATGGGGTATTCTATTGATTCACTTGATGCATGTTTTGGTGATCAACTTGCGGGTTCCGTGACCTTGGGAATCTATGCATAGGGGTTGGCACACGTTTTCGTCTTGACTCTCCGGTAGAAACTTTGGGGCACTCTTTGAATTTCTTTGTGTTGGTTGAATAGATGAATCTGAGATTGTGTGATGCATATCGTATAATCATACCTGCAGATACTTGAGGTGACATTGGAGTATGTAGGTGACATTAGCGTTTTGGTTGATTTGTGTCTTAAGGTATTATTTTACTACGAACTCTAGGGGTGTTTGTGACACTTATAGGAATAGCCCATTGGATTGATCGGAAAGAATAACTTTGAGGTGGTTTCTTACCCTACAATAATCTCTTCGTTTGTTCTATGCTATTAGTGACTTTGGAGTGACTCTTTGTTGCATGTTGAGGGATAGTTATATGATCTAATTATGTTATCCTTGTTGAGAGAACTTGCACTAGTGAAAGTATGAACCCTAGGCCTTGTTTCGAAGCATTGCAATACCGTTTGTGCTCACTTTTATCAATATTTACCTTGCTGTTTTTATATTTTCAAATTACAAAAACCTATATCTACCATCCATATTGCACTGGTATCACCATCTCTTCGCCGAACAAGTGCACCTATACAATTTACCATTGTATTGTTTGTGTTGGGGACACAAGATACTCTTTGCTATTTGGTTGTAGGGTTGTTTGAGAGAGACCATCTTCATCCTACGCCTCCCACGGATTAATAAACCTTAGGTCATCCACTTGAGAGAAATTTGCTACTGTCCTACAAACCTCTGCACTTGGAGGCCCAACAACGTCTAAAAGAAGAAGGTTGTGTAGTAGACATCAATATCCAAGATAAATCATTATCCACTCCTAGCTACTTATGCATGGCATGAGAAACTATAATCTCTAATTGTCATTGCAAACATGTTTAATCATAATGGGCTGAATCATGGATACTAGGTTAAACATATTTACACAAATAGAACAAGTCAAGTTCATACCAGTTTCTCTCTGCCATGGCCAGTTCATCGAATATCATCATTATTGCCTTTCACTTGTATGACCGAACGATATGAAAATAATAATAGTGCAAGAGTGCCGTGGACTAAGCTGGAATCTGCAAAACATTTTATTCAACAGGAGAAGACAAGGTAAAATGTGCTCTTTATTAGTTCAACAATTATTCATATGAGAGCCACTAAACATTTTCATCGTGGTCTTCTCCTCGGTACAACTCGAATAAAAAGAAAAGAAATTCAGAGAAACACACTTGAATATTTTTGGAGTTTTTGGTTTTCTTGAACAAGGAATTAAAAGGGAAAAGCAAAAACGAGAAAAACTATTTACACGGGAAAGCTCCCAACAAGCAAAAGAAGAATAAGGAATTTTTTTGGGTTTTCTTTTTAATATTACTACTAAGCATGCATAGAAAGTAAACTACTACAACTAATTTTTTTTGTTTTTTCTAAAGTTTTTCAAACACAAGAAGAAAGCAAGAAAATAAATTTAACATGGATAATACAATGAAAAAGTGTGAACACCGGCAAATGAATATAAGTGGACATGAATGTAATGTTGGTGAGAATACGTACTCCCCCAAGCTTAGGCTTTTGGCCTAGCTTGGTAGTCGACCAGTCGCCTGGATAGTACTCGGCGTGGAAGCTCATGGAGGCTCTCGGTGCGGACGCCTCGGCCTGCAGTGCTGCCTCCACTGCTGCATTGTGAGCTCGGGCCTCGCTCTCAAGAACTGTAACATCCCAAATTTTCAATTTGGAATGTTATAATGGAGTCATCATATAAATATCATATTTTATTTGCATTTTGGTAGTGATCCTAAAAATCCTAAGCAACTCAAGGACCCACGTAAAGAGTTGGGGATTTTATTATTTTCATATTTGAAATTTTCTCAAATATTGAAACGGGGATCATCTTGGTTTTAATTATTTTTCTCTCCAAAAAAATATTTCATATTCAAAATATGAGAGGAGATAAAATGACTTCTCCAAAACAAATTAAATATTGGAGGAAAATGTTAAAATCAAATAAATAATTTTATTTAGATTTTATCGCTATTTTGTTTGCATCAGAAAAATATGCATTTTTGAAAATTGCATTTTTAGGCCGAGAAAATGTTCACTTTGTTCTAAATATTTTATTTAGATGGTGAAAATTGTTTTTGGCATTTTTTGATTTTTATTTTTATTTATTTAGGATTTTTCTCGGCAGAATCTTATTTAAAAAACGAATCCTAGGGTGCCCGAGCCGGACGTGTCCGCGGCCAGCCTTATAAGTCAGCCGAGGCCCGCCTTGACCGCCAGCGCTTCGAACCCTAGCGCCGCCCTTGCCGCTGCCGCCGCCACGCTACCGCCGCATTGCCGATCATCGTCACTGGCCATGGATCTCACGGATTCGCCGCCATCGTTTTTTTCCGGTTAGGTAAAAAACCGATCGGTTTTCTTTTAAAAACCCTAGATCTTTTTTTCGGTTTTTTCAGTTTAGTTATTCAGCGGACGCTCGCCCGTTCGTTCGCTTTAATGAACTTTCTTCACCGGTTAGGTTCAGACAGCGATCGTTCATTTGTTAGTCTTTTTATTTTTATTTTCGGCTAGGGACCTATCCGTGATTACTTTTATTGCAAATTAGCCCCTGATCTTCAAACCCTCGTAACTTTTCAACCGATTGTCAAAATCCAGTGAAACCAATGCAAAAATCTTTGTCTCGAGCCCCTCTTTCCGTTTAATTAACTTGAACATGGTTTTGACAATTTAAAATTTGGTTTCAAGCAGATTTGAATTCGAAGTTTTTTTACCGTAGTTTCAGTTCTGTAGCTCCGATTCGATTGATTCTTTTTGCAGATCGAATCTTTTCAGTTGGATTTTCAGATTCGATCTTCTTATTTGAATTTTACCCGTGCATCCTTGCTTGAGTGCTTATGTATGCTATTGTTTGTTTGCGGTGGAATTCCCGGAGTGCGAAGCGTGCTACTACGAGTCTCTAGGTTTTGCGGATCGTCAGCAAGGCAAGTAACACATTGATCATACTCTTTTCATACCTAGTTTTTATGCATTAGTTACAGTCCTCAAACATTGTATGATTCGGATGTGATTAACTTGTGGGTATTCGGAAGTAGATGATGAGGTAGAACCTATTGTCCTTTTATTATCAAACCTTGGGAGTTACTTCTATGCTATACTTATATTGCCATGCTATGCTCGTAGACGTGGATTGGGTTTGAGTGTATCCATGATGATGTAGATTGTTAATTAATGGTTAACATAAGGTGGCTACTTAAATACACATCTGGGTGGATTGGTTGCGGGCACCTGGAGAATCCAGTGTTGTCCTAGGATATCCCGGAGGACCCGTGTGATCATCCTACGACTCGCCCCCTAGGCTCAAAGGGATCATAAGATTATTTCATGCTAGAAACTTCCGTGTGCAGCCACAAGCTATTATGGGCTCTAGCATAGTTGAGTATGTTGCATGACCTCTTCCAGTGGTAGGCTAGCAGATGTAGGTGATGTAGGTTGGTACTGCTTCACCTGTGGTTAGAGTTAATGTTTACGAAAGACTATGTCTCGGTCATCCGTTTCTCAAACACCATGAAGTGTGAGAAATCCAACGGAGGAGATCGAGTCTTGTGGGGAAAAGTGCAAAAACCTCTGCAGAGTGTACAAACTAATCATGGTTAGCCGTGTCCCCGGTTATGGACATCTTGAGTATCTGGTACTTGAATTATTGATTTGATCTCATCACTCTAAATTAATTTGTTGGGTTGTTAATTACTTTTAATTGGGATTGAGTTGGAGGAACCTTCTCAATGTTTCAACTACCATGATAGTTAAACGAAACATATTCCTTTGCTGTAGGGAAAAATTGACTTTTCGCAAAAACCATATAACCATAGAGCCTCCACCAGCCATATATGCATGTAGTGATAGCATTCATTCTATTCATTGCTCTACTGTGTTACATTGCCAGCATATTCCATCTACTGGCCCGTTTCGGGCTGCAACATATCATGTTGCAAACTTTTTAGACGAGGAGTAAGGTGCGCTAGGTCGTTTGTCGTGCACTCAGCTATGCTGTTGGAGTTGATGGAATCACTTTATCTTCCAAGCCTTCCACTGTTATCTTATTTAGATGGCCTTAAGCCATATTTATTGTAATAAGTTCTCTCTTGAGACATTTGATGTAATAAGTGTGTGATTGCTACTCTGTTGTAAATCCATTCAAGTACTGTGTGTGTCAGCATTACCGATCCAGGGATGACACTTATGCACAGATATTTTGTAACATCCCAAAATTCCCATTTGGAATGTTCTACAATTATAGCTAAGCATCTATGCATTATTGTTTGAATTGAGTGACATTTGAATTATTTCAGAGGCCTGACAATTTATTTCAAAACAATGCCTGACAAATACTTGAGAAAAAGTATGAGAGGAGTAAACATGACACTCCAAAAATGTCAGATGAAAAATGTTGCCAAAAAGTTTGAATTCAAATTTGATTTTATTTGGGATTTTTAGAAAATGTTTTTTTTTAGTTTGAGTTTTGCCCCTGGAAAAATGTTCAAATTATAGGATAAATTCCCCTGATCATTTTGATATATATATGTCCTATATAAAAAAATATATATACTATATATATTTTCCCCCTCTCCCTAATTCAAAAAAAAAGAGAAAGAACCCCCAGCGCCTACCAGCTAACTGGCCAGCCAAATACCGAGGCACCCACCAGTGTGCAGCCCAGCCCCACGCCCACCTACCGAGCTGCCCACGCCCGAGCCGACGCGCCAAAATCCTCCCTCGGTCGCCCGCTCGCCACCCCTCTCTCTCTCACGACGCCACGGCCCGCCCTCTCTTTCCCTCGCCCACACCACGCCGCCAACACGCGAACAACCGCGCATCAAGACTCCGGAGATCTCGGATCTCTCCTGATTCGCCCCCTCCTCCAAGCCGGTCCCCCTAAAATACCCTCGCCTGCTCGCCCTCGCGCCAAAAACCTCTCTCCACGCCGCAATCGCTCGCCGGAACCCGAGTGCCCCGCCGCGCCATTGCCGCCCCACCGCTCGTCTCCGACCCCCCCGAGCTCCACCGACTCCACCACGGACTCCTCGCTCGTCGCATCTTCCCGTGGTCTCCGCCGTCTTCCCCGACCACCGGAGCCACCGTGCCGTCGCCGCCCGAGCCGCCTTCGCCGTCGACCACCGCGGTAAGCCGCCGGAAACCCCCTCCGCCGTCCGATCTAAAATCTACGCGTTAGATTAGATTCCCCGAAGGGGTATGTTTTATTTTAAAAAGCCGGTTTAAGTTACGGTTTAATTTGTTTAGTTAGCGGTTTAGTTTAGACCGGCCCGATCGGTTTATTTTCAGTTAGCCGCGAGCACGTTTTAGTTATATAACGCCTGAGCGTTAGATAGGCCCACTAGCGCCAGTTTTTCTTTTTAGTTTTATTTTTCGTTTCTATTTTTAACAGAATAGTTTCAGTTTTTGTAAAATCCATATCTTTTAGATTACTTAATATTTTTAATTGATTCTTTTTTTGTTAGTTTGCAAATTTGTTGTAGTTTCTGTAGAAAATATGTTTGGCCATGTTTAAATTTTTAGAAATTGTTTTATTTTAGTTTTAGACAGATTAGTAATTCCGCTATAAAATGAGTTAGGATTATTTTATTTTAGTGATTCTTTTGTCACTGCTTTGTTTTGACCTTGCCTAACAGTAGGAATTTATTTGGGTATTTTAGATTTAATAAAAAATAGTTTTAGTCAAAATCATGTATTTCTTGATTATTTAACTAGCTACTGTTTTCCTATTGTTTTATTTAGTAAATAATTTTATTTTTACTATGTTATAGTTTATTTTAGATTAGTTTCTGTAGCTACAGAGGATGAACTTTTATTTATAGTAGAATAAAATTTTTATTTTATTTTTCTTTGCTAGGATTGTTATAGGCATAATAGGAGTTCTATAGTAGCTTTTGATGTGATTCTTTTGCTCCTAGTTTATATGATGTTTTCCTTCTGTTAGTTAGCAAAACCCATGCTTAGGTTCTGTTAAGAAAAGTTTGTGTAAAACTATTTGTTGCTTGATGTGGTGAAAACCTTGATTTGATTTCTCCGAGTTTTCTTTGGATTTTGGTTTGAGTGCTTGGGTGTTTTGTTTCCAACTTGCTGTTATGTTATATTGTGCCATACTTATTTGTGCTATTGTTTGATTCGGTAGAATTTCCGAGTCTAAGCCTGCTATCACGAGTCCCTAGCTTTCGAAGACCGTCAGCCAGGCAAGTCATTTGATCATGATTTCTATTACAATACCTATGATTTTATCGCATTAGAATTATACCTCCCCACCATGCATGCAGTAGGAGAATTTGTAAGTTATGTTCTTGAGTAGTATCATGAGGTAGGATGAAACCAATTCCCCTTGTTACCATGGCCCGGGACGAAGTAGTTTAATTTTGCTATGCTCGTAGACGGGGTTGGTTGAGTGATTCATAAGGGAGATGTGAGAGTCAAGATGATGACAACCCCATGACTTCAAGCTCAAGATGGACTTCAAAATTCACTACTGGGTGGAGGACGGTTGACGGGCACCCTGGAGAACCCAGCGGTTGGTCGGGATGCATGGAGAAGTGCCATGACATCTTGCCGAAAGCTTCACCCAGCCACGAAGAGACGGATGGATACCCCATTGACCGGAAGCTTACCTGTGCAGCCGCAAGCCATTATGGGCTCTGGCTTGGTCGACCCTAGGTGTGACTCGGCCGGACGGTGCTACGAGATGTAGAAGAACGGTAGGATTGGATGGGCACCGGCAAAGGGCCCAGAGGAACTCTTCTAAGACCCTGTTGCTCATTCCGCCTTCAAACACTGTGAAGTGTGAAGACTTAAAAGGAGGGAACGATTCTTGCGGGTAAAGTGCGCAAACCTCTGCAGAGTGAAGATCTAATTGGTTAGCCGTGTCCCCGGTTACGGACAATTTGAGCCTCCGGAACTTGGAGTATTTCAGATATCTCAACACCGAACTTAATAAATTAATTGAGGGGTTTATTTAATAATTGGGAATGAGACATTGGTTGGCGGAACCATCTCAACAACTACCAACATTTTGTAGTAAATGCAAACAAGTCCTTGTTATAGGGAAAAACTGGCTTTTTCGCAAAACAATGAAATTTAGAGCCCCACAGCCAAATTGCATATAGTATTAGTAATTTTATTGTTGTTCTTTCTTTGACTTGCCGGGCATATTCAAAATCTTGACCTACACGGCCGCAACGTCTTATGTTGCGAGGAGTTTTCCGATCGAGGAGTGAGGCTACGATCCACGCTATTATTGCCCTATGGAGTCGGATGGACTCGCTTATTCTTCTACGCTCCGCAGCTTTATTTAGTTTATTTCTCATGAGCTGGCCTTCGCCGAATTTATTCTATTGTAATAAAGACTCGATATGAGAATCGTGTAATAAATTCAGGTGTGATTGAACTTTGATTATTTCATCAATGTACTGTGTGTGCCAGCATGATCTTGGGATGGTACAGCTACACAGAGACTTGACCGATTTTGGGTCGGGTCGCTACAAAAATGGTATTCAGAGCACACGCTGACCGTAGGACGTAACCCCTAGGATCGGAAAGCCATAGGAAGAGACTATTTATTTTATGTCCTTATAATTCTGTAATTCTCCCCTGTTCATTTCTGACTTCTCTCCGATTTTCAACATTCTAGATGGCCGTCGAGTTCACCCCAGTTCTGCTACCGGGGTTTTGCCAGCCAGATGAGACGATGCCTCTCGGCAAGAAGATGGTTCAGATCGTGAAGAAGCTGAAGATTGCTCTGCCTTCAATCACCGGGAAGCCTACCAATGCACTTCCGACAGATACCCGCTACAGGATTAAGGTGCACATTCCAGGGAGGACCTTCGGAGGACATTCAGAGCCCATTGACTTTGAGTTTACCGATTTCAGTTGGATTCTCGGAAGAGACATGGCGATATATCGTGCACTTGGACATCTCCGAGAAGAGTACTGTACGAGCCTCGACCCATCAGACCTCGCCATGATTTCTCGCAGAGCTAGGAATGGAGATATCATCCGTACCGTAGAGGACGACTCCATTCTCTCATATGTCCAAGACTTGGAGAGTCTCCTCAGGAAACGGGAAATCCAGACTCGCCGTAACGCGAAAGTACACAGGAGGCTGTTGTTCCGTGAACTAGAACTGGAGGAGAAGGCACACGCGGACTTCCTTGACCATGAAGAAGAAATCAAGGATTTCATGGAGAGAGTCGACAAGCTGAAGATGGATGTTGCCGCATTAGAGGAGAAGATGGACTGGAGAAGACCTTTTTCCGAGTGGAGATGACGGACCCCTCGTGAGCAATGACCAGGATTATGAAGAGAGCTCCACCGAAGAAAGCCGCAAGAGGAGGCGCCACACCAGAGGACACCGCACCGGAGGACGCCGCACCAGAGGACGCAGGGATAATTGATGAAGACATTTAGTCGACCGCCATGTTATTTTTTTTTTTTTTTTTATTTTCATCGATCAGTTAGGCCGTTATTTTCGATTAGTCGTGAGAATTTGTAATCCGAGATTGAACCATGTTTGAGATGATTGAATAAATGATTGGTGTGATTATGATTGTGCATTCATATGGGTAGTGATATTTTCTCATTAGACCCTTGTTCTATTCTAATTTTCTCATGCTCTCCAAAACACCAGATGCCTCCGAGACGTGACCCCGGTTTCAACTTTCCGTCGGAGCTCACCCAGCTGATCCAGCAAAGAGAGTGCCCTTATGCGAGATGCTCATCCGTAACCGTAACAACAACAACAACAACAATCCACCGCCACCACCCCCTGTTGACAACTTGACCCGCTTCCTAAGGCTGAATCCGCTAGTGTTCTCTAGCAGCACTGAGCCGATTGTGGCCGATGATTGGCTTCACAAGTTCGAAAGAGAGTTAGCCACTGCTGGATGCACAGATGCAGAGAAGGTGCGCTTTGCCGCACATCAGCTTGATGGACCTGCAGCCTCTTGGTGGGAGAACTACACCGCCACTTATCCCATCGCCACCCTCACGTGGGATCAGTTCCAGCAGGCCTTCCGCACCGCTCATGTCTCAGCTCGAGCCATGAGTCTGAAGAAGCGTGAGTTCCGCAACTTACGCCAGGGAACCGCATCTTGTGGGGCAAGATGGATGAGTTCAGCAAGTTAGCTCGCTATGCCCGGATGATGTGGCCACAGATGCCGCAGCAGGAAAAAGTTTCTCGAGGGACTCAATGACGAGCTGGGAATGCAGCTAATGGTGGCTATCTTCAACAACTACCAGAGCTGGTAGACAAGGCCACCATACTCAAGGCAAGCAACAGCAGATTGATAGCCGCAAGCGGAAGTATGGCTGGGGAAGTACAACTCGAGCTCAGCAGAAGCCCGTTATGCCCCATACTGGGAGGGCATACCCATCACACCCATGGAGGACATAATCATGGAGGACATAACCATGGAGGGAATGGGAACAACCGCAACCACGACAACAAGTCGTGCAATGGAAACGGCAATGGCAACCAAAGATCGCCCCGCCTACCAAGGATCTAAGTCACATCACTGTTTCAACCGCTCGAAAACAGGGCACTATGCCACCGATCGCCCGGAGGCCAAGCAGAGAGGAATGGAAACGGCAATGGAAGCTCAAAGAAAGAAGCCCAACCCTTTTCCTCGTGCTCAGGTGAACCACATTGACGTGGAGGACGTCTATGATCAGCCAGACACTGTGGTTGGTAAGTTTTTATTAAATTCACATCCAGTATTGGTACTCTTTGATTCTGGTGCAACACATTCATTCATATCAAGGGTAGTTGTGGAAAAGTACGGGTTGCCCACTAAAACCCTTAGAAACCCTCTTCACGCCGGGCCCGTAGAGGAGAAATGATGGCAGGCTTAGGCTGTCATGCAAACCACAACAATGGAAACCATAAATTTCCCGCATACCTCATAGTATTGGAAACCAAAACCTTGTATGTAATCAAAGTCATTGAATGGTTGACGAAGTTTGAAGGAAACATAGATCGTGCTCAAGAAGACGATTCTCGCTCACCACTCCGGAGCGTAAGAGGATCAAGTATGTATCCAGACGTATCCCGATGAACAATCGGTGAATTCCCTCACCGGAGTTGTTCAGGAGGAAGTGCCAAGAGTGCAAGATTTTCCCGATGTGTTTCCGGAGGAATTACCAGAATGCCACCGACAGAGACATTGAATTTCTGATTGAGTTATTGCGGCACAGCCCCAATATCCAAGAGACCCTATCGGATGCCCCGAACGAATTGGAAGAGATCAAAAGCAAATTAATGAGCTATTGGAGAAGGGATATATTCGCCAAGCTCATCACCTTGGGGAGCCCCAGTTCTTTTGGTAGAGAAGAAGGATGGAACCACGAGAATGGTTAGGATTATCGTTCGTTGAGCAGCGTGACCATCAAGAACAAGTACCCTCCGCCGATGATTAATGACCTATTTGATCAGCTAGTTGGAGCCAAGGTATTCTCCAAGATCGATCTTGATCGTGGTATCATCGATTGAAGATCCGTGAAACGGATATACCCAAAACAGCATTTACCACGTGTATGGTTTATATGAGTATACCGTCATGTCATTCGGATTGACTAATGCCCCTGCATACTTCATGAATTTGATGAAAACGGTATTTATGGAATATCTAGACAAGTTTGTCGTGGTGTTCATCGATGATATACTGATTTTCTCCAAGAGCGAGGAAGAGCATAAGGAACATTTGCGTCTAGTTCTGGAGAAACTCCGAGAACATCAGTTGTATGCCAAGTTCAGCAAATGTGAATTTTGGCTGAAGGAAGTCGGATTCCTCGGACATGTTATTTCAGGAGAAGGAATAGCAGTTGATCCCACCAAGGTTGTATCGATCACCGATTGGCGATCACCCACCTCTACCAAGGAGATCCGCAGTTTTCTCGGACTCGCAGGATATTATCGGAGGTTTATTGAGAATTTCTCAAAGATTGCCAAGCCCATGACTGAGCTGTTGAAGAAGGACGCCAAGTACATTTGGACCGAGGATTGTGAAGCCAGTTTCCAGGAATTGAAGAAACGTTTGGTTACAGCCCCAGTACTGATTTTGCCGGACATACACAAGGATTACCAGGTATATTGTGACGCTTCTCGCCAGGGACTCGGAGGAGTACTCATGCAGGAAGGAAAAGTTGTAGCTTATACCTCCAGACAGCTATGACCTCACGAGATGAATTATGCCACACATGATTTGGAGTTAGCAGCCGTAGTGCACGCACTCAAGACCTGGAGACATTTCCTTATCGGAAATAGTTGTGATGTTTACACAGATCATAAGAGCTTGAAGTATATTTTCACGCAGAAAGAGTTGAACCTCGTGCAAAGGAGATGGCTAGAGTTAATCAAGGACTATGACATGAGATTGCATTACCACCTGTGAAAGCCTAATGTTGTAGCAGATGCTTTGAGCCGTAAGAGTTATGTGAATACTCTCATAGCGGGAGGATTACCCTGTGAGTTAGTCGATGGCCTCGAGAGATCTCCGAATCGGAGATAGTTCCGGAGGATATGTTGCAGCTCGAAGTTCAGTTCACCTTGACCGAAAGAATTCGTGAAGCCTGTAAGTCGGACAAGGAAATTGATGAGATAAAGAAAAGGATGAATGAAGGAAAAGCTAAAGGGTTTCGTAAGGATGAATACGGAGCTATATGGTACGAGGACCATATTTATGTACCCAATGATCCCGAACTCAGGAAGCTAATTCTTCAGGAGGCTCATGATTCACCGTACTCGATTCACCCCGGTAACACCAAGATGTATCTGGATTTGAAGGAAAGTTTCTGGTGGACAGGTATGAAGAAGGATATTGCTGAGTACGTAGCAATATGCGATGTTTGCCAGCGAGTAAAGGCGGAACATCAGAAGCCAGCTACTTCAACCCTTGCCGATTCCCGAGTGGAAATGGGAAAAACTTGGAATGGATTTTATCACGGATTACCCAGACCCGTTCAGGTTATGATTCCATCCGGGTAGTGGTTGATCGATTGACCAAGGTAGCTCATTTCATTCCGTGAAGACTACCTATACCAGCTTAAGTTAGCCAAGATATACATGACCAGGATCGTATGTCCGCATGGAGTTCCGAGGAGTATCGTGTCGATAGAGGAACACAATTTACCTCAAAGTTTTGGAATCAATTGCACGAAACTTTGGGTACGAGGCTGGAGTTCAAGATTACTTTTCATCCGCAGATGATGGACAGACCGAGAGAGTCAACCAGATCACGGAGGACATGTTGAGAGCTTGTGCGCTAGACTATGGATCTAGCTGGGATGATAATTTGCCATACGCGGAGTTCTCGTACAATAACAGTTATCAGACCAGTCTGAAGATGGCCCCTTTTGAAGCTCTATACGGAAGAAGGTGCAGAACACCATTGCTGTGGGATGGTGTTGGAGATCGAAAACTTTTCGGTCCCGATCTTATCAGAGATTCCGAAGAGAAAGTCAAGCTGATTCGAGATAGGCTCAAGGTAGCTCAGTCGAGATGTAAGAGTTATGCCGACAAAGAACGCAAGGAAGTAACATACGAAGCGGGAGACCGGGCATATCTTCGTGTGTCTCACTTCGTGGAATCAAGAGGTTCGGTGTTAAAGGAAAGTTAGCACCCGGTTCATTGGCCCCTACAAAATCCTCGAACATCGTGGAGAAGTTGCTTACAAGTTGGAATTGCCGGAAGGATTGTCCGGAGTTCACGATGTCTTCCATGTCTCTCAGCTGAAGAAATGCCATGCCGAGATGGCCAATATTCCGTTGAGAGACACAGTGCCCCTAGAGGCCATACAGCTCGACAGTGATCTGACTTATGAGGAGAAACCTGCTCAATTCTCGAGATCGCGAACAGAGTCACCCACAGCAAGATCATCAAGTTTTGCAAGGTGTGGAGTCATCATTCCGAGGAGGAAGCCACCGGGAGCGAGAAGAAGACCTCACGAGACCACCCGCACCTATTTGCTAGCCAACCCGAATCTCGAGGGCGAGATTCATCTTAAGGTGGGTAGGTTTGTAACATCCCAAAATTCCCATTTGGAATGTTCTACAATTATAGCTAAGCATCTATGCATTATTGTTTGAATTGAGTGACATTTGAATTATTTCAGAGGCCTGACAATTTATTTCAAAACAATGCCTGACAAATACTTGAGAAAAAGTATGAGAGGAGTAAACATGACACTCCAAAAATGTCAGATGAAAAATGTTGCCAAAAAGTTTGAATTCAAATTTGATTTTATTTGGGATTTTTAGAAAATGTTTTTTTTAAGTTTGAGTTTTGCCCCTGGAAAAATGTTCAAATTGTAGGATAAATTCCCCTGATCATTTATATATATATATATGTCCTATATAAAAAAAATATACTATATATATATTCCCCCTCTCCCTAATTCAAAAAAAAGAGAAAGAACCCCCAGCGCCACCAGCTAACTGCCCAGCCAGTGGCACCCACCAAAGCCCAGCCTCAGCCCAGCCCGAGCCGCCCACGCCGAGCCGACGCCGAAAATCCTCCCCTCGGTCGCTGCTCACCCCTCTCTCTCACGACGCGCGGCCCCACCCTCTCTTTCCTCGCCCACGCCACGCCGCCAACACACGCCGAACCATCACACACAAGACTGCCGGAGATCTCGGGATCTCTCCCCGATTCGCCTCCTCCAAGCCGGTTCCCCCTATAAATACCCCCTCGCCCGTTCGCCCCTCGCGCGCCCGAAAACCTCTCTCCACGCCGCAATCGCTCGCCGGAACCCGAGTGCCCCGCCGCGCCATTGCCGCCCCACCGCTCGTCTCCGACCCCCCCGAGCTCCACCGACTCCACCACCGGACTCCCCTCGCTCGTCCGCATCTTCCCGTGGTCTCCGCCGTCTTCCCCGACCACCGGAGCCACCGTGCCGTCGCCGCCCGAGCCGCCGTCGCCGTCGACCACCGCGGTAAGCCGCCGGAAACCCCCTCCGCCGTCCGATCTAAAATCTACGCGTTAGATTAGATCCCCCGAAGGGGTATGTTTTATTTTAAAAAGCCGGTTTAAGTTACGGTTTAATTTGTTTAGTTAGCGGTTTAGTTTAGACCAGCCCGATCGGTTTATTTTAGTTAGTCATGAGCACATTTTAGTTATATAACGCCTGAGCGTTAGATAGGCCCACTAGCGCCAGTTTTTCTTTTTAGTTTTATTTTTCGTTTCTATTTTTAACAGAATAGTTTCAGTTTTGTAAAATCCATATCTTTTAGGTTACTTAATATTTTTAATTGATTCTTTTTTTGTTAGTTTGCAAATTTGTTGTAGTTTCTGTAGAAAATATGTTTGGCCATGTTTAAATTTTTAGAAATTGTTTTATTTTAGTTTAAGACAGATTAGTAATTCTGCTATAAAATGAGTTAGGATTATTTTATTTTAGTGATTCTTTTTGTCACTTCTTTGTTTTGACCTTGCCTAACAGTAGGAATTTATTTGGGTATTTTAGATGTAATAAAAAAATAGTTTTAGTCAAAATCATGTATTTCTTGATTATTTAACTAGCTACTGTTTTCCTATTGTTTTATTTAGTAAATAATTTTATTTTTACTATGTTATAGTTTATTTTAGATTAGTTTCTGTAGCTTTAGAGGATGAACTTTTATTTACAGTAGAATAAAATTTTTATTTTATTTTTCTTTGCTAGGATTGTTATAGGCATAATAGGAGTTCTATAATAGCTTTTGATGTGATTCTTTTTGCTCCTAGTTTATATGATGTTTTCCCTTCTGTTAGTTAGCGAAACCCATGCTTAGGTTCTGTTAAGAAAAGTTTTAGTTGTGTAAAACTATTTGTTGCTTGATGTGGTGAAAACCTTGATTTGATTTCTCCGAGTTTTCTTTGGATTTTGGTTTGAGTGCTTGGGTGTTTTGTTTCCAACTTGCTGTTATGTTATATTGTGCCATACTTATTTGTGCTATTGTTTGATTCGGTAGAATTTCCGAGTGCGAAGCCTGCTATCACGAGTCCCTAGCTTTCAAGACCGTCACCGTGCAAGTCATTTGATCATGATTTCTATTACAATACCTATGATTTTATCGCATTAGAATTATACCTCCCCACCATGCATGCAGTAGGAGAATTTTTAAATTATGTTCTTGAGTAGTATCATGAGGTAGGATGAAACCAATTCCCCTTGTTACCATGGCCCGGACGAAGTAGTTTAATTTTGCTATGCTCGTAGACGGGTTGGTTGAGTGATTCATAAGGGAGATGTGAGAGTCAAGATGATGACAACCCCATGACTTCAAGCTCAAGATGGACTTCAAAATTCACTCTTGGGTGGAGGACGGTTGACGGGCACCTGGAGAACACACCGTCGGCGGGATGCATGGAGAAGCGCCATGACATCTTGCGGAAAGCTTCACCCAGCCACGAAGAGACGGATGGATACCCCATTGACCGGAAGCTTACTGCAGGCAGCCGCAAGCCATTATGGGATCCGGCTTGGTCGACCCTAGGTGTGACTCTGGCGGACGGTGCTACGAGATGTAGAAGAACGGCAGGATTGGATGGGCACCGGCAGTGGCCCAGAGGAACTCTTCGAAGACCTGTTTGCTCATTCGTCCCGTCTTCAAACACCATGAAGTGCGAAGACTTAAAAGGAGGGAACGATTCTTGCGGGTAAAGTGCGCAAACCTCTGCAGAGTGAAGATCTAATCGGTTAGCCGTGTCCCCAGTTACGGACAATTTGAGCCTCTGGAACTTGGAGTATTTCGGATATCTCAACACCGAACTTAATAAATTAATTGAGGGGTTTATTTAATAATTGGGAATGAGACATTGGTTGGCGGAACCATCTCAACAACTACCAACATTTTGTAGTAAATGCAAACAAGTCCTTGTTATATGGAAAACTGGCTTTTTCGCAAAACAATGAAATTTAGAGCCCCACAGCCAAATTGCATATAGTATTAGTAATTTTATTGTTGTTCTTTCTTTGACTTGCCGGCATATTCAAAATGCTGACCTACACGGCTGCAACGTCTTATGTTGCAGAGGAGTTTTCCGATCAGGAGTGAGGCTACGATCCACGCTTGGCGATTGCCCTATGGAGTCGGATGGACTCGCTATTCTTCTACGCTTCGCAGCTTTATTTAGTTTATTTCTCATGAGCTGGCCTTCGCCGAATTTATTCTATTGTAATAAAGACTCGATATGAGAATCGTGTAATAAATTCAGGTGTGATTGAACTTTGATTATTTCATCAATGTACTGTGTGTGCCAGCATGATCTTGGGATGGTACAGCTACACAGAGACTTGACCGATTTTGGGTCGGGTCGCTACATATTTGACCGTTTGAGGCCGGATCGCTACAAGAACAAAATATCTTCCCTTGTTGTGATAGTCAAAAAGGGTAGGCGCAGGCAAATATGTGTGCACAACATATGTTTGGCTAAACAATAGAAGTTAAGTTATCAATCTTTCCCTTAAGGATCTTATGGTCTTTTTTGGTGTTAAAATCTAAATATTGCGTGGGTAGGATAGGATCAAAGGGCAAAGACGAAACACCCAACCCTCATGCTAAACGCGTGGCATAAATTCCACCATAGAAATGGCCAATGTTAGCGCTGTGCTGAACTATGCGTGCCACAATTGCTCCAAGGTTATAATTCCTTTCACTGGTGAGAGCGGCGTGTATGAGGCTCAAGTCTGGAGCACAAAGCATACTACAGTCTTGCTTGCCTACTACACATTTCCCGTTAAATAATGCAAAGTACTGAATTGCAGGAAAATGAATGCTCTTTATTCTACCTTGTGTCATTCCCCTCCTTTCACCGTAACAAAGACTAGTCAAGAATGTTTCGAACTCGGCCTTTGGTGGTTCGTCAAGCGAACCCCAAAATGGAAGTTTGCAATGGTAAGCAAAATTCTCCAATGAGATGGTAAAAGGATTATCATAAAGCATAAAAGACACCCTAGACTCACGAGGGTAGAATTTAAATCCTTTGACAAACGATTCAGTGAAAAGGTGGCGTTGTTCGCACTTATCTAAAATGTAGGGGCCGAGACCGGCATTGTGAACATATTGCTCAAATTCCTCCTTAATGCCCGCACGCAACATATATTCATCACAAGGCCATAAGCATGTTTTGGTGGCGGCATCTCGTGTGGAATTTTCACTTGGTTCAACATAAGACCGGCGAGCAGAACTGTCACTAGAAGATGCCCCCGAGGATCGCCTCCTCGAAGAACTCCTTCCAAATAGGTTCATCATGTCCACGTACAATTTTTTGAAAATTTTGGGGTGACAAAAATTTGTCAACAAAACTTTATTAAAATGATAGCAACTACTCATAAGGATACATAGAGGCGAGCTTGGGGGAGTTCATACGTCGATTTTGCATCAGGATTTCCTACTGGTATTTATAATGTTTTTATGCATAATAATGCTTTATGGAGTAATTCTAATGCATTTGCTCTCATAATATGCAAGATTTACACAAAGAGGGAGAATGCCGGCAGCTGGAATTCTAGACCTGAAAAAGCTATGTCAGAGTTACCTATTCTGCACATCTCCAAATGAGTTGAAAATTTACGGAGAATTATTTTGGAATATATTAAAAAACTGGAGCAAATAACTACCGGAGGGGGGCCACCTGGTGACCACAAGACACCAGGGTGCCCATCTTCTGTTATATTAGAAATTTTGACCTTGAAAAAATGAAGAGAGGACTTTCGGGACGGAGCGCCGCCGTCTCGAGGCGGAACTTGGGTAGGAGCACTTTCACCCTCCGGTGGAGCGATTCAGCCGGGGGAACTTCCCTTCCGAAGGGGGAAATCAAAGCCATTGTCATCACCAGCAACCCGCTATCTTTGGGAGGCCAATCTTCAACAACACCATCTCCTCTCAAACCCTAGTTCATCTCTTTTGTTCAATATTTGTACCGGAACCTCAGTTCGATACCTGTGGGTGACTAGTAGTGTTGATTACATCTTGTACTTGATTACTATATGGTTTATTTGGTGGAAGATTATATGTTCAGATCCATTATGATATTTAATACCCCTCTGATCTTGAGAATGAATATCATTTGTGAGTAGTTACTTTTGATCTTGAGGTCACGGGAGAAATAATGTTGCAAGTAATCATGTGAACTTGATATGTGTTCGATATTTTGATGATATGTATGTTGTGATTCCCTTAGTGGTGTCATGTTAACATCGACTGCATGGCACTTCACCATCTTTGGGCCTAAGAGAATGCATTGTGGAGTAGTTATTAGATGATGGGTTGCTAGAGTGACAGAAGCTTAAACCCTAGTTTATGCGCTACTTCGTAAGGGGTTGATTTGGATCCATATGTCTAATGCTATGGTTAGATTTTATCTTAATACTTTTATCGTAGTTGCGGATGCTTGCGAGGGGGTTAATCCTAAGTAGGAGGCTTGTTGAAGTATGAATAACACCTAAGCACCGGTCCACCCACATATCAAATTATCAAAGTAGCGAACACAAATCAAACTAACATGATGAAAGTGACATGGAGAAATTCCCGTGTGTCCTCAAGAATGCTTTGCTTATTATAAGAGATAGTTTTGGCCTGTCCATTGCCACAAAAGGATTGGGCTACCTTGTTGCACTTTATTTACTGTTACTATTACTTGCTCGTTACAAATTATCTTGCTATCAAACTACCTATTACCGACAGTTTCAGTGCTTGCAGAAATTACCTTGCTGAAAACCACTTGTCATTTCCTTTTGCTCCTCGTTGGGTTCGACACTCTTAATTATCGAAAGGACTACGATTGACCCCCTATACTTGTGGATCATCAGTCCCTCAAACCGTCCCACAAACATTTTCCTCGAACAAGAATGAAATGCACGATTCCTCATGAGGATTACAAATGCACAACACCCATGATCCAGCAGGGCTTTGCCATATAGGGCTAAGCCATGCTAGGGTAGAATTAGAGGGATGAGTAGCCCTTCAGGAAGAACTATGGTGGAGAGCGACAGAGAGGGAGAGGTGCAGCCACAGGCATGAAAACTTGTGTGTTTGGGGATCCCCAAGGGGGCGCACCATCCAGTTCTGCCTCCAAGTGGTGTGCCCCCTCCCAAAACCCTATGAGTCACCTAGTGGCTTGCCCACCAATGTTAGGGGGTGCCTCACTTGGGCCCCTAGGGCCCATGCGGCTGCCCCTACCTTGGGCCTTGCCATGGGACAAGCCCATGTCACCCCTAGGACTATTCTAGGAGGTTCTGGTAAATCCGAGACCCTCCTCCTGTCCTCTGGGGGACTTCCTGCAGTCTCCATAACTCTTTCGGTTCACTCAAACTGATGGAAATATGCCCTAGAGGAAATAATAAAGTTGTTATTATTATATTTCCTTAATCATGATAAAGGTTTATTATTCATGCAAGAATAGTATTGATCGGAAACTTAAGTACATGTGTGGATACATAAAAAATACCGGGTCCCTAGTAAGCCTCTACTAGACTAGCTCGTTGATCAAAATGGTTAAGGTTTCTAACCATAGACATGAGTTGTCATTTGATAACGGGATCACATCATTAGGAGAATGATGTGATGGACAAGACCCATCTGTCAGGTTAGCATATGATCGTTCAATTTATTACTACTGCTTTTTTAATGTCAAATACATGTTCCTCCGACCTTGAGATCATGCAACTCCCAGATATCGGAGGAATGCCTAGTGTGCTATCAAATGTCGCAACATAACTGGGTGATCATAAAGATACTCTATAGGTATCTCCGAAGGTGTCTGTTGAGTCGGCATGGATCGAGATTGGGATTTGTCACTCCGAGTATCGAAGAGGTATCTCTGGTCCCTCGCGGTAATACAACATCACAAGAAGCTTGCAAGCAAAGTGACTAAGGAGTTAGTTACGAGATGATGTATTACGGAATGAGTAAAGAGACTTGCCGGTAACGAGATTGATCTAGCTATGAAGATACCGACGATAGAATCTTGGGAAAGTAACATACCAATGATGACCCACAAGTATAGGGGATCAACTGTAGCTATTTTCAATAAGTAAGAGTGTCGAACCCAACGAGGAGCAGAAGGAAATGACAAGTAGTTTTCAGTAAGGTATTGTCTGCAAGTGCTGAAATTGTAAGTAGTGAGTAGTTTGATAGCAAGATAATTTGTAACGAGCAATTAACAATGATAGTAACAAGTATGCAGCAAGGTATCCCAATCCTTTTGAGGAAAAGGACATGCCAAAACGGTTTCTTATGATAAGCAAAGCGGTCTTGAGGGTACACGGTAATTTCATCTAGTCACTTTCATCATGTTGGTTTGATTGTGTTCGCTACTTTGATAATTTGATATGTGGGTGGACCGGTGCTTAGGTGCCGTTCTTACTTGAACAAGCCTCCTACTTATGATTAACCCTACCGCAAGCATCCGCAACTACGATAAAAGTATTAAGAATAAATTCTAACCATAGCATTAAACTCTAGGATCCAATCGGTCCCTTATGGAATAGCGCTTAAACTGGGGTTTAAGTTTCTGTCACTCTCGCAACCCATCATCTATTTTCTACTCCACAATGCATTCACTTAGGCTCAAATATGGTGAATTTTCATGTAGTCGACGTTCACATGACACCACTAAGGGAAAAACAACATACATACTATCAAAATATCGAACACATATCAAGTTCACATGATTACTTGCAACATGATTTCTCCCGTGACCTCAAGAACAAAAGTAACTACTCATAAATGATAAACATGCTCATGATCAGAGGAGTATTAAATAGCATCATGGATCTAAACATATAATCTTCCACCAAATAAACCATATAGTAATCAACTACAAGATGTAATCATCACTACTAGTCACCCCCTAGCACCAATCTATAGTTCCGGTAACAAGATGGAATACAAGAGATGAACTAGGGTTTGAGATGAGATGGTGTTGGTGAAGATGTTGATTGAGATTTCCCTCCCCAAGATGGGAGAGTTGTTGGTGATGATGATGACGATGATTTCCCCCTCTGGGAGGGAAGTTCCCCCAGCAGAATCGCTCCGCCGGAGGGCAAAAGTGCTCCTACCCAAGTTCCCTCTCGAGACGGCGGCACTCGTCCCGAAAGCCTTCTCCTTATTTTTTATAGGTCAAAATGACTTATATAGCAAAAGATGGGTACCGAAGGTGGGCCGAGGAGGCCACAACCCACCAGGGCGTGCCCAGGTGGGTTGTGCCCACCTGGTGGGCCCCCTCTGGTGTTTATTGGCTCCAATATTTCTTAAATAATCCATAAAAAATCTTCGTGAAGTTTCAGCTTATTTGGAGTGGTGCAGAATAAGTGGCCTGACATAGCTTTTCCAGGTCCAGATTTCCAGCTGCCGGAATTCTCCCTCTTGATGTGTTCCTTGCAAATTTTGAGAGAAAAGGCATTATAATTACTCCAAAAAGCATTATTATGGATTAAAAATTATAAATAATAGTAAGAAAACATGATGCCAAATGGATGTATCAACTCCCCCAAGTTTAGACCTTGCTTGTCCTCAAGCGAAAACCGAAATCGAAAAACATGACCACATGCTTTGAGAGAGAGGTGTCGATAAAAACAAAATACAGACATATAAGCATCATGTTGATTATTATAATAGCAACAAAATTAAACATAGTACTTTTATCATAAAACTTGCATCATATACTTCCTATGAATAAGTAATAGTTCATCACACAATCGAATTATAAAGCAAAAACTCTATTAGAAACCAACAAACTATGTTCTCAGTCAACTTTGCAACAACAATTCGTCATCTTTTCAGGAAGAGTCACGTGTCAGAGCCTTTAGGAAAGTCCACATACTCAACCATCATATAGTCTTCTATGATTGCTAACACTCACCTCGTACCCATGAGCAAAACGTTTCAACCGGACACATAGAAAGATAGGGGCTTATAGTTTCGCCTCCCAACATACTCACCTCAAGGGTGATGTCAACAATAATAACTCATGCTATCTATATTCAACTGGACATATGTGCCTAGATCTTTCCTTACCACATGATGCTTCCCAAAATACTAAATAAAAAGGAATAGAAGGAAAACTTTGACTCTTTGCATAAAAGTAAATACATAAAAGTAAAAGATAGGCCCTTCGCAGAGGGAAGAAGAGGTTGTCGTGCGCTTATTTGTTTGCATGCTCAATCCCTTAGTGCAAGAGAACGTCATGTTGTGTTGCCCCTTAAGATGACAACCTTTATTATGCAGTCTGTCGCTTTTATTCTTTGTCATCCAAGTTCGTACAACGCTCAATTTTCTCTTACACTAAATGATCTCACATATTTAGAAGCAACTTTTATTGCCTTTTTGCATCGATGACAACTTACTTGAGGGATCTTGCTCAATCCATAGGTAGGTATGGTGGACACTTGAAAAAGATTTGGGATTAAGGTTTTTTTAATGCACAAGCAGTATCTCTACTTAGTGCGGAATTTTTTCCTAGCAAAGATAGGGGCAATATGACTTCTGTGTGAATATACACAAACGTAAACCATTAAGTTGTCTTCCTTGTCCAACGTCAACAATTTTGGCATATAATATTTTGACGAGGGTTCACAATCACAAAAGATTTCTAGGATGGTATATTTATATGTGAATCTTCTCTTCCCTTATTAATTCTTTCATGAGTTGCATCATTGGCTAATGCTATGTTTGTCAATCTCTAATAAAATTTTCTTACTTATACTTTTCCTTATGTGGTGCTATCACCTACCATAGGATTAGTATATAATATTATTGATTTATATCCTTTCTTTTATTTACTTTCTTTTCTCTTTTTCTTTCTTCCTTAATTATTTTCTTTATTTGCAAAATGAAAGTAAAGAAAGCAAAAAATCAATCTAACTCTATTATAAAACTTGCACACGATAACAATGATAGATAACTAAGCAAATTCTCAAAAGGAAATGATCGAACTAAACTTTATTCATCTAAGGCAAAAGATTGAACAAATATAAGTAAAGCAAAAAAGATAGTGGGATGATACGATATCGGGGCACCTCCCCCAAGCTTAGCGGAAGCCAAGGGGAGTGCCCATTCCCGATACTTAGTTCTCCTTTGGTGGTGTCCGTGGGCTCCTCCTGCTTGGTCTCGATCTTCATCAGCCAAGCATCTTCTTCCATGTTGTTGGAGGAGCAAGAAGACATGATGCCAGGCTTGATAAATCTAACCGGAAACAGCAAGAAAAGAGAACAGAGGATTTATTCGCGATACGATGATCAAAAGGTTCGGGAAGTATAAATAGATTTTTTTATGTTGGAGGACAAGCATACAGAAGAAAAATGGATTACGGGAGGTGTCCCAGGTGGGCACAACCCACCTGGGCGCACCAGGCAAGCCTGGCGCACCCTGGTGTCTTGTGCCCACCATAGGACGCTTCCTGGCAGTTTCTTTATTCCCAAAATTCTAAATTATTCTAAAATGACAAGAAATACCTTTGTAGATTTTTTGGAGTATTTTTACTTATCGTATCACGTACCTCCTTATTTTCATGATTCTGGAGTGTTCCGGAAGGATTCTTTTATGTGCTCTTCCGGTGTCAAAGTTTGGATAATATTGCTTTCAACATTAATTGGCGTACCAGAGATATAATGCTTTATTCGTTTCCCATTGACAACCTTCGAGTTAGTACCTTCGGAATTATTTATTTTGATGGCACCAGACCGGTAAACCTCCTCGATGACATATGGGCCTTCCCATTTTGAGAGGAGCTTTCCTGCAAAAAATCTAAAATGAGAGTTGTACAAAAGAACATATTCTCCGACTTTAAACTCACGCTTTTGGATTCTTTTTTCATGCCATCTTTTAACTTTTTCTTTGAATAACTTTGCATTTTCATATGCTTGGGTTCTCCATTCATCTAATGAGGTAATATCAAATAACCTCTTTTCACCAAAGAAGTTTGAAATCATAATTGAGTTCTTTGACTGCCCAATATGCTTTATGTTCTAACTCAAGAGGCAAATGACAAGCTTTTCCATAAACCATTTTATAAGGAGACATACCCATAGGATTTTTATATGATGTTCTATAAGCCCAAAGTGCATCATCTAATTTCTTAGAGCAATTATTCCTGGACCTATTAACAGTCTTTTGCAAAATTAACTTTATTTCTCTATTGCTAAGTTCAACTTGACCACTAGACTGAGGATGATAGGGTGGTGCAATTATATGGTTAACATCATCACTACAAAAAGATACACTTCCGTGATGATACGTGTTTGTCACAGCAGGTCGCGTTTTCTGTCATGCATGTACATCCATGACAAATTTATGACAGAATCAAGATAGTCATACCTGTGCCGTTGTAGAAGTGTTCCATGACATTACCAAAATTATCATCACGGAAGTGTCCACTTCCATGACGATAAATCACGCGTCAGAGAAGTGCTTTCGTCAAGGGTGACCGACACGTGGCATCCACCGTAACGGAACGCCGTTAAGCTACCGGGTCGGGTTTTGGATCCGATAACCCGTTAACAGCCCCGACCAATGGGAAATTTGCACGTGTAAAATTCTTATTGTCCGGACGAAACACGTGTCAGCTTGTCAGTGGGTCAGATAGGCGCCTATGATATGTCGACACGTGCCACGGCCCACCACTAGCCCATTTAGCTTACAAAGCCGGCCCGTTTGACTTGGTCAAAAGTTAACGGGCTGGCCCATGAAAAGCCTGTTAACGGTCTCTTCGCAAATAGCCCATTTTACGGCCCGTTAACTCACGGCCCGTTAGGCCCTAAAGGAAATTGGCCCAACAACATCATGTGGGCCGTCGAATATAACACCAGCCCATTTCACTTTCGGCCCATGTATGGCCCACGACGTCTTTCGGCCCATATGAGGCCTTTCAGATCTTTTCGCCCTTTACAGCCCACGGTGACTCTAGCCCATAATGAACAGTAATTTTCTTTATACCCGTTAACGGCCCGTGATTTACATGGGCCGTTTCCGGCGATGTTAGCTTTTCGGCCTATTGATGGCCCAGACGTTCTTGGGCTCCTTTTTGGCCCTCGACATTTCCGCCCTTTATCGGCTCGTTCCCCTAATGGGCCAAATTTGGCCCATGGAAAGAGTCGACCCGTTCTTGGGATGTTCCCCTAATGGGCCAAATTCGCCCATGGCAAGAGTCGGCCCGTTCTTGGCTGTTACCCTAATGGGCCAAATTCGCCCATGGCAAGAGTCGGCTCGCTTCTCGCTGTTAAACCGCTGTAACTGCTTCACTTTCGGCCCTATATTCTGGCCCATTAACGACTCGTTATGCCTGTGACAGAATTAAGCCTTTGCTGTACTACGGCCTGTTAACGGCCTGTTACCATGTTGGGCCGATACCAATTACGCCCGATTACGGCCCATGTAGACCCATTTATTTGACGGCCTAAGGCCCACCGATTATAGGCCCATTTATCGACGGCCCGTAGTTGGCCCATGGATCCTACGGCCCGTATATGGCCCATGGTAGTTGCGGCCACTAGCAAACCAGCGAAAAAGAAGACTAGGAAATAAATAAGGACGAAACTAACGCAACGCTATTAAGGCAATTGCACAGATTACATCCACTCGGCATCAAAGATCGCCACCAGTGCAAATATAGGGAACACCCTACACTATACAAAAATGTCTTGATGTTTTGTTGAGCCGGTGGCTGCACGTTAAGAATAAATTTTGTATCGCACCAAAACAAATTACAACTATATAACAAAAGGAAGGTTGGCATAAAACTTAACAGTCTAGCAGATAAATGCACCATCAGAAGTTCAGAAGCTCAGTTCATTTGACCTGGTATTACGCTTTTCACGTTGTATTGTCCGATGGAGCACCATAACCCTCGCCTTCATTTCCCCTAGGCTGCTGAACAACATAGCAAATGCCTGATAGTCTGGTTTCAAAACTATGCATATCTTGATGACATTGAGCAATGTTTCTCCTTGTTTCACAAAGGGTCTGTTAGGGAATGGACTTGTGTGCGGAGCGCAGATACAACATTGCTTTGAGCTTGCATATCTTGATCATGAGGCAGTTTGGACGATATTGCCTTAACAACCAACCCAAAGATACGCAGAACGTGCTTTTGGCACTGTTAGTGGACAGGTAATGACCCACTGCAGCAAGAGCTGACATTGCGGTTATAGTTGCCTCGCCACCTTCAGAGGTGGCGGTTCCACCATTTTTTCCATAGCTCGCTGAAAAGTTGAGGTTTTACATTGGTAGTACCAGAACAGAAGATATTAAGGAGGCAACAAAACCAAACAAAATAGCTTTGTTCTATATACAGAACTTATTCTGGTGAATCCATGTAAAATAATAGTTGTATTTTATTGCAAAGTACATAATAAAACCAGGTTCCAAACATATGACCATGTACCATCGCTAATGTATTGTCTATTTCTTCACATTGTATTGAGGGCTAAGGATAAAGAGACGAAGTTTATAATACGGTAAGCATAGTATGACATCATTCATATCACAAAACAACTGAGAAAAGACAAACATGCAATTGTAACGTTGTGTGGGCAAGGCCATCACGGAACTAGATTACAGGTCAAGATCAAAGGAACATCACTTCTCTCTTTCAAACATTGTAAGGTGCAATGATATGCTAAGACAATTGTGTATAAAATTGAAAAGAGTAATAGACATTGGCTGCAAACCATGCAGTTCAAGGCACAAGTCAGAGTAAGTAGTAGTTAGAAGGCATGAGGATTAAGGACTTACAACAGCGGCTTTGAATGGTGTAGTCATGCCCTTCTTCTTGCTAGTGTGACAGTCCTTGAAGATTTCCACAGCATTTGGTTTAGGTACTTTTTGGTCCTTGCGGGCTTTCCTCTGCATTTGGAACAAGTCAATATAGATTTGATAATATGGTACAGCGAAAAGAGTGAAACAACAGCTGATTACAAGAGCCTCGCAGTGTGCAATATAGCTACGAGATCCCGTAAATGCTGTTGGAATTTCACTTTCGTACGGTTGTCCTTGTTCTTTGAACAGTTCACCTACAAGAAGATAGATTTGTGTGGCACATGCGTAAATAGGACTTCAACATGTGATCTGATGACATATATATAATGTACCTGATACTTCAGATCGGACCAGTGTTTAACGAGGCCTCTCCAGTCTTCATCAGATATATTTTCCACTGGAGATGTTTGGGCAAGTTCACTATTAGCCTTGCCTTCAAAGTGAGTTTTCCTCAAGTTATACCGATACTGTCGCAGAGCAGACTTGAAAACATGGGTGCAAGCTTGTCAGTTTGCATCATCTTGGCTATCCAACTTGAACCTCATACATTGAAAATTATGGGAGTCTCATTATCGACAACCTAGAAAGTATTGGATGAGCAAGACGATATTACTAGTTTCCATACATAACCATACTTACAGATAAATGGTCGAGGAAGGTGTTGAACTGGATTTTGTATTTGTCATTCCTGTACTGAATCCATGTTGGGAGGATACGTACATGACACCTAACAACAACCGCTGCCTCTGATACTAACTTGGCTGACTCTGTAGCATCACGTGGCCTTTTTAAACCTGCCTCAAAACGGATCTCCATTCTCCCTCCTCTAGATTTAGTTAACCTATCGAGCATTATCCACGATGTTTGTTTCCTCTTGCGCCTAGGTGCTAGTCCAACAACAAACATAGGAAGTGTTAGTGTACATCAAACCGTGAGACTACATATAAAGAAGCATGCAAGCGTAACTTGACTCAAAGAACTACCTTCTTGCTGTTGAAGCTCACAAGGTTCATCTGATATTGCCAACTCGTCTTGTGTCAAGAGTGCTTGGGAAGTAGTGTCAGGTGGCAAGGGAGCTTGGGAACGTGCTGCTAGCTCAGTTGACGCACGAGTAAGTCGTGCAGCTAGTAGTACTGTGGTAGGTGTTGCAAGAACTAGGGCTGTCTCTGCTTGTTTGGTGGCAGCTATTTGTTTCTGTTTGGCTTTTTTTGCAACTCGTCTAGCATGGGATGCCGTGTTTGTAGAATTTTCCGCTGGACTTTGACCTTCTATTGCACCATCAGTACCAGCAGAATCTGCAGGATTCATCCCTTCTCATTCCTCGCCATTACGTGTTTCTTCCTCTTTCTACGTGCCATGTTAAGTCAAGCCGACAAGAAAAAGCGAATAACAATTTAGTTCTTGAGAACAAATTGATGTGTGATGCATTTAACTGAACTTTGATGTTAGACAACCACATGATAGGAGGATGTAATATGTATGAAAAACAGTGACGGAAGAGATAACCGTAACTATGATGTGTAAACTAAGAAGAAGACATTTCACCAAATTAGAAGCAATGCAATGGAAGGTAGACACCATATGAAAGATGCTACAAATATCGCTCTGCCAAGTTAACAGTGTCTCATCATAAATGGTGTTTAAACAAATGTGAAACAGTACAAGAAATAAATCATATGCAAGATGCAAACAACATCACACTACCATGTTAGAGGTCTCGCGTCATTAGTACCATTGCATATTCACAGCTTATGACGTGTAAACTAAGGAGAAGGCATTTCAACAAATTAGAAGCAATGAAAGGTAGACACCATATGAAAGATGCAATGAATATCACTTACCAAGTTAAAACTGTCTCGTCATAAGTGCCATTTCAAGAAATTAGTAGTATAAGCTAGAAAAGAATGTGAGATGTAACCTATATCACACTCCGAAGTCAAACGTGTCTTATGATAAGTGATTGTTGCAGGTTACAAAACAGTAGTAATTTGATGTAAGAACATGGTGTGATAGATGATATTGTATGTTCTAGAAACAGGAACACATGTCTTATTCAAGTATAATGTGTAAAGTAAGCAGATGGAATTCAATAAAATTAGAAGCAATACAAGCTAGACATCACACATAACATGCAACCACATATAATGATTGCCAAGTTAGAGGGAGCACCGGTGATGCTGCACTAGGGGAGACGTGCTCCTCATAAACACAGCTTTGTTGAGTGTCTATGCATGTGTTGTCTTGGAAATCATCTTGGGGGTGTGGAGGAGTAGAAACTGTAGAGGCCCTCCGTTCGGAAGGAGCACCTTTATCCGCTGCCTTGCTAACTTCCTTCCGCTTTATTGATTTTGAATTGTGTCGGGGCAGGCTGATCTGGCCCACGAACACCTATGGGACCGGCGGACCGAGCCCCTTTCGGTTCGGCGGGGAGCGGAGATGGCACGAAGAGCAGATCGAGGCGAAGCACACGAGAGGTTTTACCCAACCGAGCTCTCCGAGAGATAACACTCCTACTGCTGCATGTCTAGGTGTATTGAGTTCTTGCTTAGGAGCGCTGAGTGCTACAGTACACACAAGCTGCTAACGAGACTGAGCGTGGGGGGAACCGACCCTTTCTACGTTGCGCATGGGCCTCCTTTTATATGCTCAAGGGGTCTCCGACAGGTGGCAACGTAGACAAGGGTAAAAACGGAAAAAGAGTGGTTGGTACAGCTACCTGTACAGTGTACAGTGTATCATACCTAACCCTGACGGCAGGGGACAAAGGCATTAAATGCCCGTCTACGTCGCCCTAACAGTGCAAACAGGGACCGTGTGGGCGCCACCGCTTGCCACGATGGCAATCTTGTCAGCGCCGCTTGCCACCACACACCGCTGGCTGCACAGCCTTTCGCCACGCGCGCCTGGAAAGGTCCCAGGGCGACACGTTGGTGGATGTCTTTGGAGCGCAGTCTGATCAGGTGGTCTGCAGCAAGCGCCTTTGCCGCTGTTGTTGTCTTTGTCGCGCCGGAAGCTTGTCGCTCATCGGGCCTTCCCGCAAGCTCCTCTTGCCGGGCCTTGTCTCCTAGGTGCCTTGGGTGGCCTTCCGGCAAGCTCCTCTTGCCGGGGCCTTGTCTCCTTGGCTTGAATACTTTGTTCTTGAATGGCTCCAAAGGAACCACGGAGGACCTTGGCAGTCACCCAAGAAGGCTTGCCATTGAGGGCTGCAATCGCCTGGGCACAAGTTCGGGATACTAGGGTAACCCTACTCTAGTACACCGACAGAGCCCCGGCTGGGCCACACACGGTGCCGAAGCGCTGTTGGGCCATGCCCAAAACAGGCACGGCACGTGCGGCCTGGGTCACACCATAACTCACCCCGGACCCACCACGCCCTCCACGAACGGCACGCATCGAATGCGGCGTCGTGTGAGAGATCGTGGGTGAGATCGTGGGGGTTTCTTTATTCGAAAAATCGGAACGTCCGTCCCCTCCCTCTTTATAAGCAGGGGAAACAGGGGCAGGTCGCCTACCTCTCCAGTTGTTATCCAATCTCGAGAAAACCACCGCTGCTCCCCCCTTCTCTTCAAGGCTGAAAAGAGAGCAGCGCTCCGCCCCCCATCGCCACCAGCACCACCAACGCCGTTGATCTCCTCCACCGCCTCCGCCATGGCTCAAAGCCGACAAGGGAAGGGCGTGAAGTCGGCCGAGCGGGCGGCTTGGCGGCGCCGCAGTATGAGCGGCCATCTCCCGCCGCGAGGGAGCCGAGGGAGAACTACTACCTCTTACGTCGACGGAGACGCGAGCGCATCCGCACAAGCGGAGGTACTTCCACCGCTGCTTCGAACTGGCCCCGACTGGGTATCCCTTCTTCGGCTTCTTCTTCTGCGGGCTCTGCCGCCTTTCTCTCAATTCTTTTGCGACATCATGAACACCTACGGGTTCCGCCTCCTTGATTTCACCCCCAATGTTGTTCTGACCATGGCAGTTTTCGCACATCTCTGTGAAAACTTTGTCGGAGTCCACCCAAATGTAGCCCTTTTCCGCCACTTCTTTATACCTCGAGTTGAGAGAGGGGAGCCTCTTCTTGGGAGGAATCGATTGGATCTCGAGGGTCGGCAAGAAGGAAGCCTATCTGGAGGGAGAGCTCCATAGCAAATGGGAGGAATGGAGGGCGGATTGGTGCTAGATTGTCGAGGAGAACCCGCAGCCATTTACTGCCCAGCGCCAAACCCCAGTAGTGCGCGGCAACGATTGGAGCAATCCGGCCCCGGAAGACGCTAGGCTGAAGATTGCAGTCACCCGAATCCTTCGCCTTAGACTTGCCGGGCTCACAGTAGGCACCGTTGGCGCAGACTTTCTTCGCCGCGCCGCCCCTTTGCAGGAGAGGGGAGGCCTGCACTGGAGTTTCAGAACGCGGCAGATATCATGAGGCTGCGCCCGGGCCTCAACTTCAATTTCACCGTCTTGGAGCTTGACGCGATGCTCTTGGAGCTGTTCAAGCCCGATCCTGATCATCCAGAGATGTTTAGGTTACCGAGGGGCGTCGTTCCGCTGTGCAACAATTCCGTGCTTGACCGCATCCGTGCAATGATGCCGTTGTGCGACTCGCATGGAATTGTCCCAACTTGGCAAGAGCCGGCAGATGACGTCGTGCGGCAGTTCTTTGACAATCTGGTAGAAATGCCGGTCCGCCCCGACGAACAGAGGGGCCTCACCCGCGACACCACCGATGATGAGATGCGGCGCATCGCCACCAGGCTGGAAGAGGCGGCAGCAGCTGCTGCCGCGGGCGAGTTCGGCTTCACCGTGGAAGAGGCAGAGGCAGCAGAGGCGGCAAGCCTTGTCGAACGAAAGGAGTTTGCCGGCTAGGAGGAGCTTGTCGAGCCTGAAGCTGAGTCGAGCGAGCCCGCCGAGGGCGCCTCCTCCCCACCTTCAATCAGCTTGCCGCGAGCGGAGCCCCCGGTTCCACCAAGAAGGCATCTTCGCAAGGCCGGAGACGTAGCGGGGCGGCAGACGGGCCAACAGCCGCAGCAGCTGACGCGCTTCCACCGCGGCAAGCATCAAGTTGCCGCTGAGGAGCACCTCACGCCCGCTGCGGCAATCGGAGCGGGGCCTCGCAGGACCACCGGTTCTGCTTCCCGCCAAGCGACCAAGGGAGCCTACTCCTCCGCCTCGTCGCATCGAGGCGGGCCAGAATTGATCTCTCGCGCCAGCTCCGACGAGGAAGAAGAAGAGTAAGATTCTTTTGCAGCATTTGTAGTTCTTCGCTTGTTGCTTTGTCTTGTATCTGATTTGCTTTACTCTGAACCCATTCCTTTTCGTGACGCTGGCCAGAGAGCGTCGAAGAGGCCAAGACCCGGTGATTGTCGCCGAGGACGAACCCACTACGATAATGTGAGGCGATCCGAGACCACCTTGCGGATGCGGCAACTCTTCTTCAAAGCAGCCCCCAGCGTAAGTATATGGTCTACTTCTTGCTGTTCGGGCGTGCATGGGTGCTCTTTATTTGCTGATATCTGACTGTTGATTTGTGTAGGAGCAGAGCAGCCTCCTTCTGCTTCGACTACGCCGCCAAGGGATGATTCCCCGGCAAGGGAGCGTTCTCCGGCAAGGGAGCGTTCTCCGGTAAGGGAGATTTCTCCGGCAAGGGGCAGCTCTCCGGCAAGGGACAGCGCCAGCGATCCCCTGGCGGCGGAGACCATGACTGCGGATCCTAGCACAGGTAATCCTCTTGCCTGAAAACTTCCCTTGTGTTCTTTTTCTTCTGATTTTGTTTTTGAATATTTGCTTGACTTTTCTTCATCCATCTGCCACAGAGCCAATGGAGACCGAGGTCGCCGGCGAGGAGGACGCGCGCGGCAACACTGATGACGCCGCTGCCATCGAAGAAGAAGCCGGCGCTGATGAGCCCGCCGGCGAAGAGGCCGCCAAAGCTGCCGCCGCAGAAGCTGGCGAGGGGTCCGGTGATCGCACTGATGACCCTGAGGCCGCAGGAGCGCCAGGCGCTACGCCGACTGCCGATCCCTCCGCCGCTGCGGCAGCGTCGGGCTCCGAAGAGCCCCAGCCCGGCGCCTATTTGAAGGCCGACGATGGTGTCTTCATCAAGCTCCCATGGGCGTCGAGCTCCAGGGCGCCGGCCGAAGGAGAAACGTTCAATGAAGAGCTGCTCGCCTCCGCTGGACTGACGCTGGTCGACGCACCAAGTAGCAGCAGCGGCGAGTCTGAGGAAGAGCAGCTGCTGCGGAAGCTGCTGTCGCTCTACCACGCCCGACAAGCCAAGCTGGAATCCCGGGAAGCGCTTGTCGCGAAGGCGGGAGCAGACATCGAGAAGCGCGGAGGAGCTCCGGGGCCTCAACCAGGAAGCTCTCCGGGCCTTGGCAGAGGAGCGGGAGCAACTTGCCGAGGAGCGCAAGGCCTTCTTCCTCGAGAGGGCTGAAGCTGAGGAGGAACAGCGGCTTGCCGGCGAGAAGCTATCTGCGCAGGAAGGCGAGTTGGCGCAGAGGAAAGTTAATCTTGACAGCCACGCGGAGGATCTTGCCATGCGCGAGCAAACATTTGGCGGGGCTCTTAAGGAAGCAAAGGATGCTGCCGTAGCTGCCGAGGCCGCCAAGAAAGAGCTGGAGACGAAGGTGGCGCAGTTGGAGGCCAATCTCAAGGAGAGCGACGAGGGGCTTGCTGCACTCAAGCACGACCGCGAGAAGGACGCCTACACTCTTGGCGAGCTGCAGGGCCGTCTCGCCGAGAGGAGCAAGGAGCTCAGCGCCGCCAAGGACTCCAACGCAGATCTTGAGCTGAAGCCGACCACCTTGACTCAAAGCGCCGGACGACGCCAGTGGAGCAGGAGGTGGCCTTGAAGGAGAAGATCAAGGCCGACGAGGCGCTGGCTGGCGAGTCTGCCGCCTGTAATGCCTTGAGGGAGAATGTGGAGCACTGGACCGAGGGTCTCGTGAATGTTGCTGCAGCCATCGACGAGGAGCTGGCGCAGCTGGGGATGGTGGATCTTGGATATTCCTCCGATGAGCACCTCCAAGCCAGCGCCAAGCTCAGCCTGTTCTTCAAGGGCGTGGTGACGGCCCTCCAGCGACTCCGGGAAGAAGTCCCAAAACAGCTGGCCGAGGAGTCACGCCAGATCTGCGCGGGAGCTCTTCAAAAGGTGCTGATGAAGGTGGCCTTCCGCAATCCAGGCCTCAACCTCACCAACGTCCTCAAGTCCTTGCCGCCGGATGCTGATGTGGAGGCGCTGAAGACCCTTGTCGCACCCATCGTGGGACAGGTGAGCGGAATCAAGAGGGTTGAGGCGATCGCCAGATTAGGCCGCCCGCTTTCTCTTTCTCTTGCCGCTGCAGGTCATAAGAACAATCCATTAGAGCTGCGTCAAGCTATCTTGTAATATAACTCTATTTTGGGTATCAATAGCTATGTTATTTCCTTTACTTGATTCCTTCCTGTGTATGTTTTGCCCCACGCTTTTAGGGAACTTGTCGGCGCTGGCACTGGCTGGCGAGCGCCGAAAAGTGGACGTCGCCAGCCGGGCGGTGTCGCTCCGACAAGTAACCTTGTCGCGACTAGTCGCAGCTCACTTAAGTTGTTGAGCGGACTCGAAACAAAGTAAGGGCGCAACTAGCTACGAGTTGGTTCCTCCGCACAGGTTTTCCATACAAAGTACGATTGCTCGAGGAAGATAACTTAAAATTTTAAAACTGATTGCTCAAACTTTGGCAACTTAGCTTTTCTGTCGTTTGCTTTCCGGTAAGGCTAGATTTCCTTGAGCGACGCTTGGTCCACACCATTATCTTCTCCTTCCCCCCCCGGCAAACTTGTGTGCGAGGGAACCTTCCTTTCTTTGAGAAAGAGAAAGAAGAGAAAATAAAGATATGGAGCCTTATGGCTCGTTATCACTTACCAGGGGTAGGTGCTGCACAAAGTGTCAGATAACGCATGCAAATAGAAGTAAAAAGCATGAAATTGACAAGGTGTGTGAAGCACGCTAACTTTACTTATGCACGGGTCTGCTACCGCTTTGTACAAAGGATTACATGCAACAACGACAAGACTTGTACAAAAGGTGGTTGCCGGAACAGGTTCCGCAACCGCGCTTCTGAGTAAAACTTACGAAGATGCTCAATGTTCCGGAGTTGCTCACCGGAATGCCATCTTCGGTCTCAAGGCGACAGCGCCGTGCCTAGTGACTCGCTTTCACCCGGTAAGGGCCTTCCCACTTCAAGGCGTCAACTTGTTGGAATTCTTGGCGGACTGAACGCTACCAAGAACAAGGTCGCCTTTCCTCGAGACTTCGGCATTAACTATGCGGCTATGGTAGCGGCGCAAAGCTTGCTGGTATCGAGCAGCTCGTACAGCAGCCTGAAGACGATCCTCCTCAAGGAGCAGCGCGTCATCTTGTCGCAGCTGCTCTTTCTCAAGCTCATCATAAGCGAGCACTCGAGGCGATCCGTATACGAGTTCCGTGGGGAGAACTGCCTCTGCTCCATAGACTAGAGCGAAAGGTGTCTGGCCAGTGGCTCGATTTGGTGTCGTCCTGATCGACCAAAGAACTTGACTGCTGACTGTGCTGTCACCTTCCTCACTGCTTCCACTTCCGGCCACTTTGTGAACTTGTCGATTGCAACGTACAAGTACTCAAAGCCCCCGACAGCTCGGGGAAAGGGGCCGAGGATGTCGACTCCCCGGACCGAAAATGGCTGTGATAAAGGGATCGTCTGGAGAGCTTGAGCTGGCTGGTGTATCTGCTTGGAATGGAACCGCACGCTTCACACTTGGTTACTTGTGCGATTGCATCACGGAGGGCTGTCGGCCAAAAGAAACCTTGCCGGAATGCTTTGCCGGCAAGTGCTTCCGCGCCAATGTGGTGACCACATATGCCTCCATGTATCTTCGCCAACAGCTTTTGTCCGTCTTCCCGGTGAATACACTTCAATTTCACACCGTTGAGTCTTCTTACATGCAGTGTCTTTGTCGACAAACTGGTACATACTTGACCGCCGGGCTACTCTTTCCGCTTCTTCTTGCTCTTCGGAAGTTCTCCTGCTCAAGGAAATGGACAATCTCTTGTGTCCATCTTTGGAGCTTGCGGCTCGACAACAAGGACTAAAGGCACATCTTCTGCTGCGGGAACATCCGCTTCTACGGCGAGAACCTGCGGCTCAGCCGGAGCTTGACGTTCCCCGACAAGCTTGCCGCGCCAAAGATGTCGGGGCAGGCTGATCTGGCCCACGAACACCTATGGGACCGGCGGACCGAGCCCCTTTCGGTTCGGCGGGGAGCGGAGATGGCACGAAGAGCAGATCGAGGCGAAGCACACGAGAGGTTTTACCCAGCTTCGGAGCTCTCCGGAGAGATAACACTCCTACTGCTGCATGTCTAGGTGTATTGAGTTCTTGCTTAGGAGCGCTTGAGTGCTACAGTACACACAAGCTGCTAACGAGACTGAGCGTGGGGGGAACCGACCCTTTCTACGTTGCGCATGGGCCTCCTTTTATATGCTCAAGGGGTCTCCGACAGGTGGCAACGTAGACAAGGGTAAAAACGAAAAAAGAATGGTTGGTACAGCTACCTGCACGGTGTACGATGTATCATACCTAACCACGACGACAGGGGACAAAGGCATTAAATGCCCGTCACGCCGCCCTAACAAAGGCAAACAGGGATCGTCGGGCGCCACCGCTTGCCACGATGGCAATCTTGTCACGCGCCGCTTGCACACCTCACACCGCTGGCTGCTGACAGCCTCTCGCCACGCTGCTACCGGAAAGGTCCTGTGGCGACACGTTAGTGGATGTGCTGGAGCGCAGTACTGAGTGGTGGTCCGCCATGCAAGCGCCTTTGTCATGTTGTTGTCTTTGTCGCGCCGGAAGCTTGTCGCTCACCGGGTCTTCCCAGCAAGCTCCTCTTGTCGGGGCCTTGTCTCCTAGGTGCCTTGGGTGGCCTTCCCGGCAAGCTCCTCTTGCCGGGGCCTTGTCTCCTTGGCTTGAATACTTTGTTCTTGAATGGCTCCAAAGGAACCACGGAGGACCTTGGCGGTCACCCGGTAAGCCTTGCCGCGGAGGGCTACAACTGCCCGTGCACAAGTTCGGGATACTAGGGTAACCCTACTCTAGTACACCGACAAATTGTCAAGTAAAACCGACAAGAAAAAGCAATACAGTTCTCTCTTCAGAACTCATTCATGCATGATACTTAAAATCACTACTTTGATGTAAGGCAAACACATGATACCAGGATGGAATATGTACGAAAAACAGGACGACATGGCATGTTCACAACTGTTTGTGTAAACTAAGCAGAAACCATACCAGTAAATAAGAAGCAATGCAAGCTAGACACCACATGAAAGATGCAACCAATATGACTCTGCCAAGTTAAAAGCGTCCCATCATAAATGGAATTTCAACAAATTAGAAGCAGCGCATGCTATAAATCATATGAAAGATGCAACTAATATCGCACTGCATATACTAAAGGTGTCTCATCATGTTGATTGATGCGGGATACAAAAAGAAAAACAATTATGTAAGGACATGCTTAATAGACAGATGTACTATGCACTAAATACAGGAAGGGATGTCACATTAACAGGTATAATGTATAAGCTAAGCAGACTAGCACATGCAGTTTAACCAGATTGGAAGAATTACAATCTAGACACCGTATGCAACATGCAACCACATATCACGCTGCCAAGTTAGAGCAAGCACCTGCGATGCTAGTGTAGGGGAAATGCTGTAATCAACTACAGAGCTACGCTCACTATCTTCATCTAGCATTTACATTTCTTGAGAATCATGTCGGAGGTCGACGCTGCATTCTTTAAATGAGGAGTAGTCCCTTGCCTGCCTGCCTCATCATAAGTGATTGATGAGGGATACACAAGAACATTAGTTTGATGTAACAACATGGTTAATACACAGATGTACTAGTATGTACCAAAAACAGAAAGGCATGTCATATTCAAAGGTATAATGTGCAAGCTAAGCAGATGCAATTTAACCAAATTGGAAGCAATACAAGCTAGACATCCGGCTGGAGTGGTGAGCATGATCATCTAGGACCTGAGAGCCTGGTGGGAGGCGGGCTGCTTCGCCACCATCGCAGCTTTTTAGTTGGCTTCTAGGTGATGCCTATATTTGCTGGGCTTGTCATCGGCTCGGCCAAAGGCCTCGACTAGCTATTTGTCTTCGGTGCTCATGGGATGGTGGTTCATGTAAAAAATATCTTTCCTTATCTTATCGACTTCGCCTTTCGAATACAAGCTAGACACCATATGGAACATGCAACCACATATGACACCGCTGGGTTAAAGCAAGCACCTGGGATGGTGGTTCATTGCGAGCGAGGTCATCAACTCCAGAGCTAAGTTTACCGTCTCCATCTGCTGACACTGCACCCTTTATAGCGTTGTAACGTGTCTTGCCTACCCGCATACGAAGCTGGAGCGACTTCTCTCTTTTCTTTTTGGCTTCTCTCATGGCAGCAGAGTCTGAAATACCCTTGCATAAAAACACAATAGTGAGAGTAAGGGTGAAGTGTGTGCAGAACTAGTGCACTGTAAAAGTAGCAGGTGGCTGAAAAATAAATGACAGGAGACATATGATAGCTCTACAACACTGCATGGCAAACAAAATTAGATTCTACTCCGTATGATTTTGTAATATATGAGCACAGGAAATGCAGGTACTCCTCCAGCACACCACCACATGTGGTCATATCTGAGATAACAGTCGACTAAAAATAAATAGGTCAGTGGATTTTTTTAATGAACCGTCCGATCTATAAGAAACGAGCAAATGGCCTTCGTCTACCTCCCGCCAGTCACTATTGACGATCTTTCTCGAACCGCCAAAGAACCACCGCCTGCACTGCCTCCGCCGCCCGCCCTCCCATCGACCTCACACCACCGCCGTGCTTGGCAGCGCTTCTGTGCCATCCCTTTAATCCCGGCCGACCTCCAGATCGAGCGCCAGTAGCTCTAGGCCACACACGCCCCTAAGATAAACACCAAGGCGCTGCTTCCCTGGCGTAATAGGCGTACTAGTGCCTGTTACGCTAGGGAATGCTTCCGTTAATTGGGAATCAACTGGCCAGAAATTGAAATTCAGGGGGGCGACAGACCTCTAGTTAAGGTGAAATAGTATATGAGGGGAAACCTTGTGCATCACGAGTTACTAGGAACATCTAGTATCAAGAAGAAGCGGTCAACTAGTGTTTTCTGTGGGATGAATATCGTGCAAGCAGAGACGTAAGATTTGCACGAATAAGGGAAGAGGAGTACCTTTTTCGGTTGCCGGTGTGGTCACCTCCACATGTCGCGCCGATTTTCTTCTTTTTACCGGGGAAACCGATGTTCTCTCCACATGTCGCGCCAATTTTCTTCTTTTTACTAGGGAAACCGATGTTCTGGAGGGTGCAGGCTTGGACAAACCCATGGCCAAATTGTTGACTATGTTGTCGTGGCCGTATGTCGGCGGAGGGGAAGCAGATCTGAGGCGGCGAAGGACGGCGTAGCAGGAACAACTCCGGTGCGGTGGAGGGTGGCGAAGTTGGAGCGGCAACAGTGAGGCGCAGGACGGCGTGGTTGAACTGCCTTGGGTACGGACGGCTCGGCCTCGGCTTCAACTACTAGCCATGGAGGGCGTTGTGGTTGAGGTTGCGGTGGACGGCGACGTCGGGGTATCGGCTTCGGCGGGATGGAGGAGGGCGGCGGTTGATGGGTGGGATGGGGTGGCGGACGGAGGACGCCGGGGTTTCGCGGCTGGTGGAGAGGTAGTTTTGGCGCCCACGGAGTACGAATGGGGAATAGGACGGGTGGGCGGGGGGAGGGGGGAACCATGTTTCGGTCTGGGACGCGCTTGTTTTTGGCTTTTTTGAACAGAAGATGGGACGCGCTTGTTTGAAATTTGGGGAAAGTACAAACTTTGCCCCCCTCTTAAATTTCGGACCTACTGCGGGTCGGGGTAGGATGGTAATCCCAGGTGTCCCAAATAGTGGGCGGGAGCGATTTCGGCCGCGTGCATGTGTGCTTAGGCGGCCATTGTGTATGAATGTTTTTCGGATGCAGTTGTGTGGCATCTAGATGAAGCTACAAACCTACCCCGGTTTAGACCTTTGGACGTCGGGCCCATAGGTTTCACAGGTCGGAGTTATTACAAAAGTAATTTGCTTGTACAACCAAACATTGGTCTCACGCGGTTTCGGGCGAGTAGTGGCTCTTTTGGCGCTTTGTCCGAAATTTTGAAACACAAGCATTCACGTTTAGAGTACTCTTGAACTATGAGGATTGACCTAAATAGAAAACGTTATATTTGACCTTGTATGTTTGAAAACCTCATTAAATTATCGGCTTCTTTTTGAAATTTTGACACTTGAAAATCCTATAACTACGATTATTTTGGAATGGAGGAGCTAAATTTGAATCTATTTTGTACACGACTACATACGCTATTATGTACAAAATCAGAGCAAAGATTGGTGCCCCCATAATTTAGGAATGGTTTACAAATGCCATGATATCAAATTCAAATAATTGAATGGACTTCATGTTGAATTTGATTTTTTAAACCACCTTAAGTTGAATTCAAATGTATGCTAGTTCATATGTAGCTATTTATAATGTCCATTGTGTAACTTTCAGATGTATAATGTGCTTTACACACACAACATGAACTATACTCACGTTTATATTCGATTGCTAAAGCGAAGCATTGTCTGGAGTTGAAAATACTAACTATGTGGATCAATTGTGTCGAATAATAACATAGACATGCTCAAATTCGATAGAATCTAGATGTCTGATGGATCAATGACCGCTCCTTACGCGAATTGCAAATATCATGATCCCATCCTAATATTTGGATACAATTTATATCTTCAATCAATGTGTAGAGCAGTCTTTTACGTGTAGTTTCACTCTCCATCGGTGGTATCTCACACATGCTCACACACTCTCTCCCGAGGTGTCTTTCTCGCACACATGCTCTAGATATAACCCTCCCTCCCTCTCGTAACCATTTACAACTGTTTTCACTAACCTTTATCACAAGCACTCTTCCTCTCGCAAACATACACACGCACAATCCTCATCGACCCTTTCTATATACATGGACCTGCCTACGTGTCTCATGTACGCACATTATCTTTATGCCTGTCTCTCACGCATTGTCTTGCACCTCTCTTCCTAATCGACGAGTATGATTCTAGCAGAGCATTCTGTAGGATGCCCCTTAAAGTTAGGTTGGGTGAATAGTAATATCAGAGATAAAGGGGTTACCTTAGTCCGAGAACCTAGGGTTACAAATCCTAGCCGGCTTTGTCGATGGACACAGAGTCCTTCACAATTCTGCTATCTTTGTCTTGTACGACTAGTCATCCATGGGTCTTCCTAAATGCGCCACGGGCCGACCAATGTGGCACAGTGACGGAACCGAACGAAGGGCCTCACCTCGACCCATCGGACTTCACGCGGTGACACACCCTCTGCCCCCACGTCTCATTATCTTCTCACACCCACACATACCAACACAAACACCACACACAGAAAATTTCTCTTGGTGCCTCTATTCCTCCCCTTGCATATACACACTCAAGGGAATGGAATCTCTTGTCGTGGACGTCATATTCGCTCTCTCTCTAGACCACTCTCATTTCTCGTGCTATCTCTCCCACGCCCGCCCCTGGCCGGCCCCTCTATCCATGCCTCTCTCGAATACGTAATACACACACATACGTCTCTAGGCCCCGCCAAATGCATCAACTACACATTTTCACATATTACATCACGTACCTCGTTGATCTAAAAAGCCCTCTCTTCACGTTTATTTCGCATACAACATTCCTTTTGAATAAAGTGTGGCAAAAAAATTATTTTAGAGTTTCTACATATATACAACATTACAAAGTTATATGGAGGAGTACGCACGCTAATTTGCATTGCATGGTGCCCACAATGATATTTATTCCGCACTATGAATTTGTATATTTTTATACTATATAGAAAGTTAGTCATAATAAAGAGAAACGAAGAGCATCTCTCTATCTATCGTGATACCCCCCAGACGCCCCTTTCACGTATGCACACAAAACTATCTCCGTGTCCTCTAAAAGTAAGCCCCGTAAAATTCACGCATGTTTCATCTTTCTCTCATGATATATGCAATGACGATCATTGTATTTGAAGCAAAAAGCATGATACGTACATTGGACTTCAGAATCCACTCATTACGGTCACCATTTATGTTTAGTGGTTATTATCTGATCACGGGCTCACCGTACAACTCAGATTTGCTCATGACATGACTAGTTGACCCGATTTAAACGCTCCACGTGGCACCTCTAGTGTTGCATCACATTATCTCACTACCATCGTGCCCACCTGTCGACTTGTATCTACTCTACATCTACACTCTTATAAAATACACTCTTATAAAAAAAGAGTTGGTGATGATGGTGTGCCTGCCATCCTGCAATATAGGCCGTCCGATTTATATCTGACGGATAGGAAAGAAACTATGGCAATTTTGCAAAAAGGTACCCACACACCTCTCCACATTTGCAAATAAGGCCTTCCCTCGTTCATCCTTTTCTCTCACAAGATAAACAAGTCATACAAATGCATCTTGGTATTACGTGCAACGCACGGGCATCTTGCTAGTAAGAATGAAAACAAACGACAAAAAAATATTTGGACGGTGGTTCGAAGTCATGACCGCGGGCACAGCGGACAAGGTGGCCTTGTATTGGTATGTTGAGCCGTCTGTTTTAACACACAGGAGCTGGTGTGGTGATTATACACGCACGCACGCATGCACACGAACTGCATCCATGCAACACTCACACAAACACATGCACCCACGCACGCATGCAACACTCACACGTACACACGCAGCCACGCACGCACGCAACACTCACATGCACACACGCAACACTCACACGCACACACGCACGCATGCATGCTCACACCAGTACACGACACGACCAACACATACTCTCACGCTCAAGTGCTCAACCTACACGTGCATGCGCACACATCAGGCCCTGACAGACACATACACAACCAGGTGATTCCCAATAGGTTGGAGCCTTGTAGCGCTTGCGTAAATTTGTGTTTATCTGACCTTTTGCCTATGTGAACTGACAGGTGGGACCCACAAGGAACGTGGTCAATTTAACTATCAACATGGCGCCACACAGACTATTTTGCCGGTCAACAGAGTGCAAAACGTATATAGTGACCGTAATCAGCTTATTCTGAAGTTCGGTGATTGTATTACGCTTTTCTCTCTGTAGGCCCTCCAAAACTACATCTCTACACGTTCTCGCATGTTACATCTAACAACTATGCAATACAGCACTACTACTACACTCTAACACAATAAATCATATGTGTTTTTAGTTTTACTAGATATCATATTGTTACTTATAATTATTCAGTTTGCATACACTAAAATTGCCTTTGAAATGTATGGCCAGTATCATCTACCGTGCGAAAAAAATCCCGCCCTTTCCTATTTAATCGGGTTTGTATCGATGGATCGTGCGAAACAGCAAAACTATAGTACTATACAATACAAGTGACAGTTCATTTGCCGTGCGTGTCGTCTACTTCTCCGTCGTAAGAGTGGAGCGCTCGCTTTCATAAATCTTCTAGTCCCTTTCGCCGACATGTGGGACATCAAGCTACCGGGTCCGCGTGCCATACCGGAATACAGTGCAGAGCAGCCGGGGTGAAGCACCCCAGTCATGGCGTCGGTGTAGTAATGATCAATGAGGCGTCAAATCACAAAGCTGCACCTTTCCCGCAATTAAGTTGGAGGGTCGAAGCAACCATCATTTCACTCGTTGCTGAATCCGCTTCTCCCTCATATTCTTCAACTTAGCCACGTGTTGCTTTTGCCGTTGTTCTGCCTCATGTGGGACGTGGATCGGCTTGGTAAAGCACTGACACGTGGGACCGCATGTTAGAAAACCGCGAGGACAACGTCCTCCGAAAATAAGAAGGCTAATCCTAGACTTACAAAGGGCTACGTAGCTGCTGCGTATACTTTCCATCTAATCTATATATGCCCCCCTGATTTTCAGGTGGGGTGGGACTAATCCTCTCCTTTAATCCAATCAAATAGTCCCACATCACATCAGTTTGTAACTTTACGTAAACCATTACGTGGATGTACCATTGCTCAAATAAGAAACCTCCCCCGCCATCCGCGCAACAAAATCACCTCCTTTTTACTAATCTTGATTCTATAATTTTTTAGATCAATATAATTGAGATTTGTATAGATAGCACAGAGGAGGAAAACCAAGTGGTACGGTTAAGGGCATCCATAATGTGTAGCCAAATGTGAGAATATCTTTTGGCATCGTGGGAACCATTGTGGACGGTGTTGCCAAAGCCAAAAAGATGGAACCGAAGCTCCCTCATTGATTGATTGAAGGAATAGAAAAATGCAATGTCTCTCCTCGTTCTCCCATGCTTGGACGCATGTAGTACAGTATAGAGCACAGAGTCTACTCCCCTGTCCCTTCTATCACAAATCACAAAGCAGTGAGGCATCAAATCACAAAAGCACGGACGAAGCAACCATCATTTCACTCTTCGCTGACTCCGCTTCTCCATCGTCTTCTTCGAGAAGCCATCTCACCGCACTAGTATTTATACTCCTAGTAGTACTAGTAAAGGACTTCCTGGACGCAAATAAGGCGGTTGTCTCGGCTTGCAGGCGGCACTTGCGAACGACTTACCGTGGTCTCCCTCAATGGTGTTCTCCGTCGAATGCACTTCGCCAAACCACAAAAAAAAAGATATCGTCGACGTCACCACAAAGGGGAAGGAAGTTAAATATAGTTACTACCTCCATTTTTTGTACACAAGGCCAGTATATCAAAATTACAATTTGCAAAGGGCCACTAACACTAATCGAGGCAAAATTGATGGGGTTAGCAACCAAGGGCATTAATATCCCCTGCATGCATGCGGAAGTGAGAAGGTTGGTTTGCATGGCGCTGCATTAATCAAGCGATGAGGAGTGAGATGGTTAGCTCTTTGATCTTTGGAGAAAAAAATACGCATTAATTGACACGAGAAACGAGGATTTGTATCAATTAAATCCCGCGAAGGAAAACTCTGCCTTTCTTTTTTTTAACACTAGTACTCCTAGTACGTACGTACTTATCCTGTTTGGGTCTAGGCCTTGCATTGCCAAACTTCGCCACACATTTATGCCAAGCTTGCCTAAAGTTTTAAAAATGAGAAGGAGGTACACTTGCACATGGTTGTCGCGGTCGCACCGCACCCTCACACGATCGCTCTCGCACGCCGCGATCGCACCGCACCCTCACACAGTCGCTCCTACACGCCGCAAACCCGACCAAGGAACGACCTCATCGACACGCGGCCGTCGCATGTGAACAAACCAAACTCAGCCATCCTATCGCTGACACATAATTTTCGTTCATAGACTATGTCTATCCAACCGCATGTTGGGGAGTATCCGTACGGCCCGTGCGGTGGTCTGTTGGGGAAGAAGAAGAGGTGAGGAAGAAGGAGGAAAGAAGGGATATGAGACGTAGGATATTCATCCAACCGCCTGAAATGGTAGACTGACCCAAGTCAGGCGACTTGCATAACAAATATATGTTTTTACACAGCAAAAGATCCATAAAAACAACAACATAAAGAAAAACTATCACGCTTGCGGAAAGAGACGGCCTCGTCGTCTTTGGCTGCCGGGCGCTGGCAGCCGTCGCCGCCGACGTGTGTCTCCGCGACCGTGGTTGTCCTCGGCCTCCAGCCTACTCGTTCAAGCTGGAGTGTGCGGGCGCTCGCATGCACGAGAGCACAGCCCGGTTCAAGTCGAGGACGTCCGGTTCCGCCTGCAGGACGGCCTCGATGGCAGCGGCATCCGCGCGCTCCGCGTCGAGTCGAGCCTCCGCCGCCTGGTTCAAGTCCAGGACGTCCGGTTCCGCCTGCAGGCAGGCATCAATGAGAGCGGCATCCACTCGCTCTGCGTCGAGTCGAGCCTCTGCAGCCCGGTTCAAGTCCAGGATGTCTGGTTCCGCCTGTAGGAGGGCCTCGATGGCAGCGGCATCTGCGCGCTCCGCCTCAAGTTGAGCCTCCACCGCCCGGTTCACATCCACGACATCCGGTTCCTCCTGCAGGAGAGCCTCGATGGCAGCGGCATGCGCAGCCTCTGCCTCCAGGTCCTCCTTTAGTATCGCCATGTTGAACCGCTGGTCCGCCTGCACCATGGGGGACTCGGACGCCGGCACAAAGTCGACGTCCATCGTCTCATAACCATCGGGGGCCTTCTGCGGCACGACCTCTGCCATGAACATTGGATCGGCTTCCTCCTCCTCGTTGCTTGGCTCCAGAGAACTCGGGGATTGGCCCGCCGCAATGCGAGCTTGGGAACGGAGGTCTGTGGCGCCGGCAGCCGCCGCGATTTCTACGCTGGGCGCCCGGCCGCAAGATCTTGTAGTAAGTGATCTTGCGGTGCACCATGGCTTTCCGCAAACTAGGGGACGCTTGATGCGGGCTAGGGGATCGAAAGGTGGGGAATGGGCTGGAGATTTGGTGTGGTTTTAGGGCAGTGGCTGGCGAGGGCGAGCAGAAGGTTCTGGTGTGAATAGTGGTTCCGGCGACGACCGGTCAATCGGTTTTGATCAGACATCGCTCTTGTCGCGTTTCAAGCAGCTCGCACGCTGGACCCTCCACGTCGCTCACCGAATGGAACGCGCTTCGTCTTGCATTTTCGCTCGCTTGTGGGACCGCAGTTGAGAGCAAACCGACGTCCCTCCCCCACCCCCGCCCGCGTCAATTATTATAACACCACACCCTCCGTTTTATGCGGAGTAAATAAAAACAGAGGGAGTATACTACGGATGAGGATCCCCTGACGTGGCCGAACCCATTGAGTAACTGACATGCGGGGCCTAACAAGCATGGGGTCCGCGAGCAAGTGACCAAAACGGAGGGTAAGGCAGGGATACCTATGTCAGAGGATCCACTTCCACTATACTACTTTGACCAAATGTTAGAGTAATAATATATGGCATGCAACTTACACAAATGTTACAGTAATAATATATGACATGCAACTTACACAAAGCATACAGGGTCTAAGCGTTTTTTGAGGCTAACTTTGACCAAATGTTAGAGTAATAATATATGACATGCAACTTACACAAAGCATACAGTCAAATTCGTATGTGAAAGGAGTTTCCAATGATATAATTTTCACATTATACATCTCATGTACTATTAATCTTGTCAATAGTCAAATTGGAAACCATCTCGAGTAAGAATCTAGGAGTACATACGAATCTAACAATATTGATTGGGCGTTGTTGAATCTTGATACCTTTTTGATCAAAGTAGAGATACTTTGACTACACATAAAACTTATATGTAAACTAGAAAGGATAGGAGGGAGTATATTGTACGTCCAAAAACGAAACGAACATTGAATATCCTTTATATATGATTTGCGGATGCTATGATCACCGGTTCAAATTTTTGAATCCTCCTTAGGTATCACGCGTTCTCACTGCTCCCTCTCGATTTCATCTCGGGGTCCGGAGATCTATTGAAAGAGGACTAGGATGGGTACATGCGAATGATACTCGCCAGAATGTTCAAATGAGGCATGCGGGAGGATGGACTCGACTGGAGGGCGACATGATCGATGGAGAAGAGGGTTGGAGAGGAATGAGAAATAAGCAAACACTAGATGATTATACTTGAACGGCTCAAATAAACAATAAGTTGTCTCGCTTGGCCTACATAGTGAAAGGCCTAATGCACAACGCGGAGCACTGACGCTCGAATATGGCCGGGAAAACAGGGAAACCGACATGAGGAGCACACCCATCGGGACGACGTAGCGCAGACTAGTCCAATGGAGGAGCTGGTCGACGACCTCCTCGCCACCGACAACCGTTCATGTGGCTCGTTGGGGCCAACAAGGGGGTCCAGCTCCAGCACCGCCTTTGGACACGGCGACCGCGGTGAGCAACATGCTCATATCGTTGCTAGACACGGTCGGTTTCAGTGTGCCGAGGGTGGAGTTAGTGCTATGGCACGACCAACGGTATGTTTGGTTTATGCCCAAGGTTGCCCCATCAAAGCATTGGGTAGCCAAACTTTTGGTTGAGGTATTGGTTGCCCATGATTTGGCCGACATTGGCAAGAAAAATGAACTAGAGTTGGCTAGAGTTCATTGGCATGCCAAAGAAATGGCAACCATCCAAACAAAGACCAATCTTTGGGTCATGACCAAAATTTTCGTTGAGGTATTGGTTGCCCATGATTTGGCCGACATTGGCAAGAAAAATGAACTAGAGTTGGCTAGAGTTCATTGGCATGCCAAAAAATGGCAACCATCCAAACAAAGACCAATCTTTGGGTCATGACCAAAATTTTGGTAAGGTGCACTTTGGCCACAATCCAAACACACCCCAACACCCAGCCTGCCGAGGATGCATCGGGCGCCATGACGCCGTCTGCGGAGTGGTGTAGCGTGGCCAACTGCATCCTCTGGACCTGAGACCATGCCGGGTCGTCTTGCTTTTTCAATGACATGCGTCGATCGCATGTGAGCAAAGGGCATCTCCAACGTTGCCACGACCGCAGCTGACTACCCTGGCACATCAAAAACCCTCGTCCCTCGCACCGTCGCGCGGTGCGTTCCCAGCCGGCGCCAGCTGCCCGCATTCATGTCGTCCGTTCGTATGCCGTCATTAAGAGGCTCGGTGCCCGAGGAACCAGCTCCGGCGACATAATGACGCACCAGGACACTTGGCCTCACTAGAATGCGCTACTTAAAGCGGCAACGCCCAGCTAACCTCCACACCATAGCGCATCGTCCTCCTACCTGGAACCACATCCGCCATGACCGCAAGCGCGAACGCTCTGCGGGAGAGCTTGTCTTTGGGGATGGAGCTCGAGGTCGCCGCCCTCGCTCAAGTCGCCGCACAAGCGGTGGCCACGCTGGCGGCCGAGGACGGGAGCACCGTCAGCCACGCTCCTACTTGCCGCCATCCAACGTTTGGCACCGCCGAGGTCGGGGACTCCTCCGAGGATGAGTAGGGCATGGTGTGCCAACTGGCCGGTTCATCTCCCATGTTCTACTTTTCCTCGCCGGAGACCGCACCTTCACTTCACGGGTCTTGAACCCCGCCCCCGTACATGGAGATCACAGATGGAGGACGTCGGTCGCCGCCGTAGAATAGGTTTAGGGTCGGGTTTCTTTTATTTTTCTTTCCTATAAAAGTTCAAAATGTAATGAAAATCTGCCGTGTTTGCATTAATCTCGGCCGGTGTATATGAACTTTCACAATAATATACATATTGTAGGAGTACTAGCAAGATGCCCGTGCGTTGCACGGAAGATCAAGATCTTGTGGGAGAAAAGGATGAACGAGGGAAAGCCTTATCTGCAAATGTGGAGAGGAGTGTGGGTAAATTGTCATAGTTTCCTTCCTATCCATTAGATATAGATCGGACGACCTATATTGCGTGATGACAGTACACCATCATCACCAACTCTGCTTTTTATTGAACCGAGACAAATCTAACATGTGAAGTAAAATAAACACATAGGGTCTATACATACACAAATTATCTTAGGCACTCCAATAGTACGTCCACTACACATTCACGCATTTCACATCTTTCTACATCTACGAGAACCTACGAAAGGGTTAATGTAAATTGCCTCTCTCAATCCTCCCCTGATTTTCATGGTGGTGGGCCCCTCCCTCCCCCCAATCTACAATCAACAGCTCACACGTTTCACATTACGTTAATTACGTAACTGGGATTACGAAGGTGTAGCATTACTCGTCCTAAAAAACCCAACTAAGCCAACCTCCCAGCATATCGCGCGGGAAAAGACCAGCCGCGCCATTTTAGTCGGGATTACCGGATTACTAGTAGTAGTATCGATGGATCGCGCGAAGCAACAAATTTTTTTTGAGGGGGCGCAGCACCTTGTTTGAAAGGAAAAAAGGCGGTACACTCACAAAGACTTCGTCCGCGTCGCATTGCACCCCACACACGCTCTGTCCCGCACACGGTTCACATAAGCGGAACGCGCTTCGGCTTGCCTCTTCACTGACACATGGGACTGCACTTGGAGAAACCGACCATGCGCCAAACTCCCCTCGCCCACCGCACGAAAATCCTCCCCCACCCCCCCCCCCCACACCCAAAAATTGCCCCCAGATCTGATTCAATCGCTCTTCGGCCAACTAGCCAATAATATTCCCCAAACCCCCATCCCCCCTGTCCCCCTCCACTCCATTCACTCCGCCAAAGCCGCCCTCCCCGCTGCACCGATACGTCGGCGCGCTGCTGTTCGGCGATCCTCTCGCCCCACAAGACGCTCAGAGATCGCCATCCTCTAGCCGCGCCGCCACCTCTGGCTACGTACTTGTGGAGGCGCACGGCGGTCAGCGCCGCCACCGTTGGCGACGTTCGTGTGGAGACGCACGGCGGTCAGCTTCTCCCACGGTACGCGCATTCTAGACTGAGGCCCCGTTCATGTCGGTGTAGCGCTGAATGTTAGCTAATAGACGTTGTTAATCTCACTGTTTGCCGAAGTAGTATAATGTCAATATGGTCTGCTTAAGAAGCTTCCTTGCCCTGTTCTGCACTCAATCTGCTTAGCTGAGATGGCATGCCAAGGCCGATTAGTTGCTAAAATATCCTGCCATATATTTTTTGTGACATAGATTGCCATGGTCTAGTAGCCAATTTGTTAGGTGAAATAGCTCTACACCGTTTTATACTCGATCTTTGTTGCTGCGATGGCCTTCGATAATTAGATGGCTGTGTGCTCGGCCGCATTGACTGCTGAAACAGGCTGCCATAATTTGGCACTCAAATCTGTTTGCTGAAGTAGCTTTACATATATTTCGTTACTTAGATCTGCTCGTCCAAATATCTTGCCATAGCTTTAGACATCGACCTAGGTATTTTTTTCTGGACTTCATAAAAAAGCATATATGTTTTTCTATAATATCTAGTAGAAGAACTAATTTGTATGTTCAATGATGGATAGGACTTGGATAACTTCTACTCAAGATTCTCCGCTGCATATGTCGAGGGTGTTGAAAACTTCATGAACTTTATTAGAGCTGAGTACGGTGGTTCAAATCAGATGTGCTCGCCTGATGTAGCAGCTTGTATGAATTCAGTTACAAGACCCCGACCAACTGTGCAAAATCATCTACATTTGTATGGGATGTCGGTCACATATACTAGGTGGGTTCATCATGGTGAAGCTGTGAACGCCAATGTTATTGACTACGTGGAAGTAGCAGATCACCATCTTGATCTCGCTCGATGCTCAAAGTGAAGAGGAGGAGGTGGTGGTGGCGGAGCCGTGACTTTGACCAACATTGAAACAATGCTACGAAAATGCTCGTGCATTCCGTGAACTTTCACCGCAGAAGAAAAATGGTGGGCCCGCATGTTGGAACAATGCAACGTTCTTCACCCTGTGAAATAAGCTGTCAAGATTCTCAGCTATGGTCACCTTTCTTCGTGTGAAGACATCTGAGCGGATGACCAAAAAATCATTCGATGTGATGTTGGCTGCTTTCGCGAATCTTTCCAGACAAGGCCTCGAGCTGCCACACACCTACAAAGAAATGAAGAATTTCCTTCGTGCAGTTGGAATTGGATATGATATGATCCATGTTTGTAAGAATAATTGTGTTCTGTTCTAGAAGGATTATGCCAACTTAAGTGAATGCCCGAAATGCAAATCATCAAGATGGAAAGATGGCGATGCTGTGAAGAGGATTCCTCATAATGTTCTGAGACATTTTCCAATTACACCAAGATTGTAGAGGTTGTTTCATGATGCTGAAACAAGAGAGGATGTACTGTGGCATTCTAGGAACCAGGAGTACAGAGATCAGAATGTAATGAGCCATCCATCTCATGGTAGTGAGTGGAAAAGCTTCAATGATAAACACAAAGAGTTTGCTGCCGACCCGAGAAACATTAGACTTGGCTTAGCTTCAGATGGATTTAACCTATTTGGCCACCGTAGGCCACATATAGCATGTGGCGGTGCTTGTTATCCTTACAACATGCCTCCAAATGTCTCGCACCAAAGAATCAAACTACATGATGGCCTTGCTCATCCCAGGTCCAAAAAGTCCTGGAAAGGATTTTGATTTGTTCATGGAGCCTCTTGTGGAGGAACTTCAACAGCTATGGAAGGGTGTTCTCACTCGAGACCTATATAGCAGCCCACTAGCTGACTTCTTTCTGCGTGCTGTTATAATTTGGTGCATCCATGATTATCCGACTTTGGGCACTATGTCAGGGTGAACGACACATGGTTACAATGCATGTGTTCGCTGTGACCGGAATCATTGTCATACACGCAATACTTAGCAAGATCTGTTACATTGGACACCGCCGTTTCCTTGCCAAGGACAAGCCGCATCCTAGAAAATACCGAAGACATGTGTTCAATGCAAAGCATGAATACCGTGATGCGCGAAAGAGGCTCACCGCCGATGAGTTGCAAGTGGAATTAGAGAAGGTCAGGCATATTACACCAGGAAACCATCCTGGTAATGGTAGCGAGAAAGGAAGCATGGCAGGGTAGAAGAGAGATTATTGTTTACCCGCAGGTCCACTTTTTGGGACTTGGATTATTGGAAAGATTTGGATCTGCGGCATAATCTTGATGTGATGCACATCGAGAAAAATATATGTGACAGCATTATCGGCACACTTCTTAATATTGAAGACAAGACGAAAGATACCTTAAAATCTGGGATTGATTTGACACACCAGGGTATCAGAAAGGATTTGCAGGTGCAAGATGAAGGTAAACCACGGGATATGGCACCAAATTGTAATGCGTCTTGGACAAGGTAAAAAGAAAAGAATTCTCATGAGGTCCCGTCACGTGCGAGATTCCCACATGGATTTGCTTCCATCCACGAAAGGAGAGTCGGGAGATGGAAACAAGGTACAAGTGTTGAAAACTCATGACTGCCACGCCCTACTTCAAAGGGTTTTACCTGTTATCCTTAGAGGATTGGGCCGCCTACGACTTATACATAGCAGTTGCAAGAGTTGGGACAATTCTTTAGGAAACTCTGCAAGAGGGAATATCAGGATAGATGCTTTGGAGCCGCCTTAGAGACAAGATACCAACTATCCTATGCGACCTTGAGAAGATATATCCTCCAGCCTTCTTCGATGTGATGGTGCATTTGGTTGTTCATCTACCGATGAGGCACTACTTAGAGGTCCAAAGACAAAGATGGCTGGATGTACCCTATTGAAAGGCGGCTAGGCACTTTCAAGGGCTATGTTAGGAACGAGCTAGACCCGAGGGTTCCATTGCAAGAGGCCTACATTGCTACTGAAGCGTTGACATTCTGCTCAAAATACATTGAAATAGCTGATCAGCCTTCGCAAAGAGGTGGGTGAAGACAATCCCGGCTCAATGTTTTCGATTATTCGCTTTGAGTTACGGTGGAAGAGTCGACAAGAGGACAAACCTAAAGATTTGTACAAAATGGTTTGGTATGTGTTGAATAACCGTCCCGAGATACTACCTTATATCAAGTAAGTGCAAGATCGCAGCTTATACATCGTAATCTACTAAACTTGCAGCACATTCTTATATATTTAGATGTTTGACGCGATCACTATGTTGTGCAGCATCTACAAAGAGGAGTTCTTGCCAAGAAAATCCAAGAAACATTGACAACCTGGTTATGGCAGGATTTGCGTAAATGGTTCAAGAACCATGTAAGCTTTTGAAGTGCACTATCAGTTTTTAATATATTGAGTACATAAGATGATCAGCTTGTCTATTTTCTAACCATAGGTTAAGAAGATGCGGGAGGATGGGCAGGCAGTTGATGATGCCCTTTACTCACTGGCAATGGGTCCTGATACTCGGGTAAGACATTATGAATCTTGCGTTGTCGGAGATGTGCGCTACAACACCCTTGCATGAGACGAATGCAGGAAGACACAAAACAGTGCCATCATGAGCATGGATACGTATGACAAAGAGACAACTGAAATGTATGCTAACATAATGTACATTGTTCAGTTGCGATGTCTCGATTTGAGGATCATCGGTGTGGTTACATTGTCTTGTCGTTGGTATAACCTGTTTTCTAGGATCGCAAAACCTGTAGCTGATAATTATTTCAAATCCATCAATGTCAAGGCGGCGTATTGCACCAACGAGCCTTTTATTACGCAAATCAAGCAACACGTATATTTTCTTGGAAGACACATTTGCACGTAGCAATGATCGGAGAGTATTGCAAAAGGTTTGAGCAGAGGAATTGCTTTAATGAAGTTGCACAACAAGATGATGCTTACATCGCTCTCGATGTACAAGATAACACAGATGTTCCTAATATCTTTGAGAACCATCATGTCAATGACGCCGGCGAAAAGATTGCCTGTCATGTTGTGGACATACAAGAGTTGATCAAGAAGAAGCCAACGTTCGAGGACGTTGAGGACGAAGAAGAAGATGACACCGTGGGGAATTACAATTCAGACTAATACACATGGAGAATATGTTGACGCTGCTGCTGCGGATGATGATTACATTGCTTTTGTCGTATTTGCCTGTCAGAAGACGTTTTTTTATCTACTATGTGAAATTGTGTTTGCTATGACAACTGAAACCTGATGAACATGTTGTTTAGTATTTTTTTGTGAGAACATCACTTGTTATGTATGATGATTTGTGTTTGGTGATTGTATGACAACTAAAACATGATGACATTGTTGTTTAGTTGTACTCATATTTGGCTGTGAAACTTGAATTTGATGACATAGTTTGCTGTTGGACTGCAATTTGCTCGACGTCTTGAATGAGAACAAAGCTGACCCGATGGCCTCTCGCTATTTATTTATTTATATGAGCAAAGGGATACCCCTGATTTCCATTAATAGAAATCATTAGATGTTCACAACACTACGCCCAGCCTACTACACAGGTTTCAATCATTACTAGTTTCAGCAAAGTGCTCATGTCGTAGCCACTGAATATATCATGAATGCTACATACACTTCAAATAAAGAGACAATCATCCTACAGAGCACATCGATTTTGCCCATTATCTTCACAAGCTCTTTCATCTCCTCATTGTCACAAGGCCGCTCAAAGACTGTTTCTTGGCCATGATCGAGGAACTGCATCTTGAACCTTCGCTCTGCATCTTCCTCTTACGTTGCTCCTTCGCCATTTGTCCAACACCCCAACCTGCTGGTATTGGGATTCCTCAGCTAACCAAATAATCAGCATAGTTTCATTCCCCCACATCAGCAACTTCCCAGAAATACAAATCACACGAATCTTCCCTTTTGTGCACGAGTCAAATTGGAAGATCATCAACCAAACTATTAAAAAAATCAGCAACTGAAAGCAGCAGAACAACACTTAAACATATTATTACCCCATGATTCGGGGATTTGTAGAAGACTCGGCCAGGGTTGCGGATTGTGGTTGAGATGTGACGGATGACTCCGCGTGATTTGCAGCAGTGGCACCACACCAACGGCAGCGGGCTGCTATGAGCAATCGGGTGCGGTGCGCGTGCCGGCGGGGGTGTGATGAGACCCACACGCGATGGTACGGGTGGCGACTTGGCGCATATCTGGTTGTTGCCTGCTGAAGAGCAGGCGGACGAGCAGCCAACGGACATGGTTGCTATGCCCAGAGCTTCTGATGCTAGGCAGAGTAAGTAGAGAAGAGGAGAAGCGAACGTTGGATATGTCAGTTTCATTACTTGCAGAGTAGCATAGCACCATATATAGTCATAGTCTAGGTTTGGATTCGAACCAGCTACAGGAGCACGTCTTTCTTTTTGCTAAAACTCGGCAACATCTCTTTACTGGTACACTAGCATGTTCTGTACGCCTTCCCAAGTCTTTGATTTTCTTTCCTTTTTGCGAGGAAGGAAGGAGGACAAAATTGAGAGTTCCTGGGACTCGAACCCAAGACCTCTCGGTTGAAAACCAAGGGTGCTAGTCAATTATGTGGCGAACGTTCCCTGTGAGGAGGACGGCAAACGAACGCATTTTCCTCGCAGTTTTCTTCCTATATATAAAAAAGTATGCTACTTGGTGTCCGCTTAGTCAACAAACGATTGTGCCAACCTTGACCGTTGGATTGACATTCAACGTCTGTCGCTTTCTTCGCCTCTTCTTCCTCGAGTCGCCAAAGCCAAACCAGCGGCCGTGGGACCGCCTGCTCCCTTACTCCCACGGCTGGTTGTGATCTTACCTGCTCCTGCTCGTTCTCGTCTCGAGGCCTCACCATCGCCCTCCGCTTGGTTCGCTTTCATGGCACCGCCCTCCGGTGTTTTCAACATGGTCAACAACCGAGAGGAATAAGGAGATGACTGTACATGGTGAGGATGACAGTAGGGACCTAGCAGCTCGTGCAGTAATTTTGCTTTTTCGGGACGGAGAAGGGTATCAACTGGGTTGTGCAGGACCCGTGGCCCGTCTAGCCCAGGCTTTTATTTCATATGTTTAGCACATGACCAGCCCAGTTTGTTTTTTCCTTTCTGAAAATGGCTAGCCAGCTATTTTGTTTTTTGCAGAATAACCAACGTAGGCCTACTTGCTTTTCTACGCCCTGTTGGGCCGGAAATCTTTCAAGACGAGGAGGGATTCATTTTGCCTAGAAAATGGGCTATAAGTAATAAGAAATGGGCTATAAGTAATAATAAATGGGCTGTAAAATGAAAAAATACAGCAAACGGGCAATTAGTTCCAAAATACTGTTTAATTCCGGATTTTGATATTTTAAATTTCATTGTTTTTGTGCGGGTAGAATGTCATTGAATTTAAATTAAGGTATATTTAGATTTAAAATTAATTTGAATCTGGCTAGAAATTTCGGGTCAGTATCTTTGTTGGGACAGATTTGGAGGTCGACTTGTGGGTCTACTAGGTTGACGTGTACTTTGGCTTTGTCAACTTAGTCCACAACGATTCTAGTAGCGATGACCGTTGGATGTTAATCCAACGGCCGTCTTCTTCTTCAATATCTGATCTTCTTGCTCCAGCCAAACCAGCTCCGGTGGGACTGCTCGCTCCCACCTCCGTGGTGGTGCTGCCGCCTGACAGTGCCGCACCGCCCACCCTACTTCATTGCTGGCCAGGCCATTCCTCTACTCACCCACACCTCCTGTTATTTTCCGGCCACTGCAGCCGGACCAGTAAACCCTCGTACTCCCCACTGCGTGGGCAACCATTGTCGAGTCTTCCCCGGCTCCATGCCGTTACCTTCCTATGCATCGCCGTCGTCCACCGCCATGGTGCTCTCAGCGCAGCCTGGTCAACGTGGTCAACGAACGGCATCCATCGGCCGTGGACTGTACGCGCAAAATAATGATTCCTCCACCTGACAGCTGGGACCCACCGGAAGGGCCTTCAGATTTCGTGAAAAAATGTTCCCCCTACGACATGTCGGACCCACCAGCTATATCTTCGCATGCAAGGAAGTGCCTCCTTATTACGCACAAAAAATGAATACTCCTCGCTAGCTGGGACCCACCATAGTGGGAGGATGACTTAGGGCCAACTAAGTTGACGGGGACGGAGGGCTTTGTCAACTTAGTCAATATGAACGATTCTAGCTCCGGTGACCGTGACGATATCCATCCAACGGCCGTAGTGCTTCTTCAACCTCTCGGTCTTCTTGCTCCGGCCGCCCAAAGCAGCGGCCGTGCCACATGCTCCTCGCCTCCCTGCGGGCCGGGTCAGGTTGCCGCTGGAGGCCTCACCGCCCTACTATTCCCACGGCGGGCCCTCACGGCTGACGACAGCCTCACACACCGCAGCCGAACCAGTGAACCCTCCTACTCCTCTCTCCGCTGGCTTCCTTGTCGCTGTCTTCCCCGGCTCCGCGTCGTCCCCTTCCTAGGCCTCGCCGTCATCCACCGCCGTGGTGCTCTCGGCGCGGCCTGGTCAACGTGGTCAAGGAACGAATTCCATCGGGCGTGGACTGTACATGGAGAGGCTGACAGCTGGGTCCACGGCCGTAGCAAGGAAGTGCCTCCTTATTACGCGGAAAATATTGATTCCTCCACCTGACAGTTGGGACCCATCGGACGGGCCACTGTATTTCACGGAATAAATGTTTCCCCCTGACTTCTGGGACCCACCAGCTTCATCTTCGCACGCAAGGAAGTGCGTCCGGGCAAAAAATGATTCGCTTCGACCGGCTGGGACCCACCAGCTACACTTTCGCGACGCAAGGAAGTGCGTCCGCAAAAAACGACGCCGACTGCTGGGACCCACTGCTACATCTTCGCACGCAAGGAAGTGCATCCGGCAAAAACGATTCGCCCCGATCGGCTGGGACCCACCAGCTACATCTTCACAGTGCAAGGAAGTGCTCGATACCGGGACCCACATGGTCGAAGCGTACGTAGCATTGTCATTCTGGTCGCGAACGTGTACGTACATACTAGTCGATGTTGAGGCGCGCACGTGTCGTAGTAGAGGTGCGCACATAGCATGTACACATACGTACAGCGGCCAGGGTGCAAGAAAGAAAATACGGCCACGTATGTGTACATACAGGCGGGGTCTCGAACGCCTACTCGCGCATATGTACGGCCAGGGCTCGTGTACATGGCTGGGTCGGAACGGAGAAACAGCGTCATCGTCGTGTTCATGGGGAGGCAACGGAATGCGTCGTGTTCATGGGGAGGCAAATGTAACGCGCCGTGTTCATCGGGAGGCAACGAAACGCGTGGGAGCCAACCGGCTGGGTTGGAACGAAATGTGTGGTCGTGTTCATTGGGAGGGCTTGGACGGAACATGCGATGGAAACGAGGCCTGGCGTACCGCACAACGGAGGAAAAGGACCTCCTATGTTGGGAACGGGGTCCTGTTGATCGGGAGGGGTCTGGCGTACCGCAAAACGGAGGAAACGGACCTCCTATGGTCGAAACGGGGGTCCTGTTGATCGGGAGGGGTGTGGCGTACCGCAAAAACGGATTTAAACGGACCTCCCACGGTCGTAAACGTGGGTCCCGGCTGATCGGGAGGGTGTGGCGTATTGAAAAACGAACGAAACGGACTTGTGTTGAGCGCCACGGTCGAAACAGGGTCTGTTCATCGGGAGGTGTGGTGTACCGCAAAACGGGACTCCACGGGATACCGTTCATCTCCACCGTCGACCTCCTCCGGCCTCCACGGGCTCCTATTCATCCAGCCTCCACCGCGCCGCTTACTCCACCGGCCATCGCTCAACCAATCCTCCACGGGCACCCCTCCACCGCTTCATCGCTCATCCAGCCCTCGACAACACGGGGTCTGTTCAACCACCCTCCACGGGCACCCCTCCACCATCTACCGCTCATCCAGCCCTCCACACCACGGGTCCTGTTCAACCACCCCTCCACGGGCACCCCTCCACCGCTTCATCTGCTCACCCAGCCCTCCACCACACCACGGGTTCCTGTTCATCAAGAGGCAAAGCCACGGCTCACTGTTCATCCAACCCCCCCCCCACCCCCCGCAACGCTCACTGTTCTTCCCAGAGGCAGCATCGATCGGCTTCAGTTAGCAGCAGTAGCAAAGGAATCGCTCGATCGGGTTAAGTTAACAGCCATCGATCGACCGCTCGGGTTCAAGAACACGAGTTCGCAGCAGTAATCGATCGGGTTGATTAGAGCCCAATGCCTCGCTCGGGTTGAGAGCTAACGCTTTGCACACACGCTGCAGACGTGGTACGAGAGAATGCGATCGCTTCGCCCCGACCTCCCACCATAACTGGGAACTCGCCGAAATTTTCCTCGCCCTCGCTTCTACCACGTTTTTTTCCGTCATGGACGGCCCAAAGAATGTCATGCAGCTGCGTCTCCGGCCCGCCCAAGACATTTTCTGTCATGATTTTTTGTCATAGAAGTAGGAGCCCACCACATCTATGATGATACCGGGTTTTGTCACAATTATCGTCATAGAAGTGTCATATGTATGACAGAAAAAAAATCGTTCGGCCCAAAATGTCACGGATGTGTCTTTTTTTGTAGTGCATACTTGGCAAGCATTTTATGAAAAGCACCATAAATAAAGTGTGAACCACCATCCGTCATTAAATATCTAGGGACTCCAAACCTTGGGAAAATAAGTTCCTTAAGCATTTTAATAGAGGTGTTGTGATCAGCACTACTAGTTGGAATGGCTTCTACCCATTTAGTAACATAATCAACAACAACCAAAATATGTGTATACCCATTACAGGAAGGAAAAGGTCCCATGTAATCAAATCCCCAAACATCAAATGGTTCAACAACAAGAGAATAGTTCACAGGAATTTCTTGTCGCTTACAAATATTACCTATTCTTTGGCATTCATCACAGGATGAGACATACTTACGAGCATCCTTGAAGAGAGTAGGCCAATAAAATACAGACTGCAATACCTTGTGAGCAGTTCTATCTCTAGCATGATGCCATCCATAAGCTTCGGAGTGACATTTCTTTAGGATTTGTCCATGATCATGCTCAGGTACACAACGTCTAATAATACCATCTACTCCTTTATAAAGATGTGGGTTATCCCAAAAGTAATGTCTTAAATCATAGAAGAATTTTTTTTCTTTTGTTGGTATGTAAAGCTAGGTGGTAAATATTTAGCAACAATGTAATTAGCATAGTCAGCATACCAAGGAGTACTATTAGCAACATTTATTGCAGCTAACTGCTCATCAGGAAATCTATCATCAATAGGTAGTGGGTCATCAAGCACATTTTCAAGCCTAGACAAGTTATCAACTACGGGGTTCTCGACTCCTTTTCTATCAATAATATGCAAATAAAATTCTTGTAACAAGAGAACCCAACGAATAATTCTAGGTTTAGCATCTTTCTTTTCCATAAGATATTTAATAGCATCATGGTCTGTGTGAATAGTTACTTTGGAATCGACAATATGAGGTCTAAATTTATCACAAGCAAACACCACTGCTAAGAATTCGTTTTCAGTAGTAGCATAATTTCTTTGAGCACTGTCTAGAGTTTTACTAGCATAATGGATAACATTCAATTTCTTATCAACTCTTTGTCCTAGAACATCACCAACAGCATAATCACTAGCATCACACATAATTTCAAAAGGCAAGTTCCAATCAGGTGGTTGAACAATAGGTGCAGAAATTAAGGCTTTCTTGAGTGTTTCAAAGGCTTCAAGACAATCATCATCAAAAACAAAAGGGGTATCCTTTTGCAAGGGATTAGTAAGAGGCCTAGAAATTTTAGAAAAGTCTTTGATAAATCTCCTATAGAAACCAGCATGACCCAGGAAACTACGAATACCTTTGATGTCCTTAGGACATGGCATTTTCTCAATTGCATCAACCTTAGCTTGGTCCACTTCAATACCTCTTTCAGAAATTTTATGGCCCAAGAAAATGCCTTCATTAACCATAAAGTGGCACTTCTCCCAATTGAAGACAAGATTTATTTGTTCACATCTCTGCAAAACTCGATCAAGATTGCTTAAACAATCATCGAAAGACTTCCCATAAACAGAAAATACATCCATGAAAACCTCAACAATCTTTTCACAAAAGTCAGAGAATATAGCCATCATGCATCTTTGGAAGGTAGCAGGTGCATTACATAAACCAAAAGGCATATGTCTATAAGCATAAGTTCTAAAAGGACAAGTAAAAGTGGTCTTTTCTTGATCAGGTTGAGAAACAGGTATTTGTGAAAAGCCAGAATGTCCATCATGTAAGCAAAAGTCTGTGTGCTTAGATAATCTTTCAAGCATTTGATCAATAAAAGGCGGAGGGTAATGATCTTTTCTGGTTGCTTTATTTAATTTTCTAAAATCAATTACCATTCTATAGCCTGTAACAATTCTTTGTGGAATAAGTTCATTCTTATCATTAGGAACAATAGTAATACCTCCTTTCTTAGGGACACAATCAACATGACTTACCATCTACTATCAACTATAGGATAGATTATACCTGCTTCCAGAAGTTTTAATATTTCCGTTCTTACCACCTCTTTCATCTTCGGATTTAACCGACATTGGTGATCAACAACTGGCTTAGCATCAGGTTCCATATTAATTTTTTGTTGACATAGAGTGGGACTAATGCCCTTTAAATCATCAAGAGTATATCCAATAGCAGCTTGGTGCTTCCTTTGAACTTTCAATAATCTTTCTTCTTTATGTTCTGAAAGGTTAGCACTAATAATAACATGATATATCTTATTTTCATCAAGATAAGCATATTTCAAAGTGTCTGGCAATTGTTCTAATTCAAACACAGGATCACCTTTAGGTGGAGGTGGACCTCCAGGAGTTTCAATAGGCAAATTGTGTTTAAGCAGAGGACGTTGTTCAAAGAAAATCTTATCTATTTCATTTCTTTCATGCATATGTAAATCATTCTCATGATCTAGCAAGTATTGTTCTAAAGGATAAGTAGGTGGCACAGCAATAGAAGCAAGACCAATCAATTCATCCTTACTAGGCAATTCTTTTTCATGATGATTTCTACTAAACTTGGAAAAATTAAACTCATGAGAATCATCACCAAAGCTAACACCCACAGTTTGTTTCTTACAATCTATCTTAGCATTAACGGTGTTCAAGAAAGGTCTACCAAAGATAATGGGACATAAGTCATCTTGTGGGGAACCAAGAACAAGAAAATCAGTAGGTACTTTATCTTCCCACACAAGACTTCAACATCTCTAACAATCCCAATTGGTGATATAGTGTCTCTATTAGCAGGTGCTATGTCATTCATAATTTCTTGGTATAACTTGTAAGGAATAGAACTTACACTAGCACCCATCTCACATGAATCATGATAACACTGATCTCCTATTTTAACTGAAATGACAGGCAAGCCAACAACTGGTCTATTTTTATCCCTTTTTCGGGTTTAGCAATTCTAGCAGCTTCCGCACGGAAGTAAATAACATGCCCATCTATATCTTCCTCCAAGAGATCTTTAACCATAGAAACATTAGGTCCTACCATAATTTGTTCATCTGGTTTAGGTGTTCTAACATAGCTTTTGTTAACCACAGTTGAAACTTTAGCATGTTCCTTTATCCTAACAGGAAAAGGGGGTTTCTCAATGTAATGTGAGGAACAACTGGATCAACATTGTAGAGTATAGTTTCTTCTTTAACCGGTACCGGTTCTTTAATTTCTTCTTTAATAGGCGGGTGATATTTAAACCAGTTCTCTTTAGGGAGTTCAACATGAGTAGCAAATGATTCACAAAAGGAGGCTACTATCTCAGAGTCAAGTCCATATTTAGTGCTAAACTTTTGAAAAGCATCGGTATCCATAAAAGATTTAACACAATCATACTTAAGTTTAATACCTGACTATTTACCTTTGTCGAGTTCCCAATCTTCAGAATTGCGTTTAATTCTTTCTAAAAGATCCCACCGGAATTCAATAGTCTTCTCCATAAAAGAACCAGCACAAGAAGTATCAAGCATGGTTTGATCATTACGAGAAAGCCGAGCATAAAGGTTCTGAATAATACTTTGTCTTGAGAGCTCTTGATTGGGGCATGAATATAACATTGACTTAAGCCTCCCCCAAGCTAGAACGATACTTTCTCCTTCACGAGGCCAAAAATTATATATATAATTCCGATCACGATGAACTAGATGCATATGATAATTTTTTGGTGGAACTCCAATGTCAAACGATTCCAATTCCGTGATCCAATATCATCGCATAGCCTATACCATGCCAATGATTTTCCCTTCAAAGATAAAGGGAAATCCTTTCTCATCACCTCATCTCCGGGTAAACCTGCAAGCTTAAACAATCCACAAATTTTTTCCACATATATCAAGTGCATATCAGGATGTTCAGTTCCATCTCCTGTATGAGGATTACCTAGTAGTTATTCTATCATACCCGAAGGAATTTCATATTAAATATTTTCAGTAGGTGCAGTAGGTTGAGGGGAAATTAATTGTGGTTCCGGACGAGGTGAAGATACCCCGAAAAAAACCCTCAAAGGATTGTTTTCCATAGTAACAAGTGACAATAAATTTCAGCACACTATATAAATGTTTCCTTACCGAATTCCACATACCAAAGGCGCTTCACTCCCCCGCAATGGCGCCAGAAAATCGCCTTGATGACCCACAAGTATAGGGGATCAATTGTAGCTCTTTTTGATAAGTAAGAGTGTCGAACCCAACGAGGAGCAGAAGGAAATAACAAGTAGTTTCCAGTAAGGTATTGTCTGCAAGTGCTGAAATTGTAAGTAGCGACTAGTTTGATAGCAAGATAATTTGTAACGAGCAAGTAACGATAATAGTAACAAGTATGCAGCAAGGTAGCCCAATCCTTTTGAGGCAAAGGACAGGACAAAACGGTTTCTTATGATAAGCAAAGCGTTCTTGAGGGTACACGGGAATTTCATCTAGTCACTTTCATCATGTTGGTTTTGTTTGTGTTCGCTACTTTGATAATTTGATATGTGGGTGGACCGGTGCTTAGGTGCTGTTCTTACTTGAACAAACCTCCTACTTATGATTAACCCTCCCGCAAGCATCCGCAACTACGAGAGAAGTATTAAGAGTAAATTCTAACCATAGCATTAAACTCTAGGATCCAATCGGTGCCTTACGGAATAGCGCTTAAACTGAGGTTCAAGTTTCTGTCACTCTCGCAACCCATCATATATTTGCTACTCCATAATGCATTCCCTTAGGCCCAAATATGGTGAAGTGTCATGTAGTCGACGTTCACATGACACCACTAAGGGAACAACAACATAGATACTATCAAAATATCGAACACATATCAAGTTCACATGATTACTTGCAACATGATTTCTCCCGTGACCTCAAGAACAAAAGTAACTACTCACAAATAATAAGCATGCTCATGATGAGAGGAGTATTAAATAGCATCATGGATCTGAACATATAAACTTCCACCAAATAAACCATATAGTAATCAACTACAAGATGTAATCAACAACACTAGTTACCCCCTAGCACCAATCTATAGTTCAGGTAACAAGATTGAATACAAGAGATGAACTAGGGTTTGAGATGATATGGTGCTGGTGAAGATGTTGATGGAGATTGCCCTCCCCAAGATGGGAGAGTTGTTGGTGATGATGATGACGATGATTTCCTCCTCCGGGAGGGAAGTTCCCCCGGGAGAATCGCTCTGCCGGAGGGCAAAAGTGCTCCTGCCCAAGTTCCATCTCGAGACGGCGGCACTCCGTCCCGAAAACCTTCTCCTTATTTTTTTTCTAGGTCAAAATGACTTATATACCAAAAGATGGGCACCGGAGGTGGGCCAAGGAGGCCACAACCCACCAGGGCATGCCTGGGGGGCCTGGCTCGCCCAGGTGGGTTTTGCCCACCTGGTGGACCCCCTTTGGTGTTTATTGGCTCCAATATTTCTTAAATAATCCATAAAAAACTCCGTGAAGTTTCAGCTTATTTGGAGTTGTGCATAATAGGTGGCCTGACCTAGCTTTTCCAGGTCCAGATTTCCAGCTGCCGGTATTCTCCCTCTTGGTGTGTTCCTTGCAAATTATGAGAGAAAAGGCATTAGAATTACTCCAAAAAGCATTATTATGGATAAAAACATTATAAATAACAGTAAGAAAACATGATGCAAAATGGACGTATCAACCGACAGACAAAGGAAATTGCGTATGTTGTCATAAGGTTCGACCGATAAAGATCTTCATAGAATATGTAAGAACCAATATGGGCATCCAGGTTCCGCTATTGGTTATTAACTGGAGAGGCGTCTCGGTTATGTCTATGATACATCTACGTCGTATCTATAATTTTTTATTGTTTCATACCAATATTATACAACTTATATACACTTTTGGCAGTATTTTATATGATTTATTTGGACTAACATATTGATCCAGTGCCCAGTGCCCGTTCCTGTTTGTTGCATGTTTTTGTTTCGCAGAAAATCCATATCAAATGAAGTCCAAAGGCGATAAAATTTATGGAGAATTATTTTGGAATATATGTGATTTTTAGGACATGGAATCAATGCAAACGGGGGCCCACAGTGACTGCAACCCTCCAGGGAGCGCCGGGCACCCCCTGGCGTGCCTAGGTGTCTTATGCCCTCCGCGAAAGTCAATTGGGGCCCTTATTATAGCGCAAGAAAGGTAATTTATGGGAAAAATCGTGTAAAATTTCAGCGCAATCCAAGTAAGGATCTCCGGGAATTTAAGAAATCGTGATGGGCTAGATCTGGGGAACGCGAAACAGAAGAGAACATAGGGATAGATCCAATCTCGGAGCGGCTCCGGCCCTTCGCCGCCATGGAGGCCATGGACCAGAGGGGGAACTCTCCTCCCATCTAGGGGGAGGCCAAGGAAGAAGAAGAAGGAGGGGGGCTCTCTCCCCCTCTCTCCCGGCGGCGCCGGAGCGCCGCCGGGGCAATCATCATGACGGCGATCTACATCAACAACCTTGGTATTGTCAACACCAATTTTCTCCCCCTCTATGCAGCGGTGTAACCGCTCTTCTCCCCGCTGTAATCTCTACTTAATCATGGTGCTCAACTCCATATATTATTTCCCAATGATCTATGGTTACCCTATGATGTTTGAGTAGATCCGTTTTGTCTTGTGGGTTAATCATGATCTTGGTTTGTATGATTGTATATTTTATTTATGGTGCTTTCCTACGGTGCCCTCTGTGTCGTGCAAACGGAGGGGTCCCCGCTGTAGGGTGTTGCTATATGTTCATGATTCGCTTATGGTGGGTGGCGTGAGTGACAGAAGTACATACCCGAGTAAGTGGGTTGTTGCGTATGGGAGTTTAGAGGACTTGATACTTGATGCTATGGTTGGGTTTCATGACATTAATTATCTTTAGTAGTCGCGGATGCTTGCTAGAGTTCCAATCACAAGTGCACATGATCCAAGTAGAGAAAGCATGTTAGCTCATGCTTCTCCCTCATATAAAATTGCATGAATGATTACCAGTCTAGTTATCGATTTCCTAGGGACAAATGACTTTCTTGTTGACAAAAGGTATCCACTTTTATTACCTTGCAATTTATTCGTAATTTTATTCTCGCAAAGTACTCGTAGTTTTATTCTTGCAAAATAGCTTCATACTTTTTTTAGGTAAAGCAAACGTCAAGTGTGCATAGAGTTGCATCAGTGGTCGATAGAACTTGAGGGAATATTTGTTCTACCTTTAGCTACTCATTGGGTTCGACACTCTTATTTATCAAAGAAGGCTACAAATGATCCCCTATACTCGTGGGTTATCAAGAATTTTTCTGGCGCCGTTGCCGGGGAGCAATAGCATGGGGTGAATATTATTGTGTGTCACTGGTACGCGTTGGTGCTATACAAACGGTTTTTAACTCCTTTCCGCGACGGCATTTGGAACCGTCACCAAGTGAGTGTGGGCGATAGGGTGTCCTTCCCACACGACCAAGAAACCGTCGGGGATAGGGAGCCAAGATACATATACATTACTCCTACTCGTTTGTGCTCTTGCCATCACAGTCGGTATTCTGTGGTGCTACCTTTACGATGCACGGCCCATCACAAATGGTTCACTATTATAGAATGTGTATGATAAGCATACAATCACACACATTCTCTTTTCCCAAACCGTATGCGATAACTAATTAAGAAGATTAGCTAATCATCGTACGAGTGTTGGGCGGGATTACGAAACGTCGGACCATCGTCACATCGTCGTACATGACAACTATCGCACACGCTATTCTGTGGTGCAACATTTATGATGCATACTTCGTCAGAAACAGTTCATGGTTGTGAATCATGAACTATAAGGCAACTAACACAAACGTTTAGTTTGCCCGCACCGTTTGTGATATTGTCTGACATCGCACACGCTTTGCAAATGCCAATTGTGTGCATGCTTGCACATGTTTCCTCTCTGTGAACCGTGTCGGATTATGGTGTATATTGCAAATGTTTGTGTTTTACCAACCGTGTGTGTTGTAATGACCTGGAGGGCGTAATTTCACCGTAATTTAATTGCTGCTATTTCAAATTGTATCGGATTTGGATTTGAATTTGAATTTGTATATATGTTGTAGCTTTATTCATATCCATCAGGTTCAAACAACCAATGCATTATTCGATTCATAGGTACATATGTTCAAGAATTACTTAAGAACCAAATAAAGAATGATGAACCACAGTTGTATACTTGTACTATTAAAGACAGTAAAGAAAGAGGCGAAATACATTCTGGTTGCTGAACAAGGTGAAGCGGAATGCCCATTGTCGGTGTCAAAACCGGCGGATCTCGGGTAGGGGGTCCCGAATTGTGCGTCTAGGCGGATGGTAACAGGAGACAGGGGACACTATGTTTTTACCCAGGTTCGGGCACTCTTGATGGAGGTAAAACCCTACTCTTGCTTGATTGATCTTGATGATATGAGTATTACAAGAGTTGATCTACCACGAGATCGGAGAGGCTAAACCCAAGAAGCTAGCCTGTGGTATGATTGTTGTTGTTGGTCCTACGGACTAAACCCTCCGGTTTATATAGACACCGGAGGGGGCTAGGGTTACACAGAGTCGATTACAAGGAAGGAGATCTACATATCCGTATTGCCAAGCTTGCCTTCCACGCTAAGGAGAGTCCCATTCGGACACGGGACGAAGTCTTCAATCTTGTATCTTCATAGCCCAATAGTCCGGCCAAAGGATATAGTCCGGCTGTCCAGATACCCCCTAATCCAGGACTCCTCAAGAGCTCCCTGAACCAGGCTTCAATGACGATGAGTCCGACGTGCAGATTGTCTTCGGCATTGCAAGGCGGGTTCCTCCTCCGAATACTTCATAAAAGATTTTGAACACGAGGATTGTGTCCGGCTCTGCAAAATAAATTCCACATACCACTATAGAGAGAATAATATTTCCACAAATCTAATCTGCTAATGTATTTCACAGTGCGTCATCACACCACAGCCAGGTCACCATTCGAATCGTTTTTTACAACCAACCTCAGCGTGTTGCGCGAGGCGGTTTCCTTGGCACGTCTTGTCGAAGCAGAGATCGTGTCCCCTTATTGCGGGATTCCCATCAATACGGACATGGGTAACCCAATTGCGCCCGTTGGTATGACCCCTCGATTGAAGGCAAGTCCCAAACGGTCACGAGAAGGACACTTGGTATTCAACCTCTTTATAAAGAGACCAAGGCCTATTCCTTTTGATCTTAATCGAATCCACCTTCCGCCTCGAGTTCCAACACCCAAAGCTCAGATTTAGGCGCTTCGGACCTCCGATTATGTCCGGATCCAACCTTCAAGGTCGGTGGAGGCCTTCCTCCGTCACGGAGGAAGACGTAACAAAGCTAAGGGAGGCCAGGTACCTGACCGGCAAAATCCCGCATAGGCTGCCTGCTCAAGGGCAGGTTATTCCCACTCCCAAGCCCGGTGAGAGCGTTGTGTTCGTATCTCACTTCCTCCGAGGGCTAGGCTTTGCGCCAGATCTCTTCGTGAGGGGGCTTATGTTCTATTATGGGCTTGACTTCCATGATTTAGCTCTGGAGTCAATCCTCCATATCTCATCGTTCATCCTCGTGTGCGAAGCTTTCCTCCGTATTACCCCTCACTTCGGACTGTGGCTCAAGACCTACAAAGTGGAGCCGAAGATGATCGAGGGGCGGCACGCAGAGTGCGGAGGCGCCGTAATAAGCAAAAACGCCGACGCCCCATGGCCCGAGGGCTCTTTCCAAGAGGTGTCCAGTCTATGGCAACAAGAGTGGTTTTATATCACAGCTCCCAGGGGTACCAAGTGGGTGGCCCCACCTGTATTTCGCTCGGGTCCCCCGCCACGACTAATGGCATGGGTCAACAAGGGGCTGGACTGGGGGTCAGTAAAGGATGTGCCCACATTGCAGAGCCGGATACGAGATCTCCTTGAGAGAGATGCCAGTCTGGTCACGGTGATGCAAGTCATGTTAGTTCGCCGAGTCCTGCCCTACAAACGTCATCCCCTCCGCCTGTGGGAGTTTAATCTGGAGGGACCGCGAACTCTTCAACACTTCCTCGGCAGGACGCCTGAGGAGATGTACAAATTGTTCTTCGGACCACAAATAATGTGTCCGGACACCACTGAGGATGCAGGTCTGAGCTGTAATCGCCCGGATACCCAAGTAAGTAGCCCCGCATCCGAACACACTGTCCGTTTATTTATCACAACGTCGCCCTAAAAAAGCCATTCTTTGACCAGGATTGGATAGCGAAGGCAAAGTTGATCAGGTGTCCGGCCCCCCTCCCTGAGACCTCACCAGATCCCGTGCTAATCAGGATGCTGGAGATCGCACCTTATCAAGCACCTTTAGGAGAAGATAAAATGGGGTACAAGGAGGCTAGCCGGGGAGGAGGAACCAAAACTTCCTCTCCGCAGGGAAGAAATAGGACCGCCTCCGAGGACCCGGAGATAATGGTCTCCAAACGGGGGAAGAAATCTTCGCCGGAGGGTCCTGTCCTGGGGGATACCCCGGCCGCACTATGCCCTCAAGGGGATCAGCCCTCCACCGAGCTGTAAGTAAAAGGGTACCTTAATAAAAATATCTTGCCTTGCTTCTGAGGAAGATAACCGAAGCATTCATCTTGCAGTTCGGATCTTAGCCCTTCTCAGCAGAGTTCGTCTTCAGGGGATCTTCTTCCAGAGATGATGGAGAGCGAAACGCCTCCCCCTGCCATACCGCCTTGTGAGGCGGGCGACCCCGAGGTGTCGTCACGGAGGGTTTATCCTGATCCGGCAAGGCCAGAGGGCAATCCTATGGCCACCCGAAGTCCTCAGTGTCCGGCTCTTGAGGAGAGCAACCGAAAGAGTCCGGCACCGTTTGGTGTGCAGACGGACGTACTGAGGGATCTGTTAGAGCGAGCAGCTATCCCAGAAGAGCACCGCACGTTGATGGGTACGGTGATTGAAAGGATTTCGTCCGCCTAAAGCGGGTTGCATGAAGCCTTTACGAGTCTACTGACGGGTTTTGAGGTACGTGAAATGATGTACACTTTTTGACAGTACCGCGCATTTTTAGATGCGCCCTGTGTAGATAGTAGCCCCTGAGACTCTGGGTGTTGTCGAAGATGACGGCGCACGGAGGATCATAGACCCAGGAATAATCTGACCGCCTTAATATGCAGGTGGCGAAGTGTTCGGTGGCCAGCCGGACTGATGAGTTTGCCGAGTTAAAGCGGCAACTTGACGTGGCAGATGGCGACATCGTACTTGTCAACAAGCGGCTTGACGAGGCGCAGGGTATGTGATTCCTCCGGAGACACATGGGAAGAGGAGCATAATGCCAATATCTATAACATGTGTGTGAATGCAGATGTAGCTGCGGTCGTGGAAAACCTTCGGGCGGAACTTGCCCGAGCCAAAGATCAAGCCAGGAAAAGCGATGCGGCTGCTGTCGGTGTCAAAACCCGGCGTATCTCGGGTAGGGGGTCCCGAACTGTGCGTCTAGGTGGATGGTAACAGGAGACAAGGGACACGATGTTTTACCCAGGTTCGGGCCCTCTTGATGGAGGTAAAACCCCACGCCCCGCTAGATTAATATTGATGATGTGTGTTACGAGAGTGGATCTACCACGAGATCAAGAGGCTAAACCCTAGAAGCTAGCCTATGGTATGATTGTTGTTCGTCCCCACGGACTAAAACCCTCCGGTTTATATAGACACCGAATAGGGTTAGGGTTACACGTAGTCGGTTACAATGGTAGGAGATCTACATATCCGCATCGCCAAGCTTGCCTTCCACGCCAAGGAAAGTCCCATCCGGACACGGGAAGAAGTCTTCAATCTTGTATCTTCATAGTCTTGGAGTCCGGCCGACGATGATAGTTCAGCTATCCGGACACCCCCTAGTCTGGAACTCCCTCAGTAGCCCCTGAACCAGGCTTCAACGACGACGAGTCCGGCGCGCATATTATCTTAGGCATTGCAAGGCGGGTTCTTCCTCCGAATAATTTACAGAAGATTGTGAACACCAGGATAGTGTCCGGCTCTGCAAAACAAGTTCCACATAACACCGTAGAGAGAATAATTTTTGCATAGATCTGCTGACGTATTCCGTGGCGTGACATCGCACCACGGCCAGGCCTTTATATGAATCATTTTTTATTGTTCCACCTCAGCGTGTTTAGCGAGGTGGTTTCCTTGGCACGTCTTATCAAAGCGTAGATCGTGCCCCCTTATTCCGGGATTCTCATCAATACGGACATGGTAACTCCAACCGTGCCCGCTGGCCTGCCTTCTCTATCAAAGGCGAGTCCTAATCGACCACGGGTGGGCTCTTGGTATCCAACCTCTTTATAATGAGACCAAGGCCCTCTTTTTACACCCTCCATCGAAGTTCGCCTCACGCTTCGAGTTCCAACACCCAAAGCTTCAGATTCAGCGCTCGGACTTTCGACGATGTCCGGCTCCGACCAAAGACGATCGATGGATGTCTTCCTCTCACGAAGAAGATGTGCTAAAGTTGCGAGACGCCAGGTATCTAACCGGCGAGATCTCGCATAGGCTGCCTGCTCCAGGGCAGGTCATTCCCACTCCTGAGCCTGGCGAGAATGTGGTGTTCGTGTCCCACTTCCTTCGGGGTTTAGGCTTCCCGACGGACCCCTTTGTGCGGGGGCTCATGTTTTATTATGGGCTCGATTTTCATGACTTGAATCCGGAGTCCATCCTCCATATTTCGTCATTCATTGTTGTATGTGAGGCCTTCCTCCATATTACCCGCTACTTTGGATTGTGGCTCAAAACCTTTAAGGTGGAGCCAAAGACGATCAAGGGGCAGCAAGCAAAGTGCGGAGGGGCGGTCATAAGCAAATGTGCTGATGCTCCGTGGCCCGAGGGCTCTTTTCAAGAGGAGCTTGGTTTGTGGCAACGGGAGTGGTTTTATATCACCGCTCCGAGGGGCACCAAATGGGTGGCACTCCCCGCCTTCCGGCCAGTCCACCACAGGCCGGGCATCATGGGTCAACAAGGGCTCGACTGGGGCCATCCAAGGATGTTCCCCCGCTGCAGGTCAGATTCGAGATCTCCAGTGAAAGAGGGATCAATCTGGTTGCGATGGCGAGGTTATGGTGATCCGCGCCTTTCAGCCAAGAAACATCCCCCTCCGCCTGTGGAAATTCAATCCGAGGGACCACGAGCTCTCCAAAATTTTATGGGCACAACGCCTGGTGGAGATGTATAAACTGTTCTTCGGATCACAAGAGAAGTGTCCGGACTTGACCGAGGACGCAGGACTAAGCCGCAATCGCCAGATGCTCAAGTAAGTAGTCCAGTAACCGAACAAGCTGTTCATTCATTTATTTTATATATATGCCCTTTAAAGGAGCCGTTTCTTGAACAGGAGTGGGTAGCCAAGGCAAAGTTGATAAGGTGTCCGGCTCCCTTCCCAGAGACCACGCCGGATCCCATGTTGACCAAGATGTTGAAGGTCGCGCCTTTTGAAGAAGGAGAAGGGAGGAGCGGGGAGCAATCGCCTCTGTGAAGGAGGCTATCAAGGAAGGAGGGATTAAGAGTCCCACCTTCCGAGGAGAGAAGAGGACCGCTTCAGAAGATCCGGAGGTCAAGGCCTCAAAGAAAGGAAGGAATCTTCTACAGAGAGTCCGCGCTAGGGAAGTAACCCAGCCGCATTATTTCCCCAAGGGGATCAGCCCTCCAAATGAAATGTAAGTAGAAAGAAGGGGTCTTGTAAATAAGGAGTATCCTGTATTTATTTATGAAGATAACCGAAATTGTACCTTGTAGTTCGGACCTCAGCCCTTCTCAGCAGAGCTCGTCTTCGGGGAATCTTCTTCCGGAGATGATGGAGAGCGAAACGCCTCCACCTGTCGCACCCTCATGTGAAGCGGATGACCCGGAGGTGTCGTCGTGGAGGGTTCCCCCTAGTCCGGCGCCAAGTGGTGTGCGGTCGGGGGAGCTGAAGGATCTGCTCGGGCGAGCGGCTATCTCAAAAGGTCACCGTGCTCTAATGGGTACGGTGATTGAAAGAATTGCATCCGCAGAGAGCGGATTGCACGAAGCCGTCAGAAGCTTACTGACGGGGTTCGAGGTACGCAAAAAATAATGTACCTTTTGGCAGTTGTGCATATAAAATGCGCCATTTATAGATAGTAGCCCCTGAGACTCGGTATGTTGTCAAAACTGACGACGTGCCGAGGATCAAAATCTCAGTTTTAACATATCGCCGCTCCTTAACAGGTGGCGGGGCGTCCGGAGGCCTGCCGGACTGATGAATATGCCGAACTAAAGCGGCAGCTTGATGAGGCGGATGCGGACATCACGCTGGTCAATAAACGGTTTGACAAGTCACAAGGTATGCGACTTCTATGCGGACACCTGGTAAGGGAGCTTGACGCCCATGTCTTACTAATCATGTGCTTAATGCAGATGGTGTCGCTGCCGTGGAAGAGCTACGGGCAGAACTCGCCCGAGCAAAAGAGCAAGCCAGAATTAGTAATGCGGCCGCTTTAAAGGCGTCAAGAGCTAGAAGTCGAACGGGCTGCTCATCGCCAAGTTAAAGAGGAGATGGCCGATATGGCCAAAAAGTTAAGGAATGCTACCGATCGCTGCGAGGTTCTTGAAAAAGAGCATCAAGCGGAACAAGAGGGCCTAAAGAAGGCCGCCGCCGAATCCAAGAATGCCCAATCGGCTTTGAGATCTGCCAAGGAGGAGCTGAGTCAGGCCAGGGCAATTGCGGTGGAAAACCGCTTTCGCCATGGGAGGAAATATACAGATCCAAAGTATCCTCCGTTGGATAAATTATGGAGTTCAGAGGATGCTTATCTCGACTTGGCGGCAGCGCTGTGGGACGCAGTTGAGCACTTCCGGGGCCGAAGGGCATGAAGGGAAGAGCTATATTGGTCGCAATTCCATAGTCCGGAGCGTCCTCTCGTCAGCCGACCGATCGTTGGCCGAATGGGCCGAGCTGAATCGATTGTCCGGATTGGCCATGAAGCATGTCTTGACTCACTTGTGGCGGACGGACCCCACCAAGAGCTATTTTGGTTTAGTGCAGCAGTTTCTTGGTGCGGTGCAGCGTGTCGACGCAATGAAGCGATCGGCGTGTATTGAGGAGCGCTGATGGCTCTTGCCCGTGTCAAGACATACCGGGCGTAGATGAAGGCCACCGACGTTGCATCCCAAGACTCGACGAAGCCGAGTACCTGCCGAGCACTACTTTGAAGAAGTCCTGCCGGGCGCTCGTTTAATAGAGACGCAGTGCTCGAAGGATATTATGTTGGAATGACATGTATGATTTGTGAAAACAATGTTTCAATGTACTATAAGTGCTTTTTATACTTGTGCGTTCAGTTGTGCGGCCGTTTATGTATATGTGTATATAACCTGAAAGATGGCAGTCCTTGGCTTCAGCCCCCACGCACATAGTGCGGGGGTGTTTGCAAAAAGAAGCGCTTTTTCACACTTATTCCAACGTCTTGGTCCTGTTAAGGAGGTGATAGCGTAGCAAACCAGGCAACTGGACTATAATGCTTTATCACTTTCACTTAGCCATAGGAGTTCGAGGGTGGGGCTACTATATAGCCCCTGGGGCACCGCACTCTCCCGAATTCAGGGTGCGTATGTGCTGACCGAAAACCGTACTTCGTTAATGCGGAGGAATTCTAAACATTCCCGTGAGTCATCGAGTGGTTGACCAGTCTCTCGCTATATCATGACCGGTCAGTTTTCGGCTTTCTCTTGAGGTGCTCGCTGGCTGAACCGGGCACAATCGCAGTAGTTCTCCGGTGTCGCGTTAGCCGTGAAAACGGAACGTAAGGCAGCAAAACACGTGAGCCGGGCAACCCAACATTTGACCAAAGACATGATTCGAGCTGATGCATATAAGGCCTAACTCGAGACGCCAAATACTCCCTAAGGTATTCGGTCTTTATGAAAATGGGCAGAATAATGCCCTAAGCCCTCGTGTCTAGGTACGCACAAAATTCGGCGCTGCCAATGCCAAAGCACCAGCCTCCTCCTCGGTTATATTAAGGAACCGGGGATGTATATCAACAAGAGATGTGAAAAAAGGTTTACGCAGGTCTTAATCTGAAAAGAATCCTTGCAACGGTCCCTCATCGCACGCTCTGCGCCTGTGTCTCCGCTGTGCCGTATCCTGGACGGGTGTAGCACGTTGTTCATCTGTAAAAGAGAGGAACTTAGTTTAAAAGAAAAACGATCGTGCGAAAGATGTACGTAATATTAAATGAACAGAGTACGGTTCGAAGAAGTGAATAAAATTGAGCTTTATTGTCTCTTGTTATACATGCATGCGGCCCCTCGTATGGGGGTATGCCGCTGGTAGGCGCCGGACTCGTCTAGCCGTGTCCGGGGTTTGAATGACCAATTTAGGTTCTTTGCCTAGCAGAGCCGGATAGCTGTGGGGCTGTCAAGGCAGTCTCCCCGTCGGTGTACTAAAGTAGGGGTACCTTAGTACCCCGAACTTGTGCACGGGCAGTCGCAGCGTCCCCGTGGCAAGCCTCGCCAAGGCCCGCCAAGACCCTCCGCCGCTTTCAGAAGACAAGACCCCGGAAAGAGGAGCTTGCCGGGAAGGCCTCTCTAGGCATCGAAGAAGGCCCCGGCAAGAGGAGCTTGCCGGAAGGCCACTTGAGGCACGGCGAAGACAAGGCCCCGCAAGAGGAGCTTGCCGGAAGGCCCGTGAGCGCGACAAGCCTCCGGGCGCGACGATTCGCCGCGGCAAGGCGCTGCAAGATGCAACCTCTCTCCGTCCCCCGCCCAGCTCACCCAAATGACGCGTGTCGCCATGGGACCGCTCCATGGGCGCTGTCGAGCGGGTCAGGCAGCCAGCGGAGAGCAGCGATAAGCGGTGGCGACAGGCTCGCCATCGTGGCGAAGCGGAGGCGCACTGACGGCCTCTGCTGTAATCGCTTTGGGCGAAACGACGGGCATTTATTGCTTTTGTCCCTTGCCGCCGAAAGTTAGGTATTTTGCAATCGCATAATCGCTCAAGTAGGTGTACCAACTCCTGTTTTTACATTTGTACCCCCGCCTATGTTGCCACCTGTCGGAGACCCCTTGAGCATATAAAAGGAGGCCCGAGTGCAACGTAGATAGGGTTCACGAGGCTGGGCTTCCGCAGGTTCGGTTCCATAGGTTCGGCTGGTTCGATTCATTCGACTGGCCGTAGACTAGACACATTCACGCTAGGTTTTGTACCTCGCATTGCTCCCTACCAAGAACACAATATATCAAACAAGCAGCAGTAGGAGTTTTATCTCTCCGGAGAGCTCCGAAGCTGGGTAAACTGCTCGTGTGCATCGCCTCGATCCGCTCTTCGTGCGATCTCCGCCCCCGCTCCGAACCACAAGGGGCCTGCTCCGTCGGCCCCATAGGTGTTCGCGGGTACGATCAGCCTCCCCGACATCTTTGGCGCGCGCCCGGTAGCGTCGAGGCCGTGTGAATATGATCCGCGCTCACACGAGCAGCGCTATCAACATCTTCCTCAACGTGCCACCGAAGAAGAAGGCTTCGCGGCAGCAGAGCCGTTCGCTGCCGTACCCACCCTCACCGCAGCAAACGGGTGGTGGGGCGACGCTGGCGAGGAACGGGCGCAGACGAAGGTGCTCGCGACGCTGCTGTGTCCAAGGACAAGGCACCGCAAACCTCGGCGTCGCGCATCCCCGCGCCCATCTCAGAGACGCGGGACCAACAACGCCATGGCGTTCACAACGCCATACGCTCGCTGGATCGAGACCCTCAAGACCAGCATGCGCGCCAACATGCCGGCACGAGTGAGATACGGTCGCCGGACGGGCGCTGCTCCTTCTAACGTAGTTAGAAGTCCGAGCGTGCCCGCCTCGCACCGCTTCTCCAATGCCACCCACTACTCCAGCAGAAGCTCGCGAGAGCTCAATCGCTCTCGACTACCTCCAACGGCCGACAAGGTCGACGGTGGAGGGCCACTATCGAGCCTCATCGGCTTTGCCAACGGCGACGCTCCGCGGCAACCAACGCCATCATTGCCGCGGCGAGACGACAAGGCACGAGCTGGTGGCGACGAGACTGTCGGAGGCGCAACCACCGTGCACTCTCCGCCAAGAAGGCCAAGATCGCCAACCCAACGGATCCACCTCGACAGCGACTCCACTGCGTCGTCGGATCCGCGAGCTTGCCGCGATCAGCGCCAAGTTCTTCATGAGCGACAAGAAGAGGACGCTCGAACTCGCATCGAGCGCCGAAGAGAAGCGCGACGTCAGTCCGACAAGCGCTGGGGCCTTCGCTGACATGCACGCCGCCGGAGGGGCCAGCGACTTGTCTGCGACGGTAGGTTGCCCTGCGTTCACCCATGAGCTGCGGCAAGTCCAAAGGGGCCCAGCCGTAAAAACTTCAAACCAGACGCGTGGGAGAAGTATGATGGCAGGACGCATCCGTCGGAGTTCCTCAGCATCTACACCATCGCGGTGCAGGCTGCGGGGGGACGGGACGACAAGATCCTCGCCAACTACTTCGCGCTCGTGCTCAAGCCCAACGTCAGATCTTGGCTCATGCACTTGCCGGACAGCTCCATATCCACTTGGGCAGATCTGTGCCATCAGTTTGTTGGCGCCTTCACAGGTGGCCACAAGCCTCATGGCCAAGAGAGTGACCTTCACTTGCTCGCCCAGAAGGAAGGAGAGTCCTTGCGCAAGTTCATCCAGAGATTCAGCCGTGTGCACTACAACATCCTGCACGCCCACCCCGCCTGTAATCGGTGCATTTCATCGTAATGTGCGGAACCGCAGGATGAGGGAGGAGATGGCGATGTGCAAAGTCAAGGACGTCGATGAGTTGTACGCCTGGCCGACAAGTGTGCACGCTACGAGGAAGGGAGGAGACTCCTGTGAGAGAATGCGTACAGGATCTCGACAAGGAGGACACCGCTACCGGCAAAAGAAGGGCCAAGCGGCGAGGAAACAGGAAGAAGAAGGCCGAGAAGTGCTAGCTGTTGAGCAGTCCGCAATGGAGGTGGCGACAAGAACGCCAAGGCTGGTGGCTCCGGCAAGGAGGTTGTCACGACGCCAACCACCGGGCCGGTGGCGCCGGCCGACAAGCAGGACAACTCCTAAAGCGATCGCAAAATCCACCGCACCAAGGGCCACGACCTCCGTGAGTTGCAAGAAGGTCGAGCAGCTCGTCGTAACAGCAGAGAGCTGAGTACGAGCGGGCGCGACAAGGAGAAGGCACAGAAGGTGCCGGTGGAGCAAGCAAGAAGCGCCCCGCCAGGAGGACGCCGCTGCAAGGCCAAGCAGCGGCAAGGAGATCGACCTCTGCCGGCGCGACAAGGATGAAGATGATGACGACGAAGACATGGAAGACGACGACGCCGACGAGCAGGAGTTTCAGAAAGCCACAGAGGTTCTCTGCGTTGACGGAGGTGCTTCCCTGCATACCTCCCACCGCCAACTCAAGCAATGGATGCGGGAGGTCAATGCAGCGGAACCATCCGTAGAGTCACGCAAGCCTCTGAAGTGGTCCAAGACGCCTATCATTTTTGATATTGAGGACCACCCCGATCGCATAATCTGCGGTCGGTGCTTGCCGATGTTGGTCTCTCCAACCATCCGCAACCTCAAGGTCACAAAATGTTAGTTGACGGCGGGCCGGCTTGAATCTGATCCTCCGCGGTGCTCCGTAAGCTTCAAATCCCGACAACAGCTCGAAGAGACCGTACCTTCCAAGGAATCAATCCGGAAGGAGCAAGCCGAAGGGAAGATTACGTTGCCGGTCACATTTGGCGTGAGCTGAACTTCAGGGATCGAGAGGGTTACATTCGACGTTGCCGATTTCCGTTGCCTTACAATGGGATACTTGGCCGCCCAAAGACTCGCCAAGTTCATGGCGGCCTCTCTCACCACGCCTCTACAACCTACTCAAGATGCCAGGCCCGATAAGCGCCATCTCCGTCTATGGCGACAAGAAGGATGCCCTTATCTGTGCCGACAAGATCTACCGATGGAGCAGCCATGGCAGACCGCCCAACACTTGCCGCTGAAGCTCCCGAGGGAAGAAGACCAAGTCCAAGTCCGGCAAGGGCTCGATGCTCACTCCGGCAAGCGCACCTCCTCGGAGTGCTGCGCTACCTGCCGAGGACGCACCATCGAGCTCCACCGCAAGTGCAAGAAGATGGTGGCTCTACCGAAGACCAAGAAGGTGCCCGCCAAGGAGGACGGCACTAGTGGTACCTTCACCATCGGTGCCTCTCTCGACCCTAAATAGGAAGGCGGCGCTCGTTGCTTTCTGCGGGCGAATGTCGACGTGTTTGCATGGCAACCGTCGATATCCCCGTATTCCTGTGAAAGTGATTGAGCACCGCCGCCGCTTGTCCTCGCGCGCCGCCCGTCAAGCAAAAAGTCAGGAAGCAAGCAAGGAGCGCAAAGAATTCATAGCCGAAGAGATCAAGAAACTGGAAGCAAGCAGCCTTGTCGAGGAGTGCTCCATCCCACGTGGTTGGCTAATCCTGCAAAATAAGAAGCAAATGGAAAATGGAGACTTTGTATTGACTTCACGGATGTTAATAAAGCTTGTCCCAAAGATCCATTTCCCTTGTCGTGCATCGACCAGATTGTTGACTCCACGGCCGGAGGTGATTTGCTTTCGTTTCTTGATGCATACTCGTGGATACCATCAGATCTTCATGGCTGAAGAAGATGAAGAGAAGACCGCATTCATCACACCTTGTGGCACATACCGTTTCATACGGATGCCTTCGGTTTGAAGAATGCTTTGGTTCAACGCTTACAGGGTAGTCCATGACGCTTTTGAGCCGCAAATGCACAAAAATGTAGAAGCCTACATGGATGACATAGTGGTCAAAAGCAAGGACAAAGCAACTCTGGTTCAAGATTTGGACGAGACCTTTGCAAACGTGCGCAAGATCAACCTCAAGCTCAACCCCGAGAAGTGTGTGTTTGGAGTCCCTTCCGGCAAGCTTCTCGGGTTCTTCGTGTCTCAACGAGGGATTGAAGCTAATCCCGACAAGATCAAGGCCATTGAGCTTGAAGCACCAAAGCGCGTCAAGGATGTACAAAGACTTGCCGGTTGCGTGGCTGCTCTCAGCAGGTTTATTTCTAGGTCTGCTGAAGGCCTGCCATTTTTCAAGATTTTGAAAAAGGCAGGTCCAATGAAATGGACTCTGAAGCGGAGGCTGCGCCGCAGACTTGAAGAGATACCTGTCCTCCACTCCAACACTTGTCGCACCTAAGCCACAAGAGAAGTTGTCGCTATATATAGCGGCAACCAATCAAGTGGTTAGTGCTGCGTTAGTAGCGGAGAGGGAGGCGGATGACGAGCCAGCGACCACGACAAGCACATCCAGCGACAAGCAGGGGGCTTCGCCGACAAGCTCTGGTCCCGACAAAGATGAATCCGCGCAGACACATGACAGAATCTGAAAAAGGATGGTGCAGCGCCAGTTTACTTTTGTCGGTTCCCTCCTGCAGGGGGCTAGGTCAAGGTACTACGGTGTGCAAAAATTGCTTTTCGGCCTCCTCATGGCCTCGAAAGCTGCGCCATTACTTCCAAGCACATGAGATCACACGCTTGTTACTCGCTTTCTCAAGAGGATACTGCAGAATCCGAAGCGGCTGTGCAGGTGATTGTCGAGTGGGCATCGGAGCTGTCAAGCTTTGGTCTTAAGTTTGAAAGCACATCAACTATCCAAAGCAGCGTTGGCAGAATCTATAGCGGAATGGACGCCAACACCGATGAAGAGATTCGAGACGAGCATTCTGTCAAAGAAGCAAGCAAAGAGTGGCTGATGTACTTTGATGGTGCCTTCTCGCTGCAAAGGCGCCGGTGCCGGCGTCGCTTATCGCACCCACCGGAGAGCACCTCAAGTACGTCGTCCGTGATGCACTTTCCCAAGGAGCAAGCGACAAACAATACTGCAGAGTATGAAGGTTTGCTTGCCAGTCTCAGGATCGCAGTGGACCTTGGGATCAAGAAGCTTATTGTCAGGGGTGACTCGCAACTTGTCGTCCGGCAAGTCAACAAAGATTACCAGAGTCCGTTGATGGAAGCCTACGTCGATGAAGTATGGAAGCTAGAAGAGCACTTTGACGGCCTGCAAATGGAACATGTTCCAAGAGCTCAGAATGATATTGTTGACGGCCTGTCAAAGTGTGCTGCACTTAAGTTGCCTGTGGAACCAGGGATTTTCGTGCTCAAGCCGACTCAAACAACCGTAACACCATCAACAGGACAAAGCAAGAAGAGGAAGTTGGCCTCTGGTGACTACTTTCCGAGCTTCTGGCCGTCGTTGCAAAGGTCCCCAAGATCAACACCAACAAGGCCGAGGAGCAGTCTGCTCGATGCACCCTGTGGTTTGTTTCGTTGAAGCAAACGCTCCCGACAAGTCTTGATCCAGCAAGCTTGTCAGGGAGCATCAAGCTCCGGCAGAGCCGCAGGTTCTTGCCGTGGAAGCTGATGTTCCCGCAGCAGCAGATGTGCCTTTAGTCCTTGTTGTCGAGCCACAAGCTCCAGCATGGGCGCAGCAGATTGTCCATTTCCTTCAGACAGGAGAACTTCCCGAAGAACAAGAAGAAGCGGAAAGAGTAGCCCGGCAGTCAAGTATGTACCAGTTTGTCGACAGCATACATGCATGTAAGAAGACTCAACGGTGTGAAATTGAAGTGTATTCCGGGGAAGATGGATGAAGCTATTGGCGAGAGATACATGGAGGCATATGTGGTCACCACATTGGCGCAAGAAGAGCACTTGCCGCAAAGCTTTCCGGTAAGGTTTCTTCCGCCGACAGCCCTCCAGATGCAACCGCACAAGTAACCAAGTGTGAAGCGTGCAGTTCCATTCCAAACAGATACACCAGCCAGCTCAAGCTCTCCAGACGATCCCTTTATCCCGGCCATTTTGATCTGGGCTCGACATCCTCGGCCCCTTCCCCGAAGTGTCGGGGCTTTGAGTACTTGTACGCCGCCATCGACAAGTTCACAAAGTGGCCGGAAGTGGAAGCAAGGAGGAAGGTGACAAGACAACAATCAAGTTCTTTAGGTCAATTGTTTGCCGCTTCGGAATCCCCAACCGGATCATCACCGACAACGGCACACAATTCACGCAAGTCGCACCTTCATGCAAGACATCCAAGACCTTGGCGCCAAGGTCTCATGGCTTCTGTTTGCTCACCCGAGAAGCAACGGTCAAGCAGAGAGGGCAAACGCTGAAGTGTTGCGCGGGCTCAAGACCAGAACTTTCGACAGGCTGCACAAGTGCGGAAGAAACTGGATCGAGGAGCTGCCGGTGGTTCTTTGGTCGATCAAGACGATGCCAAATCGAGCCACTGGCCAGGCACCCTTTGCTCTAGTCTATGGAGCAGAGGCAGTTCTTCCCACGGAACTCGTATACGGATCGCCTCGAGTGCTCGCTTATGATGAGCTTGAGCAAGAGCAGCTGCGACAAGATGACGCGCTGCTCCTTGAGGAGGATCGCCTTCAGTCAGGCGAGCTGCTTTCGCTACAAAGCTGTAAGCGTCGCTACCATAGCCGCAGGTTAGTGCCGAAGTCTCGAGGAAGGCGACCTTTTGTTCTTCTTAAAGGTCGCGGAGGGTCTTGGCGGGCCTTGGCCGAGGTATTTCTGAGGGGACGCGACTGCCCGTGCACAAGTTCGGGTACTAAGGTACCCCTACTTTAGTACACCGGCAGGGAGCCCCGGTCTGGTCTTCTTCCCCGGGGGCTTCGGTGACAAGTGTTAGGCGATCTGTCCGCCATGGTTTGCATCCCGGTAGATCTTGTCGGCAGATAAGGGCATCCTTCTTGTCGCCATGGATGAGATGACGCTTATCGGGCCTGGCATCTTGAGTAGGTTGTAGGCGAGGTGAGAGGCCGCCATGAACTTGGCGAGTCTTTGGGCGCCAAGTATCCCATTGTAAGGCAACGGAAATCGGCAACGCCGAATGTAACCCTCTCGATCCTGAAGTTCAGCTTGCTGCCAAATGTGACCGGCAACGTAATCTTCCCTTCGCTTGCTCCTTCCCGGATTGATTCCTTGAAGGTACGGTCTCTTCGAGCTCGCTGTCGGGGATTTGAAGCTTCTGGAGCACCGTGGAGGAGATCAGATTCAAGCCAGCCCTGCCGTCAACTAACATTTTTGTGACCTTGAGGTTTCGGATGGTTGGAGAGACCAACATCGGCAAGCACCCGACCGCAGCTTATGCGATCGTGGTGGTCCTCAATATCAAAAATGATAGGCGTCTCGGACCACTTGAGGCTTGCGTGACTCTCCGGATGGTTCCGCTGCATTGACCTCCCGCATCCATTGCTTGAGTTGGCGGTGGGAGGTATGCAGGGAAGCACCTCCGTCAACGCAGAGAACCTCTGTGGCTTTCTGAAACTCCTGCTCGTCGGCATCGTCGTCTTCCATGTCTTCGTCGTCGTTTCTTTGGCGCGTTCAGTCCGCCAAGAATTTAAACTAGTTGACGCCGAAGTGGGAAGGCCCTTATCGGGTGAAACGAGTCACTAGGCCTGGCGCTGTCCGCCTTGAGACCGAAGATGGCATTCCGGTGAGCAACTCCTGGAACATTGAGCATCTTCGTAAGTTTTACCCATAGGGCGCCGATGCCGGAACCCGTTCCGGCAACCACCTTTTGTACAAGTCTTGCCGATGTTGCATATAATCCTTTGTACACAAAGCGGTATGCAGACCCCATGTATCAAGAAAGCTCATGTGTTGCGCGACAGCTTGTCAAGTTCATGCTTTCATCAATTTATTGCATGCTTTGGCTAACACTTTGTGCAGCAACCACACCCGTAAGCAGAATCGAGTCGCTAGGCTCCATAACGTTATTTCCTCTTCTTTTCTTTTCTCAAAGAAAGGAAGGCTCTCGCGCACAAGTTAACCAGGGGGGAGGAGATAATACTATGGACTGTGCATCGCCGAGGAAGTTTCACCTCATCGGGGAGCAAGAGACAGAAAAGCTAAGTTGCCAAAGTTTGAGCAATCAATTCTTAAATTTTTAAGTTATCTTCCTCGAACGATAGTACTTTGTATGGAAAACCTGTGTGCGGAGGAACCAAATCGTGACTGGTCATGCCCTTACTTTGTTTCGAGTCCGCTCAACAACTTAAGTGAGCTGCGGCTAGTCCGCGACAAGGTTGCTTGTCGGTAGTGACCCCGCCAAAGAAGCTGTCAAGTTCTCAAGACTCGGCGCCAAGGGCAAGGGTGCTCGCACCGCAAGTTTCGAAAAGCGAGGGCAATAACATACAAAGCCAAGAGTCGAGTAAAGGAAGTAACGTAGCAAATGTTGCCTGTAATAAAGTTATATTACAAAAATAACTTATTGCGGCATCAAGCAAATCGTTCTCTAACTGAAATAACAAATAAGAGGAGAAGAAGGGCGCTGGCATTCAAGCCCAAGCAAGCCGAGTTGCCGGGGCTGCGATATCGAGATAAGCCCTTCGTCCCTTTTCAAGCATCCTTTTTCATTAAAACATTCTACTCGGATACAATCCGTGGGGAATGAAAAACATGAAAGAGAAGATTACAAGTTTTAAATGCGGATAAGGCCCAAGGCTTACAAATTAAAAAGATAAGATGCCCAGTAACCCCTTTTTCTGTCCCTCTCTTCAGGAGGTAGGTCAAGGAGGCGAGAAGGGCAAAAGAAACGCCTAGGCGAGCTACAGGTGCCAGAAGGCACCAAGGGAACATCCCGGGAGCTCCCCGAGGGCTTGACGGAGATGGCAGCACCGGAAGTGGGGCTCGAAGACGGGCGGCGGGACGCCAAGACGCTGCCGAGGGCACTACGCCTCAGACTCCGACTTGACGGCCTTGTCGCCATCCCTCTTCCCCTTCCGCAGCCTCCATACGCCAGTCGCCCAAGGAGACGACCCCGGGGAGTTCAAGGAGCCGGCGACGCGGATGATGGGGTCGCCGGTGACGCACGAAGCGGCGCCCGACAACTAATCGGGCCCGCTACCTTCGCTGCCGTCGCCGCCGCTCTCCTCCTCGCCACTCTCGCTCGAGGGGGAATCTTCGCCGGAGGAGCTATCCACGCAAAGCACTTCGCCTCGAAAGTACCGAGATCCTCAAGACCTTGACGGAGAGGGAGATCACCTCCATTAACTTAAAATGGAGGGTAAACCCCGCCCTCAGGCTGTGGATGCGAGTGAATGTCTTCCACCCACGATCAAGATACATCACATTAGGGGCTGGGAATACAACACGGACTCGCATGCCGCTGATTCCACAGCCCCTCATGTGCAGTCTCAGTGTCTCGGGCGGATCCGACTCCATCGCGCTCGCGAACGGAGCTGGAAGCCGGAGACGACGACGAGGCGCCCGGCGCAGTCTGACGAAGAACTCGCAAGGGTCGTCCCCTGTATGGACCGCCGCAGGGAGGGGAACCGCCCGGCGAAGCGGAGACGGCGCGCGCCCGCCTGCCCCTCTTCCCCGAGCGCCTCGACCTCGTCCACGACCTCGCCCCTCCCTCTTCCTCTTGTGGTCGACTCGCCACCCCGGGCGTGGGGTTGGGAGGAGCGCTGTCTAGCATGGCGACCCTCGCCGCCACCGATGAAGAACCAAGGTTCCTTTTCTCCATGACAAATGAGAGAAAGGGGAGCAGCGAGGAAAGGAGGAGATGGGAGAGTGCGGGCTTCAAGGCCCCCTTCCGCTTTTTAAGGAAGCAAGGTGGGGCTCGACCGCCTGGCCGACAAATCAGGGCATAGGAAGAGCAGGGAATCGGGGCCGACCTGCTGCCTCTGCCGTAACGCCCAGCTTTCCACTTCCACCGTCCATGACCCCAAGAGCATGGGAACCACGTGGCGGGATGCAGAATCGAGGCGACGGATGAAGCGATCTCAAGACGCCGCCCACTTCCCCACGACGCCGCACTGACGCGCGGCTGCTACGGGGAGCGCGGCGGATATGGAGTGGGTTTGGTTTGGACCCAGGCCGCGCGTGCCCGTGCCCTGTTTTGGGCCTGGCCCAACAGCGCTCGGCACCGTCTATGGCCCAGACCCGGGGGCTCCTGTCGGTGTACTAAAGTAGGGGTACCTTAGTACCCCGAACTTATGCACGGGCAGTCGCAGCGTCCCCGTGGCAAGCCTCGCCGGGCGTCCGCCAAGACCCTCCGCCGCCTTTCAGAAGACAAGACCCCGGAAAGAGGAGCTTGCCGGGAAGGCCTCTCTAGGCACGAAGAAGGCCCCGGCAAGAGGAGCTTGCCGGGAAGGCCACTTGAGGCACGAAGGAAGACAAGGCCCCGGCAAGAGGAGCTTGCCGGGAAGGCCCGGAGCGCGACAAGCCTCCGGGCGCGACGAGGATTCGGCCGCGGCAAGGCGCTTGCCGCGGCATGCAACCTCTCTCCGTCCCCGCTCCAGCTCACCCAGCGACGTGTCGCCATGGGACCGTTCCATGGGCGCGTGTCGAGCGGCTGTGCAGCCAGCGGAGAGCAGCGATAAGCGGCGCCGACAAAGCTCGCCATCGTGGCGAGCGGAGGCGCACTGACGGCCTTCACATTGCACTGTTTGGGCGACAACGACGGGCATTTATTGCTTTTGTCCCTTGCCGTCGAGTTAGGTATTTTGCAATCGTACACTCGCTCAAGTAGGTGTACCAACTCCTGTTTTTACATTTGTACCCCCGCCTATGTTGCCACCTGTCGGAGACCCCTTGAGCATATAAAAGGAGGCCCGAGTGCAACGTAGAGAGGGTTCGCGAGGCTGGGCTTCCGCAGGTTCGGTTCCACAGGTTCGGCTGGTTCGATTCATTCGACTGGCCGTAGACTAGACACATTCACGCTAGGTTTTGTAGCTCGCATTGCTCCCTAGCAAGAACACAATAGATCAAACAAGCAGCAGTAGGAGTTTTATCTCTCCGGAGAGCTCCGAAGCTGGGTAAACTGCTCGTGTGCCTCGCCTCGATCCGCTTTTCGTGCGATCTCCGCCCCCTCCGAACCACAAGGGGCCTGCTCCGCCGGCCCCATAGGTGTCCGCGGGTACGATCAGCCTCCCCGACACTCCCGTTCTCCCGTGCTCTAGTAACACTTAATACTTCCTTTTAACGTAATGATGCCGTGTGGACCGGGCATTTTAAGTGTTAGAGATGCATAATGCGGTATTGCGTTAAAGCGGGCGAAAGCTTCACGTCCCAATAGTGCTTGATGGCTACTTTTAAACGGGGCGACATGGAAGAGTAACCTTTCGCGACGGAAGTTGTCGGATGAACCAAACACAACTTCTAGCAGTATGGAGCCCGTGCAGAGGGCGTATGGGCAAGCGATACTCCTTTAAAGGAGGTGTTGCTACGCTTAATTTTGGTTGGTTTATCCCCATCCTGCGGATTGTGTCCTCGATATATCGTGTTTATGTCACTGCCGCCATCCATGAGGACATGTGTAAATTGGAATCCGTTGATTATAGGATCCATATCAAGGCAGTCCATCCTGCGTTCCGGATATTATCGGAATAGTCCTGATGGTCGAAGGTGATTGTTTTTGACAACCAGTGTGCGGCGCGCTTTTTAGGGGGCGCCGCTTTGTTTTTCCTTTTGATCACATGAAGTGAGTTTACTGTTTTAACCTCCTGTGGGAAAGTTTTTTGTTTTCCGGGATTCTGCTTGTGGTGCTCGTCGTCATCTTTACTTAGTGTGTCGAGCCCCTTGTGTTCGGCGTTCAGTCTGCCGGACTGTTTGAAGACCCAACAATCTCTGTGGGTATGGTTTGCAGGCTTCCCAGAGGTACCGTGTATTTGACACAGTCTATCCAGAATCTTGTTGAGGTTGGATAGCTCGTCACTGTTATCCTTTAGGGGCAGTGTTTTGTTGTTCGGCCGAGAGCTTTTGAATCTGGCGTTGACCGCCGTGCTATTTGGGCCATTTTCCTTATTCCAGCGCTGATCTTTTCTGCGTCGTGATTTCCCATTTCCATCCCTGATTTCGGATGTACTCGGGCCGCTGGTGCTGCATCTAGCCAGCCAGCTATCCTCTCCAGCATAAAGCGGGTCATGAGGCTTGTTAATGCGGCCATTGTTCTTGGCTTTTCTTGGCCGAGGTGTCTGGGCGAGCCATTCGTCTCGGACGTTGTGTTTGAAAGCTGCTAAGGCTTGGCGTCCGGGCAATGACTATTTGGTTCTTTTTAGTAAGGAACCTGTTCCGAATTTCGGGCTGACTCTCCGGGCTGTTGAGTTATGTGACTTAGATCATCTGCGTCCGAGGGCGGACATAAGTCCCCCAAAATTTGCCCGAAATGCATCCTCGAGCTCTCCCACTTCCAATGGTATTTTCGGGAGGCTTTTAAGCCAATGCCGAGCTGGCCCTTTGAGTTTAAGGGTAAGTATTTTATGGCGTGGAGATCGTCTCCTCTAGCCATGTGTATGTGGAGGATGTAATCCTCGATCCGCACTCTGTGGTCTGTTGTTCCGTCAGATGCCTCTATGTTTACGGATTGAATCCCGGAAATTCATGATCCAAAGACCTCATCGGTGAAACATAGGGGTGTGCGGCGCCCTATATTTGGGTGTGCCGTGATCTTCGGAATTTTGGCGTATTGCATTGCTTTGACGAGCTCGCTTTCTTGGCCCATAGATGGACCTAATCGGGCCATCCTCTTGATGTGAATCCTTATGCGGATCGCATATTGGTTTGTGTCTTGGCGCCATTCGCCGCTTCTCTTTTTGCCGTGAGGTCGCCCATCCGACCGGGTGGCCTTCTTGCTTTTTAATTGTGGGGCTCTAAGGCCTCCTCGTCGAATTCGGGCAGTAGCTTTCTTCGGGTAGCTCTTTGTACGGATCGCCGCCAGACTTATTCATGGGTGCTAAATAATTTGCTCCATCTGATCCTGAGTGCATCTTCCGCTGTTTGAGCTTCCGCTTCTGCTTTTTCAGGCTACGCGCAGTGGCGACGAGCCTTTTCTGGAGGTTATTTTGCTCCAATGGTTTGTCCGGTGTGAGGTCGTCCGGGCTGTTGTCTTCGCCGGGGACAGATTGTTTATCCAAGTTGTCTTGTTCGGACGATTGCTCGATAGCTTGTTCGTTGTCCGCCGGTTCGCCCTGCTCTATGGCTGGGTCTTTGTTGAGGCGGGACTTTGTTCGGCGTTTACGTTGCCGTTTTGACTGCTTTTCGAGGGATTTATCCTTCGTAGCATCCCATTGTTCCTCGTCTTCATTTCCTTTAGGTGTATCCACCATGTATACATCATGGGATGAGGTTGTCCAGCATCCTATAGGTGCTGGTTCATTGTTGTCTCCTACATCATCGTCCATACGTCGATGTCTTCGGAGTCGAAATCGAGCACGCCGTGTAAGCTTTCGGCTGGTGGCTATGAAGTGGGTGGTGGGTGGGCGTTGAATTTCTTCGTCGTCCGCATCCCAACCTTCCTGACCGTAATCCGGCCAGGGCTCTCCGGATAAAGAGAGAGACTTTAGTGAATTCAGGATGTCGCCAAAGGGCGAGTGCATAAAGATGTCCGCAGCAATGAACTCCATGACGGGCGCCCAATCGGATTCGATTGGCAAGGGCGCGGATGGTTCGGAGTCCGGAGAGGAGTCCGGCACCCTGGAGTCGAGGTCTTCGCAAAGGACAGGGATAGAGTTCGGCTCGATCGTCGTAGAGATTAAAGCCCCCGAGGCGGTGTCCAACCACTCGTCCTCGACCAGGTGAATCTGCCCCGGATTAAGGGTCGGAGCGGACTCTAGTGCGGCCTCTAGGCCTTTGTTACTCTGAGCTAGATCATGCCCATCGAGACAAGGCGGCGCTGCTATTGCGGCTCGAATCCGTCGAAGATCAAGTCCCCGCGGATATCGGCCGTATAATTCAAACTTCCAAATCTGACTCGATGGCTGTGGGCGTAGCTTTCGATCTGCTTCCAGATGGCTGCTTAATTGGCCCGCATGCAAAGCCGCCGAATACGAAGATCTGTCCGGGAGTAAGATCTCACCGGACTGCGTCGTTGTTGATGATCGAAGGAGCCATCGGGCCTATCGGTGACGACAGGAGGAACTCTCAATGAAAGCACCAATGTCGGTGTCAAAACCGCGGATCTCGGTAGGGGGTCCCGAATCGTGCGTGTAGGCGGATGGTAACAGGAGACAAGGGACACGATGTTTTACCTGTGTTCGGGCCCTCTTGATGGAGGTAAAACCCTACGTCCTGCTAGATTAATATTGATGATGTGTGTTACAAGAGTAGATCTACCACGAGATTGAAGAGGCTAAACCCTAGAAGCTAGCCTATGGTATGTTTGTTGTTCGTCCTACGGACTAAAACCCTCCGGTTTATATAGACACCGGATAGGGTTAGGGTTACATGTAGTCGGTTACACTGGTAGGAGATCTACATATCCGTATCGCCAAGCTTGCCTTCCACGCCAAGGAAAGTCCCATCCGGACACGGGACGAAGTCTTCAATCTTGTATCTTCATAGTCTTGGAGTCCGGCCGACGATGATAGTTCGGCTATCCGGACACCCCCTAGTCCGGAACTCCCTCAGCTGCCCTAAAGGAAATAGAGGAGCTGAAAGCCGAACAGGCTGCTCACTGCCAAAGCAAGGAAGAAATAGCCAGGATGGCTGTGGAATTGAGGAATGCCGCTGACCGTTACGAGCTTCTTGAAAAGGAAGATCGAGCGAAGTGGGCGGACCTGGAGAAGGCCATGATGGCGGCCAAAGACACCCGCTCTGCGATGAGAGCGATGGAGGAGGAGCTGCATCAAGCCGGAGATATCGCGGCTAGGAAATCCTTTATGCTGCGGATGAAGTTTGGAGATCCGAAGTATGCCACTTTGGACCGGCTGTGGAGTTCTGCGGACGCATATATGGACTTAGCGGCGAGTGCTGCCGATGCGGCCGAATACTTCCGAGATCAAAAGAATCGGGAAGTGGAAAAGCTATTTTGGTCACAATTTAACGTTCCAGAGCGTCCACCTCCATTGACTGACCGGTTGGCCGAATGGGCCGAGCTGAATAGATTGTCCGGACTCGCCATGAGGTCTGTTGTGGATCATCTGTGGCCAGAAAGGCCAAAGCCGAACAGTTATTTTAGTTTGGTGCAGCAGTTCCTTGGCGATGCCACATATCAACGCTGATGAAGAGGTCGTGGCGTAGAGGGTGGCGGATGGCCCTTGCCCGTGTGAAGACATATCGAGCGGAGATGGAAGCCACCGCCATTGCAACCCAAGATTCGGACGAGGCGAATAATTGCCGAGCACTACTTTCGAGAAGTTCTTGAGGGCGCTGCTCAATAGAAGCGCAGTGCTCGAAGAATATTATGTTCTAATGACATGTATTCCCATTGAAAAACAATGTTTTACTGAATTGTAAAGGCTATTTTATACTTTTGCCTAAAAGAATTATAATACCTCCTATGCGGCCGTTTATGTATATATGTATATAACCTGAAAGATGGCAGTCGTCGGCATCAGCCCCCAAGCATATAATGCGGGGGTGCTCGCAGAAGACGCATGTTCACACTTGATCCAACGTCTTGGTCCACTAAGGAGGTGATAGCACAGTGAACTAGGCAATCGGACTATAATGCTTTAACACTTTCACTTAGCCAAAGGAGTTTGACAGTTGGGCTACTATATAGCCCCTGGTGGCTTCGTGCTCGTCCGAAGTCGGGGCGCGTACATGCCTGGCCGGGAAACGGCCCTTCGTTAAGGCGGAGGAATCCCGAAGATTCAGGTCATCGAGTGGTTGACCAGTCTCACGCTATATCATGACAGTCAGTTTTCGGCTTTCTCTACTTAGGTGCTCGTCCAAATGACCCGGGGCACAATCGCAGTAGTTCTCCTGGTGCCGCCTTAGCCGACAGAGCGGAACATAAGGCAGCAAAACACAGGAGCCGGGCAAACCCACCATTTGACCAAAGACATGATTCGGAGCTGATGCATATAAGGCCAAACTCGCGACGCCGAACACTCCCTAAGGTATTTGGACTTTATGATGTAAATCGGGCTAAAGAGAGCCCTTTTGTAACAAGCCCCTAGTGTCCAGGTACGTGCAATATTCTGACGTGGCCACATGCCAAGCCGCCAGCATCCTTCTCAGTTGTACTGGGAATTCGAGGGATGTGTATCAACAAGACACAGTAAAAAGGTTTACGCAGGGTCTTAATCTAAAAAGAATCCTTAGGATGGGTCCCTGCTGCACGTCTGCGCCTGTGTCTCCGTTGTGCCGTATCTTGGACGGGTGTAGCACGATGATCATCTATAAAGAGATAGGAACTTAGTTGAAAAGTAGTCGTGCAGAAAGGTAGGTTATACTAAATAAACCATATACAGTTCAAGATGAGTGAAGTTGAGTCTAATTGTCACTTCTTTACACGCGTTGAGCCCCTTGTATTATTATAGGGGTATAGCCATCAAACCTGTATCAATTATGTATAGCTACACCGGACTCGTCTAACCGTGTCCATGGTCTTAACGACCTGTCAGATGCTCTAGTTGGTGAGGTTGTTTAGTGCGGCTGCCAAGGCAACCAAGACGGTCTTCCGCAGCAAGGAGCGCTCAATATTTCCTTTGTACTATAATGATGCTGTGGAGCGGCATCTTAAGCATGAGAGAAGCGTAATGCGGTATTGGCGTTAAAGCGGGCGAAAGCTTCAAGGCCCAAGTAGTGCTTGATATCCACTTTGGAGCGGAGGCGATGTGAAAGGTTAACTTTTTGCTTTGGAAGTTATCGGGAGAACCGAATATAACCTCTAGTAGCAGGGAGCCCGTGCAATGGGCTTCTGGGCCTGGTGTTACTCCTTTAAAGGTAGTATTGCTATGGCCAATTTTTGTTGGGTCCATCCCCATTTTGCGGACTGTGTCCTGATATATCAGGTTTAGACTATTGCCACCGTCCATCAGGACTCGTGTAAAGTGGTATTCGTTAATTATTGGGTCTAACACCAAGGCAGCCCATCCTACATGCCGGATACTGGTCGAGTAATCCCGATGGTCGAAGGTGATCGGTTGGGACGACCAGTGGCAGAACTCCGCGGTAATGGACCCTGGGGCGTGTGTCTCTAGGAGCGCCGCTTTGTTTCTCCCCTTCGCCACGCGGTAACACGCTTCTTGTTTTGACTTCGGTGGGAATTTCTTACGTTCCTCAAAGGCTTTGTTTGCAAGGCTCGTCCCCGTCTTCACTTGGTGTATCCAGCCCCTTGTGTTCGGCGTTGAGTTTGCTGGACTGCTTGAAGACCCAACATTCTCTATGGGTATGATTTGAAGGTTTGTTGGGGGTGCTGTGGATCTGACATAGTTTGTCCAAAATCTTGTTTAGGCTGGACAGTTCGTCTCTGTTACCTTTGGCAGGCAGCTTTTGCTGACCTGGCAAAGAGCTTTTGAATCTGGCGTTTACCGCTGTGCTCTTCGGGCCGTCTTCTTTATTCCGGTGCTTGCTTTTGCTGCGTCGTGGCTTCCCGTTTCCGTCTTTGACTTCGGATGTACTGGGGTCGCCAATGCTGCATCGGGCTAACCAAATTGTCCTCGCTTCGCATAAAAGCGGGTCATGAGGCTTGTTAATGCAGCCATTGTTCTCGGCTTTTCTTGGCCAAGGTGTCTGGCGAGCCATTCGTCTCGGACGCTGTGTTTAAAAGCTGCTAAGGCTTCGACGTCCGGACAGTCGACTATTTGGTTCTTTTTAGTAAGAAACCTGTTCCAAAACTTTTGGGCTGACTCTCCGGGCTGTTGAGTTATATGACTTAAATCGTCTGCATCCGGTGGTCGGACATAGGTCTCTTGAAAATTTGCTCGGAAAGCGTCCTCGAGCTCTTCCCAACTTCCAATGGTGTTTTCGGGAAGACTTTTAAGCCAGTGTCTGGCTGGCCCTTTGAGCTTGAGGGGTAAGTAGTTGATGGCATGGAGATCGTCTCCTCGAGCCATGTGGATATGGAGGATATAGTCCTCAATCCGCACTTGTGGTCCTGTCGTTCCGTCGTATGCCTCTATGTTTACGGGTTTGAATCCCTCTGAAACTCATGGTCCAGCACCTCATCGGTGAAACATAGGGGGGGTGCGGCACCCCTGTATTTGGGTGTACCATGGTGATCGGAATATTGTTGTATTGTATTGCGTGCTGGGGCGCACTTTCTTGGCCTGTAGATGGATCTGGTTGCGCCGTCCTTTTGATATGAGTCCTCTCGTGGATCGCGTACTGGCTTGTGTGCGGCGTCGTTTGCCGCTCTATGTTGGCTATGAGGTCTTCTATCCGACCGGATGGCTCTTTTGTTTCTTGATTGCGGGGGCTCTAAGGCCTCATCATCGAATTCAGGCAGTAGTTTTCGCTTCGGGTAGCTCTTTGTGTGGCGACTGCCACCATACTTTGCGTTCTTGAGTACTTTACTCCATCTGATTCTGAGTGTATCTTGCGCGGCCTTGAGCTTTCACTTCTGCTTTTTCAGACTCCGCGCAGTGGCGACAAGCCTTTGATGGAGATTCTGTTGTTCCAGGTGTTTGTCCGCTGTGATATCATCCGGACTGTTATCTTCGCCGGAGACGGGTAGTTTGGTTTGATTCTCCGTGTTGTCGTGGTCGGACGGTGGTTCACTGCCGTGTTCATTGTCCGCTGGCTCACCCTGCTCTATCGCTGGGTCTATATGATCACTGTTTCTGTTGAGGCGGGATTTGGAGCGGCGCTTACGCCGCCGCCTTGACTGCTTCTCGAGGGAACGATCCTTCGCTGCGTCCTTCCGTTCCTCGTCGTCGTTTTCTTTGGGTGTGTCCACCATGTATACATCATATGATGAAGTGGTTGTCCAAAGGCCTCGTGGGCGATGGTTCTGCTCGTCTCCTGCATCATCGTCCATACCGCCGATGTCTTCGAGTCGAAGTCGAGCATGTCGGTCAAATCATCGGCGATGGCTACTAAGTGGGTGGTGGGTGGGCGGCGAATTTCTTCGTCATCCGCATCCCAATCCTGTCGGACATAGTCCGGCCAGGACTCTCCTGACAAGGAGAGAGACCTTAATGAGTTCAGTATGTCGCCGAAAGGCGAGTGCTGAAAATATCCACGGGGGTGAACTCCATAATTGGCGCCCAGTCGGATTCGATAGGCACGGGCGCAGGCGGTTCGGAGTCCATGGCCGGAGAAGAATCCGGCAATTTGGAGTCACGGCTCGCGTGAAGGGTAAGGTTGATACTTGGCTCGATCGCTGCTGAGAGTGCGGCCTCCGTGGCGGAGTCTATCCACCCGTCCATTGACGGCGCAATTGGCTCCGAATTGAGGGTCGGAGCGGTTGCCGATGCGATCTCCCGAACACTGTCCGACGGCAGAGCTAAATCATGCTCAACGTGACTGTGCAGCGCACTCGGCAGGAGCTCGAATCCGTCGAAGATCAAGTCTCCGCGGATGTCGGTCGTATAGTTTAAACTTCCAAACCTGACCTGGTTGCCAGGGGCGTAACTCTCGATCTGCTCCAGATGGCCAAGCGAGTTGGCCCGCAGTGCGAAGCCGCCGAATACAAAGATCTGTCCGGGGAGAAAAGTCTCACCCTAGACTGCATCGCTATCGATGATCAAAGGAGCCATCAGGCCTAACGATGACGCATACGGAGGAACTCTCAATGAAAGCACCAATGTCGCGGTAAAACTGGCGGATCTCGGTAGGGGGTCTCGAACTGCAAGCGTCTAGGCGGATGGTAACAGGAGACAAGGGACACGATGTTTTTACCTGTGTTCGGGCCCTCTCGATGGAGGTAAAACCCTACTCCTGCTTGATTGATCTTGATGATATGAGTATTACAAGAGTTGATCTACCACGAGATCGGAGAGACTAAACCCTAGAAGCTAGCCGATGGTATGATTGTTGTTGTTGGTCCTACAGACTAAACCCTCTGGTTTATATAGACACTTGAGGGGGCTAGGGTTACACAGAGTCGGTTACAAGGAAGGAGATCTACATATCCGTATTGCCAAGGTTGCCTTCCACGCCAAGGAGAGTCCCATCCGGACACGGGACGAAGTCTTCAATCTTGTATCTTCATAGCCCAACAGTCCGGCCAAAGGATATAGTCCAGTTGTCCGGATACCCCCTAATCCAGGACTCCCTCACCCATATTGTGCCCTCCTCCATGCAGATGGCATGCACGACTCAGTCCAACCCCTTGTGATGGCCGACCTCCCATCCTTCACGGTCTTCATGAAAACATCTAGATAATCATCGTGTTCTGGTAGAAATACTTTAACCTTTGCATGCCCACCAATCATGTAATTTGAGAGGTAATCTTGAGTAAACTGCTTTGGCAACCACTGCAAAGGAAAAATATTCAGACATTGTCATCTAACACAACTCATTATGGGTAGTAAAAAGAAGGCTGCAGAGTTCTTACTTACCATCCTGCAGTTCGCTGTTGTCTTGGATAAAGTGTAAAAAATAGTTTAATCGCATCTTGTGACCCATTTTACTAACAATCTTCATTATCTTCCTCACTTGATGTTGCTCATCGATATCTCATTGCCCCATACACAGAAAGGGTCGAAGCGCGGATCTTTACCAATGACATATGTACCTAAAAGCACCAAGTTAATATTAGAAGCTAAACAGCAATTGCATAATGATGTAGTACAGCAGTCTTTTATAATGTCTTATAACATCCAATATACTCACATATTAGCTGGATTAAAATCTTATATTATGGGCCGGAAGGAGTTTATTGCATTCTTACAAATTATCGGCTGATTAACTGCTGTTGTATCCATGGGTTAGAGTTAGTTTGAGATAGTTCAAGCTGAAATAGCCCTAAAGTATATCTAAACATGAGGGCTAGTTTGAGCTAGTTGCATCTAAACCACCCAAAAGAACTATCCAACCCAAGAGGTGCTAATTGGAGCTAGTTCTCCTACTGCATTTATTGTCATTCTAACCCTGTCATCCAAACACCTCTTTTGATGGAGTATTGGAGTTAGTTTAGGGTTAGTGATACTTCTCCAACGTATCTATAATTTATGAAGTATTCATGCTATTATATTATCCATCTTGGATGTTTAATGGGCTTTACTATGCACTTTTATATTATTTTTGGGACTAACCTATTAACCCAGAGCCCACTGCCAGTTTCTGTTTTTCCCTTGTTTCAGTGTTTCGCAGAAAAGGAATATCAAACGGAGTCCAAACGGAATGAAACCTTCAGAAAAGTTATTTTTGGAACGGAAGCAATCCAGGGGACTTGGAGTGCACGTCACGGGATCATTGGGGAGAGCATGAGGCAGGGGGCGCGCCCACCCCCCTGGGCGCGCCCTCCACCCTTGTGGGCCCCTCATGGCTCCCCTGACCAACTTCTTTCGCATATATATATATATATATATATATATATATATATACCAATATACCCTAAAACCATCGGGAAACATAATAGATCGGGAGTTCCGCCGCCGCAAGCCTCTGTAGCCACCAAAAACCAATCGGGACCCTGTTCCGGCACCCTGCCGGAGGGGGGGATCCCTCACCGGTGGCCATCTTCATCATCCCGGTGCTCTCCATGACGAGGAGGGAGTAGTTCACCCTCGGGGCTGAGGGTATGTACCAGTAGCTATGTGTTTGATCTCTCTCTCTCGTGTTCTTGATTTTGCACGATCTTGATGTATCACGAGCTTTGCTATTATAGTTGGATCTTATGATGTTTCTCCCCCTCTACTCTCTTGTAATGGATTGAGTTTTCCCTTTGAATTTATCTTATCGGATTGAGTCTTTAATGATTTGAGAACACTTGATGTATGTCTTGCGTTGGATACCCGTGGTGACAATGGGGTATTCTATTGATTCACTTGATGTATGTTTTGGTGATCAACTTGCGGGTTCCGCCCATGAACCTATGCATAGGAGCTGGCACACGTTTTCGTCTTGATTCTCCGGTAGAAACTTTGGGGCACTCTTTGAAGTACTTTGTGTTGGTTGAATAGATGAATATGAGATTGTGTGATGCATATCGTATAATCATGCCCACGGATACTTGAGGTGACATTGGAGTATCTAGGTGACATTAGGGTTTTGGTTGATATGTGTCTTAAGGTGTTATTCTAGTACGAACTCTATGATAGATCGATTCGAAAGAATAACTTTGAGGTGGTTTCGTACCCTACCATAATCTCTTCGTTTGTTCTCCGCTATTAGTGACTTTGGAGTGACTCTTTGTTGCATGTTGAGGGATAGTTATATGACCCAATTATGTTATTATTGTTGAGAGAACTTGCACTAGTGAAAGTATGAACCCTAGGCCTTGTTTCCTAGCATTGCAATACCGTTTACGCTCACTTTTATCGCCTGCTACCTTGCTGTTTTTATATTTTCAGATTACAAAAACCTATATCTACCATCCATATTGCACTTGTATCACCATCTCTTCGCCGAACTAGTGCACCTATACAGTTTACCATTGTATTGGGTGTGTTGGGGACACAAGAGTTTCTTTGTTATTTGGTTGCAGGGTTGTTTGAGAGAGACCATCTTCATCCTACGCCTCCCACGGATTGATAAACCTTAGGTCATCCACTTGAGGGAAATTTGCTACTGTCCTACAAACCTCTGCACTTGGAGGCCCAACAACGTCTACAAGAAGAAGGTTGTGTAGTAGACATCAAGCAGTTTCTGGCGTCGTTGTCGGGGAGGTGAGTGCTTGAAGGTATATCTTTAGATCTTGCAATCGAATCTTTTTGTTTCTTGTTTTATCACTAGTTTAGTCTATAAAATAAAACAAAAAATTGGAATTGAGTTTGTCTCATATGCTTCATCTTTTTAATATCTTTCGTGAGAATGATGGAAAGGAAAATTGTGCCAAAGTGTTAGAAGAAGAATGCATTAAAATATTTGGCACTAAATCTTTGAATGATGAGCATGATTGCAATGTTGTTAGTATGAACATATCCATAGTACTAATCATGATTGCACTAGTCATGATGAAAATATCTCTTATAAGCATGTCGATTTTTGTGGAGTGTATTGGGTTTGCAAGTACACACCAAATAGGGAAGATAGATATTGCAAGAGGAATAATCATTTAGAAACTAAATGGTTGCAAGAAAGGCTAGATGTTTGTGCTGAAAATTTAAATTTTCTTAGCCGTACTTGTGAACTTTGCAATGAACATGATCATTTCAGTACCCAATGCAAATTGTTTCATGATCGTATCATGTCCAAAAATTGTGATGACTTGATTTCCCTTGCACATCATAACGAACTTAGTTTGCTCTTGGGTTATGAAGAAATGAAACATATAACTAAGGTTATTCCAGAATTTGCCCTTGATAGAGTTCTTCATTTGATCTAGAGGAAATTTATATGCATTGCGCGGTGAATTGCATTGAAAATCCTTATAATGCCAACTACATAAAGAAAAGAAAACAAATAGAAGATGAAGAGAATGCTAATGAAAGGGAAGAGACTTCCCAATATCCTCCTATTATTTCTTATGATGAATCAGGTAACGAGGAGGAGCCTTCTATTCAACCAATCTCATTAATAAGGAGCTCTAAAAAGAGGATTGAGCCCACACATGATGTGGTGAATAAGAAGAAAAGAAAAAGGAAGAGAGGTAAAAAGATGTCTCTCCCAAATAATGTTGCTCCTATTATTGTTGTGCCTCATGAAAATGAATCAAAAATAATTGTGGAAGATGATGCACTTGATGATGATCTCGTTATGCCTATTGCTTGTTGTGATGATTATGATTGGGAAGATAATGATACTTCTTAAAATCTTGAAAATCTTTTTGGCACTTGCTTGGAAGAATATGATAATTGCTATACTATTGGTGCTATCCATACTATTAATAATGAGAGTGATTATGCTTATGATATGAAAAGGCCCAAGCTTGGGGATGCTATGTTTGATGAGGATGACACATTTGAGAATATATTTGCCGAAATTAATGTTTGTCCCAAGCTTGGGGATGCTACGGTTAATGAATTAGCCTCCCAAGTTTTGATACGCAAAGTTGTTATGATGATAGCATGCCTTCTACCTATAATGATTATATTGATGAAAGTGGGTTTGGAAGAGTGTCAACTTTAGGAAGTAATGATCCCACTATTTTGGAGGATGTTGAATCTTATAATATTTATGAAAGTGGATTTGGGGAGGTCATGACTTTATTTAGTGATGAGTCCACAATCTTGGAAGAGGTTTCAATCGATTATGATGAGAACAATGTTTCTACTTATGATGATTATTGTGATGAAACTAATGCTATAAAAAGTAGTGATGATTATATTTATAAAACTCCCACTATCCCGAATGAGAAGAATTTTGCTTATGTAGAGAGTAGTAGATTTTCTATGCTTGTAGATCATGAAAAGAATGCTTTAGGTTCTGGTTATATTGTAGAATTCATTCATGATGCTACTGAAAATTATTATGAGGGAGGAATATATGCTTATAGAAATTGCAATAATATCAAGTTTCCTCTCTATGTGCTTAAAGTTTTGAAGTTATGCTTGTTTTGCCTTCCTATGGCAGTTGATTATTGTTCCCATAAGTTGTTTGCTCACAAAATCCCTATGCATAGGTAGTGGGTTAGACTTAAATGTGCTAGTCATATTCTTCATGATGCTCTCTTTGCGTTTCAATTCTTATCTTTTATGTGAGCATCATTGAAATCATCATGCCTAGCGAGGGGCGTTAAACGTTAGCGCTTGTTGGGAGACAACCCAATTTTATTCTAGTCTCTTGCTTTTTGGTTCTGTTTAGTGATAAATAACTCATATAGCCTCTGGTTAGATGTGGTTTTATGTTTTAATTAGTGTTTGTGCCAAGTTAAACCTATAGGATCTTCTTGGATGATAGTTATTTGATCTTGCTGAAAATTTCAGAAACTTTCTGTTCACGAAAACAATTTTTTAAAATCACCAGAACGTGATAAAATACTTATTCCAATTGAAGCAGATCAATAAACAAATTTTTTAGGTCTTCCTATTTTTTCTGAATTTTTGGAGTTCCAGAAGTTTGCGTTAGATACAGATTACTACAGATTGTTCTGTTTTTGACAGATTCTGTTTTTCGTGTGTTGTTTGCTTATTTTGATGAATCTATGGCTAGTAAAATAGTTTATAAACCATATAGAAGTTGGAATACAGTAGGTTTAACACCAATAAAAATAAAGAACGAGTTCATTACAGTAGCTTGAAGTGGTGTTTTGTTTTCTTTCGCTAACGGAGCTCACGAGTTTTCTGTTGAGTTTTGTGTTGTGAAGTTTTCATGTTTTGGGTAAAGATTCGATGGACTATGGAATAAGGAGTGTCAAGAACCTAAGATTGTGGATGCCCAAGGCACCCAAGGTAATATTCAAGGACAACCAAGAGCCTAAGCTTGGGGATGCCCCGGAAGGCATCCCCTCTTTAGTCTTCGTTCATCGGTAACTTTACTTGGAGCTATATTTTTATTCACCACATGATATGTGTTTTGCTTGGAGCGTCATTTTATTTTCTTTAGATTTGCTTGCTGTTTGAATAAATTACCAAGATCTGAAATTATTAAATGAGAGAGAGTCTTCAGATAGCTAAATAATTATTTAACTACTCATTAATCTTCACTTATATCTTTTTGGAGTAGTTTGTCATTTACTCGTGTGCTTAACTTATATCCTATGAGTAAATGGTTCAATGATTTGAATATCATAAATCTGAAATTATATATGCTTCTTATGTTTATCCTATGGGGAGTAATGACTTCACATATAAGAAGTAGAGGTGGTAAATTTTTTGAAGGTTAGCAAACATTGTATTGGTCACTTGAACAATTCATGAAAGAATATTGAAGGAAGAGAGATTTCACATATAAATATACTATCTTGGACATCTTCTATGATTGTGAGCCCCATTAATTATTTTCAAACCTAAGCAAATTAGTTGAAGTTGGACAAGGAAGACAACATAATGAGTTATGCTTGGGTATATTTGTATAGAATTTATATTGTTATGGATCCTCAACATGTGGTGCTTGCTATTTAGAATCCTTTGCTAGCCAAAATATCTGTACTAAGCAGGAATACTGCTTGTGCATCCAAATTCCTTGAACCAAGTTTCTTCAATGAGTGTCCACCATATCTACCTATATGCAATATTTACCTGCCGTTCCAAGTAAATTTGCATGTGCCAAACTCTAAACCTTCAAATAATAATATGTTTGGTATGCCCGAATTGCTCATGTAGCGACTAGGGGCTGTCAGTATCTTCCATGCTAGGTGGTTATTCTCACGATGAGTGGACTCCGCTTATCATTCATGAAAAAATGGCTGGTAACTTGGATGCCCAGTCCTATGATCAAAAGATCAAAAACAAATTCGCAAATAATTTAAACAAAACTCCCCCAGGATTGTTGAAAGTTGGACGGTACCCATTGTTTCGGACAAGCCGTGGAGTGTGTTTGTTGGTGGAGGGGGAGTAAAAATTTTACCTTTCTGCGTGGGAACCGCCTATAATGTATGTAGTATGGAAGATATTGGGAACTCTTGGTCGTTATGTTGACAATGAAAGCATACCTCTCAAAATTATTTTCATCTCTATTTTTGCTTCGAGCTTTGGCACCTCTACAAATCCCTGCTTCCCTCTGCGAAGGGCCTATCCTTTACTTTTATGCAAGAGTCAGTAGTATTCCTCCTCATTCCAACCTACTCTTTAGTTGGCAAGCATCATGTGATGGAAAGATCTGAGCATATATGGCCATTCAAATATATTTGATCATGAATTATTATTGTTGACAATTATCTATATGATAAATAAGTTGGGCGTGAAACATTAAGCCCCTATCTTTCTCTGTGTTCGATGGATGCTATTTGTTCTAAAAATATGCTTTGAGTGGTAGCAATCATGGAAGACTATATGATAGTTGAGTATGTGGGATTTGCTAAATCAAAGATCTCACATAGACTCTTCCTGAAAATAAGATGAACTGTAATTGTTTCATGACTAATAACAAGGTTTGTTAGTTTTCAAGAAAGCTTATGATTTATGCTTTAACATGTGAATAGTTTGTTACTTGATCATGCAAAGTTTTATGAGTTAAGCTATTGTTATGACATATAATGATGCTAGAAAAGGTGATTGAAATTATCTACTCGAGGACGAGCAGGAATTAAGCTTGGGGATGCTGATACGTCTCCAACGTATCTATAATTTATGAAGTATTCATGCTATTATATTATCAATCTTGGATGTTTAATGGGCTTTACTATGCACTTACATATTATTTTTGGGACTAACCTATTAACCCAGAGCCTAGTGCCAGTTTCTGTTTTTTCCCTTGTTTCAGTGTTTCGCAGAAAAGAAATATCAAACGGAGTCCAAACAGAATGAAACCTTCGGAAAAGTTATTTTTGGAATGGAAGCAATCCAGGGGACTTGGAGTGCACGTCAGGGGATCAACGCGAGGAGAGCATGAGGCAGGGGGCACGCCCACCCCCTGGGCGTGCCCTCGACTCTCTTGGGCCCCTCGTGGCTCCCCTGACCAACTTCTTTCGCCTATATATATATCAATATAACCTAAAACCATCGAGGAACAGTTCCGCCGCCGCAAGCCTCTGTAGCCACCAAATACCAATCGGGACCCTATTCCGGCACCCTGCCGGAGGGGGGATCCCTCACCGGTGGCCATCTTCATCATCCCGGCGCTCTCCATGATGAGGAGGGAGTAGTTCACCCTCGGGGCTGAGGGTATGTACCAGTAGCTATGTGTTTGATCTCTCTCTCTCTCTCTCTCTCTCTCTCTCTCTCGTGTTCTTGATTTGGCACGATCTTGATGTATCGCGAGCTTTGCTATTATAGTTGGATCTTATGATGTTTCTCCCCCTCTACTCTCTTGCAATGGATTGAGTTTTCCCTTTGAAGTTATCTTATCGAATTGAGTCTTTAATGATTTGAGAACACTTGATGTATGTCTTGCGTGGGATACCTGTGGTGACAATGGGGTATTCTATTGATTCACTTGATGTATGTTTTGGTGATCAACTTGCGGGTTCCGCCCATGAACCTATGCATAGGGGTTGGCACACGTTTTCGTCTTGACTCTCCGGTAGAAACTTTGGGGCACTCTTTGAAGTACTTGGTGTTGGTTGAATAGATTAATATGAGATTGTGTGATGCATATCGTATAATCATGCCCACGGATACTTGAGGTGACATTGGAGTATCTAGGTGACATCAGGGTTTTGGTTGAGATGTGTCTTAAGGTGTTATTCTAGTACGAACTCTATGATAGATCGATCCAAAAGAAAGTTTGAGGTGGTTTCGTACCCTACTATAATCTCTTCGTTTGTTCTCCGCTATTAGTGACTTTGGAGTGACTCTTTGTTGCATGTTGAGGGATAGTTATATGACCCCAATTAGGTTATTATTGTTGAGAGCACTTGCACTAGTGAAAGTATGTACCCTAGGCCTTGTTTCCTAGCATTGCAATACCATTTACGCTCACTTTTATCGCCTGCTACCTTGCTGTTTTTATATTTTCAGATTACAAAAACCTATATCTACCATCCATATTGCACTTGTATCACCATCTCTTCGCCGAACTAGTGCACCTATACAATTTACCATTGTATTGGGTGTGTTGGGGACACAAGAGACTCTTTGTTATTTGGTTGCAGGGTTGTTTGAGAGAGACCATCTTCATCCTACGCCTCCCACGGATTAATAAACCTTAGGCCATGCACTTGAGGGAAATTCGCTACTGTCCTACAAACCTCTGCACTTGGAGGCCCAACAACGTCTACAAGAAGAAGGTTGTGTAGTAGACATCAGTTAGTCATGAGCTAGAAACTAACTCTAACTGCTAGCTAAGTTGAGTATCCAAACAGGGTTGTGTTGTTATTGTTGTTGTTGCTGCTCTTTGTAGGATTGAAGTATGTCTAGAGGGGGGGGGGTTATTAGACTACTTGACCAAATAAAAATCTAGCATTTTCCCAATTTTAAGTTTTGGCAGATTTTAGCAACTTAGCACATGTCAAGTAATCAACCTACACATGCAAATCTAAGAGTATAGCAGCGGAATGTAAATCATTACATATGAAGGTAAAGGGAGGAGTTTGGAGGGAGCAAACGCAATGTAGACACGAAGATTTTTCCCGTGGTTCCGATAGTTGGTGCTATCGTACATCCACGTTGATGGAGACTTCAACCCACGAAGGGTAATGGTTGCGCGAGTCCATGGAGGGCTCCACCCACAAAGGGTCCACGAAGAAGCAACCTTGTCTAGCCCACCATGGCCATCGCCCATGAAGGACTTGCCTCACTAGGGTAGATCTTCACGAAGTAGGCGATCTCCTTGCCCGTACAAACTCCTTGGTTCAACTCCACAATCTTGACGGAGGCTCCCAAGTGACACCTAACCAATCTAGCAGACACCACTCTCCAAAAGGTAATAGATGGTGTGTTGATTTGCTCTCAACACATGAGTAGGTGGTTCTCTCTCAGAAATGGAAGTGTAGGCACGTTCTGATGGCTCTCTCCACGAATGAAGAGTGGTAGGTGGATGGGCATATATAGCCTCCACACAAAATCTAACCGGTACACACAATTCACCAAACTTGGGGCGACCGAAGCATGAAACTCGGTCAGACCGATTTAGTTCAAAATGTGAACGTTAGGCTTTTTGGTGGGACCGACATGTCAACTCGGTGGGACCGATTTCATTATGGTTAGGGCATAACATAATCTCAGTGAGACCGATCACATAAACTCGGTGAGACTGATTTCTGTAATAGGAAAACAAAGACATAGATTTGGCATAAGATCAAATCACCCTTGTCCCTCTTAGTAAAAATAGTGGGATCGATCACCCCTCTCACAAAACCATCATCGAGTAAACACTTCTTAAGATGATCATACCAATCACGAGGTGCTTGTTTGAGGCCATACAAAGCCTTATGAAGTTTATACACATAGTCTTTTTGATCGAGATCAACGAACCCAGGTGGTTGTGATACATATACTTCTTCTAGTAGAGGACCATTAAGGAAATCACTCTTTGAATCCATTTGATGTAATGTAAAATCATTGAAAGCAGCATAAGCAAGTAAGATGCGAATGGATTCAAGATAGGCAACGGGGGCAAAGGTCTCACCAAAGTCCAAACCTTCAACTTGTGAGTACCCTTGTGCCACTAAACTTGCCTTGTTACGGATGATTACACCATTCTCATCTTGCTTTTTCTTGAAAATCCATTTTGTTCCAACGACATTGTGCTCGGTAGTTGGCCTCTCGACTAATGACCACACTTGGTTGTGTTCAAAACTGTTCAACTCTTCTTGCATAGCAATGAGCCAATCGTTGTCCATCAATGCATCTTGTACCTTGAGAGACTCAACACTAGACATAAACGACAAGTGATCACAAAAGTTTGTCAAATGTTTACGAGTGACTCTATCTTCTAATATGCCGGTGAGAATTTTGTCAACATCAACACGACCGGCCACTCGAGGCATGATGGAGGTTAGGGTTTCGCGAGGTTCAACTTCATGTCCATCATCCACGTCCTCAACATATGGATCATTAATGTGTGGTGGAAGATCTTCTTCTTCATATTGCATTTTTTGAGGTTCATTATCAATGATTGCACTTTCTTGCTCTTGCCCTTGATGATGATCTTATTCTTGAAGATTATCATGAAGAGGAACTTGATCATCTTCTTGTACTTGGACTAAGGGCATTGGATGAGCAATAGGAGCTTGAGGTGGTGTAGGTGTTGAAGTAGTTTGAGGATGTGTGAAGCTTCCATCTTCTTCTTCATCATCATGAGGTTCTCGTTCCATTGGAAGAAGTGCACGAACACCCATGGTAAAAATATCTTGAGAGGAATCTTCTTCACCTACATCACTTAGATCAACTTGCTCCCCATGGGATCCATTAAATTCATCAAACACCACGTCACAAGTTTCTACAACACATCCATTGGATTTGTTGTAGACTCTATAGGCGTGAGAGTTTGATCCATAGCCAACAAATATGCCCTCAATGGTTTTGGATTGAAATTTTCCTAACCGTTCTCTTTTATTGAGGATGAAACATTTGCACCCAAATACATGAAAGTACTTGACATTCGGCTTGTTCCCAATTAGGAGCTCATATGGAGTCTTTTCCAATATGGTGCGGAGGAAGAGCCAGTTTGATGCATGGCATGCGGTGTTGACAGCCTCGGCCCAAAAACTATGTGGCGACTTGTATTCATCCAACATGGACCTTGCCATCTCCACAAGTGTGCAGTTCTTCCTTTTGGCTACAACATTTTGTTGAGGAGTGTATGGAGTAGAATATTGATGCTCAATCCCTTCATCACTAAAAAATTCTTCCAAGGTGTAGTTCTTGAACTCAGAGCCATTATCACTTCTTATTGCCAAGATTTCTTTGTCAAACTTGTGTTGTGCTTGCTTGGCAAAATTAATGAAGGTGATCTTTGTCTCATCCTTGGACTTGAGGAAGAAGACCCATGTATATCTTGAGTAATCATCCACAATGAAAAGCCCATACTTTTTTTCCACCAAGACTATCCCATGAAGGAGGCCCAAAGAGATCCACATGAAGGAGCTCCAAAGGTCTTGAAGTAGACACGATATTCTTGGGAGGGTGCTTTGATTGATGTTGCTTCCCGGCTATGCATGCACTACACACACGATCTTTCTCAAAAGAGACATTGGTTAGTCCAAGGATGTGATTACCCTTTAAGAGATCTTGAAGATTTCTCATGCCGGCATGGGCTAGCCAGCGATGCCATAGCCACCCCTTGTCGGCCTTGGCCATTAGACAAGTTGCATGGAATGTGCTCTCTTTCGAGAAATCAACCGTGTAAAGGTTGCCATCCAACTCTCTAACAAAGGCCACTTCGAGAGTATCTCTCTTAAAGACTTCCACATCCATTAGTCCAAAGAGTGTATCATAACCAACAGAAGCCAATTGGTGAACGGAAAGCAAATGGTATTTAAGGGATTGGACAAGCATGACATTTGCAAGAGACATGTCATTTGTGATAGCCACCTTGCCCAACCCGAGTACATGTCCTTTTGATCCTCCACCAAACATAATGCTCATAAATGGTTGAACAGCTTCCATGAAATCATAGAGACATTTGCTATCTCTGGTCATATGACTGGTACATCCACTATCGATCACCCATTTTACTCCACCAGAGAAAGAAACCTACACACAATTACGACTTGGTTACCCATTTTGCAATGGGACCTCTCAAGTTAGTCACAAGGGTCTTAGGGACCCAAATAGCATAGAATCGGAATGCATTTCGAGGACCAACAAATTTTGCGTAAACTTCCCCAACCTTGGTCTTACGAAGTACATAGGATGGAGGCATGAACTCTTTTGGCTTGTTGAGAGTGGGCATGCCCCTTGTGACATTTCCACTAACACCCTTACCTTTCTCGCTGTGCCCTTCTCGTACAAATGTTTCTTTTAGAGGGGTGGTGCACTTTTGAGAAGACATCTTCTTCTTGCTTGTGCTTGGGTCAAACCCGAGCCCCTCTTTGGCAAACACCTCATTGTGTTGGCTCAATACCTCATTAAGGTTCTTTTGTCCTTGAGCACATGTCATGAGACCTTTCTTGATTTGAGCCTTGACAAAGTTATTCTCATCAAGAATATATGCTAGATCACTACCAGAGTTAGTAGTACAAGCATCAACATTGATAATAGGAGAAGAGTAAGCCTTGGCTAGAGTTTCAAGATAAGCCAGCTTGTGCGTCTCAAAACTCTTTGTAAGAAGGGTGATCTCTTCTTCCTTAGTCTTGAGGGACACAGATAGGAGCTCACAATCCTTAGAGAGAGAAGCATGAAACTTCACAAGTTTACTTTATCATTCATCAACTCTTCACAACAGTCATTAGCCTTTTTCAAGGAGGCAAGATCTTTAGTATGAACATCAATGTTTGCACCAATTTTCAAGCATAGTTAATCATTTCGTGCTTCCTCATATTGGACTTTCCGCTCAAGGATTTCATATTTTTCCCTTTCCTTGGTGACGAGGGTTTTGAGTTCCTTAATGGTGATGGTGTGCTTACCCACCATCTCCATAAGCATACGAAACATAGGGAGCTTCTTTCCTTTGAGGGAGCACATGAACTTATTTAGTTTAGCAAGCATAGGGTCATCTATATCATCATCCTCATAACTATCCTCCGCATCAAGATACTCATCACTAGGAGTAGAAGGAGTGAAAAGAGGAGGGTTTGATCGTGGGGTTACCTTGACCTTGCCAGGAGAGCCTTGGTCCTCTCCATATTCTACCACGGCCTTTGCCATTAGGCACTTGTGAGAGTTGCCCTTGTAGTCTTTCATATAGTTGTAGGTGACAACATCACCACTCTTATTGAGTAGCCTCAAGGTGTTTTGGGAATCTTGAGAAACTTTGGCAACACCACTAACATCATCCAGATCAGATTCTTCATGAGCAACCATTGCTTTCCCATCTCTCTTCTTGAGCTTGGAGTTCAAAGGATTTGGCAACTTCTTCTTGGGAAAGGTCTTGGGAAACCTTGATTTATCTTCCCTCTTCTCATAAGATCACTCATTGGAGAAGTGGTTGGTTTCTTCACAGTTGTAGCATTTCCTCACTTTCTTCTTCTGGAATCTTCCCTTGAATTTTCCTGCACTAAACTTCTTGACAAAGAGAGCAATGTCTTCATATGACGGGCTCTCATCTGAGTCAATCTCATCACCATCCTCCCACTCCTCATCTTCTTCTTCTTCACTTTGCTCTTTTTCACATACATGCTTCACCTTCAATGCAAAATTGATCTTTGATGTTGAGGTACCATGCATGGCAAGATGTTTTGTGGAATTTGCCTTTGACTCTTCAAATAGTTAGAAAGTGGATATGATGTCATCTAGAGTCATTTCCTTGAATCCAAGGTGTTGCCTTATGTCCCACACCATTTGGTGATGATATGGACCAAGAGCATGAAGCAACTTATCCACGAGAAATCGCTTAGGCAAGTTGAATCCATCTTGAGTCTTGTCACATTCACATGACTCAATGTCGGTGGTGAGAGTCATGAGATGCTCAAGTAGTTGCTTGGGAGATTCACCTTTCTCCATACAAAAGTTTTTCAATTGACCCTTGGCAATTTCATATTGAGCAAGTAAGAGAGTGGAGGTACCGGTCTTGGTCCTCACAATGATATCCCATAATTCCTTGACGCTTGTGATATGTATGTGTGGTCTCCTTTGCTTGTCAGTCATACCTCTTTTTATGCACATGGTTGTTGTGTCGTTGAGATTCTTGTCACATACCTCTCTTGGAGTAAGATTCTTTGGGTCAATAGCTTGGTAGCCATACTCCAAGATCTCCAACATCTCATCATTTCCATATCGAAGATGATCCTGCATAGCAACTCTCCACAAAGCAAAATCGGTGGTGTCATCAAGTAAAGGAGGTTTGCCTTGAGGGTTATACTTAGGTTTCTCTATTTGAGGTCTTTATTAAAGCCAAGGAACACTGGAGTGTTCATTGCTAGGAGGTTGTTGGCCAAGTGAAGGAGTAGGCACAGCTGGCCTCGAGGCCGCACCACCAGAAAGTGGTGCAAGCATCGTGGTTAGTGTGGCTATCCTCATTTGGACCAAGGCCTCAAGAAAGGAATCATGCTCCTCCTTTTGCTTAGGAAGAGCTTGTTCCAGATCCTCTGAAGTGAATGACTTGGCTTCCGTGGAAGCCGCGCCCGTATTCTTCGAATCTGCAACAAGGGGAGTCCCATCGGGGTTCATCTTGCTCTAGGGCGGTTAAGCCACAAGAATAGAGCACGAGGCTCTAATACCAATTGAAAGGATCGAGATGGACCTAGAGGGGGGTGAATAGGTACAATTACAAATTTTACTTATTACTTAGCAATTTTAGGCAATAATACAGAATATGAAATTGAGCCTAACAATTGCAAGAAAGATGTTAAGTGCTAAGCAAGATAAACAAGTAACACAAGTATGTGAGTAAGCAAGCACAATATGGTATAAGTAAGTGCTAAGAGACAAGTAACCACAAGTAGAGAGTTAGAGTTAGGAATAACCGCAACTTTGGGAGACGAGGATGTATGCCGATGTTCACTTCCTTGGAGGGAAGCTACGTCACCGTTAGACAGGTGGATGTTACCACGAAGGCACACCAACGCCACGAAGGCTCACCCTATCTCCCTTTGAGACAACACCATAGAGGCGTTTCTCAACCACTAGTGGTAGACCTTGGGGTGGTCGCCAAACCCTCACAAACTTTTCCCGGGGTAATCACAATGGCCGATTCCTCTCTGAAAGACTCCTACCGCCTAGGAGTCTCCAACCTCCAAGAGTAACAAGAACGTTGGGAAATGCTCAAGAACTTGCTCAAATCACGAATTCCTTTGGTGAGAAGAAGGGGAAGGAGTGGATCTATCACTTGATTGGATAACTTTTCTCAAATGATCCCAAATCCCTTGGGGATCTAGGATTCGGTGTAGGAAATCAAGAGAGGGAGTGAGATGTGTTCTTAGAAAGCTCTAACTGAATGGTCAACCATATCCCGTGTGAGGGAGAAGGCTATATATAGTAGTAGTGTAAAAATTGACCGTTGAGCCACTTAGTGCATAGGAGTTGTCGGACGTCCCGTGAGCACCGTATGTCCGGTGGCTCAAATCGGACCGGACGTCCGGCCGGGCCGCCGGCCGTCCGGTAACTGGGAATCCTACCAGGCCATAGAGGAAGCATGAGGCACATAGCCAGCGGACGTCCAGAAGGCGCCGGTTGTCCGGTGACGTCGGAAAACCTCTAATAAGTATTCCGTTGTGGCAGTACCGGACATCCGGAGAAGAACGGTCGTCCGGTGACCGGTCGTCCGGTGAGACTGGATTTTCGCCATTTTGTATTCTGTGAAGATGCACCGGACAACCGGGGAGAGCCGGATGCTCGGTCGGCTGTGAGAGGTCGGACGCCGGTGATAACTGAACCTACTAGCTTAGAATCATACCAGTTTTGTGCACAAGGTAGAGGAAGAATTAGAGATGAAACAGAGATGATGTGAGAGGATATTTATGGGTTTTGAGCAAGTCTTTCACGAAATCCACAATCCCCTCTTAATAGTGCGGGATCCCTTACTCAAGAACATATTGAAAAAAGGCCAAAGCTTTTGTCTTGTATCTCCGTTCTTGAGTGATTTTTTTTTCATAGTCATGATCCATACACAACCCTTGAGACATAATCCTGAGATATACTTGATAAACATGATTAGTCCCAAATGTGCATGTTGTCATCAACATCAAAATAAGACTAAGGGCATGATTGCACTTTCAACATCGGGTTGCGAGGATTTGTTATCTGTGTGCAGGGGTTGTTTACGTTGTGTTGCTTGGTTCTCCTACTGGCTCGATAACCTTGGTTTCATATATGAGGGAAATACCTACCGGCGCTATGCTGCATCATCCCTTCCTCTTTGGGGAAATACCGACGTAGCTTCAAGTGACATCAAAAGGAATTTCTGGCACCATTGCCGGGGAGGATCTTCAACATATACCAGGTTCCTAATAACAAATCTCATCTCCTTGCAATTTATATTATTTTCCATTTGCCTCTTGTTTTCCTCTCCCCCACTTCACAAAAATTTGTCGTTTTATTCGCCCTCTTTTTCGTTCACCATTTTCTCGTCAGATCTCTTGTTTGCTATCTGTACTTGTGTTACGATGTGCCTTCTATTTGCTTGCATATTTGCTTCATAATAATCTATTTATATGGATCCTCATCCACTTGCTAATCTTTTTAAAAGATCCAATTATGATGAACCAATTGCTAGTGAATCGAGTTCACTAGATTATCTTTATGAAGCTTTGCTTGGGATTCGTGAATCTGAAAATTGTGATGAAGAAATTTATGAAGTGATTCATGATAGCTCCTTGAATGAAAAGCATGATTGCAATAATTTTACTACAAATTCTATTAATGTCAATTGTGCTAATAATATGCAAAGCCCCAAGCTTGGGGATGCTTGTTTTGTTATGTCCGCTACTTATTGCAATGATCATGATTAGGGTGATAATGATTCTTATGATCTTGAAAATTTATTTAAGCCTCATGATGAATATGTTTGCGATAATATTGAAAGTGGGTTTGGAAGAGTGTCAACTTTAACTAAAAGTAATCCCACTATTTTGGAAGAGTGATAAATTTGCAAGCATGTGGATCATAAAGAGAAAATTTTATATGATAGTTATATTTTTGAATTTGATTATGATCCTACATATAATTATTATGAGAGAGGAAAATATGGTTGCAGAAATTTTCATGTTATTAAATTTCCTCTTGTTATGTTGAGATTGTCAATGTTTTATTCCTCTCCTTTGCATACGCTAGATATTTCTTGTCTTGATAATTTGTTTTCCTATAAAATTCCTATGCATAGGAAATATGTTAGACTTAAATGTGTTTGTCACATGTTTCATGATGCTCTCCTTGTTTTTCATTTATTATCTTTGTCGGGGAGGCTGATCGTACCCACGGACACCTATGGGGCCGGCGGAGCGGGCCCCTTTGTGGTTCGGAGGGGGGCGGAGGTCGCATGAAGAGCGGATCGAGGCGATGCACACGGGCGGTTTTACCCAGCTTCGGAGCTCTCCGGAGAGATAAAACTCCTACTGCTGCTTGTTTGATCTATTGTGTTCTTGCTAGGGAGCGATGCGAGCTACAAAACCTAGCGTGAGAGTATCTAGTCTAAGGCCAGTCGAATGAACCGAACCCTGGCCAACCCCTCTCTACGTTGCACTCGGGCCTCCTTTTATATGCTCAAGGGGTCTCCGACAGGTGGCAACATAGACGAGGGTACAAATGTAAAAACAGGAGTTGGTACACCTACTTGAACAGTGCAAAAATACCTAACTCTGACGGCAAGGGACAAAAGCAATAAATGCCTGTCGTTGTCGCCCAAACAGTGTAACAGAGACCGTCAGGTGTGCCTCCGCTCGCCACGAAGGTGAGCCTGTCAGCGCCGCTCATCGCTGTTCTCCGCTGGCTGCACAGCTGCTCGACACGCGCCCATGGAACGGTCCCATGGCGACACGTCGCTGGGTGAGCTGGAGCGGAGACGGAGAGGAGCTGCATGCCGCGGCAAGCGCCTTGCCGCGGCCGGATCCTTGTCGCGCCCAGAGACTCGTCGCGCTCCGGTCCTTCCCGGCAAGCTCCTCTTGCCGGGGCCTTGTCTTCTGCGTGCACAGGTGGCCTTCCCGACAAGCTCCTCTTGTCGGGGCCTTGTCTGCCTAGAGGCCTTCCCGACAAGCTCCTCTTGTCGGTCTTGCCTTCTGAATGGCCGTGGATGGTCTTGGCGGACGCCTTGGCGAGGCTTGCCGCGGGGGCGCTTCGTTGCCCGTGCACAAGTTCGGGGTACTAAGGTACCCCTACTTTAGTACACCGACAGGAGCCCCCGGGTCTGGGCCATACACGGTGCCGAGCGCTGTTGGGCCAGGCCCAAAACAGGGCACGGGCACGCGTGACCTGGGTCCAAACCAAACCCACTCCGTATCCGCCGCATCCCCCCGTAACGGCTCGCGTCGATTGCGGCGTCGTGGGGGAAGTGGGCGGCGTGCGGGGTCGCTCCACCCGTCGCCTCTGCTCTGCATTCCCGCCACGTGGTTCACATGCTCTTGGGGTCACGGACGGTGGAAGTGGGAAACTGGGCCGTCATGAGCAGGGGCAGCGGGTCGGCCCCGATTCCCTGCTCTTCCTATGCCCTGATTTGTCGAGCGGGGCGGTTGAGCCCCCACCTTGCTTCCTTAAAAAGGGCGGAAGGGGAGCGCATGAGGCCGCACTCTCCCATCTCCTCCTTTCTTCAGTTTCTGCTCCCCCTTCTCTCATTCGCCATGGAGAAAAAGAGCCTTGGTTCTTCATCGGTGGCGGCGAGGGTCGCCGCTAGACAGCGCTCCCCTCCCAACCCTACGCCCGGGGTGGCAGAGCCAGCCCCAAGAGGAAGAGGGAGGCGAGGTCATGGACGAGGTCGGGACGAGGTCGAGGAAGAGGCGGACGGGCGGCTCGTCTCCGCCTCCGCCCGGCGGTTCCCCTCCTGCGGCGGTCCATACCGGGACGACCCTTGCGAGTTCTTCGTCAGCTGCGCCAGCGCCTCGTCGTCGCCTCCGGCTTCCAGCTCCGCTTATAGCGCGATGGAGTCGGATCCAGACACCTTGAGATTGCACATGAGGGGCTGTGGGATCAGCGGCATGCGAGTCCGTGTTGTATTCCCAGCCCCTAATGTGATGTATCTCGATCGTGGGTGGAAGATGTTCACCGCATCCACAGCCTGACGGCGGGGTTTACCCTCCATTTTAAGTTAATGGAGGGTGATCTCCTCTCCGTCAAGGTCTTCGGGGATCTTGGCACTCGGGCGAAGTGCTGCGTGGACAGCTCCTCCGACAGCGAAGATTCCTCCTCAAGCGAAAGTGACGAGGAGGGGAGCGACAACGACGACGAGGTTGGCGGGCCCGATTAGTTGTCGGGCGCCGCTTCGTATGTCACCGGCAACCCCATCATCCGTGTCGCCGGCTCCCTGAACTCCCCGGGGTCGTCTCCTTGGGCGACTGGCGTAGGGAGGCTGCGGAAGGGGAAGAGGGATGGCGACAAGGCCGTCAAGCCGGAGTACGAGGGCGTAGTGCCCTCGACAGCGTGTTGACGCCCTGCCGCCCCGTCTTCGAACCCCGCTTCCAGCGCCGCCATCTCCGTCAAGCCCTCGGGGAGCTCCCGGGATGTTCTCTTGGTGCCTTCTGGCACCCGTAGCTCGTCTAGGCGTTTCTTTTGCCCTTCCCGCCTCCTTGACCTACCTCCTGGAAAGAGGGACAGGAAAAGGATTACGGGCATCTTATCTTTTTAATTTGTAAGCCTTTGGGCCTTATCCGCATTTAAAGCTTGTAATCCTCTCTTTCATGTTTTTAATGAAAAAGGATGTTTGAAAAGGACGAAAAGGCTTATCGATATCTCAGCCCGGCAACTCTGGCTTGTCATGACCCCGGCAACTCCCGGCTTGCCGCAGCTCGGCAACTCGGCTTGAGCGGCCCGGCAACTCTGGCTTGCCGGGGCTTGGGTGCCGGCGCCCCCTTCTTCTCCTCTTCGCTGTTATTTCAGTTCTGGGGACGATTTAGCCAGTGCCGTAATAAGTTATCTTTGTAACATAACTTTATTCTGGGCAACATCTGCTACGTTACTTCCTTTACTCGACCCTTGGCTTTGTATGTTATTACCCTCGCTTCTCGTGGAAACTTGCGGTGCGAGCACCCTTGCCGCGAGCGCCGAAAAGCGGGACTTCAGCAGCCTTCTTTGGCGGGTCGCTGCCGACAAGCAACCTTGTCACGGACTAGTCGCAGCTCACTTAAGTTGTTGAGCGGACTCGAAACAAAGTAAGGGCGCGACCGGTCACGATTTGGTTCCTCCGCGCACGGGTGTCTCATACAAAGCGCGGTCGTTCAAGGAAGATAACTTTACAAATTTATTACTGATCTGAATCGATCGATGCAATGTTATTTCCTCTACTTGATTTCTTCCTTTATGCGTTTACGCCTGCGCATTTAGGAAACTTGCGGTGCGAGCACCCTTGCCATGGCGCCGAGTGCGGAACTTCAAAGCTTCTTTGGCGGGTCGCCATCTTGACAAGCAACCTTGTCGCGGACTAGCATAACTCACTTAAGTTGTTGAGCGGACTCGAAACAAAGTAAGTAGCGACCGATCACGATTTGGTTCCTCTGCGCACATGTTTTCCATACAAAGTACTATCGTTCGAGGAAGATAACGAAAATTTAAAAATTGATTGCTCAAACTTTGGCAACTTAGCTTTTCTGTTTCTTGCTTCCCGATGAGGCGAAACTTCCTCGAGCGGTGCTCGGTCCATAGTATTATCTCCTCCTCCCCTGGTTAACTTGTGCGCGAGGGAGCCTCCCTTTCTTTGCGACAAGAGAAAGAAGAGGAAATAACGCTACAGAGCCCGGTGGCCCGATTCTGCTTACCGGGTGTGGTTGCTGCACAAAGTGTTAGCCAAAACATGCAATAACTTGATGAAAGCATGAACTTGACGGGTTGTGCGCAACACATGGGCTTTACTGATGCACGGGGTCTGCGCCCGGCTTTGTACGAAGGATTACATGCAACAGCGGCAAGACTTGTACAAAAGGTGGTTGCCGGAACGGGTTCCGACAACCGCGCCTTATGGGTAAAACTTACGAAGATGCTCAATGTTCCAGGAGTTGCTCACCGAATGCCATCTTCGGTCTCAAAGCGAACAGCGCCAGCCTAGTGACTCGTTTCACCCGATAAGGGCCTTCCCACTTCAGCGTCAACTTGTTTGAATTCTTGGCGGACTGAACGCGCCGAAGAACAAGGTCGCCTTCCTCGAGACTTCTGGCATTAACCCTGCGGCCATGGTAGCGACGCAGAGCTTGCTGGTAGCGAGCGGCTCGCACAACAGCCTGAAGACGATCCTCCTCAAGGAGCAGCGCGTCATCTTGTCGCAGCTGCTCTTGCTCAAACTCATCATAAGCGAGCACTCGAGGCGACCCGTATCTGAAGTTCCGTGGGGAGAACTGCCTCTGCTCCATAGACTAGAGCAAAGGGTGCCTGGCCAGTGGCTCGATTTGGTGTCGTTCTGATCGACCAAAGAACCACCGACAGCTCCTCGATCCAGTTTCTTCCGCACTTGTGCAACCTGTCGAAAGTTCCGGTCTTGAGCGTTTGCCCTCTCGCTTGACCGTTGCTTCTCGGGTGAGCAGCAGGCGAAGCAGAACCTTGGCGCCAAGGTCTTGGACGTCTGCATGAAGGTGCGACTTCGTGAATTGTGTGCCGTTGTCGGTGATGATCCTGTTAGGGATTCGAAGCGGAAAACAATCGACCGAAGAACTTGATCACGACCGTCTTGTCACCTTCCTCACTTTGCTTCCACTTCCGGCCACTTTGTGAACTTGTCGATGGCGACGTACAAGTACTCAAAGCCCCGACAGCTTCGGGGAAGGGGCCGAGGATGTCGAGCCCCGGACCGAAAATGGCGGGATAAAGGGATCGTCTGGAGAGCTTGAGCTGGCAGGTGTATCTGTTTGGAATGGAACTGCACGCTTCACACTTGGTTACTTGTGCGATTTGCATCACGGAGGCTGTCGGCGAGAAGAAACCTTGTCGGAAAGCTTTGACGGCAAGTGCTCTTGCGCCAATGTGGTGACCACATATTCCTCCATGTATCTCTGCCAACAGCTACTGTCCATCTTCCCTGGGAATACACATCAATTTCACACCGTTGAGTCTTCTTACGTATAGTATCTGTCGACAAACTGGTACATACTTGACTGCCGGGCTACTCTTTCCGCTTCTTCCTGCTCTTCGGAAGTTCTCTGTCTGAAGGAAATGGACAATCTGCTGCGCCCATCTTTGGAGCTTGTGGCTCGACAACAAGGACTAAAGGCTCATCTGCTGCTGCGGAACATCAGCTTCTACGGCAAGAGCCGGTGGCTCTGCCGGAGTTAGATGCTCCCGACAAGCTTGCCGGAGCAAGACTTGTCGGGAGCGTTGCTTCAACGAAACAAACCACAGGGTCTGCCGGAGCAGATCGCTCCTCAAAGACCTTGTTGGTGTTGATCTTGGGGACCTTTGCAACGACGGCTTCGGGAAGCTCTGTCGGAAAGTAGTCACCAGAGGCCAACTTCCTCTTCTTGCTTTGTCCGGCCGATGGTGTTACGGTTGGCTGAGTCAGCTTGAGCACGAAAGTCCCTGGTTCCACATGTAGCTTATGCGCAGTAGCTTTGACAGTATGCCAAGAATATCATTCTGAGCTCTTGGAACATGTTCCATTTGCAGGCCGTCAAAGTGCTCTTCTAGCTTCCTCACTTCATCAACGAGGCTTCCATCAACGGACTCTGGTAATCTTTGTTGACTTGGCGGACTGACGAGTTGCGAGTCACCCGACAATAAGCTTCTTGATCCCAAGGTCCACGACGATCCCGAGACCGGCAAGCAAACCTTCATACTCTGCAGTATTGTTTGTCGCTTGCTCCTTGGGAAAGTGCATCCGGACGACGTGCTTGAGGTGCTCTCCGGTGGGTGCGATAAGCGACGCCGCACCGGCGCCTTGCAGCGAGAAGGCACCATCAAAGCACATCGACCACTCTTTGCTTGCTTCTTTGACGGGAATGCTCGTCTCGGAATCTCTTCATCTGGCGTTGGCGTCCATTCTGCTATGAACTCTGCCAAGGCTACTGCTTTGGATAGTTGATGTGCTTTCAAACTTAAGACCAAAGCTTGACAGCTCCGATTGCCCACTCGACAATCCCGCCTGCCGCTTCGGATTCTCGCATTATCCTCTTGAGGGAAAGCGGTGACAAGCTGTGATCTCATGTGCTTGGAAGTAATGGCGCAGCTTTCTCGAGGCCATGAGGAGGCCGGCAGTTTTTGCACACCGTAGTACCTTGACCTAGCCCCTGCAGGAGGGAACCGACAAAGTAAACTGGGCGCCGCACCATCCTTTTACATGTCTGTTCTTGTGTCTTCGTGGACTCGTCCTTGTCGGGACCAGAGCTTGTCGGCGAAGCCCCGCTTGTCATTGGATGTGCTTGCCGCGGTTCTTTGGCTCGTCATCCGCCTCCCTCTCCGCCACTAACGCATGGCGCTAACCACTTGATTGGTTGCCCCTATATATAGCAGCAACTTCTCTTGTGGCCTAGGTGCGACAAGTGTTGGAGTAGAGGACAGTATCTCTTTAAGTCCTGCAGCAGCCTCCGCTTCGGGAGTCCATTTCTTGGACCCGCCTTTTTCAAAATCTTGAAAATGGCGAGGCGCTCAGCAGATCTAGAAATAAACCTCTTTGAGAGCAGCCATGCAACCGCAAGTCTTCGTACATCCTTGACGCGCTTTGGTGCTTCAATCTGCTCAATGGCCTTGATCTTGTCGGATTTGCCTCAATCCCTCATTTGAGACCACGAAGAACCCGAGAAGCTTGCGGAAGGGACTCCAAACACGCACTTCTCGGGGTTGAGCTTGAGGTTTATCTTGCGCAGATTTGCAAAGGTCTCGTCCAGATCTTGAACCAGAGTTGCTTTGTACCTGCTCTTGAACACTATGTCATCCATGTAGGCTTCTACATTTATGTGCATTTGCGGCTCAAAAGCGTCATGGACTACCCTTGCAAATGTTGAACCAGCATTCTTCAAACCGAAAGGCATCCGTATGAAACAGTATGTGCCACATGGTGTGATGAATGCGGTCTTCTCTTCATCTTCTTCAGCCATGAAGATCTGATGGTATCTCGAGTAGGCATCAAGAAGCGAAAGCAAATCACATCCGGCCGTGGAGTCAACAATCCGGTCAATGCGCTTGAGGGAAATGGATCTTTGGGACAAGCTTTATTAACATCGGTGAAGTCAATACAAAGCCTCCATTTCCCATTTGCTTTGGCGCACGCACTACAGGATTGGCCAACCACGTGGGATGGAGTACTCCTCGACAAGGCCTGCCGCTTCCGGTTCTTGATCTCTTGACTATGAATTCTTGGCGCTCCTTGCTTGCTTCGACTCTTTGCTTGACGGGCGCGCGCATGAGGACAAACGGCCAGCGGTGCTCAATCACTTCCACAGGAACACCGGGATATCGACGGTTGCCATGCAAACACGTCGACATTCGCCCGCAGGAAAGCGACGAGCGGGCCTTCCTATTTGGGGTCGAGAGGCAGCGATGGTGAAGGTACCACCAGCGCCGTCCTCCTTGGCGGGCACCTTCTTGGTCTTGGCGGAGCCACCATCTTCTTGCACTTGCCGGTGGAGCTTGATGGTGCGTCCTCGACGGTAGCGCAGCACTCGAAGAGGTGCGCTTCTTTGGAGTGAGCATCAGAGCCCTTGCCGGACTTGGACTTGGTCTTCTTCCCCCCGGGAGCTTCAGCGGCAAGTGTCTGGCAATCTGTTGCGGCTGCTGCGTCCCGGTAGATCTTGTCGGCACAGATAAGGGCATCCTTCTTGTCGCCATGGACAGAGATGACGCTTATCGGGCCTGGCATCTTGAGATGCTTGTAGGCGTAGTGAGAGGCTGCCATGAACTTGGCGAGCGCTGGACGGCCAAGTATCCCATTGTAAGGCAATGGGAAGTCGGCGATGTCAAACGTAACCCTCTCAGTTCTGAAGTTCAGCTCGCTACCAAATGTGACCGGCAACGTAATCCTCCCCTTCGGCTTGCTCCTTCCCGGATTGATTCCTTGGAAGGTTCCGGTCTCTTCGAGCTTCATTGTCGAGGATTTGAAGCTTCGGAGCACCGCGGAGGAGATCAGATTCAAGCCGGCCCCGCCGTCAACTAACATTTTAGTGACCTTGAGGTTGCGGATGGTTGGTGAGACCAACATCGGCAAGCACCCGACCGCAGTTATGCGATCAGGGTGGTCCTCAATATCAAAAATGATAGGCGTGCTGGACAACTTGAGAGGCTTGCGTGACTCTATGGACGGTTCCACTGCATTGACCTCCCGCATCCATTGCTTGAGTTGGCAGTGGGAGGTATGCAGGGAAGCACCTCCGTCAACGCAGAGAACCTCTGTGGCTTTCTGAAAATCCTGCTCGTCGGCATCGTCGTCCTCCATATCTTCGTCGTCATCATCATCTTCGTCCTTGTCGCGGCCGCGGGGAGGTCTATCTCCTTGCCACTGCTTGACCTTGCCGCGGCGTCGTCCCCGGCCGGGACGTTTCTTGCTTGCTCCCCTAGCACCTTCCTGGGCCTTCTCCTTGTCGCGTCGCTCGTACTCAGCTCTCTGCTGCTCGACAAGCTGCTCGACTTTCTTGCAGCTCACGGAGGTCGTGGCCCTTGGTGCGGTGGATCTTGCAGATCGCTTGCGGAGTTGTCCTGCTTGTCGTGGCCGCCACCGGCCGGTGGTTGGCGTCGGCGGCAACCTCCTTGCCGGAGCCACCAGCCTTGGCGTTCTTGTCGCCGCCTCCGTTGTCGGACTGCTTTCGACAGCTAGCACTTCTGCTTTTCTTCTTCCTGTTGCCTCGCCGCGGCCCTTCTTTGCCGAGGCGGTGTCATCCTTGTCGAGATCCACCTTACGCATTCTCTCCTGAGTCTCCTCCCTTCCTCGGTAGCGTGCACACTTGTCGGCCAGGGGCATACAGCTCGGCGACGTCCTTGACTTTGCACATTGCCATCTCCTCTCTCATCCTGCGGTTCCGCACATTCGATGAAATGCGGCGATCACTGGCGGGGTGGACGTCCGGGATGTAGTAGTTCACATGGATGAATCTCTGAATGAACTAGCGCAGGGACTCTCCTTCACTCTGATCTAGCAAGAGAAGGACGCTCTCTTGGCCATGAGGTTTGTGGCCACCTGTGAAGGCGCCAACAAACTGATAGCACATAACTGCCCAAGAGGATATGGAGCTGTCCGGCAAGTGCATGAGCCAAGATCGGCGTTGGGTTTGAGCACGGCGGGAAGTAGTTGGCGAGGATCTTGTCGTCCCGTCCCCCGCAGCCTGCACCGCGCGATGGTGTAGATGCTAAGGAACTCGACGGATGCGTCATGCCGTCATACTTCTCCGCACGCGTCTGGTTTGAAGTTTTTACGGCTGGGCCACTTTGGACTTGCCGCAGCTCACGAGTGAACGCAGGGCAACATCCCGTCTGACGGCAAGTCGCCTGGCCCCTCCGGCGGCGTGCATGTCAACAGAAGGCCCAGCGGCGCTTGTCGGATTGACGTCGCTTTCTCTTCGCACTGGCGCGAGTTCGAGCGTCCTCTTGCTGTCGCTCATGAAGAACTTGGCGCTGATCGCGGCGGGTTCGCGGATCCGACGACGCAGTGGAGTCGCTGTCGAGGTGGATCCGGTGAGTCGGCGATCCTGGCCTTTTTGGCGGAGAGTGCACGGTGGTTGCACCTCCGACAGTGTCGTCGCCACCGGCTCGTGCCTTGTCGCCTCGCCGCGGCAACGATGGCGTTGGTTGTCGCGGAGCATCGTCGTTGGCAAAGCCGATGAGGCTCTGGATAGTGGCCCTCCACTCATCGACCTTGTCGGCCGTCGGAGGGTAGTCGAGGAGCAGTTGAGCTCTCGCCAGAGCTTCTGCTGGGGTAGTAGGCGGCATTGGAGAACGGTGCGAGGAGCGGGACACGCTCGGACTTCTAACTACGTTAGAAGGAGCTGCGCCCCGTCCGGCGCATCAGATCTCACTAAGCGCCCGGCATGTTGGCGTGCATGCTGGTCTTGAGGGTCTCGATCCAGCGAACGTATGGCGCCAGAACGCCATGACGTTGTTGGTCCCGCGTCTCCTGAGATGGGTGCGGGGGATGCGCGGACGCCGAGGTTTGCGGTGCCTTGTCCTTGGACTTGGCAGCATCGCGAGCACCTTCGTCGGCGCCCGTTCCTCCGCCAGCGTCTGCACCGCCACCCGTTTGCTGTGGTGAGGGTGGGTACGACGCGGACGGCTCTGCTGCCGCCGAAGCCTTCTTCTTCGGTGGCATGTTGAGGAAGATGTTGATGGCGCCGCTTCGCGTGAACGCCGGATCGATTCACACGGCCTCGACGCCCCTACCCGACGCGCCAGAGATGTCGGGAGGCTGATCGTACCACGGACACCTATGGGGCCGTGAGCGGGCCCTTTGTGGTTCGGAGGGGCGGAGGTCGCCTGAAAGAGCGGATCGAGGCGATGCACACGGGCGGTTTACCCAGCTTCGGAGCTCTCCGGAGAGATAAAACTCCTCTGCTGCTTGTTTGATCTATTGTGTTCTTGCTAGGGAGCGATGCGAGCTACAAAACCTAGCGTGAGAGTATCTAGTCTAAGGCCAGTTGAATGAACCGAACCCTGGCCAACCCCTCTCTACGTTGCACTTGGGCCTCCTTTTATATGCTCAAGGGGTCTCCGACAGGTGGCAACATAGACGAGGGTACAAATGTAAAAACAGGAGTTGGTACACCTACTTGAACAGTGTACAGTGCAAAAATACCTAACTCTGACGGCAAGGGACAAAAGCAATAAATGCCTGTCGTTGTCGCCCAAACAGTGTAACAGAGACCGTCAGGTGCGCCTCCGCTCGCCACGATGGCGAGCCTGTCAGCCGCTCATCGCTGCTCTCCGCTGGCTGCTGACTGCTCGACACGCGCCCATGGAACGGTCCCATGGCGACACGTCATTGGGTCACCGGAGCGGAGACGGAGAGGAGCTGCATGTCATGACAAGCGCCTTGCCGCGGCTGGATCCTTGTCGCGCCCGGAGACTCGTCACGCTCCGGTCCTTCCCGGCAAGCTCCTCTTGCCGGGGCCTTGTTTTCTGCGTGCCTGGAGTGGCCTTCCCGACAAGCTCCTCTTGCCGGGGCCTTGTCTGCCTAGAGAGGCCTTCCCGACAAGCTCCTCTTGTCGGGGTCTTGCCTTCTGAATGGCCGTGGAGGGTCTTGGTGGACGCCCGGCGAGGCTTGCCGCGGGGACGCTGCGAATGCCCGTGCACAAGTTCGGGGTACTAAGGTACCCCTACTTTAGTACACCGACAATCTTTTGTGCGAGCATCGTTGAAATTTTATGCCTAGCTAGGGGCGTAAAATTATAACGCTTGTTGGGAGGCAACCCAATGAATAAATTTTATTTTTTGATTTTTTCTTTCTATTCTAGAGTGTTAGCACAATTATGCTACTATTATGATTTTGTTTTTTGTGTTTTAGTTAGTGTTTGTGCCAAGTAGAACCGATAGGATCTTATTGGATGATAGTTGTTTGATCTTACTGAAAAACATAAACTTAGGCGCTCACGAAAATAATTGTTAAAAATCACCGGAACGTGATAAAATGAAAATTATTTTTTGCAGAAGATTAATATACAAATTACCCAGGTCGTCCTAATGTTTTAGAATTTTTCAAGTTACAGAAGTATTCAAAATAGTCAGATTGCTACAAGCTGTTCTGTTTTGACAGATTCTGTTTTCTTTGGGTTGTGTGCTTATTTTGATGGCTCTATGGTTTTCTTTAATGAGTTTTTGCCATAGAAAAGTTGGAATATAGTAGATATAATGCAAAAACAAAATATGAATTGGTTTGGTACAATACTTATAGTAGTGGTTTGCTTTTTTATACTGACGGATCTCATGAAGGTTTTGTTGAGCTTTGTGTGATTGAAGTTTTCAAGTTTTGGGTTATCTTACGATGGATGAAGGAAGGATGTAAGAGCCTAAGCTTGGGGATGCCCCGGCATCCCAAGCTATTATCCAAAAATGAGCAACCAACTAAGCTTGGGGATGCCCCCGAGTGGCATCCCCGCTTTCTTCCAACAACTATTGGTATTTTACTCGAGGCTATATTTTTATTTATCACATGATATGTGTTTTGCTTGGAGCATCATGTATGATATGTGTCTTCGCTTGTTTTATTTTGTGTTTTAAGTCATCAATCCTTGCTGGACACACCTATTTGAGAGAGCCAAAATTATGTCATGACTTGTTAGAATTGCTCTCTGTGCTTCACTTAAATCTTTTATGAGCTAGGACTTGCTCTAGTGCTTCACTTATATCTTTTTGAGCACGGTGTGCTTAGTATTTTTGAAGAAATGCTCTCTTGCTTCACTTAGATTTATTTGAGAGTTAGTAAAATTTTCAAGAAATTCTCTCTTGCTTCGCTTAAATTATTTTGAGAGAAAGAAAGAAATATTATGCTCATGATGTTCACTTATATTTGTTTGAGCTTATGAAAAGCAACATATGAAAATTAATCCCAAAGTGATAGATATCCAAGAAGGATATAATAAAAACTTTCATGAAGATCATTAGATAAAATAAACTTGATTCTTAGTAATAGTTTTGAGATATGATGTTGTGATATGTAGTTATGTTGATGAGTAATTATGCTTTAGTAAGAATATTGGTGTTAAGTTTTTTGATTTCCTATGCAAGCACGAAAGTCGATAGTCATGCAAGGAAATTATATCCTACTTGTGGTGCATCATTCGGTGTTAATTATGCTTAATGCTCGCTTATGTGATTATTCGTTTATTGGTTGGTCGGTTCTGAATCTTTTGCTAGCCTTCATTTTGCACCAAGTATGATCTCTGCTTGTGCATCCAAAATCCTTTAAACCAGTTTTGCCACATGAGTCCACTATATCTACCTATATGCGGTATTGTTTTGCCGTTCCAAGCAAATTTGCATGTGCCATCTCTAATTTTCAAAATAAACTTCTCTTTTGTGTGTTTGTTTCAAGCTCATGAGCGTGAGGGGGGGCTAATATTTTCCATGCTGGATGTGTTATTCTCATGATGAGTGTTTATTCACTTGTCATTTCACGAGAGTAAGGCAAAGGTTTTAGGGATGCCCAGTCCCAAAATGAAAAAAACGAATTTACTTTATGTTGTCAAATAATAAGCTAGCCATGGAAAGTGAAAGTGTGGTGGAAAAATGAATAAACTTTATTTTCTGTTTGGGAACCGCCTATGACATATCTAGCATGGAAAGTGTTGGGAACTCTAATTCGTTTTCGTTGGTGGAATGGATACACCTCCCAAAATGTTTTTATCTCTAATTTTTTCGCTTTGAGCTCTGGCACCTCTACAAATCCCTACTTCCCTCTACGAAGGGCCTTTATTTTGCTTTAAGCAATTTTTATTTTGAATTTGGGTCTCCATCTTCTCTTATAAAAGCACCAACTAGGAGGCAATATGATCGTACTTGAGTATTGGGTGTAGCTAATATGCGAGTGTGTTTCATGAATGGATCAATGGTTGAGCATGATGGCCTAGGGATAACTTATTTCAGCATTGATATTTTGAAAGACTTGGTTGCTTGTTGATATGCTTGAGTATCTAAATTATTACGTCAAAACTAGACTATTGCTTTGAATCAGTAAATGTCCAACTGTCCATGCTATAAAGAAAAGAATCTGATATGACATGATAGGCAACATTCCACATAAAAAATTCTGTTTTTATCACTTACCTACTCGAGATCGAGTAGGAGTTAAGCTTCGGGATGCTAATACGTCTCCAACGTATCTATAATTTTTTATTATTCCATGTCATTATATTATCAATATTGGATGTTTTATAATCATTTATAGTCATTTTATACCACTTTTTGTACTAACCTATTGACATAGTGCCAAGAGCCAGTTGTTGTTTTCTGCATGTTTTTTACATCACAGGAAATCAATATCAGACGGAGTCCAATCTCAACGAAACTCCACAAAGATTTTTTTGGACCAAAAGGAACATAATAGGCCCTAGCAGTGCCTGGGGGTGCCTCGAGGAGGGCACAACTCACCAGGGCGCGCCAGGAGGCCCAGGTGTGCCCTGGTGGGTTGTGCCCACCTTGGGTGCCCCTCGGACCGCCTCTTTGCTCTATAAATATCCCAATATTCCCAAAACCCTAGGGGAGTCGGCGAATATTCATCCAGCCGCCGCAGAGTCCAGAACCACCAGATCCAATCTAGACACCATCTCGGATGGGGTTCACCACCTCCATTGGTGCCTCTCTCATGATGCGTGAGTAGTTCTTTGTAGACCTTCGGGTCCGTAGTTAGTAGCTAGATGGCTTCCTGTCTCTCCCTGAATTCTCAATACAATGGTCTCTTGGAGATCCATATGATGTAACTCTATTGCGGTGTGTTTGTTGGGATCGATGAACTTTGAGTTTATGATCAGATCTATCTTTTTATATCCATGAAAGATATTTGAGTTTCTTTGATCTCTTATATGCATGATCTCTTATAGCCTCGTATTTCTTCTTCGATATTTGGGTTTTGTTTGGCCAACTTGATCTATTTATCTTGCAATTGGAAGAGGTGCTTTGTAGTGGGTTCGATCTTACGGTGCTTGATCCCAAAGGATGTAAAGGGAACCAACACGTACGTATCGTTGCTACTAAGGATAAAAAGATGGGATCTATCTCTACATAGATAGATCTTGTCTACATCATGTCATCGTTCTTATTGCATTACTCCATTTCTCCATGAACTTAATACACTAGATGCATGCTGGATAGCGGTCGATGTGTGGAGTAATAGTACTAGATGCAGGCAGGAGTCGGTCTACTAATCTTGGACGTGATGCCTATATAATGATCATTTCCTGGATATCATCATGAGTATTTGAAGTTCTATCAATTTCCCAACAGTAATTTGTTCACCCACCGTTTGCTATCTTTCTCGAGAGAAACCACTAGTGAAATCTACGGCCCCCGGGTCTCTTTCTCATATATTTGCCTTTGCGGTCTACTTTTTCCTTGCATTTATTTTCGGATAAATTAAACCTAAAATACAAAAATACCTTGCTGCATTTTATTTCTACTTATTTAGTTTGGCGTTCGATCTATCAATCTACTACAATTTATCTCACGTCTGTTTGCCTATCTTGAGGCGTCGTACCCCGGAAGGGATTGACAACCCCTTTAACACGTCGGGTTGCGAGGATTTGTTATCTGTGTGCAGGGAATGTTTACGTTGTGTTGCTTGGTTCTCCTACTGGTTCGATAACTTGGTTTCCTATCTGAGGGAAATACCTACCGCCGTTGTGCTGCATCATCCCTTCCTCTTTGGGGAAATGCCGACGTAGCTTCAAGTGACATCACTCGGCAACGAGGACTAGCGACACCTCCTCTGCTGCTGGAGCACATGCCTCGTTCACGGGGACCATGGGCCCGGCTGGAGGGTGCGGTCCGGCAGGCTACGAGGAGTTTTTCCCGGCAGGGTCTCTGCCAGGAGCGGACGGCTCTACCGGGAGAGGCTTACTGGAGTCCAACTTTCTCCTTTTCCGGGCCATTTTAGCACAGGATATGGAGGGCTGGGTGAGATGGAGAAAAAAAGTTCCTCGTTCCACAAGAAGCTTCTGCGCAGCACACTTTGCCAGATGATCAGCTATGCTGTTTTTCGCACAGGGTACGTGCTTTGTTTCCAATCCGTCAAAGCGCTCCTCCAATCTCCTCACTTCCTCGACGTATGCCTCCATCAATGGGCTTTGGTAATACTTGTTGACTTGTCTCACCACGAGTTGTGAATCTCCTTGAATGATCAGCTTCTTAATTCCCAATTCTGCAGCGATCCTGAGCCCGGCAAGGAGCCCTTCATACTCTGATGCATTGTTGGTCACCTCTTCCCGGGCAAAATGCATCTGGACGATGTACTTCAAGCACTCCCTAGAGGGGGCAACAAGAAGCACGCCAGCCCCTGCACCTTGTAGGGAGAAGGCACCATCAAAATACATGATCCATTCTTGGGGCGATTCCTTGCTGGGGATAATTGTCTCTGGCACTTCCTCATCAGAGGTTGGCGTCCATTCTGCAATAAACTCTGCCAATGCCTTGCTCTGAATTTTTGATGTGCTCTCAAACTTCAAACTAAAGCTGGATTACTCCAAAGACCACTCCACTATTCTGTTGGTAGCCTCAGGGTTTCGAGTATCCTCTGCAATGGGAAACGAGAGTGACAACAGTGATCTCATGGGCTTGGAAGTAGTGGCGCAGTTTCCTTGAGGCCATGATGAGACCAAAGATCAACTTTTGCATGCCAGAGTACCTCGATCTAGTCCCCTATAACAAAGAGATGACGACGTATACTGGGCGCTGCACCACTTTCTTCCTTGCCGTGTCATTAGGGTTGCTCTCGCTGTCGTGTTTATTACTGTCCTGATCCTTCTCTGACTCTGCCGGCCCTTGCTCACCCTCTGCCTCATCCACTTCCCTATGCGCTACCAAGGCTGCACTAACCACTTGGTTTGTTGCCGCTAAGTATAGCAGCAATGGTTCCTGTGGTTTGGGAGCAACCAGGGTAGGCACAGAGGACAAGTAGGCCTTCAACTCTTGCAAAGCTGCACCGCATACAGGGTCCACTTCATGGGCCTGACTTTTCAAAATTTTGAAGAACGGCAGTATGCTCGGCAGACTTGGAGATGAACCTGCTTAGCGTGGCAACGCATCCAGTCAGACGCCTCACGTCCTTAACTGTCCTTGGTGCCTGTATCTGCTCGATGGCCTTAATCTTGTCGGGGTTGGCTTTGGTCCCGCAATGGGACACAAAGAACCCAAGCAGCTTGCCGGAGGGAATGCCAAACACACACTTCTCTGGGTTGAGCTTCAAGTTGATCCTGCGCATATTTGAAAATGTTTCCTCCAAATCTTGAATAAGGATAGCTCTATCCTTGGTGTTGACCACAATATCATCCATATAAGCTTCAATGTTTCTATGCAGCTGTGGCTCGAAACCAATCTGGATTGCTCTTGCAAAAGTGGACCTGGCACTCTTTAATCCTAATGGCATGCAGATAAAACAGTATGTACCACATGGGGTGATGAACGATGTCTTCTCTTCGTCTTCCTTGGACCTGAAGATTTGGTGATACCAAGAATATGCATCTAGAAAGGAGAGCAAATCACAACATAAAGTTGAATCCATAATATGATCGATACGCGGCAAGGGGAATGGGTCTTTCGGGAAAGCTTTGTTGAGATATGTGAAATCTATGCAAAGCCTCCACTTCCCGTTAGTCTTCCGAACTACCACTGGATTTGCCAACTATGTGCTAATGCTTTGTTCCGGTTCTCTATTAAAAGGAGGCCTTAATATCCCTTAGTTTCCATTAGGACCCCGCTGCCACGGGAGGGTAGGACAAAAGATGCCATGCAAGTTCTTTTCCATAAGCACGTATGACTATATTCGAATACATGCCTACATTATATTGATGAATTGGAGCTAGGTGCATGTCACCCTAGGTTATGACTGTTACATGATGAACCGCATCCGACATAATTATCCATCATCGATCCGATGCCTACGAAGCTTTCCATATACTTGGTTTACGCTTATTTACTTTCCGTGCTACTCTTGTTACAATCACTACAAAATACCAAAAATATTACTTTTGCTTCCTTTACTTTTGCTACCGTTACCACCACTATCATATTACTTTGCTACTAAACACTTGGCTGCAGATACTAAGTTTCCAGGTGTGGTTCAATTGACAATTCAGCTGCTAATACTTGAGAATATTCTTTGGCTCCCCTTGTGTCGAATCAATAAATTTGGGTTGAATACTCTACCCTCGAAAACTGTTGCGATCCCCTATACTTGTGGGTTATCAAGACCTTTTTCTGGCGCCGTTGCCGGGGAGCATAGCTCTATTCCTTGAGTCACTTGGGATTTATATCTACTGGACACTATGAAGAACTTGAAAGACGAGAAAACAAAAATTTATCCCTCAATTACCAGGGGAGGTAAGGAACTGCCATCTAGCTTTGCACTTGATTCACCTTCTGTTATGAGTAAGCTTGCGACACCTAAACCTCGCTTACGCTATTCGCTACGATATGTCGCATGTTATTGATGATGCCACTTCTGCTATGCATGAGTACTTATGATGAAACTACTTCTATGCTTGATACTACTGTGCCCCTTAGTGAATTTCTTGATGAACAAATTGCTAGGGCTAGAGAGAAAGAAATTATCGAATCTGATAATATTGATGAAAATGATGATGAGGATAGGCATGTTATTCCTGAAGGTTATATTTTTGATATGGAATCTTCTGCCGCTATTTTAGCTTGCAATGATAACGATGAGCTTAGAAGGTTAATAGCTAAATGGAACAAAGAATCACTTAGAGATAAAATGAGGCCTGATCCTGCTTTTGCTACTTCACCTATTTGTGTTCCCGATAAGGATTATGAATTCTCTGTTGATCCTAATATAATTACTTTGGTTGAATCTGATCCTTTTCATGGTTATGAATCTGAAACTCTTGTGGCACATCTTACTAAATTAAATGATATAGCCACCCTGTTCACTAATAATGAGAGATCTCGCTACTTTTATATTCTTAAAATATTTCCGTTCTCATTAAAGGGTGATGCTAAGATATGGTTTAATTCTCTTGATCCTGGTTGTGTGCGTAGTCCCGGGATATGATTTATTACTTCTCTGCTAAATATTTCCTGCTCATAAGAAACAAGCTGCTTTAAAGGAAATATACAACTTTGTGCAAATTAAAGAAGAGAGTCTCCCACAAGCTTGGGGAGGCTTCTCAAGTTACTTAATGCTTTGCTGATCATCCTCTTGAAAAATGAAATACTTGATATCTTTTATAATGGACTAACCGATGCTTCCAGAGATTACGGATAGTTGTGCTGGTTCTCTTTTCGGGAAAGAACACGGATGAAGGTGAAATTCTATTGAATAATATGTTGACAAATGAAAATAATTGGGCACCTCCTGAGCCAGCCCCTGAGCCAGCTTCTGCTCCAATTACTGAGCCTATTCCTAATTCTCAGTCCCGAAGATATGCAAGAGGCAAAGAAATCTATGAAAGAAAAAGGTATTAAAGCTGAAGATGTTAAGAATTTACCTCCTATTGAAGAAATACATGGTCTTAATTTACCGCCTGTTGAAGAAACATATGATCTTAATCCTTTATTTATTGAAGAACCTCCAGATCTCGATAACCCGACATAGGTAGTAAATGTAAATTCTCTCTATAGATATGATAAAGCTGAGATACCTCCTACTAAAATTGCTAGTCAGTGCTTGGACGAGTTTGATAACTTTATGTTTAAGCAAGAAGACTTCAATGCTTATTTTGGTAGACAATTAAAACAAAAATTTTATATGATTAAACACTTGGGTGATTATATGACTAATATTAGAGGTGAACTTAAACTTGTTAGAAAACATGCTTCTATGGTTACCACTCAAGTAGAACAAGTACTTAAAGCTCAAAAAGAATTGCTTGATGAAATGAATAGTAAGAAAAATGATTATGTTGTTAGAGTGGCTACTAGAACTGGTAGAATGACTCGGGAACCTTTGTATCCTGAAGGCCACCCTAAGAGAATTGAGCAAGATTCTCAGAGAAATAATATTGATGTACCTAGTTCTTCTAAAAGGAAGAAAAAGAAAAATGATAGGACTTTGCAAACTTCTAGTGAACCTATTGCTGCAACACCTGAGAATCCAAATGATGTATCCATGTCTGATGCTGAAACACAATCTGCCAATGAACATGAACCTAATGAAAATGTTAATGATGATGTCATGATGATGCTCAACCTAGTAATGATAATGATGTAGAGGCTGAACCTGTTGTTGATCTTGATAACCCACAATCAAAGAATCAACGTTATGATAAGAGAGACTTTGTTGCTAAGAAACATGGTAAAGAAAGAGAACCATGGGTTCAGAAACCCATGCCGTTTCCTCCCAAACCATACAAGAAAAAGGATGATGAGGATTTTGAGCGCTTTGCTGAAATGATTAGACCTATATTTTTGCGTATGTGATTGACTGATATGCTCAAAACTAATCCTTATGCTAAGTATATGAAGGATATCATTACTAATAAAAGAAAGATAGAGAAAGCTGAAATTTCCACCATGCTTGCTAATTATACTTTTAAGGGTGGAATTCCAAAGAAACTTGGAGATCCAGGAGTACCTACTATACCATGCTCCATTAAAAGAAATTATGTTAAAACTGCTTTATGTGATCATGGAGCCGGTGTTAGTGTTATGTCTCTCTCTCTTTATATCGTAGACTTGATTTGAATAAGTTGACACCTACTGAAATATCTTTGCAAATGGCTGATAAATCAACTGCTATACCTGTCGGTATTTGTGAGGATGTGCCTGTTGTGGTTGCAAACGTTACTATTTTAACGGACTTTGTTATTCTTGATATTCCCGAGGATGATAGTATGTCCATTATTCTTGGAAGACCTTTTCTGAATACTGCAGGGGCTGTTATTGATTGCACCAAAGGCAATGTCACTTTTCATGTTAATGGTAATGAGCATACGGTACACTTCCCGAGGAAACAACCTCAAGTTCATAGTATCAACTCTATTGGAAAAATTCCATCGATTATATTTGGAGGTTTTGAATTTCCTCTTCCCTCTTGTCAAGAAGAAATATGATATTCTTATTATTGGGGATGTGCATATCCCCGATGAGGTAACATAGTGTTATTCGAAATTTCTCCGGTTCCATGTTAATCGGAAAGAGTTTGCTAAAAAGACCTGATCAACCTTGTTAGTGGATTCCTTTTTGATGAGCATGAGACGGATGAAACTAGAAGCACAACCTTCTACATCTCTTTATACTTTACATTATTTAGTTGAAATAAAGTAAAAATAGTATTTTTATGTCTACATTTCTGATTTATCATGCAATATAAAAATATCTCGAAAATAAAAGTCCTCGTAATGCCATGCCAATTTAATATGATTTTTCGGAATATTTGAGGATTTATGGTGCAAAAACCACCGCAGGGGAGTCGCCACTGGCCACGAGGGTGGAGGGCGCGCCTACCCCTCGGGCGCGCCCCCTGCCTCGTGGGCCCACGGTGGCCCTCCTCCACTTATTCCTGCACCCATCCTCTTCTTCTTCCTCCCACAAACCCGAATAACCAGCTCAAGCACGAGTTCTAGCTCTCTTTGCTGCAATTTTCGATCTCCTTGCTCAAAGCACCTCTTGCAAAACTGCTTGGGGAGATTGTTCCTTGGTATGTGACTCCTCCATTGGTCCAATTAGTTTTTGTTCTAGTGCTTTATTCATTGCAAATTTGTGCTGCATAGGTGACCATGTTCTTGAGCTTGCATGTCAAATTTATATGGTTCCAAGTAGTTCTAATGCTTGATATAGGCTCTAGGCACTTGTATGAGTAGTTGCTATCAATTTTATTGAAGTTGGTTCACTTCTGTTTGAAGTTACTAAAAATTTCAGAATATTTCAGAAAATAATGAAGAGACTTTTGAGGGGCTAATCGAGCCGAAGCTCGAAGGAAAAACAAAATGAAGAAGCACAGAGGCTCAAATATAATTTGCCTCGTACCGCGGAGGTCCGACCATGTGAATGGCCTTCCGATGACTTCTTGAGAAGACCCGGGATTTATGAGGATTTATATTCATTAATTGAGAATGCCGGCCTCACCGACTTCCTCCGCGACCAACGTCATCAGTATCTCTTACTCACAAATACTTTTGTGCAAAACTTCTACTTTTTCCCTAAGGAATCACCTCCTGCAGTAGAGTTTCATTTGTATGACATTGTTAAGAAGATGCCATTAGCTGAATTTTGCGAGGTTTGCAAAATACCCTCTGAGGGTACCCTAGATGAACCAACCCGTAAAGATGTGGAAGCATTTATTAACACTATCACTATGGGAGAAACCAGGAAGGTTTCTGATGCAAGAATCACTAGCATACATTTTCCTGTTTTACGCTACTTTGCCATATTTGCTAGTCGTTGCCCAATTGGTCGTGGAAACTGTAGAAACCTTAGTGTTCCTGATATTATCATTTTGTTCCATGGTTTATACCGCGATAACACTGTTAGTATGGGTGGAATTGTTGCTAGACGGTTAAGTCTGAACCGTACTAAGGGCCCCATTTTTGGAGGCATTTATGCTTCTCGCCTCGCTGCACATTTTAACATACCTATTAGGCATTATGAGAAAGAAGAGAAAGTGCTGCCTAGTGCTTATTTAGATTATAAGAGTATGCTAGCGCATGACTTTATTGTTAAGAGTTGTGAAGGGGAGCTCAAATATAAATTATACTTTCGTAAACATCATCCTGAAACTATTACCTTGCCTGCTCGTTCCTTGTTTAATTTTGAAGGACCTTATCTCGTTACGTGGGCTGCCGTTCAAGCTTACCGGAACCCTGCACCAGCCCCGGAACCGGAACCACAAGATGAGCCTCCACGACAATCTGTTTATTGTTGGGATCCAGAGATGGCTGTCAGCCAGTGGCAGTCAGAGTCCTCTTCGTCACAGTACGACCCCAACTACTCTTCGATGCAGTACGACCCCAGCTACACCTACGGGTATCCGCCAGGCTATCCCTGGCAATAAACTAACTTAGGCCAAAATCCTAAGCATGGGGGAGTACGTATTTCTCACCGACATTACATTTATGTTCACACACACTCATTGCTAGATGTCGGTGCTCATACTCTATCACTGTAATATCCATGCTAGTTTATTTTCTTTTTCCTGCTTTCTTCTTGTGTGCTTGTTAAACCTTAATAAAAAACCAAAAAAAATTAGTAGTAGTTTATTTTCTTGCTGTAGTAATAGTTAAAAAGAAAACCCAAAAATATTTCCCGTTCTTCTTTTGCTTGTTGGGAGCTTTCCCGTGTAAGTAGTTTTATTTCTTTTCTTTTCTTTGGGGGTCGATAGGAGAAGACCATAATTAAATTGTTGAAGTGGCTCTGATATGCATTATTGTTGATTTAACCAAGAGCCCATATTGCCTTGTCTTCTCATGTTTATTGAATGCTCGCAGATTCCAGCTTAGTCCAATGCACGTGCACTCTTATTATTATTATTCGCATTGTTCGGACGTGCAAGTGAAAGGCAATTATGACGATATATGATGGACTGACTGAGATGGGAAAAGCTGGTATGAACTCGACCTCTCTTGTTTTTGTAAATATGATGAGTTCATCGTTCTTGATTCAGCTTATTATGAATGAACATGTTTGCAATGACAATTAGAGATCATAGTTACTCGTGCCATGCTTGATTAGCTATGAGTTATAATGGTTTACCTTGCATATCAACATGCTATTGTGATGGTTATGATGTGGTATAGCAGGGTGGTATCCTCCTTTGAATGATTTAAGTGACTTGACTTGGCACATGTTCACGCATGTAGTTGAAACAAATCAACATAGCCTTCATGATATGTATGTTCATGGTGGATTATATCCTACTCATGCTTGCATCCAATGTTTATTAATTTTAAGGCATGTACATGGCTGTTGTCGCTCTCTAGTTGGTCGCTTCCCAGTCTTTTGCTAGCCTTCACTTGTACTAAGCAGGAATACTACTTGTGCATCCAATCCCTTAAACCCCAAAGTTATTCCACATGAGTCCACTATACCTTCCTATATGCGGTATCTACCTGCCGTTCCAAGTAAATTTGTATGTGCCAAACTCTAAACCTTCAAATAAACATTCTATTTTGTATGCTCGAATAGCTCATGTATCAACTAGGGCTGCCCTTATCTTCCATGTTAGGCGGGTTATTCTCAAGAGGAGTGGCCTCTGCTCCTCACTCACGAGAAAATGGCTGGTCACCGGGATGCCCAGTCCCATTCTTTATGCAAACTAAATCAAAATAATTGCAAACAAAACTCCCCCTGGGACCTGATGTTAGTTGGAGACACTCGTTGTTTCGAGCAAGTCATGGATTGATGCTTGTTGGTGGAGGGGGAGTATAAACTTTACCATTCTGTTTGGGAACCGCATATAATGTGTGTGACATGGAAGATATCGCCTTCTCTTAGTTGTTATGTTGACAATGAAAGTATACCGCTCAAAATATTATTTATTTCTATTTCAAAACCGAGCTCTGGCACCTCTACAAATCCCTGCTTCCCTCTGCGAAGGGCCTATCTATTTACTTTTATGTTGAGTCATCACCCTCTTATTAAAGGCACTAGCTGGAGAGCACAGCTATCATTTGCATTCATCACTATTAATCTATATTGGGTATGACTATGATTGGATCTCTTTTACCAGGAATTACAATGTCTAGCCAGCCCTTGATCTTTGAAGGTGCACTGCATTTATGTTTTGCGGTCTCAGAAAGGGCTAGCGAGATACCATCTTGTTATATCATATTATAATTGTTTTGAGAAAGTGTTGTCATCTGAGATTTATTATTATGGCTCGCTAGTTGATTATGCTATTGATATGAGTAAACATGAGACCTGAGAATTATTGCAAATGTGGTTAGTTATGATCTTTGCTGAAAACTTGAATGTTGGCTTGACATATTTACAACAACAAGAGCAAACAGAGTTTGTAAAAGTTTTTCTTTTTCTCTTTCAGTTTGTCAACTGAATTGCTTGAGGACAAGCAAGGGTTTAAGCTTGGGGGAGTTGATATGTCTCCGTCGTATCTACTTTTCCAAACACTTTTGCCCTTGTTTTGGACTCTAACTTGCATGATTTGAATGGAACTAACCCGGTCTGACATTGTTTTCAGCAGAATTGCCATGATGTTGTTTTATGTGCAGAAAACAAAAGTTCTCGGAATGACCTGAAACTCCACGGAATATCTTATAAAAAATAATAAAAAATCCTCGCCAAAGATGAAGACCAGGGGCCCACACCGTCTCATGAGGGTGGGGGCGCCCGCCCCTACCTCGTGGGCCCCCTGGAGACTTTCCGACGCCAACTCCAACTCTATATATTTGCTTTCGGGGAGAAAAAAAATAAAGGAGAAGAAATCATCGCGTTTTATGATACAGAGCCGCCGCCAAGCGCTAAACTCTCTCGGGAGGGTTGATCTGGAGTCCGTTCGGGGCTCCGGAGAGGGGGATTCGTCGCCGTCGTCATCATCAACCATCCTCCATCACCAATTTCATGATGCTCACCGCCGTGCGTGAGTAATTACATCGTAGGCTTGCTGGACGGTGATGGGTTGGATGAGATTTATCATGTAATCGAGTTAGTTTTGTTAGGGTTTGATCCCTAGTATCCACTATGTTCTGAGATTGATGTTGCTATGACTTTGCTATGCTTAATGCTTGTCGCCCGAGTGCCATGATTTCAGATCTGAACTTATTATGTTTTCATGAATATATGTGATTTCTTGATCCTATCTTGCAAGTCTATAGTCACCTACTATGTGTTATGATCCGGCAACCCCGAAGTGACAATAATCGGGACCACTCCTCGTGATGACCATAGTTTGAGGAGTTCATGTATTCACTATGTGCTAATGCTTTGTTCGGTTCTCTATTAAAAGGAGGCCTTAATATCCCTTAGTTTCCATTAGGACCCGCTGCCACGGGAGGGTAGGACAAAAGATGCCATGCAAGTTCTTTTCCATAAGCACGTATGACTATATTCGAATACATGCCTACATTATATTGATGAATTGGAGCTAGTTACATGTCACCCTAGGTTATGATCGTTACATGATGAACCGTGATCCGCATAATTATCCATCAATGGTCCGATGCCTACGAAGCTTTCCATATCTTGGTTTACGCTTATTTACTTTCCTGCTACATCAAGTACAATCACTACAAAATTCCAAAAATATTATTTTGCTTCCTTTACTTTTGCTTGCCGTTACCACCACTATCATATTACTTTGCTACTAAACACTTTGCTGCAGATACTAAGTTTCCGTGTGTGGTTGAATTGACAACTCAGCTGCTAATACTTGAGAATATTCTTTGGCTCCCCTTGTGTCGAATCAATAAATTTGGGTTGAATAATCTACCCTCGAAAACTGTTGCGATCCCCTATACTTGTGGGTTATCAGGCACGCTTCCCGGACTCTTTGCCAGAGTCCCTACTGTTGGAGAACGTAGTAATTTCAAAAAAAATCCTACGCACACACAAGATCATGGTGATGCATAGCAACGAGAGGGGAGAGTGTTGTCTACGTACCCTCGTAGACCGTAGGCGGAAGCGTTCTGACAACGCGGTAGATGTAGTCTTACGTCTTCATGATCGACTGATACTAGTACCGAAAGTACGGCACCTCCGCGATCTGCACACGTTCAGCTCAGTGATGTCCCGTGAACTCACGATCCAGTAGAGTGTCGAGGGAGAGCCTTGTCAGCACGACGGCGTGATGACGATGATGATGAAGCTGCCGGCGCAGGGCTCGCCTAAACACTACGACGATATGACCGAGGTGGATTATGGTGGAGGGGGGCAGCGCACACGGCTAACAAATTGTCAGTTGTGCTATTGGGGTGCCCCCAGTCCACATATCTAAAGGAGGGATGAAGAGGAGGCCGGCCTAGGAGGGGCACGCCTATAGGGGGAGTCCAACTATGATTCCCAATCCTAGTTGGAGTCCCCTTCCTTTTCCAAGAGAGGAGAGAGGGAAGGATTAGGAGAGGGAGAAGGAAAGAGAGGGGGGCGTTGCCCCCTCCCTAGTCTAATTCGGACTTGCCATGGGGGGCGCACGGCCACCCCGTGAGGCCCTTCTCTCCTTTCTCGTATGGCCCATTAAGGCCCACTACTTCCCCGGCGAATTCCCATAACTCTCCGGTACTCCGAAAAATACCTGAATCACTCGGAACTTTTCCGATGTTCGAATATAGTCTTCCAATATATCGATATTTATGTCTCGACCATTTCGAGACTCCTCGTGATGTCCTTGATCTCATCCGGGACTCCGAACAACCTTCGGTACATCAAATCACATAACTAATAATAAAAATCATCATCGAACGTTAAGCGTGCGGACCCTACGGGTTCGAGAACTATGTAGACATGACCGAGACACATCTCCGGTCAATAACCAATAGCGGAACCTGGATGCTCATATTGGCTCCTACATATTCTACAAAGATCATTATCGGTCAAACCGCATAACAACATACGTTGTTCCCTTTGTTATCGTATGTTATTTGCCCGAGATTCGATCGTCGGTATCATCATACCTAGTTCAATCTCGTTATCGGCAAGTCTCTTTACTCGTTCCGTAATGCATAATCCCGCAACTAACTCATTAGTCACATTGCTTGCAAGGCTTATAGTGATGTGCAATACCAAGAGGGCCCAGAGATACCTCTCCTATACACGGAGTGACAAATCCTAATCTTGATCTATGCCAACCCAACAAACACCTTCAGAGATACCTGTAGAGCATATTTATAATCACCCAGTTACGTTGTGACGTTTGATAGCACACAAGGTGTTCCTCCGGTATTCGGGAGTTGCATAATCTCATAGTCAAAGGAACATGTATAAGTCATGGAGAAAGCAATAGCAATAAAACTCAACGATCATAATGCTAACCTAATGGATGGGTCTTGTCCATCACATAATTCTCTAATGATGTGATCCCGTTCATCAAATGAAAACACATGTCTATGGTCAGGAAACATAACCATCTTTGATTAACGAGCTAGTCAAGTAGAGGCATACTAGGGACACTCTGTTTTGTCTATGTATTCACACATTTACTAAGTTTCCGGTTAATACAATTCTAGCATGAATAATAAACATTTATCATGATATAAGGAAATATAAATAACAACTTTATTATTGCCTCTAGGGCATATTTCCTTCGATCTCCGCTTGCACTAGAGTCAATAATCTAGTTCACATCGCCATGTGATTTAACATCAATAGTTCACATCACCATGTGATTAGTTCACATCGCCATATGACTAATACCCAAAGGGTTTTACTAGAGTCAATAATCTAGTTCACATCGCTATGTGATTAACACCCAAAGAGTACTAACGTGTGATCATTTATTGCTGTGAGAGAAGCTTAGTCAATGGGTCTGTCACATTCAGATCTGTATGTATTTGCAAATCTCTATGTCTACAATGCTCTGCACGGAGCTACTCTAGCTAAATGCTCCCACTTTCAATATGTATCTAGATCGAGACTCAGAGCCATCCAGATCGGTGTCAAAGCTTGCATCGATGTAACTCTTTACGACGAACTCTTTATCACCTCCATAACCGAGAAATATTTCCTTAGTCCTCTAAGGATAATTTTGACCGATGTCTAGTGATCCACTCCTGGATCACTATTGTACCCTCTTGCTAAACTCATGGTGAGGTACACAATAGGTCTGGTACACAACATAGCATACTTTATAGAACCTATGACTGAGTCATAGGGAATGATTTTCATTCTCTCTCTATCTTCTGCCATGGTCGGGCTTTGAGTCTTACTCAACTTCACACCTTGCAACACAGGCAAGAACTCCTTGTTTGACTGTTCCATTTTGAACTACTTCAAAAACTTGTCAAGGTATGTACTCATTGAAAAAACTTATCATGCGTCTTAATCTATCTCTATAGATCTTGATGTTCAATATGTAAGCAGCTTCACTGAGGTCTTTCTTTGAAAAAACTCCTTTCAAACACTCCTTTATGCTTTCCAGAAAAATTCTACATCATTTCCAATCAACAATATGTCATACACATATACTTATCAGAAAAGCTGTAGCACTCCCACTCACTTTCTTGTAAATACCGGCTTCACCGCAAGTCTGTATAAAACTGTATGCTTTGATCAACTCATCAAAGCGTATATTCCAACTCCGAGATGCTTGCACCAGTCCATAGATGGATCGCTGGAGCTTGCACATTTTGTTAGCACCTTTAGGATTGAGAAAACCATTTTTGGTTGCATCATATACAACTCTTCTTTAAAAAATCCATTAAGGAATGTAGTTTTGACATCGATTTGCCAGATTTCATAAAATGTGGCAATTGCTAACATGATTTGGACAGACTTAGGCATTGCTATGAGTGAGAAAATCTCATCTTAGTCAACACCTTGAAGTTGTCAAAAACCTTTTTTGACAAGTCTAGCTTTGTAGATAGTAACACTACTATCAGCGTCCGTCTTCCTCTTGAAGATCCATTTATTTTCTATTGCATGCTGATCATCGGGCAAGTCAAGCAAAGTCCATACTTTGTTCTCATACATGGATCCCATCTCAGATTTCTTGGCCTCAAGCCATTTTGCGCAATCTGGGCTCATCATCGCTTCCTCATAGTTCGTAGGTTTGTCATGGTCTAGTAACATGATTTCCAGAACAGGATTACCGTACCACTTTGGTGCGGAACATATTCTGGTTGACCTACGAGGTTCGGTAGTGACTTGATTTGAAGTTTCATGATCATCATCATTAACTTCCTCACTAATCGGTGTAGGCATCACTGAAACTGATTTCTGTGATGAACTACTTTCCAATTCGGGAGAAGGTACAATTACCTTATCAAGTTCTACTTTCCTCCCACTCACTTCTTTCGAGAGAGACTCCTTCTCTAGAAAGGATCCATTCTTAGCAACGAATATCTTTCCTTCGGATCTGTGATAGAAGGTGTACCCAACAGTTACTTTTGGGTATCCTATGAAGACGCACTTCTCCGATTTGGGATTGAGCTTATTAGGATGAAACTTTTTCACATAAGCATCGCAACCCCAAACTTTAAGAAATGACAGCTTAGGTTTCTTGCTAAACCACAGTTCATACGGTGTCGTCTCAACGGATTTAGGTGGTGCCCTTTTTAACGTGAATGTAGCTTTATCTAATGCATAATCCCAAAATGATAATGGTAAATCGGTAAGAGACATCATAGATCGCACCATATCTGATAAACTACGGTTATGACGTTCGGACACACCATTACGCTGTGGTGTTCCAGGTGGCGTGAGTTGCAAAACTATTCCACATTGTTTCAAATGAAGACCAAACTTGTAACTCAAATATTCGTCTCCGCGATCAGATCGTAGAAACTTTTTCTTGTTACGATGATTTTCCACTTCACTCTGAAATTCTTTGAACTTTTCAAATGTTTCAGACTTATGTTTCATCAAGTAGATAAATCATCTGTGAAGGCCAGAAAATAACGATACCTGCCGTGAGCCTCAACACTCATCAGACCGCATACATCAGTATGTATTATTTCCAATAAGTCAGCTGCTCGCTCCATTGTTCCGTAGAACGGAGTCTTAGTCATCTTGCCCATGAGGCATGGTTCGCAACCATAAAGTGCTCCATAATCAAGTGATTCCAAAAGCCCATTAGCATGGAGTTTCTTCATGTGCTTTACACAAATATGACCTAAACGGCAGTGCCACAAATAAGTTGCACTATCATTATTAACTTTGAATCTTTTGGCTTAAATATTATGAATATGTGTATCACTACGATCGATACTCAATAAACCATTTATATTGAGTGTATGACCATAGAAGGTTTTACTCATTTAAATAGAATAACAACTATTCTTTGACTTAAATGAATAACCGTATTGCAATAAACATGATCCAGTCACATTCATGCTCAACGCAAACACAAAATAACATTTATTTTAGGTTCAACACTAACCCCCAAGGTAAAGGGAGTGTGCGATGGTGATCTTATCAACCTTGGAATCACTTCCAACACACATCATCACCTCACCCTTAACTAGTCTCTGTTTATTTTGCAACTCCCGTTTCGAGTTACTACTCTTAGCAACTGAACCAGTATCAAATACCGAGGGGTTGCTGTAAACACTAGTAAAGTACACTTCAATAACATGTATATAAAATATACCTTTGTTCGCTTTGCCATCCTTCTTATCCACTAAGTATCTAGGGCAGTTCCACTTCCAGTGACCATTTCCTTTGCAGTAGAAGCACTCAGTTTCAGGCTTGGGTCTAGCTTTGGGCTTCTTAACGGGAGTGACAACTTGTTTGTCATTCTTCTTGAAGTTCCCTTTCTACCCTTTGCCCTTTTCTTGAAACTAGTGGTCTTGTTAACCATCAACACTTGATGCTTTTCTTGATTTCTACCTTCGCCGATTTTAGCATCACGAAGAGCTCGGGAATCGTTTTCGTCATCTCTTGCATATTATAGTTCATCACGAAGTTCCAATAACTTGGTGATAGTGACTAGAGAACTCTATCAATCACTATTTTATCTGGAAGATTAACTCCCGCTTGATTCAAGCAATTGTAGTACTCAGAAAACCTAAGCACATGCTCACTGGTTGAGCTATTCTCCTCCATCTTGTAGGCAAAGTACTTGTCAGAGGTCTCATACCTCTTGACTCGGGCATGAGTCTGAAATACCAATTTCAGCTCTTGGAACATCTCATATGCTCCATGGCGTTCAAAACCTTTTTGAAGTCCCGGTTCTAAGCCGTAAAGCATGGTGCACTAAACTATCAAGTAGTTATCATACCAAGCTTGCCAAACATTCATAGCGTCTGTATTTACTCGTGCAATAGGTCCGTCATGTAGCGGTGCATCAATGACATAATTCTTCTGTGCAGCAATGAGGATAATCCTCAGATCACGGACCTAGTCTGCATCATTGCTACTATCATCTTTCAACATAGTTTTTCTCTAGGAACATATCAAAAATAAATAGGGAGCTGCATCGCGAGCTATTGATCTACAACATAGTTATGCAAATACTATCAGGACTAAGTTCATGATAAATTAAAGTTCAATTAATCATATTACTTAAGAACTCCCACTTAGATAGACATCCCTCTAATCATCTAAGTGATCACGTGATCCATATCAACTAAACCATGTCCGATCATCACGTGAGATGGGGAAGTTTTCAATGGTGAACATCACTATGTTGATCATATCTACTATATGATTCAAGCTCGACCTTTCGGTCTCAGTGTTCCGAGGCCATATCTGCATATGCTAGGCTCGTCAAGTTTAACCCGAGTATTCTGCGTTTGCAAAACTGGCTTGCACCCGTTGTATCTGAACGTAGAGCTTATCACACCCGATCATCACGTGGTGTCTCAGCACAAAGAACTATCGCAACGTTGCATACTCAGGGAGAACACTTATACCTTGAAATTTTAGTAAGGGATCATCCTATAAAGCTACCTCCAAACTAAGAAAAATAAGATGTATAAAAGATAAACATCACATGTAATCAAAATATGTGACATGATATGGCCATCATCATCTTGTGCCTTTGATCTTCATCTCCAAAGCACCGTCATGTTCTCCATTGTCACCGGCATGAAACCATGATCTCCATCATCTTGATCTCTATCAACGTGTCATTACATGGTTGTCTCGCCAACTATTGCTTTTGCAACTATTGCTATCGCATAGCGATAAAGTAAAGCAATTATATGGCGCTTGCATCTTATGCAATAAAGAGACAACCATAAGGCTCCTGCCAGTTGCCGATAACTTTAACAAAACATGATCATCTCATACAACAAATTATATATCATCACGTCTTGACCATATCACATCACAACTAGCCCTGCAAAAACAAGTTAGATGTCCTCTACTTTGTTGTTGCAAGTTTTACGTGGCTGCTACGGGCTAAGCAGGAACCGTTCTTCCCTACGCATCAAAAACCACAACGATTTTTCGTCGAGTGCGCTGTTTTAACCTTCAACAAGGACCAGGCATAGTCACACTCGACTCAACTAAAATTGGAGAAACAGACACCCACTAGCCACCTGTGTGCGAAGCACGTCGGTAGAACCAGTCTTGCATAAGCATACGCGTAATGTCGGTCTGAGCCGCTTCATCCAACAATACCGCCGAATCAAAGTATGACATGCTGGAAAGCAGTATGACTATTATCGCCCACAACTCTTTGTGTTCTACTCGTGCATATAACATGTACGCATAGACCTGGCTCGGATGCCACTGTTGGGGAACGTAGTAATTTCATAAAAAATTCCAACGCACACGCAAGATCATGGTGATGCATAGCAACGAGAGGGGAGAGTGTTGTCTACGTACCCTCATAGACCGTAAGCGGAAGCGTTATGACAACGCGGTTGATGTAGTCGTACGTCTTCACGATCGACCGATCTTAGTACCGAAAGTACGACACCTCCACGATCTGCACACGTTCAGCTCGGTGACATCCCACGTACTCACGATCTAGTAGAGTGTCGAGGGAGAGCTTCGTCAGCACGACGGCATGATGACGGTGATGATGAAGCTACCGGCGCAGGGCTTCGCCTAAGCACTACGACGATATGACCGAGGTGGATTATGGTGGAGGGGGGCACTGCACACGACTAAGAGATTGTCTGTTGTGCTATTGGGGTGCCCCCTAGCCACATATATAAAGGAGGGAGGAAGAGGAGGCCGGCCTAGGAGGGGCGCGCCTATAGGGGGAGTCCAACTAGGATTCCCAATCCTAGTTGGAGTCCCCTTCCTATTCCAAGAGGGGAGAGAGGGAAGGAGTAGGAGAGGGAGAAGGAAAGAGAGGGGGGGGGGGGCGCTGCCCCCTCCCTAGGCCAATTCAGACTTGCCATGGGGGGGGCGCGCGGCCACCCCTTGAGGCCCTTCTCTCCTTTCCCGTATGGCCCATTAAGGCCCACTACTTCCCCGGCGAATTCCCATAACTCTCCCGTAGTCCGAAAATACCCGAATCACTCGGAACCTTTCCAATGTCCGAATATAGCCATCCAATATATCGACCTTTACGTGTCGACCATTTCGAGACTCCTCGTCATGTCCGTGATCTCATCCGGGATTCTGAACAACCTTCGGTACATCAAATCACATAACTCATAATATAAATCGTCATAGAACGTTAAGCGTGCGGACCCTACGGGTTCGAGAACTATGTAGACATGACCGAGACACATCTCCAGTCAATAACCAATAGTGGAACCTGGATGCTCATATCGGCTCCTACATAATCTACGAAGATCTTTATCGGTCAAACCCATAACAACATACGTTGTTCCCTTTGTCATCGGTATGTTACTTGCCCGAGATTCGATCGTCGGTATCATCATACCTAGTTCATCTCATTACCGGTAAGTATCTTTACTCGTTCCGTAATGCATCATCCTGCAACTAACTCATTAGTCACATTGCTTGCAAGGCTTATAGTGATGTGCATTACCGAGAGGGCCCAGAGATACCTCTCCGATACACGGAGTGACAAATCCTAATCTCGATCTATGCCAACCCAACAAACACCTTCGTAGATACCTGTAGAGCATCTTTATAATCACCCAGTTACATTGTGGTGTTTGATAGCACACAAGGTTTTCCTCCGGTATTCGGGAGTTGCATAATCTCATAGTCAAACGAACATGTATAAGTCATGAAGAAAGCAATAGCAATAAAACTTAACGATCATAATGCTAAGCTAATGGATGGGTCTTGTCCATCACATCATTCTCTAATGATGTGATCCCGTTCATCAAATGACAACACATGTCTATGGTCAGGAAACATAACCATCTTTGATTAACGAGCTAGTCAAGTAGAGGCATACTAGGGACACTCTATTTTGTCTATGTATTCACACGTGTACTAAGTTTCCGGTTAATACAACTCTAGCATGAATAATAAACATTTATCATGATATAAGGAAATAAAAATAGCAACTTTATTATTGCCTCTAGGGCATATTTCTTTCACCTACAATCCCTCTTCTATCCCTTGCTTTCCTTGGTGGGAACTACTGCTGCCGTTGCCTCTGCCGTGACTGCGTCCCAGTAAATCTTGTCCACACAAATGTTAGCATCCTTCTCGTCTGATGGGATGGCAATGACTCCAAGTGGCCTAGGCTTCTTCAAGGTGTTGTAGGCATAGTGGGATGCGGCCATGAATTTAGCTAGGGTCGGGCGTCCAAGAATCCCATTGTATGGCAGGGGGAGATCGACCACATCAAACACAATCTTCTCAGTCCGGTAGTTGAGCTCTCCCCCAAATGTCACCGGAAATGTGATATTTCCCTTAGGATGGCTCCTGCCGGGATTAACTCCTTGAAACCTGACGGTAACCTCCAGCTCTTCCTCTGCTATCTTAAGCTTGCTGATAACTGCCGGGGAGAAAAGATTAAATCCAGCCCCATCGTCCACCAAAATTTTTGTGACCTTGAGGTAGCGAATTGAAGATCAATGGAAAACCCCCTACCACCATGGTGCGGTGGGGATGATCCTATTTGTCAAAAATGATGGGCGTGCGTGTCCATTTGAGCGGCTTCCGGGCCTCTAGCGCTGGTTCCACGTCATTGACTTCTGCTACCTCTTGAGCACTGCGTTGGTTTTCCCTTGAAGAGGAAAGGGTGATGCAGTAAAGTAGCGTAAGTATTTCCCTCAGTTTTTGAGAACCAAGGTATCAATCTAGTAGGAGGCCACGCTCAAGTCCCTCGCACCTACACAAACAAATAAAAACCTCGCAACCAACGCAATAAAGGGGTTGTCAATCCCTTCACGGTCACTTAGGAACGTGAGATCTGATAGATATGATAAGATAATATTTTTGATATTTTTATAATAAAGATGCAAAGTAAAATAAAAGACAATAAAAATAGCTAAGTGTTGGAAGATTAATATGATGGAAAATAGACCCGGGGGCCATAGGTTTCACTAGTGGCTTCTCTCAAGAGCATAAGTATTATGGTGGGTGAACAAATTACTGTTGAGCAATTGATAGAATTGAGCATAGTTATGAGAATATCTAGGTATGATCATGTATATAGGCATCACGTCACGACAAGTAGACCGACTCACCTTTGCATCTACTACTATTACTCCACACTTCGACTGCTATCCAGCATGCATCTAGAGTATTAATTTCAAAAGAACAGAGTAATGCTTTAAGTAAGATGACATGATGTAGAGGGATAAACTCATGCAATATGATATAAACTCCATCTTGTTATCCTCGATGGCAACAATACAATACATGCCTTGCTGCCCTAACATCCTTTGGGAAAGGACACCGCAAGATTGAACCCAAAGCTAAGTACTTCTCCCATTGCAAGAAAGATCAATCTAGTAGGCCAAACCAAACTGATAATTCGAAGAGACTTGCAAAGATAACCGATCATACATAAAAGAATTCAGAGAAGATTCAAATATTGTTCATAGATAAACTTGATCATAAACCCACAATTCATCGGTCTCAACAAACACACCGCAAAAGAAGATTACATCGAATAGATCTCCACGAGAATCGTGGAGAACTTTGTATTGAGATCCAAAGAGAGAAGAAGCCATCTAGCTAATAACTATGGACCCGAAGGTCTGAGGTAAACTACTCACACATCATCGGAGAGGCTATGGTGTTGATGTAGAAGCCCTCCATGATCAAAGCCCCCTCCGGAGGACGCCGGAAAAGGCCCCAAGATGGGATCTCACGGGTACAGAAGGTTGCGGCGGTGGAATTAGGTTTTAGTGGATGCCTCTATTGGTTTGGGGGTACGTAGGTATATATAGGAGGAAGAAGTACGTCGGTGGAGCAACATGGGGCCTGTTGGGGATATAACGATTTGTGTAAGCCGCCCAGGAGGGGCCGGGTTACGTAAAGAGGTTACCAAACAGAAGCCCAAGTCCAAGCATGAAGATGGCGTCTCAACAAGGGGCCTAAGGCCCACAGGCGACTTAAGGCCCGTTGTAGTAAACCGCCATAATGGCATGACTTGTATCATAAGGTAGAATTAACTAGTCACCGAGCCGGACATTGTTTATGAGCCGACCGGGACTCTATAAGCCGCAGGGTGTCAACCTGTGTATATAAGGGGACGACCTATTGGCGGCTTAGGGCAAGAAACAACCAATCGAGAACCGGGCATAGCGTATCTCGCTCCCTGGTCATCGAAACCTCAAGCAATACCAACCCAACTAGACGTAGGCTTACCTTCACCGTAAGGAGCCGAACTAGTATAAACCCTCTCGTGTCCTTTGTCCCGATTAACCCCTTTAAGCTTCCTAGTTGCGATGGATCCACGATTAAGTCCTTGCAAGAGGACATCTACCGTGACAATTCCACGACAGTTGGCGCCCACCGTGGGGCCAGCGCATGGTGGATTTGAGTTCTTGAAGGGCAGCTTCGAAGGGCTCAAGGGATACGCAGTGGGCCGGATGACCAAGAGTCGTCGTGGTAAGATCTACATCGACAACGAAGGCTGGGGCCCCGACACCGACTCAATTGAGTACGGGTATCGGGTCCCCTTTGGCAGAATCCACGTCTTCATCGGCCGGATTGGTGAGCCGGGCCCAGAGCCGGACAGCTGCACCGACCTCATTAAGACGGCTCGGCGTGTGAGACCCGCCCAGATTCAACCTACCATGAAGCGTGCCTTTGTGGGCTGTGTTCATGGAGAGGCGCTGTCGGTGTCAAAACCGGCGGATCTCGGGTAGGGGGTCCCGAACTGTGCGTCTAGGCGGATGGTAACATGAGACAAGGGACACGATGTTTTACCCAGGTTCGGGCCCTCTTGATGGAGGTAAAACCCTACGTCCTGCTTGATTAATATTGATGATGTGTGTTACAAGAGTGGATCTACCACGAGATCAAGGAGGCTAAACCCTAGAAGCTAGCCTATGGTATGATTGTTGTTCGTCCTACGGACTAAAACCCTCCGGTTTATATAGACACCGGATAGGGTTAGGGTTACCACAGTCGGTTACAATGGTAGGAGATCTACATATCCGTATCGCCAAGCTTGCCTTCCACGCCAAGGAAAGTCCCATCCGGACACGGGACGAAGTCTTCAATCTTGTATCTTCATAGCCTTGGAGTCCGGCCGATGATGATAGTTCGGCTATCCGGACACCCCCTAGTCCGGAACTCCCTCAAGAGCCCCGAACCGGGCTTGACGACGAGTCCGGCGCGTATGTTGTCTTCGGCGTTGCAAGGCGGGTTCTCCTTCAAGCTTCATGTTCCCGTCGAATAGTGTCCGGCTTCCTTAAATGTTGCGCTCCTTGGCTTCTACGCCCAGTAATGGTCTTCTTCCACGTGTCGCATTTAATGCGAAAGGCTGGGATATTTTTACATTTTACCCCCTAGCCGTGCGAACGAGCCGCCTATAAGAGAGGCGAGGATCTAGATCCAGCTCACACCATCCTCCATCCGCAAGTTCTCATTGAAGCGGCTCTGACAAAAATCCATTCTATCACGGATAGCCGACGCGACTCCTCCTCTCGCGCTCCCAGCCCTAAGCCAGGAGATTGGGGGAGATGCGCAGTTCCACACAGCGAGCTAGTGGTACTTCAAACCGAGGGATATCTTCCCCCAGCTTTCATGGTTCCAGTTCGAGCTGGACTAGCCACCTACAAGGGTGGAAAGCAGGCGGAGAGCGTCCCCAACCCTTCCAAAGGGGAGCGGGTATGCTTTGTCCCCTATCTAATAAGGGGACTCGGATTTCCCATACATCCGCTTTCTCCGGGGCTCCTAGAGTTCTACGGACTCCAACTTCACCACCTCACGCCCGCCTCCATTTTGCACATCACGGGCTTCGTAGCTTTTTGCGAGCTGTTCTTGGGCATCGAGCCAAATATTGCCCTGTGGAAGAGATTGTTTTGTCTCGTACCCCGTTCTCACGAGGGGTCGATATATCAAGTGGGGGGAGCCGAAATATGGCGCATCGCCGGGACCGGATATCTATCCGGCACCCCGAAGAAGGCGTCCGAAGATTGGCCTTCGGAATGGTTCTACATGGAGGACGCCCCTCTGCCGGATCCAGTCCGGATCGGCCTCCCGGAGTTCAATAATGCTCCCTTGAAGAAACGATTGAGTTGGCGCCCGCGGAGCCCTCAACGGGAAGATGATAGGAGCGTTCATTATCTGATGGGCGGATTAGGTTCTTGGCCCACTCCGGATTGACCATGATTGGAGTCATGGCCACGTGCATTATGCGAGGAGTGCAGCCACTCCAATATAGGGGCCACCCTATGTGGGATTTCAACGGGGAAGATGACGCCACCCGTCATGGCCGCAAAGGGCCAGGATTGGCAGCCGATCTGGCGAAGATCCTGTCCGGCTTATACAAGGGAGAGGAGGAGGACTTCCTCCGCAAGAATCCGCTGAATGGATTTTCTATGAATAACCCTCGGAGCTGGGTAAGCGGATGTTCATCTACCCGATCCATACTTTTTTAAAGTCAAGTATCTTACTCTGTGAATTCGACGCAGGAGCTGTTCCGGGGCGTGGAGGGCATACGAAGCCTAACTCCACAGCCCGAGGATCCGGAAAGATCCCTTGATCCGACCTCCGAAGAGGATCCGGACATAAAGGTGGAGCTGATTGACGGGGTGTTCCACCAACTTAGCATAGACAATGCCCTAGTCGCCATTACGGTGACTACCCCGGTTTGTTTCGGCCTCCCGGTGACTACGACCACGGTCTTGACACCATCATTTGATCCGCGCTCAATTCTGACCATCCCATACTGATGGTGCATCACAGGAGGTGCCTTTAAGGTGGGAAGCCGAACCCGCGGCGGCCGGACAACAAGGGTCAGTCCGGCCCAGCAGGAGGAAGAGGAGCACGACGCGAACCGAAACGTCGCCGCAACGGTATGGTGCACCGCTATTTTTAAGGGAAGGATCCCTAGGAGGTATATTAATGCTCATAACCTTTCCAGAAAGAGGCCACGGACAAAGGTGTCGGAGAGGTTGCTAATCAAGCCTCCGCCGCCATGCTCCAACACATGGTCCGGGAGGGGAGGCGAATACAAGGCGTGAGCGGACGCTCCTCCGACGGAGGATGCCAACAGGCTGTCCGCCACACAGTGCGAGGTGGAGAGCGCCATGAATCACAGGCGTCGGGACAGTTCTTCGTGTGCGTGTTTCTCCCCGGAGGCGTTAAATGCCTTTAAAGCGGCAAACGCGCACCTCCGTGCCGCTCAAGATGGGTTAACCAGAGCCATGGAGCAGTATGTGAAAGACATACGGGTAAGTAATTTTAATAGTTATATATGCGGTGGCCCCGAGACTTAAAATAGTTGAAATAACTGATTTAAGGATCAATTATTATCTTGATGTCTTACGGAGAAGAATACCCATCTGTCCCGGGAGCTCCAAGAGTGCAAGGCCCAACTTGAGGCCGCCTTTGGCCATACGAGGGAGCCAAAGAGACCCCGCTGGTAAGACGTACTTTGAAAAGATAATTATTTAGCAAAGTGTGGCGTGAATCGACAATAATATTGCAGAGGTCGCGGACTAGATCCGGACAAGCAACAGCTCTTGAGTCAGCTAAAGGCCGGCGAGAGGGTCTTGATGAAGGTGCAACAGAGAGAAACAAGCTCCAAGATGCCCACACCCAACAAGGAGAAGAGCTGAAAGGTGTTCGGGCCCGGTATGCAGCTCCGTGAAGGAGAATCAGCGGCTTGCCGCGGCATCTATAGTAAGTGCTTGAACAAATTCCTTGAAAAAGAAGAATTCGGCGAGGAAGTCGATTAGCGTAAATATGTCTTTAGGTGTGCTCACAGGTCGCCTCATGGAGGAAATGCTCGAGTCAACGGGTGACCAACTTCCCGAGCTAGTGCAATTGCTCGAACGTGTTCGGCAAAGCGATGAGTGGCGTCGTTCATGCTTTATGGACATCCATCTCCCTACCCGAGGGCCTTGGTGAGCTTCTTTGAGAAGCTTCAGGAGCACGGCGACGCCTCCGTTTGTGGAAGATATCGGCCTGCCGTCAGGCGCCGAGGAGGCTGGGCCATGGTGAAGACACGTTCCAAGTCGACCCAAACCACATGGCCGAGGTCGGACCTGCGGGGCTGATGGGAAGGAGATCCTGTGAGCTTGATGTACGGCCAAGTAGTCTTGGCGCGAAATATTCCCAACAGGACTATAAATTAGACAGACTGTTAGATGGGATTGAGGGGAGTACAATCGGTCGGTTTGACGATGTAATTTGAAATGACATGTAAAATGCCTTCTAGCCGGATTGTAGATCGTTTGTCTTTGCGGACCGTTTCGCTTCAACCTCGGGACCCAACAATCCGAGTGTGTCCGAATACCCTTACGGTTATAAAAGAACCGGGCATGCATGGAGACAAGGCGTCGGGGTCATAATTGCTTTATCGGACAAGTGCCCAACTAGTTATGTTATATTACATGGTTAGTAAGAAACATCTTCCGGGGAGAATAGTTCCGTTAAGGATTCCTTTCCACAGGAGGCATGCCCTAAAGTGCAATGCGGACTGCGAAAATAGCAGAAAAAGCATCCGGGGCCGGATAAATAAGTAAGTAATAAATCATCTTTCAAGTCACCGACCGAATATTCTCTTAAGAACGCTTAGCTTCGGCTTCACCCGATCGAGGTACACATCCGGTGACCCGGCAAGAATAATCGCAGAGGTGCTCCCTTTACCTCCAGTGAACAATCGGGAACGAGGGGTAAGCAGGAGCCGAACAACCCAGCTTGGCCAAAACTTAAGTCATATCGATGCATATAATGGTGAATACAAGGTACATGCGGAAGTATGACACATGTGTTGGGCATGAACCCCATGTGAATAAGCTTCTGTTAAAGAAGCCCCCAGGTATAATGAGTGCCAGGAGCACATCAAGTGTGTGCGAACAATGCGCAAGTCAGCCCATAAAAGGTATTGAAAAAAAGTGGGAAGAAGGAGGAGGACGAGAGACAGTAAAAAAAAGGGTGGACGGGGGAGTGAGATGAACCTGGAGTCCGGCGTAAGGCGTAGAATCTTCGGAGACGGGCTGCTTTCCATGGGTTCGGCTCGAGTCGGTTATCAGATGCGTTACGTACACGGTATGCTCCGCCGGTCAGGACTTGGTCGATGATGAAGGGACCTTCCCACTTGGGCTTAAGTTTGTCCTTTTCTTGTCCGTAAGAGGCGTAGAACAAGTTCGCGAACATTGTAAGTTTTGGCCCGTACCTCTCTCGCTTTGATATCTTCGAGCCTGCTGGCGATAAAATGCGGAGCGAGCCTTTGCCACGTCCCGCTCCTCCTCTAAGGCGCCCAAACTGTCCTGCTGATCTAGCTCGGCTTCTCTTTCTTCGTACATGCGCTTTACGAGGTGAGTCATGAATTATATCGCAGGCAGGACTGCCTCTGCGCCGTATACCATGAAAAATTGTGTGAATCCGGTAGTTTGGTTTGGCGTGGTCCGCAGCCCCAGTACGGAGTCGAGCCTCTACCCAAAGGCGTGTTAGATTCCTTGAGGGACCGCACTAGTCTGGGTTTGATGCCGCTCATGATTAGACCATTTGCTCGCTCGACTTGACCGTTAGTTTGGGGGTGATAAACTGAAGCGTAATCGAGCTTAATGCCCATATTTTTGCACCAGACTTTAACCTCGTCGGCCGTGAAGTTCGTGCTGTTATCAGTGATCATGCTGTGGGGGACGCCAAAACGGTGTACTACCCCGGATATGAAGTCTATCACCGGTCCGGATTCTGCCGTTTTAACCGGCTTGGCCTCCATCCATTTGGTGAATTTGTCCACCATGACCAATAAGTATTTGTGCTTGTGGGTTCCCCCTTTAAGGGATCCAACCATGTCAAGCCCCGGACATGAACAGCCGGGTAATGGGTATAGTTTTGAGGGCGGTGGGTGGCATGTGGCTCGATTAGCAAAGAGCTGGCAACCGACGCATCGTTGGACTAAGTCCTGAGCATCTGCCCGGGCTGTCGGCCAATAAAATCCTGTACGGAAGGCCTTGCCTACAAGGGTCCGGGCTGCAGCGTGGTGCCCGCCGAGTCCGCCGTGAATTTCAGCCAGGAGATTTCGCCCTTCCTCTTCGGAGATACACCTTTGAAGGACTCCGGTTGTGCTTTTCTTATAAAGTTCTCCCTCATTGACCTTGTAGGCTTTAGATCGCCGAACTATGCAGCGGGCCTCATTTTGGTCTTCGGGAAGTTCCTGCCGCATTAAGTAGGCTAGGAATGGTTCTATCCACGGGGCAATTACTGCCATTATTTCGTGAGCTGAAGGTGTTATTTCATTGGCTGAGCCGCCGATTGTGTCAGAATGGTCTGAGTTAGGTGATGCAGCTGGCTCCGGATTGTTATTTCCGGACTCCTCTTCCCATAATACGGATGGCTTAAAGAGCCGTTCCAGGAAGATGTTTGGAGGGACGGCGTCTCGTTTCGCGCCGATGCGTGCTAACACGTCTGCTGCTTGGTTATTATCCCGGGCTACATGGTGGAATTCTAGTCCTTCGAACCGAGCTGACATTTTTAGGACGGCGTTGCGCTAAGCTGCCATTTTTGGATCTTTGGCGTCAAAGTCTCCATTTACTTGGGATATTGCGAGGTTTGAATCCCCGTGCACCTCTAGGCGTTGAATGCCCATGGAGATTGCCATCCGGAGGCCATGTGGAAGGGCATCGTATTCGGCTGCGTTGTTGGAGTCCATGTACATTATTTGAAGTACGTATTGGATTGTGTCTCCAGTTGGGGACGTCAGGACGACGCCAGCCCCCAAGCCAGCCAACATCTTGGATCCGTCGAAATGCATGATCCAGTTGGAGTACGCGCCGTACTCTTTAGGGAGTCCGGCTTCGGTCCATTCGGCGATGAAGTCAGCCAGAACCTGCGACTTTATAGCTCGCTGTGGTTTGTAGGTTATGTCAAATGGTAAGAGCTTGATAGCCCATTTTGCAATCCTGCCCGTTGCGTCGTGATTGTTTATAATATCGTTGAGAGGTACTTCGGGGGCCACCGTTATTGAACACTCTTGAAAGTAGTGTCGCAGCTTCCGGGATGCCATGAACACCGCATACGCTATCTCTTGATAATGTGGGTACCAGTATTTGCATGGAGTTAGAACAGTGGATACGTAGTACCTTTGGTTTTGAAGAGGAATTTGTGCCCTTACATTTCTCGTTCAACGACGCAGTACCGCTACCGACAACTTGATGTGTTGCTGCGATATATAATAACATAGGTTCGCCCAGGTTGGGCGCGCCGAAACCGGATTTGTTGCCGGTATGGCCTTTATTTCTTCGAAGTCCGGTGTGGCAGCATCCGTCCATTCGAAATGTTCGGTCTTGCGGGAGGAGGCGGTAGAGGGGCAGAGCCTTTTCTCCCAAACGGGAGATGAAGCGACTTAAGGCTGCTACGCATCCGGTTAGTTTTTGTATCTGCTTGAGGTCTTTTGGAATATCCAATTGTGACAGAGCTTGGATTTTAGCCGGGTTTGCTTCAATTCTTCTACAGGATACGATGAAGCCCAAGAGCTTTCCGGCTGATACGCCGAAGACGCATTTTTCCGGATTGAGCTTAATGTCATATGCTCGGAGGTTCTCGAATGTCACCCTCAAGTCTTCTACTAGAGTTCCGGCGTGTTTGGTCTTGACGACCACATCGTCTCGTATGCCTCTCTTGTTTTGCCTATCTGGGTAGCCGGACATGTTTGAATGATGCGCCGATATGTTGCGTGGCGTTTTTGAGTCCATGAGGCATTGTGTTGAAGCGAATGGCCCATATGGAGTAATGAATGCCGTTGCGGCCTGATCTTTCTCCGCCATCTTGATTTGATGGTATCCGGAGTATCGTCGAGGAAGCACGATGAATCGTGCCTCGCAGTTGCATCGATAATTTGGTCGATCACGAGGGAGAGAAAGGGTCCTTTGGACAGGCCTTGTTAATGTCTTTAAAATCGACGCAGAGGCGCCAGGATTTGTCCTTTTTGGTACCATTACTAGATTGGCTAGCCAGTCCGGATGTTTTATATCTCTCGATGAATCCGGCTTCTAAGCGTTTAGCTAGCTCTTCTCCCATTGCCTGTCTTTTGGGCTCGGAAAATCGCCAAGAGCTTGTTTGGTGGATTGAATCCTTTTAGGATATTTAGGCATGCTCTGCCCGACCTGCGTGGGATTCTGGCATGTCTGAAGGGTGCCAGGCAAAAATGTCCCAATTTTCCCGAAGGAATTCTCGTAGTGCGGCTTCGACATCAGGACTTAATTGTGCCCCAATGGAGGTCGTCTTTGTGGGGTCTGTTGGATGGACCTGAAATTTGACTATCTCGTCTGCTGGTTTAAAAAAGGTGGATTTGGACCTCTTATCGAGTATCACATCGTCCCTATCCACCGTGGAGCGCAGCGTAGTTAGTTCCTCTGCCGCTAGGGCTTCGGACAATGCCTCTAGGGCCGGTCTGGCTGTCTTATTTTCAGCTGGAGTCTTGTATCTGGATCCTTGGCGAGAGTGATTATCCCATTGGGTCCGGCATTTTGAGCTTCATGTACCCGTGGTGGGGTATAGCTTGGAAGATTGTGAATGCCTCTCGCCCTAACAAAGCGTGATATCCGGCTGCCGAATGGGGCCACTTGAAGCGTGACCTCCTCGGACCTGTAATTGTCCGGTGAGCGAACACAACATCTAGTGTGATTTTTCCTGCACACGTGCATTTCTCGACTAGGGATTATCCCTCTGAAGGTTGTGCTGCTTCGCTCAATGCGGCTCAGTCAATTTCCATTTTTGAAGGGTTTCCTCATAGATGAGGTTTAATCCGCTGCCACCATCCATGAGTACCTTAGTAAGACAAAACCGTCCACTATCGGATGAGGACCAATGCGGGTGGTGCTCTAGCTGTTCGGAATTTAGGTTCGGTGGCGTTGAAGGTGATAGCCGTGTCGCTCCATGGATTTGTTGTTGCTACTTGGTAGACTTGGCGAGGCTGCGGATTGTTCGCTTATGCATGTTATTTGATGCGAAAGTCTCAAGACTATTAATACCATCTTGGTACTTCTTTGGGTTGGTTGCGGGGCTAAAAAGCCTACGCCACTTTTGGCCACCTGTCAGTAGTATCCAACACGCTCAAAGGCTGTGTGTTGGAGTGGCGCCCTCCGTCTTGTGGATTTTGCGAGGTCCGTTGAGCCAACCCTCCAGTACGGTTCTGTACCATTTAGGGGGTTTTGGTTTTTCGGTATTCAACCCGGGTGCTTGATAATGATGCACCCTTTTGTTTCGGACTAGGGATGTATTCGGGGCCGGACTATCCCAAAATTTACTTTCGGTTTTCCAGGCGCTCTCCGTTGCACAGTACTTTTGTACTATGGTCACCAAGTCAGCAAAGCGTGTAATTTCGCGACGACTTATGGCGTTTAGGATTCCCTTGTACGTGCAATTATTGCAGAAAATTGGGATTGCGTCCTCCTCTCGGCAGTCCTTTATCCTGTTCATAACCAGGAGGAATCTGGCCCAGTAATGATGTACTGTTTCAGCGGGCTCTTGCCGAATTCGAGAGAGATCGCTAACGTTTGGGTGGGCGGGTGGAACTAGATCCGGAACCCCGTCCAATTTAGGACTCAAGGGCCGAGAAGTTTCCGAACTTGGAAGTTTGGATTTTTGAGTGTTATCCAATGAGTCCAACCGGCCGCCTGACTTTAAGTTCAGGGCTTGATCGACATCCGTCCCTCTGCGGGAATCCGGCATGGAGGGATCGGGAATCCGGACGCAACTAGTCCATAAGATACAAGAAGAATCGCCGCATTGCTGCTCTATCACAGCAACATGATGGGTAGCCTGGGGGGAGTTGATCTCTCTCAGATCGGTTTTAGGCCCGATCCGGTCGTAGTCTGTGGCGACTCCCAGGGCAGCGATGCGATCCAAGAACTCGTTTATGGAGGAGAGCTCGATCGGATCTAACTGTTCGGCAAGTTCCGAACTGGCCTGGAGATTGGTTTAGATGACTCGAGAGGTCATCGTCGGTATGATGGCGGATGGCGGTCATAAGAAAACCACCTAGTCAAGAGTTCGCCCGGCGCCAAGGCTCCTTTGGCGATAGTATCGTCTTTAAAGGCGAGATGAAGCATCCTACCGACGGCGACGACACGGAGGAACTCTCAATGAAAGCACCAATGTCGGTGTCAAACCGGCGGATCTCGGGTAGGGGGTCCCGAATCGTATGCGTCTAGGCGGATGGTAACAGGAGACAAGGGACACGATGTTTTACCTGAGTTCGGGCCCTCTTGATGGAGGTAAAACCCACGTCCCGCTTGATTAATATTGATGATGTGTGTTACAAGAGTGGATCTACCACGAGATCAAGGAGGCTAAACCCTAGAAGCTAGCCTATGGTATGATTGTTGTTCGTCCTACGGACTAAAACCCTCCGGTTTATTTAGACACCAGATAGGGTTAGGGTTACACAGAGTCGGTTACAATGGTAGGAGATCTACATATCCGTATCGCAAAGCTTGCCTTCCACGCCAAGGAAAGTCCCATCTGGACACGGGACGAAGTCTTCAATCTTGTATCTTCATAGCCTTGGAGTCCGGCCGATAATGATAGTTCGGCTATCCGGACACCCCCTAGTCCGGAACTCCCTCAGGCGCTTTCTGAAGGATCTAAAGATGGCGAAGAGACGGCCGTCCCATCAGATGATGATTCGTCCTCCGGTTCAACAGATTCTCTGTATCAGGTCCAAGAAGGCATGCTAGGGGGTTGTTCTGACGACTCTAGCGTTCCAGATTGCTATGAGCCGCCAAGCTGGGCAGGAGTCTTTATGGCCGGCACCCAACCCGGCCAAAACTCGACGGCTGCAACAGCAATAATGTCCGGGTCAGGAGCGGCCGGGGCAGGAGGCCCCGCGCGCCCGCCGGCTCAGGTGCTGATAGATCTTATGGACAAGTTGACGACCCTGTTAACCACCACGGTTATTCCTGCAAATCCAGATGAACATAACGCGGAGGTGGCAAAAGTGCGTGAGGAGATAGCCTTGGCCAAGGAGGCCTTGACGGCTGAGGAAACCGAGCTAGGCATGCGGAGCGGGCGGCTTTGGATGCACGGGCGCAGCGACTCCAGTTAGAGGCTTTCCAGCTTAACATGAGTCTGAATGCATCCAATGAGGAGATGAGAAGGAGACATCAGAAGACCCAGTCCCGTCTTCCTCCGATTTACGATCCTCGGAATCTTTTCACGACACCCGGAGCTGGTCCTAGCAATCCGCCCGAAGCCAATCAATTTATGACACCGGGCGGGAGGGCGGTTCAGCCTCGAGAGACGGCACCTCTTCACGGGAGCATGGCCCCGCCCCGATACATACCGACACCTCCTGGCCACTTTTCCAACCCCATGGAGAACTTGATAGCAGCATCGGCGCGTCTGGCGGCTCTTCCAGTAGATGGTGATGACCCGACGGCGGTGGAGACCCGGAGGGTTAGGGATCTTTTTCAGACGGCCTTGGCATAGCAAAAGGCCTATTCTTACAGCAGAGACAGGATTCACTCCACTCCTCAGCCTTGGATAGCACCTCGTCCAAACCGGAGTCCGAGTTATAGCAGGCACATGGAGTCCGAAGCTTTGTCAAGCAATGCCCAGCGTCGCAACCAACCCGACGGCTATGAGCCGGTACAGGATCGATTGCGTCAGGAGGATGAACGGGCGGCTCAATTAGCGGCTCAGCAGACGGCATATGATGGTTTCCCAGAGTATCCAATAACTTCTGTGGGGGCAGGGGTGGCCACTAGAACCGGTGGTGTCCCTTGTCTGGTGTCGGCTCTACGGGATGTGCGTCTGCCCAAGGATTTCAAGGGTCCTCGAAAGGTGCCGAACTACATGGCCGACTTACAGCCGGGGGCATGGATTGAAAGTTACGAGATGGCCATGGAATTGTTGGAAGTCAGCGACGCAACAATGGCTAAGTATTTCACCATGATGTTAGATGGAACAGCCCGATCTTGGTTGAAAAGTTTGCCTCCCAATTCCATCAGTTCATGGGCCGAGTTAAAGGCCCGGTTTATCCAGAACTTTAAGGATACTTGCAAGCAATCTATGTCCATTGTGGACTGACCAATTGCAAGCAGGAGGAGGGTGAGTCCGCAACTCATTGGGTGCGCCGGGTCAAGGAAATAATACATTCATCTGATAAGATGGATGCCGGCTCTGCGGTACTTATGCTCCATCAGAATTGTCGTTTTGTGCCGCTGAAGCAGAAGCTGGGGCGCCTTAAGCGTGACTACAATGACATGGGTACGCTGATGGCGGCTTTGGTTAAGTATGCCGATTCTGATACTACCAATGATCCCGCGTCTGAGGAGGAAAAGACAGGGAAGGAAAGAAGAACGGCAACGGAAAGGGTCAGCAGCAACAACCGGTAAGTCAAGGGGGCAACAAGCGTAAGCCGGACGGTAACCCGGCGTTTGTGGCCAATGCTAATGCCTGAGGTAATAACAAGAAGCGTAAGGAGAGGGCCTCCTCGATCCGGTGTCTCAGGTCCATCTCTTGAGCAGCTTCTGAATGAGCCTTGTCCAAGACACGGTACTCGAGAAAATCCTGCCACCCACTTATGGAAGGACTGCGCGATCATGAAGGCTTTCAAGAATTCAAACATTTTGGATGGCAATCACGGATCAGGCGGCGGTTCAGGAGCAGGTGGTTTCCATGGCCCGGGTGGCGGCTCAAGTTCCGGTTTTCAAGGTGGTCAAGGTGGCTATAATCAGCAGTAGTCTTGTCAAGGAGGACAGCAGCAACATCAGTCAGGTTATCGGAGCCATCCAAAACAGTTAAACGGTGGGCAATACCATGTGTTTACCACTAACTTGTGTAAACGTGACCAGAAGGTTCATAAAAGGGCGGTGAATTCGGTTGAACCGGCGGTTCCCCGTTATCTGAGGTGGTCAGAGCAGCCTATCATTTGGAGTAGGGAAGATCACCCTCTCCGGGTTGATAACCCGGGTCAGTTAGCCTTGGTGGTGGCCCCTCAGGTTGGTGGATATAAATTCACTAAGGTGCTCATGGACGGCGGAAGCAGCATCAATATTCTCTATTATGAGACCTTTCGCCGTATGGGGCTGACTGATAAAGACTTGAGGACGTCTAACACTGTTTTTCATGGGGTGGTACCTGGTAAGTCAGCATATCCCGTTGGAAAGATCGAGCTGGAAGTGGCTTTTGGAGATGAATATGATTCCAAATTTGAGAAGCTGACCTTTGAGGTAGTCAAGATCAGGAGCCCATATCACGCTCTATTTGGACGGCCGGCTTATGTCAAGTTTATGGCACGGCCGTGTTATGTTTATCTGCAGATCAAGATGCCGGGTTACAAGGGCACCATCACTGTGCATGGGAGTCGAAAGGTGGCCTTGGAGTGCGAAGAAGGCGATGCGGCTTATGTCGAATCCGTTTGTGCTGAAGAGGAGCTGAAGTTTTATCAAACTAATGTTGACCCGGCAGATATGACCTCTTTGAAGAAGCCGACCACAGAGCAAGATTCGGCGTTGAAATTTAAATCGGCCGCCGAGGCAAAATTGGTTGACTTCACTCCAGGCGACTCTTCCAAACAGTTCAGCATCAGTACCAATTTGGATCCCAAATAGGAAAGCACGCTCATCGAGTTCATCCGTGAGAATCGGGACATCTTTGCATGGAAACCTTCTGACATGCCGGGTGTCCCGAGAGAACTCACTGAGCACACTCTTAATATTCATCCAAAGTATAAGCCGGTCAGACAGTTTCTCCGGCGATTCAATGAGGAAAGCCGAAAGGCTATAGGGGAGGAGGTCGCTCGGCTCTTAGCGGCCGGGTTCATCGTGGAAGTTTTTCACCCGGAGTGGTTGGCTAACCCGGTGCTTGTGCTCAAGAAGAACGGCACCTGGCGGATGTGTGTGGACTACACAGACTTAAATAAGGCTTGTCGGCTGATCCCTTTGCTCTACCCGCATTGATCAAATCATCGATGCCACAGCCGGGTTGCAAACGGTTGAGTTTTTGGATGCTTACTCTGGTTATCATCAGATCAAAATGGCGATTAAGGACCAGGAGAAGACGGCTTTCATTACTCCATTTGGAGCCTTACGCTATGTGTCTATGCCGTTTGGACTCAAGAGTGCCCAGGCGACTTATCAGCGGTGTGTGCAGAATTGTCTCCACAACTAGATTGGGCGCAATGTTCATGCTTATGTCGACGACATTATGGTGAAGTCCAGAGAGAAGGAGACCTTGATCTCTGACTTAAAGGAAACCTTTGACAATCTCCGGGTCTACAAGATGATGCTTAACCCGGACAAGTGTGTATTTGGTGTACCTGGAGGCAAACTTTTGGGATTCCTGGTCTCAAACAGGGGCATTGAAGCTAACCCGGAGAAGATCAAGGCGATTACCTCTCTGGCTAAACCGGCGTGCATCAATGATGTTCGGGTGGCGGGTCGCGTTCTTTGCTTTAAGCCGATTCATAAGCGGCTAGGGTAGAAGGCTCTACCGCTGTATCGGATGATGAAGAAAGCAGACACCTTTATGCAGGTGAGGCATTGATGCTGCCTTTGAAGATTTAAAGAGACAGTTGGCTGAGCCGCCGGTTCTCGTAGCTCCGATTGATAAAGAGCCATTGCTATTGCATGTTGCGGCTAACTCACGTGCTGTTAGTGTGGCCATTGTGGTGGAGCGTAAGGAGACTGGCAAGGAGCATCCGGTTCAGCGGCCGGTTTATTACATCAGTGAGGTGCTCATAGAATCCAAGCAAAGGTATCCGCATTGGCAGAAATTGGTTTATGGGGTATTCATGGAGAGCCGGAAGCTAAAGCAGTACTTCCTGGGTCATCCTATAACTGTGGTAAGTTCAGCCCCCTTGGGAGACATCATCCAGAATAAGGAAGCCATAGGATGAGTTGCCAAGTGGGCCATCGAGCTTTGGCCTCACGGTTTGAAGTATATGTCGCGCACAACTATCAAGTCTCAAGCCCTAGTGGACTTTATTAATGATTGGACGGAGTTGCAGGCACCAGAGGAGAAGCCGGATAACAGGTATTGGACTATTCACTTCGATGGGTCCAGACAGTTGGAAGGCTCGGGGGCTGGAGTTGTTTTAACTTCCCTCGAGGTGACAAATTTTGTTATGTGCTCCGGCTTTTTTTTCCTGTACTAACAATGCAGCTGAATATGAGGCCTTACTCCATGGCCTCCTGATGGCCAAGGAGATGAATTTAATCCGGGTAAGATGCTTGGGCGATTCAGACCTCGTTGCTCAACAGGTGTCAGGCACGTGGGATTCTAAGGATCCCCTTATGGCGGCTTATCATCGTGAAGTTGATGCGGTAGCTGGGCACTTCAAGGGTTATCAAGTAGAGCACATTGATCGAAGGAAGAATGAGGCGGTGATGCTTTAAGCCGGTGAGGGTCTCAGCGTAAGCGGTGCCGCCTAATACTTTCCATGACGTTTTGCATAACCCTTCCGCCGAGTGCCTACAGAGGAAGAGCTTGCGGCTGCACCCTTGAGGCGCAGCTGGTGGGGAGCTCTCCATGCCATCCCGGACCGGGCGGTTCCATACTTAGCCTATATGACCGGGGAGAGTTGCACGAGGACGAGACCTTGGCAAGACAAATCATCAGCGGTCCAAATCCATGACGATTGTTCACGGCGAGTTGCATCACCTTGGCCATCGGGGCGTTTCAGCGTTGTGTATCACCTACGGAGGGTCGAGGAGATACTTCGTGAGATTCATGAAGGTGATTGCGGTCATCATGCCGGTTCAAAGTCTCCGGTAGCCAAGGCTTTTCGTCATGGTTTTTATTGGCTGACGGCTCATGCTGATGCGGAGGATCTGGTCAGCAAATGTGACAGATGTCAAAAATTCTCACGACGAGCTCATGTGCCGGCTCAAGAATTGAGGATGATTCCAATTACTTGGCCGTTTGCAGTCTGGGGGCTTGATATGGTAGGACCTTTCAAAAGGTCTAAAGATAAGAAGACACACCTGTTGGTGGCAGTGGATAAATTCACCAAGTGGGTTGAAGCAGAGCCGGTCAGTAAGTGTGATGCAGCCACGGCGGTTCAGTTCATCAAAAAGGTGATCTTTCATTTTGGTTTTCCACACAGTATTATAACTGATAATGGCACTAATCTCTCCAAGGGTGCCATGGAAGAGTTCTGTCAGCAAGAGCACATCCGGCTTGATGTTTCGGCTGTTGCTCACCCCCAGTCTAATGGTCAGGCAGAAAGAGCTAATCAAGAGATCTTGAAAGGTATCAGACCCCGGCTTTTTGTTCCCTTACAACGAACTCCGGGTTGTTGGGTGGAGGAGTTACCCTCCGTGCTATGGAGCATCAACACAACGCCTAACAGGTCTACTGGTTATACACCTTTCTTCATGGTGTACGGAGCAGAGGCGGTTATGCTAAGTGACATCCGTCATGACTCACCACGGGTGGCGTCTTACATTGAGGCTGATAATGAAAAAGCTCGTCAGGATGCACTTGACTTGTTGGATGAAGAGCGAGACTTGGCAATAGCCCGCTCGGCGATTTACCAGCAAGACCTGCGCCGTTATCACAGCCGCCGGGTTAGAAGCAGAACTTTCCAGGAAGGCGATTTAGTTCTCCGGCTCATCCAGGATCAATCCGATATGCACAAGCTGTCCCCTCCTTGGGAAGGACCTTTCGTGGTCAGAAAGAATCTCAACAACGGGTCATATTACCTCATCGATCTTCGAGAGCACAAAGACTCACGTAAGTCGGAGGAGGAGACCCGCCGGCCGTGGAACATAGCGCATCTCCGGCCCTACTATACTTAAGCCACCGGCATTCAGAGTATAGTTATTTTTATTTTTTAGCAATGTATATATTATATAAAGCAATAAAGCAGGACCTCTTTCCTTTCCATCCTACAAGGTTTATGTGTCTTCTTTACCAGGTGATGGAAACGACTAACAGGGAGCGGATCATATCTGAATCTGGTTTTCCCTTTGGTCCGGCTTATGATCATATCTGAATCAAGCCATGGTCACTTGGGGGCTTCCTGTTCAAACATAGGTCATATTCAAACCAAAGAGAACATAGCTGTCGATACCCACTTGATCGGCATACTGCCAAGCCCACTTGGGGGCTTCTTGATCATATTTGAATCATATCTTAACCCCTTTGGGTCTGACGTGGATCGTATTCGAATCGCCGTCATTAAACAACTCTCATGGTCACTTGGGGCTTCCTGTTCAAACATAGGTCGTATTCGAACCAAAGAGAACATAGCTGTCGATACCCACCTGATCGGCATCGCCAAAGCCATTGGGGGCTATATGATCGTATCCGAATCTTAGCTTAACCCCTCTGGAACGGTTCTACTGATCGTATTCGAATCAGAGGCCTTTGAAAACCAGGTTTACTTTATTCTATAAGAGTAAATAATATTAAGGGCCAGGTAAACATTATATGTGCCAATTTTCAGAAGTTAAGTATGACTGTCTGCTTTTTTGGGATTAAGTAAGCCGGTCAGGTACGCCTTAAACCGGCTGATACTTATGATGTTTTGGTTCCTACTCCGGATTAACGTTATCTTACATGACCCCGGATGTGGTGAGATGCCAAAGGAAATTTTTTGTTTTATACACAGTGTAAAGCAAAAAGCTTTTTGATGATTCAAGCAAGCCGGCAGTACACATTGATAGCGGCTTGGGACATTGTTAAGCACCGCAAAAACATGCGCGAGGGCATGACAGAGTTAAGAAGTTTTTCTACCCTATTACAAGACTCCCCGAGTCTGAATAATGAAGTATTGTTTTTTTCAAAAGACTTAAGTGCCAGGCGGATTACTCCTTTGGTGGACTTGACGACTCCGGGTTATCCTTCTCCACCTCTTCGTCTGCTGCTTTGTCCTGGAAGGTTGACGAGGTCCAGTCAATGCCGCTTAAGGCTTCAAATTCAGCTTCATCATCTATTAAACTAGCCGGGTCAACTTCAGGAGCAAAGGTATGCTTACGAGTTGGAGGGATCAGGCTGACATCATCATAATGAGGAGTTGGAATCCTCCGGTTGTCATGATCGTAACCCGGCTGGTACTTTGTAAGATCAATATCGTTGCCGATGATGGTGGCCACAGGACGTACGACTCTCACACAGGTGGTGAAGTCTGATTGACTGAATGCAGAGCCGTCCTCCTTTAAGCTGGGGTATCCAAGAGCAACATCGCTCAAGTCTAGCTCTGGAGCCAATGCTTTGGCCCGGCTTAAGGCGGCTATGGCCCCGGCTCTACTAGATGCTCGCCTTAACTCCCGAATCCATTGAGGTAACACGGCAAGCCGCTTGAGTACATCCTGCAGGAGATAAGGGGTATCATTTGATAAAGACACAACGGCCAAAGCACGTTGTGACCCGGTGTACAGCTGTTCCACTAGAGTGTACACCGTCTTAAGCTTGATCAGCATGTTCTGCTTCAGGTTGGTACTCCTGGGACCTGCGTTTATGCATATAAGATTAAGCCGGAGATCATATCTCAAACAGTTATCAAATGAATCATGGTGATGTTCAAAAGCTACACATAGTCACTTACCAAAAAATGCTGACACCATTTGGGACATCTGGTTTTTTAAGCCGGACAATTCGTGATTGCTTCAAAGAAGAGTCGCTTCGCTGTCTCGGCCCGGGTCACAAGTGAAGATTTTTCATCCGCCAGGCCTGCTTCTCCGCGTCAAAATCCTTCTTCAACTTCTCTTGCTCAGAGATGCTGAAGGCGAATTTGGAGTCGGCCTTTTGAATCTCAAGCTCTTGGGCTGCCAGCCGGGTCTTCAGATCAGCAATCTGCAATTCGAATTGGCTGGTGGAGACCTGCAACACGCCGGGTTATGGTAAGGTCATGGTAAGGTATTATTAAAGTCTCAAGCACTTTACAAGTAAAGACCCTTGACACTTGGGGGCTAATGTATGCTGAAGAAAATTTTACTTCATAATGTCAGATTATGCATATTAAAGTCTCAAGTACTTTACAAGTAAAAATACTTGACACTTGAGGGCTAATGTGTATCGCTTCTTTAAAAACTTGCTATATTACAGCCGGGTTCAAAATGCATTCTTGTAAACCGGGTGAGCTAACGGTAAGCCGGTATCTAAGTCTACGGCATATTTACATATAGGCAGTAGACTTGGGGGCTGGTATAGTAAGTAAGATTCAGGAGAAATGATATAAGTTATACCTCAGATTTATGCTGTATCAGTTTCACCATGTCAATTTCAGTGTCATGGCTGTTATGCACTTGATTCAGATAGCCTGAGACTATATCGCCAATGCTTAAGTGGGCATAATCAGCAATGTCCTGTTTGGTCTTCCGGCTTTTGACAAGTTCTTCTTTAGCGGTGCACCTGGCAAGAACAGTAGGCTGCCCCAGCTCAACATACTGGCTTTTCAAGTATTCAACTTCCGGTTCAGCCGTCCGGACCGGGCTAGGAATTTCCGATTTATCGGAGTTATCAACAGTGTTTTCTTGAGGCGGGTCGGAAGATGGTGTCGGAATTTCATGGGCCGGCTCAGGAGGAGGCTGATGAGTAGAAGCATCAGGGGCAGTGGTTCCGGGTTCCGGCTCCGTTGCTACCGGGTCTTCAATCGGCTTATTCTTCTTGGCTCTCTTGCTGGGCTTCGCCTGCACACTGTGAATAAAACAAAGGGATGAGTATAAAATATGAGTAAGGCAAAGCATGATGATAACAAAGGTATGTTACCCAGGGGAAGTCTTGAAAGCCGGCATAGATTCGCCAGAAGAAGGAGAGGTATCCTGATAATTGGAGTCAGATGAATTGAGAGGCTGACGAATTAAACCCGCCAAAGGATAAACAGAACGCAAAGCGGAGATGACCTCAGTTCGATGCTTCCTGCTTACGTCAGGTAAGCCGGAAGAAAGCTCTACATCCTTGCTTGTCCAGGTTTGCCTCCGATTCTCAAGCTGTTGTTGCTTCAAAAGAAATTGAGGATCTTGATAAGCTAAGGGATGTGAAAATCTTACTTTCCGGTCACCCGCCGGGTTTTGTGCTTTGGCAAAGGCTCTGAGTCGGAGGAAATTATAGTTACCTCTTCGCCATGAGCTTGGCTGTTTCCAGTGTCTTCCTGAAAGGCGGAAATATCAATAAAACAGTAACAAAGGAGTTAAAGAGAATAAGAGATTACCTCTTCCTCATCTGAAGAAGAGTCATCCAATTTGAGTAATTCAGAGGCGCTGGGTTTCTTCTTCTTTGAAGTCCCTGTCTTGGCGTTTTTCCTTTCATTTTTCTTGGCTGCTCTGGCTTGTTGGGCGGCCTCGTGGTCATATTTGAGTTTCCAGAAATCATCGCTGACCTGTGAGAAGGATAAGGAATTATAAGTATAAGGAGGTAAACATATTAAGAGTATTTATTAAAGATTGGTAACTTACTGCAGGGGCCGGGTTCTTTTTGCAGAAGGGAAGTAACCCGAAGGTATTGTTGATAACAGTACCCTCCTTCAGCAATGACTGGGTTGTAGCATCTGCTACGTCATCTGGTAAGTCATCAGAACTGTGGCGCATTGGGTCGTTCTGTTCGCCTGTATAAGTGCACATTAAGCCGGAGCGGCGGCTTAATGGGAGTATCGTAAGTAACCTGCACCGGACCAAGTCGATGCCGTTTAAGCGATTTCCCAGAATGGCTTTAATCTTCTTGATGGTGGGGTTGAGTGGCAGACGTTCGACAACGGTAAGTTTATCCGCTAGCGGGTGATTAGACTCGAGTCGCAGGGCGCGAAAGCCGGGAAGAGGCAGCTCATCAGCTGGGGAAGTATCCTGACAATAGAACCATGACTGGTTCCAATATTTGGGGTGACTCGGCAGCTCAGCATAAGAAGCGAACAGTCTCTCCGTCATTTGGATCGAGATACCGCCAAGTTCAAGACTCAGCCCGTTGGCGCGCTCATTCTGCCGGTTCAAGTAGAACAGTTCTCTAAATAAGAGCAGGCTTGGTTCCTCTCCCAGGTACACCTCACAGAAAACTTGGAAATTGCAAAGATTGGACACGGAATTGGGTCCAATGTCTTGAGGCCTAAGGTCAAAGAAATTTAAAACTTCTCTGAAGAACTTTGAGCCGAGGGCAAATCCCGGCTCATGTGATCCATGAAAACTATTACTTCCCCTTCTTTGGGTTGAGGCTTCTCTTCAAATGGGCCAGGGACACGATAAGACATGACTTCCTTCTTTGGCAAATGACCAGACTTCACAAATTCAGCCAGTTTGCTTTTGGTGACAGTGGATGGGACCCGATTGGAATTACAGGAGCTTTGGTCGACTTAGGCGCCATGACAACAGATAGGCCTATTGCAAAATAAGAAGTTCCGATTTAAATTTTAACCCGGAGGAAAATATTCAAATTGCTGAAGGTAGCGGCTTAAAGGGGCCTAATGACATAAGGATAGTTGGGCAATATTATTTAGGCCGCCACCAGTGTTAGCAACAGTTCAAAAGTTCTACAGACCTAAGAAGGCGCCAAGGTTCACACATCAAGTGGGAGGCGTTTAAACCGGATATTTAGACAGTTATGTTAAAAGCATTTAACATAAGAAGTGTTCCGGGTGATAAAAACAGTTTCCATAAGTTACAACTATTATGTTGGATCAAATAGTCGTCCTGAAAAGAAAAATTTCTAGACCTAAAACAAAGTGCAGAGAAGTTCATACACTCGAAAGAAGCTTCTGAACAAAGGAAAATGGATCTGTTTGCATATAAAATGGGGTGAAAGCGATTACCGCAGCAGTTCTATGCCATCTAACGATCAGAAAAGGGCGTTGGAGGTGAGATCTATCAAGGGTTCGTAGCGGGCGGTGATGAACACCGATGAACTCGATGAAAACTATGATACATATCTAAGACAGGAAAGGAAAGGGACTTACAGGTCTAGAGAGGAGCTACGGAGGTTCGCGAGCGTGTTTCTGGACCGATTCAGGTTGATGCGGCGGCCTGGGTCGGAGAAGATGAGAAGCTTGACGGCGGCGGCGGCGGAGCTCGAGAGGAGGCAAGAGGAAGGAGACGACTGGAAGGGGAAAAAATGAAACCCTGGTCGTTCCTATTTATAAGGAGAGCATAACTGAGACGGCGTGGGAAACGAGGAGATAAGAATTACTATCCAGCAGCCCCGACGCCTCGATTCTCGGAACAGGCAATAAAGACAGAGATCCGTTGGCCGATTCGGCGGGATAAAAGGAAAGATGATGTCATGACGGGTTAACCCGGATCCAAAGAATGACGTCACGGCGGGTTAAAGAAAGTCTTTTTTGCGCAGTCAAGAGACTGAAGATTTATGTTTTAAATGATTTTAAGATTGACATGAACAGGTTCAAATCAATCTGGGCCTAATGTTGGGGATATAACGATTTGTGTAAGCTGCCCAGGAGGGGCCGGGTTACGTAAAGAGGTTACCAAACAGAAGCCCAAGTCCAAGCATGAAGATGGCGTCTCAACAAGGGGCCTAAGGCCCACAGGCGACTTAAGGCCCGTTGTAGTAAACCGCCATAATGGCATGACTTGTATCATAAGGTAGAATTAACTAGTCACCGAGCCGGACACTGTTTATGAGCCGACCAGGACTCTATAAGCCGCAGGGTGTCAACCCGTGTATATAAGGGGACGACCTGTTGGCAGCTTAGGGCAAGAAACAACCAATCGAGAACCGGGCACAGCGTATCTCGCTCCCTGGTCATCGAAACCTCAAGCAATACCAACCCAACTAGACGTAGGCTTACCTTCACCGTAAGGAGCCGAACTAGTATAAACCATCTCGTGTCCTTTGTCCCGATTAACCCCTTTAAGCTTCCTAGTTGTGATGGCTCCACGATTATGTCCTTGCAAGAGGACATCTGCCATGACAATTCCACGACAGGGCCCACGAGGGTGGAGGGCGGGCCCCCCTACCTCGTGCTCTCCTGGTTGATTTCTTGACGTAGACTCCAAGTCCTCTGGATCACGTTTGTTCCGAAAATCATGTTCCCGAAGGTTTCATTCCGTTTGGACTCCGTTTGATATTCTTTTTCTGCGAAACTCTGAAATAGGCAAAAAAACAGCAATTTGGGCTGGGCCTTCGGTTAATACGTTAGTCCCAAAAATAATATAAAAGTGTATAACAAAGCCCATTAATAATCCAAAACAGAATATAATATAGCTTGAAGCAATAAAAAATTATAGATACATTGGAGACGTATCAACTTCTCGTGCCCACCGTTTGAGCTGGCGGTGAGAGGTGTGCAAAGATGCACCACCGTCAATGCACAGGGCATCAGTGTCCTTTTGAAACTTCTGCTCACTGGTTTCCTCCTCATCCCACTGGTGCGCGTCGGTCCTAAACAAAAGGGATGACACTTAAGCACAGAGACTTGACCATCTGAGGTCGGGTCGCTACAAGATGGTATCAGAGCACATGTTGACTATAGGACATGACCCCTAGAAAATGGCAGCCCATAGGAAAGATTTTTCTCTACAACTTCATTTTCAAAAGGATCTTTTACGTCTCTTCTCTTCTGAGCTTACACAAAAAGTCCCTTTTAAGTGAGACTATACCCCTTTCCCCATTTGACCACACGAGGATTCGACTGATGAGACCACTCCAAGAAGTACAAGATATTGGACAGCTAAGACCACTTCGGAATGAAGAGGATTTTACCGTGCATTATAATAATGGAAACCTCAACGGTTGAAGACTCCGAAGACTAGGCAAATTGAAGGCTCTGAAGAATTTCCAAATTGGTATGACCTAGGAAGGCTACCCTTATGGAACTTGGCAGACTATGGAAGTTGTCAATACCTGAGAACAAGGTGTATCGGAGAAAGACCGGAACATGGAGCATTAGAACCCAAAGTTTTGTCAAGAAAACCCCAGGACAGGAGATATCAACTATGGAATCTTAGCTCATGGAAATGACAAGGGAAGAAAAACGGCTATCCATGATGTTATCGCCCGCTTGTGCTATTGTCACCGTGCTGAGTTAAGCATGCAGTTCATCGGAAGGATTGGATGGTAGAAGGCTGATGGAGCACCTATCAGCAAAGGACGCAGTTTTAACCTTAGCTGGTGTATCGCCAGGACCTGGAGTGTTACATGAAGAATTTTAGATGGACCTTCTGGAAGCCTTATTCAACAAGGAAGCTTTTCGTGAAGAAGTGAGGACCCAGAAGCTGAAGTAGCCAAGCTGGAGGAGCAAAACCTCGAGATACCGAAGATTCGCAAGGAACTGAAGGACAGTAGGACCAGGGTTCATGCCAAGGATGTTGAAACCCAGAAGTTTGAATGCAACTCCAGGAATAGTAAAGGATGTCACGAGAGACTTCACGCCAATAGAGATGATCTGGCAAAAGAACTTGAGAAGGACAAGCACGATCGGAAGAAGCCATCGAAGACATGAACAAGGCTTGAAGGGTTTGGTGACTTTGAAGATTTATTGACCTCTAGAAGACCAAACCCCTGTTGTACCTACGTTCGTTGCGACGATTGTGAGATGTCATTTGTTTGATGTTTTTCCGACAGCCACAAAATAAAATATGTCTTTTCAAAACTTTTGTTTGTATTGTGTGCATCCCTCTCTATCTCTCTTATCTCACCCCAAACCCATGGTCCCAATAGAGAATGAATGGAGATGAACTCATGTTTCCTAGACAGATGAGTCAATTGGAGACGGACCGATGGATTCAGAACATGGAAGATCATATGAGGAATAACCCTATAGCCAGAAAGGATATGACCCAGCATGCTCTTCAGTATTTTGAAAGAGGTGCTGCTACTTGGTGGAGGATGTACCAAACCGCCAATGGATGGCAAAGAGTAACCACTTGGGGAGAATTTAAGTTGACTCTGCTAAAGTCTCGGTTTGTGTCCCAGAAATTGAAGCCTTATGGAAATGATATGAAGAAACCCTGTGCATGCAAGCTTTATGGAGAAATAGGGCACAACCATAAGGAACACATGGATGAATGCCCTAATTGTGAAGGAAGGCACCCAGCTGAAGAATGCCCAACTAGGCAGATTACTTGTTTCTTATGTGAAGGGACTACCCACTACCCTGCTTAGTGTCACATTTACCCCATGGTACAAAGAACCATCCAGCAGAAGAAAGAAGCAATGAAAGGAGCCCTCATGGAAATTCTAGAAGAACCAGTGATGAAGGAAGATGTGGAGGACTCACCCAAAAAAGAACTAATTAAACCGTGCACCAAGTCATGCTATTCATGTGGAGAAGAAGGACACATCTCCCAGAATTGTATGAATGGGGATCTAGTAGAATTCCCGACGGAGGAAGTAGAGTAGGACCCACAGGAAATAGCAGCCCTGATTGGAATGGAAAAGTCCAGGAAGAATTGGATTCGAGGAAGGATCTGAGTCATATCACCTGTTATAGGTGCAAGGAGTCAGGGCACTACCTCAGCGGTTGCCCAAAAAGGAAACCTTGAGACTTGTCAGAAGTAATATGTTTCTGCTGTAATGAAGCAGGGCACTTTTCCAGAGATTGTCCCAAGGAGAAGGTGACTGTTGATAATTAGTTTTGTCTGTGAGAAGTATAGTAGTAGTAGTGAGAGCATTTCTTTTATATTGAGGTGTTGAGTTGAGGCATGTATGGAAATGCAGGAGATTGTAATAATTTGAGAATCAATGAAATTAGCATCGTTGGTACTGATTTGGATTTTATGAGCTGTTACTTTATGAAGAAAGATTTTGACCATTTTCGAGGATATGAGAAATATGGTGTATGGATGAATTTGTGCATTTCAAGGGTGGTAGTACCCTATGAGGACACTGGACCCCTGGAAAGGATAATGATATTCCATGAAGTGCACTTCGGACAGAATAAGTACGAGTTTTATCTCGATATGTGGGATATCCGAAGAGTATGAAGGGATGAAGTACTATTGGATATAAAGGAGGAATAAAGTGGGCGATAAGGAGCAATTGTAACTCCGTGATGAGCCTGAGTAATCACGTCTGAGTTTGGTACAAATAGAAGGAAGGGAGACAGTACAATTGGATGGATTTAGGAATGCTAGGAAGCTGGATGTTGGAATAATAATCAGTTGCCCCGATGATGAGTTCAACGTTAAAAGTGATGAGATGGGCCATAACCCACAGGCCCCAGGACCTGTCAAGAAGCCAGCACACTCTTGCTGAAGGAAAACCCCTGGAAGAGATTACGACCTTACCCATAGACGATCTTATAGGAGCAACGCAAAACCTGAGAGTTGTGAAGGAACGATAGATGTTTTGTTCAGCTTGCAGAATCAATGGATTTATCCGAACCCAGTTCGTGGACAAGAGGAATTATGCAATGCTTGTGAGGATGACCGAGTGTTAGAAAGCGAGATTTGCTAAACCATATATAGGGTAATGATTTGGGTGCGGGATGGATTGATCACCATACCGACTTACCCTTATTATTGGCCTCTGCTATATCGGATGGTAAATCTGAGTGACTTGCCTATAGTAGAGAGACAACGATCAAAACCTTATTTGAACCTTAGAATGGTAGGACAATTTTTCCCTTGTACAAGGCAGCTTTTGCCAACCGTAGGTCATACGGTGAGGTTCAACCAAGACCCATCTCCTGCAGGAGAAACCATAAGTGGTTGACCACCATGAGATATTGATAGTTGTTTAGTATTGGCGCTAGACCCGTCAGCTAAGAAGACCCAGTCTCGGAATAACCTTACCCAGATGAAAGGACATAAGAATTGACGAAAAGTTTATGCCACTGCCGGAAGAGCCCAGAGAATGAATTATCCCGAGAATCTAAGAAGACCGACACTGTCAAGAATTATGGATGGAGTATATGAGTATTGATGGAACCGTAACGATGCTTCTAAGGGTGGTAGCACCCCAGACCCCCTGTGATGATCGATGGATTTTTGAGAAGACCCCAAACCTAACCTATTTCTTTCCAGCCTCTACAAATCTCAAGGACGAGATTCAGTTTAAGGGTGGTTAGTTTGTAACATCCCAAAATTCTAAATTTTGGAATGTTATATTAAATAGATAGTTATGATTGATTGTTTGATTGATTGTGTGAAATTGAGTGTAATTTGAAACTTTTTGAAAGTTAAATGAGAGGGAATGAAATGACTTTCCCAAACTCTCACCCTTGCTTTCTGGTCTCCGTGAATTCAAATACTTTTCATCATAAAACCCTAGAGAGAAGATGACATGACTTCTTCCATTCAATTAAATGAAAAGGATTGTTGAAAATATTTGAATATCATTTGAAAATATTTCAAATTCAGAAACTTTAAGCAACTCAATGATTTTCATGAGAGAAGATAAAATGACTTCTTCAAATCATATGAAATATGAGTTGGAAGTTTCAAAGAATCAAATCTAAAGTCCCGTTTAAATTATTTTCAATTTGGAGTTATTTGGGTTTTATTCAAATCATTTTTCTCGAAAAATAAAATATATGGAAATTAGGGTAAAATGATTCCCTACAGTAGAAAATTGGAGACAAATAAATTTGAAATCATTTTGGTATTTTTTAAAATGATTTTTATTGGGTTTCATTATAGTAGTAGCACTCTCTGCTTTATTTGAATTTTTGTGGATTTTATTTGACGTTATAAAAATGTCCATGTCGTAGAAAATCTTTTTATGAAAATTTTGATATATTATATGCCTATATAATATATTTTTTATTGTTCTTATTTATTTTCTTTGTCTGTCTTTTAACAAAATGTCTTTCGGACCGAGCGGACCGGGCTGGCCCAGCTCGCCAGGCCACGGCCCAGCCGCCCCACGTCGCTCGCCGGCTTGTCCCCGAGTTCCGCTCGGAGTTCGCCGCCACCATGGCGCGCCGCCGCACCGACCTCGGCATTCGTGTCCACCCCGGCCTCCCCTTGCCCCTTCCCCATGCCTCCTGAGGCCGCCCAGCCCCTCTCCTATAAATTCAGCCGAACCCGGCCCCTCTCTCTTCCTCAGCCGTCGCACCGCACTTGCTGGAGTTGCGAGCTCCGATGAGATCCGCCGCACCGCTCCCGCTCCAATCCACCGCCCCGACCGACGCCGACGCCAACTCCGGACGCGCCTCGCCGAGCCGCACCTCCCCGTGCCTTCGCCCGGAGCCGCCGACCACCGGAGACGTCGCCCGGATCAAAGCCGAAACTGCCGCTGCCGTTCTTCCTCGCTGTCGATGACCCGCCGCTGCGGTAACTGCCGCCCCTCCCCTCGCCGTTGGATCTAGATCCAACGATCCAGATCTTTCTGTTTTTTTTGTTTCGTCTTTATTCAGTGAACGTTCGCTGTTTAACCCTTCGTAGCGAATGAATTCATTCGTTAGCGTTCGGTGACGAACGTTCGTTATTTAGTCTTTTCCTTTTTCTTTTTAATTTCGGTCAGGGACCTATCTGTGATTATTTTTCTTTACAGATTAGTCCCTATTCTTCAAACCTTCTTAACTTTTCACTCGTTTTACCAAATCCAACGAAACCAATGCTCACTTCTTCGTTATGAACCCCTCTATCCAGATAAACAACTTAAACATATTTTTGGAAGTTTTAAAATTTGATTTCAAATAGATCTATATTTGAACTTCGTTTGATTGTAACTTGAGTTTTGTAGCTCCGTTTGAGTTGATTCTTTTTGCAAATCAGAACTCTTGACCTAAAACTTCTGATAAGGCCAAATTCACTTAATTTTGGTACTGTTAGAAATCGTTTTATGTTGCAAGAGTTATTTGCTTGGTTTGATGTTTTCCTAATTGTCTTCTTCGTTCTTTTTGATCTTTTGAGTGATTGCTTATGTGTGGTTACTATTGCTTGCTTAGGATAGATTAAACGGAGTGTGACGAGTGGAACTATCAGGAGTTATGAGTGTGAATCATCTTCATCAACAATACGAGGCAAGTTCACACTTTGATCATACTTTTCATTACCCAGTTTTTATGCATTAGTTTCAACCCTCAAACATTGCATGAGTAGGATTGATAACATGTGGGTGTTGGGAAGTAGATGATGAGGTAGAACCTATTGCCCTGTTTGTTATCAAACCCTAGGAGTTACTTCTATGTTATGTTTATACTGCTATGTTATGCTCGTAGACGTGGATTGGTTGAGTGTATCCATGACAGATGTGAGAGTTATTATTTAATGGTTAACTTAAGGTGGCTACTTTAATACACATCTGGGTGGAATGGTAGGGGCACCCTGGAGCACCCAGTGGTCTGCCCGGGCACCTGGAGAACCCAGTGCTTGCCCAAGGGGATCCCGAAGGACCCGTGTGATCACCCTATGGAATGCCACCCAGGCTCAAAGGGATCATAAGATTATTCATGCTAGAAACTTCCATGTGCAGCCAGAAGCCATTATGGGATCTGACATAGTTGAGTAAGTTGTGTAAGCTCTTGAAGAGGTGGACTAGCAGATGTAGGGGGATTGTAGGTGTACCGGTCTGCCCGGAGTAGAGAGTAAATGCTTAAGAAAGATTGTGTCTCGGTCATTCCTTTCTCAAACACCATGTAGTGAGAGAACTCAAACGAAGGAGATCGAGTCTTGTGGGGAAAAGTGCGCAAACCTATGCAGAGTGTACAAACTAATCATGATTAGCCGTGTCCCCGGTTATGGACATCTTGAGTATCTGGTTCTTGGACTATCATATGGATCTCATCACTCTAAATTAAATTGTTGGGATGTTAATGACTGCTTTAATTGGGATTGAGTTGGAGGAACCTTCTCAATGATGTTTCAACCACCATGATAGTTAAATAAAAATCTATTCCTTTGTTGTAGGGAAAAATTGGCTTTATGCAAAAATAAACTTAGAGCTTTCCACCAGCCATATATGCATGTAGTGGTAGCCTTTATTCATCATTGCTCTACAGTGTGAATTTGCCAGTACATTCAATGTTGTAGGATTCTTACGACGAGTAAGTGATACGTTGGGGTTACGATTTCTACACTCAACTTTGCCATTGGTGTTGATGGGAATCCACAACCTTGTTGTTACTTCCGCTATTTGGATTGAGGTAATAGTATTTACATTATTTATACATGTGATTTACCTCTGTTATAAATCCTCGAGTACTGTGTGTGTCAGCATACCGATCCAGGGATGACACTTAAGCACAGAGACTTGACCGTCCAAGGTCGGGCACTACAGTAATTTCCCTACACATGGTTTGAACTTATGGATGATTATACAAATTTTTTATGCTAGATTGAATTTAGCTTCTAGAAATCTTTTAGATTCGGCCTCGGGAGGCACTTTTATGGAAATCACTATAGGAGAAGCTACTAAACTCCTAGATAATATTATGGTTAATTATTCTAAATGGCAAACTGAAAGATCTACTAGTAAAAAGGTGCATGCAATTGAAGAGATTAATGTTTTGAGTGGAAAGATGGACGAACTTATGAAATTGTTTGCTAATAAGAGTGTTTCTTCTGATCCCAATGATATGCCTTTGTCTAATTTGATTGAGAATAATAATGAATCTATGGATGTGAATTTTGTTGGTAGGAACAATTTTGGTAACAACGCTTATAGAGAAAACTTTAATCCTAGGCCGTATCCTAGTAATTCCTCTAATAATTATGGTAATTCCTACAACAACTCTTATGGAAATTTTAATAAATGCCCTCTGATTTTGAGACTAGTTTTAAAGAATTTATGATTTCTCAAAAGAATTTCAATGCTTTGCTTGAAGAAAAATTGCCCAAGATTGATGAATTGGCTAGGAATGTGGATAGAATTTCTCTTGATGTTGATTCTTTGAAAGTTAGATCTATTCCACCTAAGCATGATATCAATGAGTCTCTCAAATCCATGATAATTCCCATTGATGAGTGCAAAGGAAGAACCGCTAGGATGCGTGCTAAGAAAGATTGCTTTGTAAAAGTGTGTTCTTCTAGTTTTCATGATAATAAGGATGAAGATCTAAAAGTGATTGATGTGTCTCCTATTAAATCTTTGTTTTGCAATATGAATCTTGATAATTATGGGACTGGAGATGAGTCAACTTTAGTTAAAAGGCGTCCCAATGATTCAGAGTTTTTAGATCTTGATGCAAAAATTGGTAAAAGTGGGATTGAAGAGGTCAAAACTTTACATAGCAATGAACCCACTATTTTAGATTTCAAGGAATTTAATTCTGATAATTGTTCTTTAATAGATTGTATTTCCTTGTTAGAAAAATCCGTGCTAAATTCTCCGCATGCTTATAGTCAAAATAAGGCTTTTACTAAACATATCGTTGATGCTTTAATGCAATCCTATGAAGAAAAGCTTGAATTAGAAGTTTCTATCCCTAGAAAACTTTATGATGAGTGGGAACCTACTATTAAAATTAAAATTAAAGATCATGAATTCTATGCTTTGTGTGATTTGGGTGCTAGTGTTTCCACGATTCCAAAAACTTTGTGTGATATGTTAGGTTTTCGTGAATTTGATGATTGTTCTTTAAACTTGCACCTTGCGGATTACACCATTAAGAAACCTATGGGAAGAATTAATGATGTTATTATTGTTGCAAATAGGAATTATGTGCCCGTAGATTTCATTGTCCTTGATATAGATTGCAATCCTTCATGTCTTATTATTCTTGGTAGACCTTTCCTTAGAACGATTGGTGCAATTATTGATATGAAAGAAAGGAATATTAGACTCCAATTTCCATTAAGGAAAGTCATGGAACAGTTTCCTAGAAAAGAAATAAAATTACCTTATGAGTCTATTATGAGAGCCACATATGGGTTGTATGCCAAAGATGATAATACCTAGATCTATTCGCTTGTTGGGAGGCAACCCAATTTTATATTTGTTTCTTGCTTTTTGGTTCTGTTTAGTAATAAATCTTTCATCTAGCTTCTGTTTAGATGTAGTTTTATGTTTTGATTAGTGTTTGTGCCAAGTAGAACCTTTGGGAAGACTTGGGTGAAGTCTTTTTGATCTTGCTGTAAAAAACAGAAACTTTAGCGCTCACGAGATTAGCTACAAATTTTTACTGGAGAGTGATATTTAGTTGGTTCTTTTTGCAGATGATTAATAGATAAATTTCTCACGTCCATAGATTTATTTTAGAATTTTTGGAGTTCCAGAAGTATGAGTTTGATACAGATTACTACATACTGTTCTGTTTTTGACAGATTCTGTTTTTCGTGTGTTGTTTGATTATTTTGTTGAATCTATGGATAATATCGGAGGTTATGAACCATAGAGAAGTTGGAATACAGTATGTTTAACACCAATATAAATAAATAATGAGTTCATTACAGTACCTTGAAGTGATGTTTTGTTTTCTCTCCTTAACGGAGCTCACGAGATTTTCTGTTAAGTTTTGTGTTGTGAAGTTTTCAAGTTTTGGGTAAAGATTTGATGGATTATGGAACAAGGAGTGGCAAGAGCCTAAGCTTGGGGATGCGCAAGGAACCCCAAGGTAAAATCCAAGGACAACCAAAATCCTAAGCTTGGGTATGCCCCGGAAGGCATCCCCTCTTTCGTCTTCGTCCATCGGTAACTTTACTTGGAGCTATATTTTTATTCACCACATGATATGTGTTTTGCTTGGAGCGTCTTGTATGATTTGAGTCATTGATTTTTAGTTTACCACAATCATCCTTGATGTACACACCTTTTGGGAGAGACACACATTAATCGGAATTTATTAGAATACTCTATGTGCTTCACTTATATCTTTTGAGCTAAACAATTTTGCTCTAGTGCTTCACTTATACCTTTTAAAAGCACGGTGGTGGTTTTATTTTATAGAAATTATTGATCTCTAGTGATTCACTTATATTATTTTGAGAGTCTTTTAGAACAGCATGGTAATTTGCTTTGGCTATAAAATTAGTCCTAATATGATAGGCATCCAAGATGGATATAATAAAAACTTTCATATAAGTGCATTGAATACTAAGAGAAGTTTGATACTTGATGATTGTTTTGAGATATGGAGATAGTGATATTAAAGTTGTGCTAGTTGAGTAGTTGTGAATTTGAGAAATACTTGTGTTGAAGGTTGCAAGTCCCGTAGCATGCACGTATGGTAAATGTTGTGTAACAAATTTGAAACATGAGGTGTTCTTTGATTGTCATCCTTATGAGTGGTGGTCGGGAATGTGTAAATGTTGTGCTACTATGAATACTAGTAAGGTACACATAAATAAAATGTATATCAAATATACCTTTGTTCACTTTCCCATCGTTCTTATCCGCCAAGTATTTTGGGCAGTTCCGCTTTCAGTGACCATTTCCTTTGCAGTAGAGGCACTCAGTTTCAGGCTTGGGTCCAGCTTTGGGCTTCTTCACGGGAGTGGTAACTTGCTTGCCATTCTTCTTGAAGTTCCATTTCTTTCCCTTACCCTTTTTCTTGAAACTAGTGGTGCTGTTAACCATCAACACTTGATGCTCTTTCTTGATTCCTACCTTCGCTGATTTCAGCATCGCGAAGAGCTCAAGAATCATTTTCATCATCCCTCGCATATTATAGTTCATCACAAAGTTATATTAGCTTGGTGATAGTGTCTAGAGAACTCTGTCAATCACTATCTTATCTAGAGGATTAACTCCCACTTGATTCAAGTGATTGTAGTACCTAGACATTTTGAGCACATGCTCACTAGCTGAGCTGTTCTCCTCCATCTTGTAGGCAAAGTACTTGTCAGAGGTCTCATACCTCTCAACACGGGCATAAGTCTGAAATACCAATTTCAGCTCTTAGAACATCTCATATGCTCTTTGGCTTTCAAAATGTTTTTGAAGTCTCGGTTCTAAGCCATAAAGCGTGGTGCACTAAACTATTAAGTAGTCATCATACCGAGCTTGCCATACGTTCATAACGTTTGCATCTACTCCTGCAATAGGTCTGTCACCTAGGGGTGCATCAAGGACATAATTCTTCTGCAGTAATGAGGATAATCCTCTGATCACGGATCCAGTCCGCATCATTGCTACTATCATCTTTCGACTTATTTTTCTTTAGGAACATAAAAATAAGGGAGCTATATCGCGAGCTATTGATCTACAACATAGATTTGCAAATACTATCAGGACTAAGTTCATGATAAATTAAATTCAATTAAGCAAATTACTTAAGAACTCCGACTTAAATAGACATCCCTCAAGTCATCTAAGTGATACGTGATCCAAATCAACTAACCCATGTCCGATCATCACGTGAGATGGGGTAGTCATCAATGGTGAACATCTCTATGTTGATCATATCTACTATATGATTCACGTTCGACCTTTCGGTCTCCAGTGTTACGAGGCCATGCATGTACATGCTAGGCTCATCAAGTTTAATCCAAGTATTCCGCATTTCCAAAACGGTCTTGCACTATGTGAACGTAGAGTCTATCACACCCGATCATCACGTGGTGTCTCAACACGACGAACTATCACAATTGTGCATACTCAGGGAGAACACTTATAGCTTGAAATTCACTGAAGGGATCATCTTATAATGCTACCATCGTACTAAGCAAAATAAGATGCATAAAAGATAAACATCACATGCAACCAAAATATGTTACATGATATGGCCATCATCATCTCGTGCTTTTGATATCCATCTCCAAAGGATCGTCATGATCTCCATCATTACCGGCTCGAAACCTTGATCTCCATCGTAGCGTCGTGATCGTCTCGCCAACTCTTGCTTCTACAACTATTGCTAACTCATAGCGATAAAGTAAAGCCATTACATGGCGTATGCATTTCATACAATAAAGAGACAACCATCAGGCTCCTGCCGGTTGCGAGATAACTTAAAAAACATGATAATCTTATACAATACCGTATATGTGATGTCGCTTGAAGCTACGTCATTATTTCCCCAAAGAGGAAGGGATGATGCAGCACAGCGGCGGTAGGTATTTCCCTCAGACATGAAACCAAGGTTATCGAACCAGTAGAGAACCAAGCAACACAACGTAAACATCCCCTTCACACAGATAACATATCCTCGCAACCTGACATGTTAAAGGGGTTGTCAATCCCTTTCAGGGTACGATGCCTCAAGATAGGCAAACGGACGTGAGATAAAATTGTAGTAGATTGATAGATTGAAGGCCAAATAAAATAAATAGAAATAAAACGCATCAAGGTATTTTTGTATTTTTGGTTTAATAGATCTGAAAATAAATGCAAGGAAAAGTAGATCGCAAAGGCAAATATATGAGAAAGAAGACCCGGGGGCGTAGGTTTCACTAGTGGCTTCTCTCGAGAAAAATAGCAAACGGTGGGTAAACAAATTACTGTTGGGCAATTGATAGAACTTCAAATAATTATGACGATATCTAGGCAATGATCATTATATAAGCATCACATCCAAGATTAGTAGACCGACTCCTACCTGCATCTACAACTATTACTCCACACATCGACCGCTATCCAGCATGCATCTAGTGTATTAAGTTCATGGAAAAACGGAGTAATTCAATAAGAACGATGACATGATGTAGACAAAATCTATCTATGTAGAGATAGTCCCCATCGTTTTATCCTTAGTAGCAACGATACATACGTGTTGTTTCCCTTCCTGTCATTGGGATCAAGCACCGTAATATCGAACCCACTACAAAGCACGTCTTCCCATTGCAAGAAAATTAGATCAAGTTGGCCAAACAAAACCCAAATATCGGAGAAGAAATACGAGGCTATAAGTAATCATGCATATAAGAGATCAAAGAAACTCAAATAACTTTCATGGATATAAAAAGATATAACAGATCATAAACTGAAGTTCATCAGATCCCAACAAACACACCGCAAAAGAGTTACATCATATGGATCTCCAAGAGACCATTGTATTGAGAATTCAGCGAGAGAGAGGAAGCCATCTAGCTACTAACTATGGACCCGAAGGTCTACAAAGAACTACTCACGCATCATTGGAGAGGCACCAATGGAGGTGGTGAACCCCATCCAAGATGGTGTCTAGATTGGGTCTGGTGGTTCTGGACTCTGCGGCGGCTGGATGAATATTTCGTCAATTCCTTCAGGGTTTCTGGAATATTGGGGTATTTATAGAGCAAAGAGGCGGTCCTGGGGCACTGAGGTGGGCACAACCCACTGTGGCGCCTGGGCCTCTGGCGTGCCCTGTGGGTTGTGCCCCTCGGGCACCCCCAGTACGATCCAGGGCCCGTTGTGTTCCTTCTGGCCCATAAAAAATCATCATGGAGTTTCGTGGCATTTGGACTCCGTCTGATATTGATTTTCTGCGATGTAAAAAACATGGACAAAACAACAACTGGCACTTGGCACTATGTCAATAGGTTAGTACCAAAAAATGGTATAAAATGATTATAGAACATCCAAGATTGATAATATAACAGCATGGAACAATAAAAAATAATAGATACGTTGGAGACATATCAGCATCTCCAAGCTTAACTGCTACTCGTCCTCGAGTAGGTAAGTGATAAAAATAGTATTTTTGATGTGGAATGCTGCCTATCATGTCATATCATATTCTTTACTTTATAGCATGGACAATTGGACTTTTATGTGATTCAAAGCAATAGTCTAGTTTTGACATAATAATTTAGATACTCAAGCATATCAACAAGCAACCATGTCTTTCAAAATATCAATGCTAAAATAAGTTATCCCTAGCCCATCATGCTCAACCATTGATCCATTCATGAAACACACTCGAATATTAGCTACAACCAATACTCAAGTATGATCATATTGCCTCCTAGTTGGTGCTTCTTTATGAGAGAAGATGGAGACTCAAATTCAAAATAAAATTGCATAAAGTAAAAGAAAGGCCCTTCGCAGAGGGAAGTAGGGATTTGTAGAGGTGCCAGAGCTCAAAGCGAAAAATAGAGATAAAAACATTTTGGGAGGTGTATCCATCCCACCAATGAAAATAACTTAGAGTTACCAACACTTTCCATGCTAGATATGCCATAGGCGGTTCCCAAACAGAAAATAAAGTTTATTCCTTTTTCCACTGTACTTTCACTTTCTATGGCTAACCGTATCCACGGGTGCCCTCCATACCAACACTTTCCAAGGAATTTATTATTCGACAACATAAAGTAAATTCAATTTTGCATTTCAGGACTGGGAATCCCTAAAACCTTTGCCTTACTCTCGTGCAATGACAAGTGAATAAACACTCATCGTGAGAATAACACATCCAGCATGGAAAATATTAGCCACCCCTCGCCGCTAAGCGAGCGAAACAAACATACAAAAGAGAAGTTTATTTTTTAAATTAGAGATGGCACATGCAAATTTGCTTAGAACGGCAAAATAATACCACATATAGGTAGATATAGTGGATTCATGTGGCAAAACTGGTTTAAAGGATTTTGGATGCACAAGTAGAGAACATACTTGGTGCAAAATGAAGGCTAGCAAAAAGATTGAGAAGCGACCGACCAAGAAACGAATAATCTCATAAGCAAGCATTAAGCATAAATAACACCAAATAATGCACCACAAGTAGGATATAATTTCATTGCATGACTATTGACTTTCGTACTTGTATAGGGAATCACAAACCTTAACACCAATATTCTTACTAAAGCATACTCATCAACATAAGTCACATATCACATTATCATATCTCAAAACTATTACTAAGAATCAAGTTTATTTTGTCCAATGATCTTCATGAAAGTTTTTATTATATCCTTCTTGGATATCTATCACTTTGGGACTAATTTTCATGTGTTGCTTTTCATAAGCTCAAACAAATATAAGTGAAGATCATGAGCATATTTTTTCTTCTTTCTCTCAAAATAATTTAAGTGAAGCAAGAGAGAACTTCTTGAAAATTTTACTAACTCTAAAATAAATCTAAGTGAAGCAAGAGAGCATTCATTCAAAAATACTAAGCACACCGTGCTCAAAATGATATAAATGAAGCACTAAAGCAAGTCCATAGCTCATGAAAAAAGTTAAGTGAAGCATAGAGAGCAATTCTAATAAGTCATGACATAATTTTGGCTCTCCCAAATAAGTGTGTCCAGCAAGGATTGATGACTTAAAACACAAAATAAAACAAGCAAAGACTCATATCATACAAGACGCTCCAAGCAAAACACATATCATGTGACGAATAAAAATATAGCTTAGAGTAAAATGCTGAATGTTGTTGGAAGAGAGAGGGGATGCCACCCAGGGGCATCCCCAAGCTTAGTTGGTTGCTCATTTTTGGATAATAGCTTCGGATGACGGGGCATCCCCAAGCTTAGGCTCTTCTATCCTTCCTTCATCCATCGTAAGATAACCCAAAACTTGAAAACTTCAATCACACAAAACTCAACAAAACCTTCGTGAGATCCGTTAGTGTAAGAAAAATAAATCACTACTATAAGTGCTGTATCAAACCAATTATTATTTTGTTTTTGCATTATATCTACTGTATTACAACTTTTCTATGGCAAAAACTCATCAAAGAAAACCATAGAGCCATCAAAATAAGCACACAACACGAAGAAAACAGAATCTGTCAAAACAGAACAGTCTGTAGCAATCTGATTTGTTCGAATACTTTCTGGAACTCCAAAAATTCTGAAAAACTAGGATGACCTGGGTAATTTGTATATTAATCTTATGCAGAAGAATTTGCATTTAATCACATTCTGGTGATTTTTAACAATTATTTTCGTGAGTGCAAAGTTTCTGTCTTTTTCAGCAAGATCAAACAACTATCACCCAAGACGACCCTATTGGTTCGACTTGGCACAAACACTAATTAAACACAAAAAACACAATCATAATAGTAGCATAATTGTGCTAACACTCAAAAACAGAAATCAAAACGGAAAAATAAAATTTATTCATTGGGTTGCCTCCCAACAAGCGCTATAGTTTTACGCCCTTAGCTAGGCATAAAGCAAGGATCTAAGTTTTGTCATCTTTGGTTCGAGATCCGTAAGATTCCCTCATGATTGATTCATAAGGTGGCTTAATTCTTGTTCTAGGGAAGTGTTCCATGCCCTTCCTCAAAGGAAATTGGGACTTAATATTGCCTTCTTTCATATCAATCACGGCACCGATAGTGCGTAAAAATGGTCTACCAAGAATAATTGAACAAGACGGATTACAATCAATATCAAGAACAATAAAATCTATGGGCACATAATTCCTATTTGCAATAATAAGAACATCATTATTTTTTCCCATAGGCTTTTTAATAGTAGAATCCGCAAAGTGCAAATTCAAAGAACATTCTTCAAGATTAGTAGCACATCACATAAAGATTTCGGAATTGTAGAAACACTAGCACCCAAGTCACACAAAGAAAAACACTCATAATTTTTAATCTTGACTTTGATAGTAGGTTCCCATTCATCATGCAATTTTCTAGGAATTGAAACTTCCAATTCCAATTTTTCTTCAAAAGCTTTCATCATAGCATCTACAATATGTTTAGTAAAAGCTTTATTTTGTTCATAGGCATGGGGTGAATTTATCATGGATTGCAACAAAGAAATACAATCAATCAAAGAGCAACTATCATAATTAAAGTCTTAGTAATCCAAAAGAGTGGTTACATCACTAGCTAAAGTTTTTGACCTCTCCAAACCCACTTTCATCAATTTTATCAACAAGATTTTCACCCTCCGAAATATTGGGACGTCTTCTACCTGAAGTTGACTCTTCTCCAGTCCCTTTTTCATGAATCTTAACTTTACTAAACAATGAATCAATATAAGAAACACTAATCATTTTAAGATTTTCATCACTTTTGCGAAAGAAATCATTAGAAAATGCTTTTTCCAAAAGTTCTCTTTTAGCTCTAAGCATATCGGTTCTTTTCTTACTTTCATCCATAGAAACATAAAGAGCTTTAATTGATTCATCCACTTTAGGCACAAAAAAATTCATCTTCAGATTTTCCACATTAAGAGATATTCTATCAACACTTCTAGACCAATCATAAATTTTATTCAACTTTTCTTCTATGGAAGTGTTGAAAACTTTTTGTGTGTTGATAAATTCTTTAATATAATTATCAAGATCAGAGGTGTTCCTATTATTATTATAAGATTGATTTCCATAGGAATTACCATAATTATTAGAGGAATTACTAGGAAAAGGCCTAGGATTAAATTTACCTCTATAAGCATTGTTGTTGAAATTATTTCGAGAAATAAAATTCACATCTATGGCATCACTATTTTGCTCAATCAAATTAGACAAAGGCATATCATGAAAATCAATAGGAGCACTTTTACTAGCAACCAATTTCATAAGAGCATCAACTTTTTCACTCAAAGAAAAAATTTCTTCAACCGAATTAACTTTTTTACTAGTAGGAGCTCTTTCGGTATGCCTTTGTGAATAATTTGCCATGATATTATCAAGAAATTTGGTGGCTTCACCCAAAGTAGTTACCACCCGCGGTGGAATCTAAAAGATTATGAGAAACAAAATTCAACCCCGCATAACAATTTTGTATGATCATCCAAAGATTTAACCCATGAGTTGGGTAATTCCTTAGCATCATTTTCATCCTTTCCCAAGATTGTGCAACATGCTCATGCTCAAGTTGCTTGAAATTCATGATAGGAGTTCTAAGGGAAATAATTTTTGCAGGAGGAAAATACTTAGTGATAAAAGTATCTTTGCACTTATTCCAAGAATCGATACTATTGCGAGGCAAAGAAGAGAACCAAATTTTTGCAGAATCACGCAAAGAAAACGGAAATAATTTCATCTTCACCACATCATTGTCCACATCTTTTTCATTTTGCATATCACATAATTCCACAAAGGTATTAATCAGGGATGCGGCATCCTCATTAGGAGTACCGGAAAATTGGTCTTTCATTACAAGATTTAGCAAAGCGGTATTAATATCACAAGTCTCTGCACTAGTGGCGGGAGGAGCAAGCGGAGTGCCAATAAAATCATTATTGTTGTTATTTGAGAAATCACATAATTTGGTGTTCTCTTGAGTCATGATGACCACACAAAAAGATTGCACTAAAAAACAGATCCGGCAAGAAAACGGTGAACAAAAAAAGAGAGGCTAATAAAATGGCATTTTTTGTGAAGTGGGGGAGAGGAAAACGAGGGGCAAATGGCAAATAATGTAAATTGCGAGGAGATGAGATTTGTGATTAGGAACTCGGTATATGTTGAAGATCCTCTATAACATCCCAAATTTTCAATTTGGCATGTTATACATAGGTCCAATGCATAGCATATTTTATTGCATATTCATTTGCTATCCTCGAAATCCTAAGCGACTCAAGGACCCTCGGAGAGAGTTGGGGATTTTTCGATTTTCATATTTGAATTTTATCAAATAATGAAAGACGAGGATATTGGATTTTATTATTTTTCTCTCCGGAAAAATATTTCAAGTTTAAAATAAACGAGAGGAGATAATATGACTTCTCCAAAACTAATTGAAATACCGGAGGAAAAATGTTAAAATCATTTTTGGGATTTTATTTTACCTATTTGGAATTTTATTTGCCTAGTGAAAAAAAATTGCATATGTTAAAAAATTTGCATTTTAAGGGCCAAGAGAAGTTCATCTTGTTCTAAATATTTTATTTAGGCAAAGAAAACTTGTTTTGGCATTTTTAGATTTTTATTTATTTTTCTAGGATTTTTACAATTTTCATGAATGTTTTAAAAAGAAGAAGAAGGAAACGCTACCGACTGGGCTAACGGCCTAGCCGAGCAGAAGCCGCCCACGCCGCCGCCCACCTCAGGCAGCCTGGCCGCCTCAAGGCCGGATTCGGTGTCCGAGCCGGACTTCGCCCGCCGCCTTGCCCCTCCTCCAAGCCACCTCCCATCCCTCTTTAAATAGCCCCCTCTCCTTAGCCACCACCGCCGCCACCATCGCCACCGCCGCTTGGGACCGGGAAAGCCAGTGCGCCGCCCGCCGCCTTAGCCGTCGCCGCCTCCAGCCGTCGCCGTCGCCCCCCCCCTCGCCGAGCCGCCGCCCTAGCCGCCCCTCGCCGGACCCCGCCGGAACCGCCGCCTGCCCCGCCGGACGACCTCGCCGGAGGTAGCCCCGTCGCCAATTTTTCTTTAAATATCCCTTCGGTTTAAAAAAACCTAGCCCGTTTTTTTTATTAGATCGGTTTATTTTTCCCGGTTTATTTATTTTGAGAACGTTCACCCGTTCGATTCGTTTTTATGAACATGTTCATCATTTAGTTTCAGATAGCGAACGTTCGTTCGTTTAGCCGTTCGTCATTTTCTTTTATCGGTTTTATTCCGCGATTATTCCGAATTCGATTTCTGAACCGATGTTCAAACTAGTATAACTTTTCGCTCGTTTATCGGAATCAGGCGATTCAAGTGCCTGGAGTTTCATCTCGAAACCCTCTTTCTGAATAGCCAACTTAAACCAGTTTTTGTCTTTGTAAAATTTGACTCTAGTTCAGATTAGTAAACGGACCTTGTTTCTCTCGCCGTTTGAGTTTTGTTGTTTCGTTTGGTTTGATTCTTTTTGCAAACCGGAGTTCTTAAGTTGAACTCTCCGGTCAACCTCTTTCAGTTGAAGTTTCGTTTGTGCATCTTTGTTTGTTACTTATGTATGTATTGTTTGCTTGCGATAGAATTCCCGGAGTAAGCGTGTTACTCCGAGTCTCTCGGAGTCACGGATCGTCAGCAAGGCAAGTAACACTTGATCATACCTTTTCATACCCAGTTTTTATGCATTAGCTCAACCCTCCAACATTGCATGATTAGGATGTCATTAATTTGTGGGTTGGGAAGTAGATGATGAGGTAGGAACCTATTGCCTTGTTGTTATCAAACCCTTGGGAGTTACTCCACGTGTTGCTTATATTGCCATCCTATGCTCGTAGACGTGGTTTGGGTTTGAGAGATATTCACGACAGATGTGAGATTACTAATTAATGGTTTACTCTAAGGTGGCAACTTAAATACACATCTGGGTGGATTGAGGCACCTGGGGAACCCAGTGTTGTCTGTTTTTATTTTTTGGAAATCCCGGGGTACCCGTGTGATCTTCCTATGGACCGCCACCTGTGCTCAAAGGAATCGAGACTATTCATGCTAGAAACTTCCGTGTGCAGCCACAAGCTATTATGGGCTCTAGCATAGTTGAGTAAGTTACGTGAAGCTTTCAAGAGGTAGATCACAGGTAGTGGGTTTTATAGGTTTGGTATGATCTATCCGAGTAGAGAGTTAATGTTTCTAAAAGACTGTGTCTCGGTCATCCGTTTCTCAAACACCATAAAGTGCTAGAAACCAACGGAGGCGATCGAGTCTTGAGGGGAAAAGTGTGCAAACCTCTGCAGAGTGTACAATCTAATCATGGTTAGCCGTGTCCCCGGTTATGGACGATTCTGAGTATCTAGTACTTGAGTATTCACATGTATCTCATCACTCTAAATTAATATTGATGGGTTGTTAATCACTTTAATTGGGATTGAGTTGGGGTTATACCTTCTCAATGATGTTTCAACCACCATGATAGTTAAAGTAAAATTTATTCCTTTGATGTAGGGAAAAATTGGCTTTTTGCAAAACTGTAACCATAGAGCTTTCCGCCAGCCAAACTTGCATGTAGTGTTAGCTTTATTCTGTTATTGCTCTCTATGTGTTACATTGCCAGCATATTCCATGTGCTGACCCGTTCTCGGGCTGCAACGTATTATGTTGTAGACTTTTAGACGAGGAGTAAGGATTGTAGGTCGTTGCTGCGGCAGCTCGGGCTTATGCCGTTGGAGTTGATGGACTCACTTTATCTTCCAAGCCTTCCGCTGTTATCACATTAGATGGCCTTAAGCCATATTATTGTAATAAGTTCTCTTTTGAGACATTCGATGTAATAAGTGTGTGATTGCTACTCTGTTATAAATCCTTCGAGTACTGTGTGTGTCAGCATTACCGATCCAGGGATGACACTGAAGCACAGAGACTTGACCATCTGAGGTCGGGTCGCTACAAGATGGTATCAGAGCACACGCTGGGCGTAGGACACGACCACTAAGATAAAACCATAGGTCACTCCTCTCTATTCATTTCTGACTCCTCTCCATTTTTCCACTCTTTAGGATGACAGAGATGAAGTATAAGTTTGCCCAACCAGATGAAGACACACCTTTCGGACGCCACTTGAAGGATGTCACTAGGTACCTGAATATTGGAATACCAAGCTTCACCGGGACGTACAACGCCACCTTACCAGAAGAAGAATGCTGGAAGATTCAAGCTCTAGTTCCCGGAAGGATGTTTGCACCAAGCATGGAGCCCATAGTATGTGTTTTCAATGCACCAACATGGAGTTTGGGAAAGAGTATGGCAGCTCACATTACCATGGGACGCATTGGAGAAGTCTACAATAAGGAGCTTAAAGACACCATATACCAAATATGTGGGCGCCGAGACGAGCAATGGGAAGTAATTAGCACCAAGAAGGATAGATCCATTGCAGCTTACATCCAGGAGCTAAACCAGCACATTCGATGTCATGAGAACCAGATGTGCGCAGACATGCTGGATTTGAAGAAGGCGAAAACTAAGATCATCGAGTTGGAGGAAGAACTCAAGTCTACACGCGATGGATATGAGGAAGAAATCAAGATACTACTGGAGAAGAACGACGACGTAGTCAAGAAGATTGGAGTCTTCATGGGAGGACCAGCACCCAAGGAAGAGGAGCAATAAGAGGAAGAAGATTCCGCTTGTCCAGACAACTACACCATCATCGACGACACCGACTCAGACCCAAGTGATGACGACTATGAAGACGAAGCTGGAGCAGACATCATGGAGTCTTCCACCGATCAAAATTTCTAGATGACCACCATAATAGTAGTATTACCCCCATGTAACTAGTAGTAGTTGAGCACTTATGCGATAGTCCTAGATCGTTTTGTATGCCCTTGCTTGCTTGATTGAATGAATGTGTGTTTGCCTCATGTGCATATGGGTAGTGTTTTTCTCACCAGACCTCTTTCTATTCTAATCTCTCCCATCTAAACCTTCAGATGCCTCCGAGACGTGACCCCGGTTTTGTTTTTCCACCGGAGCTCACTCAGCTGATCCAACAGCAGAATGCTTTGATGCAATTGCTAGTTCAGAACCAGGGCAATGCCAACAACAACAACAACAACAACCCGCTGCCAGTGGACAATTTAGCCCGCTTTCTAAGGTTACAACCGCTGGTGTTTTCCAGTAGCACCGAGCCAATAGTTGCAGATGACTGGTTACGCCGTATTGGAAGGGAGTTAACCACCGCAGGATGCACGGATCTTTGAAAGAGTGCGTTTTGCCACACATCAATTGGATGGACCAAAGCCGCATGGTGGGAGAATTACGGCTACTTTTCCTATAGCCAATGTCACTTGGGACCAGTTCAACAAGCCTTTTCAAGACGGCTCATGTTTCAACTGGAGCCATGCAGATAAAGAAGCGCGAGTTCCGCAACTTACGCCAGGGGAACCGTACTGTGGCTCAGTACGTGGATGAGTTTAGCAAGTTATCACGCTATGCCCCTGATGATGTGGCCACGGATGCCGCGAAGGAAGAGAAGTTTATGGAAGGACTTAATGATGAGATGAGTATGCAGCTGATGGTGGCAACTTTCAACAACTACCAGGAGTTGGTAGATAAGGCCCTAATGATTGAAGGAAAGCATGACAAATTGAGAATCGTAAGAGGAAGTATGGACAAGGGAAGTATAACTCGGGAGCTCACCAGAAGTCTCGTTCAACCACGAACTCGGGAGGACTAGTTCATAACCATGGAGGACATAACCATACTGGAGGAGGATCGCATAATGGTGCGAAGAATGGGAATGGAAATGCAGCCAACAATAATCAGAATCGCTCTAACCCAGCTACACCCGCCAAGAGAGACTTGAGCCAAGTTATTTGCTTTAAGTGCGGGAAGACAGGCACTATGCCAACGGCGCTCAAGGAAAGAATGGAAACGGAAATGGGAGCTTGGGAAGAAGACCAATCCATTCAACAAAGGACAAGTGAACCACGTTAACGTGGAGGAAGTTGAAGAGCAATCGGACCTTGATAATAGGTAAGTTTTTGGTTCAGTCATATACCGCTATTGTACTTTTCGATAATCGAGCATCGCAATCATACATATCAAGGGGATTTGTGTATAAGTTTAAGTTACCAACCTGCACCCTTAGAACCCCTCTTTAGTGAGCTACTTTGGAGCAGTACATGGCTAGCAAGTGGTGCACCCAGATACCCCTAATCATTGGCACGCATGTTTTTCCGTCTGACCTAATTATCTTGGAGTCGCAAGGATTGGATGTGATATTAGGTATGGATTGGATGTCGAAGTTTGGAGGAAGTATTGACTGTGCTAGCAAGTCAACTTATCTTACCACCCCAGAGGGAAAAAGGATTAAGTATGTATCTAGGCATGTGCCTAGGAGGAGCCAAGTGAATACCCTCACGGGAGTTGTACAAGAGGAAGTACCAGTAGTGAAGGATTATCCAGATGTTTTTCCGGAAGAGTTACCAGGCATGCCACCGGATCGAGACATCGAGTTTACGATAGAACTAATGCCGTGCATGGGACCAATATCTAAGAGACCCTATCGGATGCCCGCAAATGATCTGGAGGAAATTAAGAAGCAGATCAAGGAGCTATTGGAGAAAGGTTACATTCGTAGAAGTTCATCACCTTGGGGAGCGCCAGTACTTTTGGTGGAGAAGAAGGATAAATCCCTAACGATGGTTGTTGATTACCGAGCTCTGAATGAAATGACGATAAAGAACAAGTATCCCTTACCAATGATTAATGATCTGTTTGATCAGTTGCAAGGAGCTAAGGTGTTTTCTAAGATTGATCTACGATCAGGATACCATCAGTTGAAGATTCGAGAGAAGCATATACCAAAGACAACATTCACCACACGATATGGATTATATGAGTATACGGTCATGTCGTTTGGACTGACTAACGCCCCTGCCTATTTCATGAGTATGATGAACAAAGTGTTCATGGAGTATTTGGACAAGTTTGTTGTGGTGTTTATCGATGATATTACGGTTTACTCGAAGAACGAAGAGGAGCACGCAGAACACTTACGTTTGGTTCTTGAGAAACTCAGGGAACACCAGTTATATGTCAAATTCAGCAAGTGCGAGTTTTGGTTAAAGGAAGTTGGATTTCTTGCGCATGTTATATCAGGAGAGGGTATAGCAGTAGGTCCCAGTAAAATTCAGTCAGTCATTGAATGGTTGGCACCCACTTCGGTCAGCGAGATTCACAGTTTCCTGGGACTGGCAGGATATTATCGGAGATTTATTGAGAATTTTTCCAAGATTGCTAAACCAATGACAGAATTGCTAAAGAAGGATACCAAGTTCAAATGGACAGAGGATTGTGAGACAAGCTTCCAAGAGTTGAAGAACGGTTGACTACAGCCCCAAATCTTGACCTTGCCGGATATACATAAGGAGTTTCAAGTGTATTGTGATGCCTCTCGCTTGGGACTTGGATGTGTTCTTATGCAGGACGGAAAAGTTGTTTCGTATGCCTCACGACAACTGAAGCCTCATGAGTTGAACTATGCCATGCATGATTTGGAGTTAGCAGCTGTAGTACATGCGTTGAAGACCTGGAGACATTATCTCATGGGAAACCGTTGTGATGTGTACACAGATCATAAGACTTTAAAGTACATTTTCACACAGAAGGAGTTAAACCTCAGGCAGAGGAGATGGCTGGAACTTATAAAGGATTACGACATGAAGCTACACTATCATCCAGGAAAGGCCAACGTTGTAGCAGACGCCTTGAGTCGGAAGAGTTATGCCAATATCCTTGAAGGTAGAGGACTGCCAAAGGAGTTAGCAGAGGATATTATGGAAATTCAGTTGGAGGTTGTTCCAAGAGGTTTTCTTGCAACAATGGAGGTTCAGTCGACCTTGTTAGCCAAGATTCGAGACGCTCAAAAGGAGGATAAAGAGATTGCTGAGATAAAGGAAAAGATGGGCAAAGGAAAAGCCAAAGGTTTTCGCGAGGATGAGCATGATACCTTGTGGTTTGAGGATCGGATTTATGTGCCCAACAACTCGGAGATCGTGAAGATAATACTTCAAGAGGCCCATGACTCACCATACTCGATTCACCCGTAAACACCAAGATGTATTTGGACTGAAGGAACATTTCGTGGACTGGTATGAAGAAGGATATTGCCGAGTATGTAGCCGTTATGCGATGTATCTCAGAGAGTGAAGGCAGAGCATCAAAAGCCGCAGGATCTGTTGCAGCCTATGCCAATACCCGAATGGAAGTGGGACAAACTTGGCATGGATTTTATCAACCGGATTACCCGTAACCAAAGCAGCATATGATTCAATATGGGTAGTTGTGGATCGTTTGACCAAAGTAGCTCATTTCATCCCAGTGAAAACAACTTATACAAGTGCCAAGTTGGCCAAGATATATATGATCAGGATCGTATGTTTGCATGGAGTTCCGAGGAGCATCGTATCAGATAGAGGAACATAGTTTACTTCAAAGTTTTGGCATCAACTACACCAGACTTTGGGTACCAGATTGGAATTCAGTACAGCGTTCCACCCACAGACGGATGGACAGACAGAGAGAGTTAACCAGATTCTGGAGGATATGTTAAGAGCGTGTGCACTGGATTATGGATCTAGTTGGGATGACAATTTCCCGTACGCAGAATTCTCATGTAACAACAGCTACCAGGCCAGTTTGAAGATGGCACCGTTCGAAGCTCTGTATTGACGCAGATGTAGAACACCCTTGATGTGGGACGAGGTCGGAGACCGTCAGTTGTTTGGACCAGATTTGATCAAAGACTCAGAGGAGAAGGTTAAGCGATCGAGATGACTAAAGATTGCTCGGTCTAGATGTAAGAGTTACGCAGATTCAAAACGCAAGGAAGTAACCTATGAAATCGGAGATGAGCCTATCTGCAGTATCACCCACGAGGGGAGTGAAACGCTTTTGGAGTAAAGGAAAGTTAGCCCCAAGATTTGTAGGACCGTATCGTGTTTTGGAACGAATGGGAGAAGTTGCCTACAAACTGGAGTTGCCGAAGGACTATCGGGAGTTCACGATGTGTTTCACGATCACAATGGCGAAGAAGTGTCACGCCGAGATGGCCGACATACCGTTAAAGGATACAGTGCCCCTGGAGGCGATACAATTGGATAGTAATTTGACTTATGAGGAGAAACCAGTAAACATTTTGGATTTCGACAGCCGAGTCACTCGCAACAAAGTTATCAAGTTTTGTAAAGTTCAGTGGAGCCACCACACCGAGGAGGAAGCCACCTGGAAGCGAGAAGATGAAGTTCGCAAGGACCATCCGCACCTATTTTCTAGCCGACCCGAATCTTGAGGACGAGATTCATCTTAAGGGGGGTAGGTTTGTAACATCCCAAATTTTCAATTTGGCATGTTATTCATAGGTCATCCATGCATAGCATATTTTATTGCATATTCATTTGCTATCCTCGAAATCCTAAGCGACTCAAGGACCCTCGGAGAAAGTTGGGGATTTTTCGATTTTCATATTTGAATTTTATCAAATAATGAAAGATGAGGATATTGGATTTTATTATTTTTCTCTCTGAAAAAATATTTCAAGTTTAAAATAAACGAGAGGAGATAATATGACTTCTCCTAAACTAATTGAAATACCGGAGGAAAAATGTTAAAATCATTTTTGGGATTTTATTTTACCTATTTGGAATTTTATTTGCCTAGTGAAAAAAATTGCATATGTTCAAAAATTTGCATTTTAAGGGCCAAGAGAAGTTCATCTTGTTGTAAATATTTTATTTAGGCAAAGAAAACTTGTTTTGGCATTTTTAGATTTTTATTTATTTTTCTAGGATTTTTACAATTTTCGGCGGAATGTTTAAAAAAAAGAAGGGAAATCATACCGATCGGGCTAACGGCCCGAGCAAAGCCGGCCCAGGCCGCCGCCGCCTCACTGGCCGTGCCGCTCTCACGCCGGACTCGAGTCCGAGCCGGACTTCGCCCGCCCGCCTTGCCCTCCTCCAAGCCACCTCCTCCCCTCTTTAAATAGCCCCTCTCCCTTAGCCACCACCGCCGCCACCATCGCCACTTGCGCCTTGGGACCGGGGAAAGACCGAGCCGAGCCGCCGCCCGCCGCCTTAGCCGCCTCCAGCGCCGTTACCGTCGCCTCCCCCCCCTCGCAGAGCCGCCGCCCTAGCCGCCCCTTGCCGGACCCCGCCGGAACCGCCGCCCGCCCCGCCGGACGACCTCGCCGGAGGTAGCCCCGTCGCCGGTTTTTCTTTAAATATCCATTCGGTTTAAAAAAAAATGCTAGCCCGTTTTTTATTAGATCGGTTTATTTTTCCCGGTTTATTTGTTTTGAGAACGTACACCCGTTCGATTCGTTTTTACGAACATGTTCATCATTTAGTTTCAGCTAGCGAACGTTCGTTCTTTTAGCCGTTCGTTGTTTTCTTTTATCGGTTTTATTCCGCGATTATTCCGAATTCGATTTCTGAACCAATGTTCAAACTAGTATAACTTTTCGCTCGTTTATCGGAATCAGCGATTCAAGCGCTGGAGTTTCATCTCGAAACCCTCTTTCCGAATAGCCAACTTAAACAAGTTTTTGTCTTTGTAAAATCTGACACTAGTTCAGATTAGTAAACGGACCTTGTTTCTCTCGCCGCTTGAGTTTCGTTGTTTCGCTTTGGTTTGATTCTTTTGCAAACCGGAGTTCTTAAGTTGAACTCTCCGGTCAACCTCTTTCAGTTGAAGTTTCGTTTGTGCATCTTTGTTTGTTACTTATGTATGTATTGTTTGCTTGCGATAGAATTCCCGGAGTGCGAGCGTGTTACTCTGAGTCTCTAGGATTCACGGATCGTCCAAGGCAAGTAACACTTGATCATACCTTTTCATACCCAGTTTTTATGCATTAGCTCAACCTCCAACATTGCATGATTAGGATGTCATTAATTTGTGGGTTGGGAAGTAGATGATGAGGTAGGAACCTATTGCCTTGTTGTTATCAAACCCTTGGGAGTTACTCCACGTGTTGCTTATATTGCCATCCTATGCTCGTAGACGTGGTTTGGGTTTGAGAGATATTCACGACAGATGTGAGATTACTAATTAATGGTTTACTTTAAGGTGGCAACTTAAATACACATCCTGGGTGGATTGAGGCACTGGGAACCCAAAGGTTGTCTGCTTTTATTTTTTGGAAATCCCGGGTACCGTGTGATCTTCCTATGGACCGCCACCTGTGCTCAAAGGGAATCGAGACTATTCATGCTAGAAACTTCCGTGTGCAGCCACAAGCTATTATGGGCTCTAGCATAGTTGAGTAAGTTACGTGAAGCTTTCGAAGAGGTAGATCAGCACGTAGTAGGTTTTATAGGTTTGGTATGATCTATCCGGAGTAGAGAGTTAATGTTTCTGAAAGACTGTGTCTCGGTCATCCGTTTCTCAAACACCATGCAATGCGAGAAATCAACGGAGGCGATCGAGTCTTGTGGGGAAAAGTGCGCAAACCTCTGCAGAGTGTACAATCTAATCATGGTTAGCCGTGTCCCCGGTTATGGACGATTCTGAGTATCTAGTACTTGAGTATTCACATGTATCTCATCACTCTAAATTAATATTGATGGGTTGTTAATCACTTTAATTGGGATTGAGTTGGGGTTATACCTTCTCAATGATGTTTCAACCACCATGATAGTTAAAGTAAAATTTATTCCTTTGATGTAGGGAAAAATTGGCTTTTTGCAAAAGCTGTAACCATAGAGCTTTCCACCAGCCAAACTTGCATGTAGTGTTAGCTTTATTCTGTTATTGCTCTCTATGTGTTACATTGCCAGCATATTCCATGTGCTGACCCGTTCTCGGGCTGCAACGTATTATGTTGTAGACTTTTCAGACGAGGAGTAAGGATTGTAGGTCGTTGCCGTGCAGCTCAGTTATGCCGTTGGAGTTGATGGACTCACTTTATCTTCCAAGCCTTCCGCTGTTATCACATTAGATGGCCTTAAGCCATATTATTGTAATAAGTTCTCTTTTGAGACATTCGATGTAATAAGTGTGTGATTGCTACTCTGTTATAAATCCTTCGAGTACTATGTGTGTCAGCATTACCGATCCAGGGATGACACAGAAGCACAGAGACTTGACCATCTGAGGTCGGGTCGCTACATCCTCCCCGGCAACGTCGCCAAAAATTGGCATGTGGCTGGGAGACTATCTTGACGTGATCTTCTCCGGCAACGGCGCCAGAAATTCCTTTTGATGTCGCTTGAAGCTAAGTCGGTATTTCCCCAAAGAGGAAGGGATGATGCAGCACAGCGGCGGTAGGTATTTCCCTCAGATATGAAACCAAGGTTATCGAACCAGTAGGAGAACCCGGCAACACAACGTAAACAGCCCCTGCACACAGATAACATATCCTCGCTACCTGACATGTTAAAGGGGTTGTCAATCCCTTTCAGGGTACGACGCCTCAAGATAGGCAAACGGACATGAGATAAAATTGTAGTAGATTGATAAATCGAACGCCAAATAAAATAAATAGAAATAAAACACAGTAAGGTATTTTTGTATTTTTGGTTTAATAGATCTGAAAATAAATGCAAGGAAAATTAGACCGCAAAGGCAAATATATGAGAAAGAAGACCCAGGGGCCGTAGGTTTCACTAGTGGCTTCTCTCGAGAAAAATAGCAAACGGTGGGTAAAAAAATTACTATTGTGCAATTGATAGTTTCAAATAATTATGACGATATCCAGGCAATGATCATTATATAGGCATCACGTCCAAGATTAGTAGACCGACTCCTGCCTGCATCTACTACTATTACTCCACTCATCGACCGCTATCCAACAAGCATCTAGTGTATTAAGTTCATGAAAAAATGGAGTAATGCAATAAGAACGATGACATTATGTAGACAAGATCTATCTATGTAGAGATATACCCCATCGTTTTATCCTTAGTAGCAATGATACATACATGTTGTTTCCCTTTTGGTCACTGGGATCTAGCACCGTATGATCGAACCCACTACAAAGCACCTCTTCCCGTTGCAAAATAAATAGATCAAGTTGGCCAAACAAAACCCAAATATCGGAGAAGAAATACGAGGCTATAAGCAATCATGCATATAAGAGATCAAAGAAACTCAAATAACTTTCAAGGATATGAAAAGATATAACTGATCATAAACTCGAAGTTCATCAGATCCCAACAAACACACCGCAAAAGAGTTACATCATATGGATCTCCAAGAGACCATTGTATTGAGAATTCAGCAAGAGAGACGAAGCCATCTAGCTACTAACTACGGACCCAAAGGTCTACAAAGAAATACTCACGCATCATCGGAGAGGCACTAATGGAGGTGGTGAACCCCATCCGAGATGGTGTCTAGATTGGATCTGGTGGTTCTGGACTCTGCGGCGGCTAGATGAATATTTCTTCCATTCCTTTAGGGTTTCTGGAATATTGGTGTATTTATAGAGCAAAGAGGCGGTCTGGGGGGCACCCGTGGTGGGCACAACCCACTAGGGCGCGCCTGGGCCTCCTGGCATGCCCTGGTTGGTTGTGCCCCCCTATGGACACCCCTAGGCACAGCCAGGGCCCGTTGTGTTCCTTCTGGGCCATAAAAATGATTGTGGAGTTTTGTGGCATTTGGACTTCATCTGATATTGATTTTCTGCGATGTAATAAACATGGAAAAAACAGCAACTGGCACTTGGCACTATGTCAATAGGTTAGTACCAAAAAATGATATAAAATGATTATAAAACATCCAAGATTGGTATTATAACAGCATGGAATAATAAAACTTTATAGATACATTGGAGACGTATCAATATCACATCATGTCTTGACCATATCACATCACAACATACCCTGCAAAAACAAGTTAGACGCCCTCTACTTTGTTGTTGCAAGTTTTACGTGGCTGCTACGGGTTTCTAGCAAGAGATGTTCTTACCTACGGCAAAAACCACGACGGTGACTGGTCAAGTTTGCTGTTTTAACATTCTTCAAGGACCGGCCGTAGTCAAATTCGATTCAACTAAAGTAGGATAAACAGGCACCCGCCAGCTACCTTTATGCAAACTAGTTTGATGTCAGTCGGTGGAACCGGTCTCATGTGCGTGGACATGTAAGGTTGGTTCGGGCTGCTTCATCCCACAATACCGCCGAATCAAAATAACACGTTGGTGGTAAAAAGTATGACTATCACCGCCCACAACTCTTCGTGTTCTAATCGTGCATATTATCGATGCATAGACCTGGCTCATGATGCCACTATTGGGAAACGTTGCATGGAAAACAAAAAATATATCTACGCACATGCAATGATCTATCCATGGAGATGATAGCAACAAGGGGGAGAGTGTCTATGACCCTCGTACACCGTAAGTAGAAGCATTTCACAACACGGTTGATATAGTCGAACTTTCTTCGCGCTCCAACCGATCTAGTACCGAACGCACGACACCTCTGCGTTCTGCACACATTCAGCTCGGTGACGTCCTCGCCTTCTTGATCTAGAAAGATAGTAGATGAGTTCCGACAACACAATGGTGTGGTGACGGTGATTGTGATGCAATCTCCGGAGGGCTTCGCCTAAGCACTACAAAAATATGACCGACGAAGAAAACTATGGATGGGGGCGCCGCACACGACTAAGACAATGTTGTGTCCTTGTGTGGCACCCCCTCCCCACATATATATAGGTGGGCGGGGAGGAGGCAGCCCCTAGGGTACCCCAAGAGACCTGGTGGCAGCCCTAGGATTGCTGCCTTGCCCTGCATCCCCCTTTCCTTCTCCTCCTCATAGGCCAACCTCTATATATAGGGGGCACACCAGCCCCTTGTGGGCTGGTGTGTTCCCTCTCCTGGCCCATAAGGCCCATATCTTTGTCGACGGTGCCCGAAACTCCTTTCCGTTGACCGGATAAGTACCCGGTACCCTCCGAAACACTTCATATGTCTGAATACCATCGTCCTATATATCAATCTTTACCTCTCTACCATTTCGAGACTCCTCATCATGTCCTTGATCTCATCCGGAGCTCCGAACAACATTTGGTCACCAAATCACATAACTCATATAATACTATATCGTCATCGAACATTAAGCTGTGGACCCTACGGGTTCGAGAACCATGTAGACATGACCGAGACACCTCTCCGGTCAATAACCAATAGTGGAACATGGATGCTCATATTGGCTCCTACATATACTACGAAGATATTTATCGGTCGAACCGTTATGACAACATACGTAATTCCCTTTGTCCATCCATATGTTACTTGCCCGAGATTCGATCGTAGGTATCTTCATACCTAGTTTAATCTCGTTACCGGCAAGTCTCTTTACTCGTTCGGTAATACATCACCTCATGACTAACTCCTTAGTCATTTGCTTGCAAGCTTATGATGTGTATTACCGAGAGGGCCTAGAGATACCTCTCCGATACTCGGAGTGACAAATCCTAATCTTGATCTATGCAAACTCAACAAACACCTTTGTAGATACCTATAGAGCATCATTATAATCACCCAGTTACATTGTGACATTTGATAGCACACAAGGCATTCCTCTGGTATCCGAGAGTTGCATAATCTCATAGTCGAAGGAATATGTATTTGACATGAAGAAAGCAATAGCAATAAAACTGAACGATCATTATGCTAAGCTAACGGATGGGTCTTGTCCATCATATCATTCTCCTAATTAATGATGTGATCCCGTTATCAAATGAAAACTCATGTCCATGGTTAGGAAGCCTTAACCATCTTTGATCAACGAGCTAGTCAAGTAGAGGCACACTAGGGACACGGTGTTTGTTTATGTATTCACACATGTATTTAGGTTTCTAATCAATACAATTATAGCATGAATAATAAACATTTATCATGATTAAGGAAATATAAAATAACAACTTTATTATTTCCTCTAGGGCATATTTCCTTCAATGCCTAGAACGTAGCAATGCTGATTCTCATGCTAAGACTTCTAATAATGTTACTCGGAATATTGCTACTACTGAAATTGGTGCTACCAACCCCTATTCCAGGGATTTTGCTGCTATTTCTGAAGAAAATTGCAGGTTAAAGGGCTTACTTGAGAGTGGAATGCTAAGGAGCCTAAAAGGGCATCAAACCCTATGTGATGTGTTCAAGAAGTCCATACTGCACAAAAACCCTCAAAAGGAAGGATTAGGTTTCGAAAAGAAACTCAATGTGGATGGATCCCATTGAACTCTTGAGCAATATCCTCGAACGACCTGGGTTCGTGCAAACAGGAAAACTCTCGAACCGGAAAATTTAACTGGTTATCTTTCACACATTCCTGTTGATACTGATGAGTTTGATGACTCAAATTACAAAATATTCAAATAACAAAATGGTAATGTTTTTGCTCGATATGTTGGAACTAACTGCAGGACTGGTTCACCGAAGAAGCAAATCTAGGTAAAGAAGTGCACTATTGAAAATATGTCTGTCACTGCTAACCTGACTATGCAGGATAACTCTCTAGGAGGAAATGGTTATCATTCTCAGCCTACTCTAGTATCTTCCTCAAATGATTATCATCCTAACCTGCGTTAGAAGGAGTACATGCGTACCTCTACAAATCATTACATTCATGTATCTGGAAATAACTTCAATGCATATTCATACGATTATCATCAAAGTGCACAGGTGTCTCACAGGCCTACCCTACTCAGTCGAAGCAAATGAGATCCTCACCTCCCATGCAAGTGTGGGTTGTGAATAAGAACTAATCCTCTCGTGCAGGGAATTCTCTCAGGGATATCTCATGTCCATTATGAGCCCTGAGATCAATTATTGTTGGTGCCTAACTCTGTGTTTTCGTTCGGAATGTTTTTACTCGGTTCTTTCTCATCATAAACATGCAACTTGATCTGAAGGTGATTTCACTCCGACGTCCTTGGTCGCGAATGAAATCAACTTCAAAATTTCATCTGTTTTGGCGCTTGCGCTTCCTCAAACTCTCCGGCATTCTGTTCATTTATCGAGATTTTCCCATGAAATGGCTGACACGTGCCCACAATCTCCCGATCGTGATCTCGTCCGTTGAATGTGGAACGTCCCATGCTTTTCGGCCGTAGATATCAGAGGGTGCGGTTTCAGCCTCGGGCTATATAAACCCCCACTCCTGGCATCTTCCTCCTTAGTTATTTCTCTATTCGGCCTCATACATCTCCTCTCGCTCTTCGCCCGAGCCCGAGCTCGCAGTAGCGTCGACGTCGAGCCTTGATGTGCAAATCCGGCGAAGCCCCGTCACCATTGGTCACGCCACTGTAGTGTTTCTTCTCTCCCACGCTGCCTTAGATGATCAATACTGCCAAGTTAGGGCGTACGGATCTAGAACTAGCCATGTGCCTATTCTGTTCTAGGGCTATTCATCCCGACGCCATTTATCTTGCTTTATTTTCTTGTGGTAGATCTTTAGGCTTCACTAGGTTGTGACTTGTACGGTTTGTAGTGGCTCCTCGTACCAGTCAATTTGGATCTAGGGTTCATGTGTCTTACATCGAAATATTAGAGAAGTTGTTATTTCGTCCAAGGGCATATTGCAATTCTCTCGGTGATATCTTCCCTAACTTATGCCATGAACTCATCTGTTGCTTCCGAAAATTATCTGTTTTGAGTCAAAATTGCTTTTGTGCATGTTTGTGATATTTTCCTATTTTCCCTCGCCTTGTTTTCTCTCTCTCAGGAATGGTCATAGCTCATAGTTCGGAAGAGCAGTCTGGGTCCAAGGATGAAATACCACAACTGCCCCGTGTGTCTGCTAAGGTGGCTGAAAGAAAATCAGCTAAGCCACCAAAAGTGCCGAAGAAGAAATCCGAGTCAGAATCAGCTGAAGAAGAAGATGATATTCCCTCAACTCATAGTCAGCCAGAGGATGAGATAATCACCGACTCCAAGACCCTCTTCCCTGATAGAAATCCCAAGAAGGGTGGTCGTGGTAGAGAGAGGAACACTGCGGCTGAAATGTCTGATCCAGAAACTTATAGAACTCCACCTGTAGTTGAGACTGCCATTAAAGGAATAACAGGCTGCTGAAGATTTGCCGTCATTGGGAAAAGAAGTGGTTCAACTATGAAAATGTCCGAAGAAAATATCAGATCATGTTCGCATTCGCTCCATCATGGAATGACTGCATCGCAGAGGGCTGCCTAGGTCACGACGATCAAAAAGTAAGGCCAGCTCCTCCTCCAAATGCCCATGTTGATTATTTGAAGACAATTGTTGATTTCCCCGAAGAATTTGTTAAGAGGGAGAAAGCCAAGGCCATGAAGAAGAATCAAGTAGAAGAAAAGAATGTCAAGATGACAGAGCAAGATGTGCAAGAGAAGACTGGAAGGGCTTCTGCCCGAAAATAAAGAAAGAAGAGGAAATATGTTTCCCCTCATGCTTCGAAGAAGAAGTCTGTTGCCAGGAAGATAAAGAAGGTAGCATCTGCCTCATCTGAGTCCTCCGATGAAGAATTGGGAGATGAAATTCCCATGTATGATCAAAGAACTCTTCCTGATAAGCCGTACCAAACACACTCTCCAGCAAAAGTTTCACCTCCATTGAGATCTTCACCAAGGCTCGTCATTGTGCCATCAGATAAACCTTCTGGTTCTGCTGCCCCTACAACAAAGATAAAGTTGTTTCCTGATGAAAAAGTTGTTGCTGCTGCTAAGAAGGCCAAGACAATTGTTACTGCTTCCACAGAGGAATATGACTTTGATCTTATTTTTTACATCATTGAAAGTGCCTCCTATGATGCAAATCCATCTGATGTAAGCAGCTTGGGCCTGCCTAAAGATGTTACCAAGATGGTAGCAAAACACTTCACTGAGTTGAAAGAATTATCATGGAACTGAACCAAGCTGTCGAGGACAAGAAACTCCTTGAGCAAATGAGGAAGGATGCCAAATCCGAGTCAGAGAGAAAAGATGTGAGCAAGGGAATTCTTGAGATCACCAAAGCCCTCACTCTCATGAGGAACAACAATATTGAGTGGCACTTCAAGATGAAAATCAATGTTTCTCCGCTTTGTGATCGTAGAAATGATGAGATTAATGAAGGAAATATGCCCTAGAGGCAATAATAAAGTTATTATTTATTTCCTTATTTCATGATAAATGTTTATTATTCATGCAAGAATTGTATTAACCGGAAACTTAGTACATGTGTGAATACATAGACAAAACAAAGTGTCCCTAGTATGCCTCTACTTGACTAGCTCGTTTATCAAAGATGGTTATGTTTCCTAACCATAGACATGTGTTGTCATTTCATGAACGAGATCACATCATTAGGAGAATGATGTGATGGACAAGACCCATTCGTTAGCTTAGCATTATGATTGTTACAGCTTCATTGCTACTGCTTTCTTCATGACTTATACATGTTCCTCAGACTATGAGATTATGCAACTCCCGAATACCGGAGGAACACCTTGTGTGCTATCAAACGTCACAACGTAACTGGGTGATTATAAAGATGCTCTATAGGTGTCTCCGATGGTGTTTGTTGGGTTGGCATAGATCTAGATTAGGATTTGTCACTCCGTGTATCGGAGAGGTATCTCTGGGCTGTCTCGGTAATGCACATCACTATAAGCCTTGCAAGCATTGTGACTAATGAGTTAGTTGCGGGATGATGCATTACAGAACGAGTAAAGAGACTTGCTGGTAACGAGATTGAACTAGGTATTGAGATAGCGACGATCGAATCTCGGGCAAGTAACATACCGATGACAAACGGAACAGCGTATGTTGTTATGCGGTTTGACCGATAAAGATCTTTGTACAATATGTATGAACCAATATGAGCATCCAGGTTCCGCTATTGGTTATTGACCGGAGATGTGTCTCGGTCATGTCTACATAGTTCTCGAACCCGTAGGGTCCGCACGCTTAACGTACGGTGACGACCGGTATTATGAGTTTATGTGTTTTGATGTACTGAAGGTTGTTCGGAGTCCCGGATATGATCACGGACATGACGAGGAGTCTCAAAATGGTCGAGACATATAGATCGATATATTGGATGACTATGTTTGGACATCGGAATTGTTCCGAGTGACTTCGGGCATTTACCGGAGTACCGGGGGGTTACTGGAACCCCCCGGGGAATATATGGGCCCTAATGGGCTATAGTGGAGAGAGAGAGGGGCGGCCAAGGCAGGCCGCACGCCCCTCCCCCTTGGGTCTGAATTGGACTAGGAAGGGGGGCGGCGCCCCCCCTTTCCTTCTCCCTCTCTCCTCCTTCCTTCTCTCCTACTCCAACTAGGGAAAGGGGGAATCCTACTCCCGGTGGGAGTAGGACTCCTCCCAGGGCGCGACATAGAGGGCCGGGCCTTTCCCTCCTCCACTACTTTATATACGGGGGAGGGGGTACCCCATAGAGACACAAGTTGTTCTCTTAGTCGTGTGCGGTGCCCCCTCCACAAATTTCCACCTCGGTCATATCGTTGGAGTGCTTAGGCGAAGCCCTGTGTCGTTAACTTCATCATCACCGTCATCACGCCATCGTGCTGACGAAGCTCTCCCTCGACACTCAACTGGATCGAGAGTTCGTGGGACGTCACTGAGCCGAACGTGTGCAGATCGCGGAGGTGACGTACTTTCGGTACTAGGATCGGTTGGATCGTGAAGATGTACGACTACATCAACCGCGTTGTCATAACGCTTCCGCTTATGGTCTACGAGGGTACGTGGACTACACTCTCCCCTCTCATTGATATGCATCACCATGATAGATCTTGCGTGTGCGTAGGAATTTTTTTGAATTACTGCGTTCCCCAACAGTGGCATCCGAGCCAAGTCTATGCGTAGATGTTATATGCACGAGTAGAACACAAAGAGTTGTGGGCGATAATAGTCATACTGCTTACCAGCATGTCCTACTTTTATTCGGTGATTGTTGGATGAAGCGGCTCAGACCGACATTAGGCGAACGCTTACGCGAGACTGGTTCTACCGACGTGCTTCGCACACAGGTGGCTAGTGGGTGTCAGTTTCTCCAACTTTAGTTGAATGGAGTGTGACTACGCCCGGTCCTTGTTGAAGGTTGAAACAACAAACTTGACGAAAAATCATTGTGGTTTTATGCATAGGTAAGAACGGTTCTTTTTAGAAGCCCGTAGCAGCCACCTAAAACTTGCAACAACAATGTATAGGATGTCTAACTTGTTTTTGCAGGGCATGTTGTGATGTGATATGGTCAAGACATGATGCTAAATTTTATTGTATGAGATGATCATGTTTTGTAACAGAGTTATCGGCAACTGGCACGAGCCATATGTTTGTCGCTTTATTGTATGAAATGCAACTGCCATGTAATTGCTTTACTTTATCACTAAGCGGTAGCAATAGTCGTAGAAGCTATAGTTGTCGAGACGACAACGATGCTTCGATGGAGATCAAGGTGTCAAGCCAGTGACGATAGTGATCATGACGGTGTTTTGGAGATGGAGATCAAAGGCACAAGATGATGATGACCATATCATATCACTTATATTGAATGCATGTGATGTTTATCCTTTATGCATCTTATTTTTCTTAGTTCGACGGTAGCATTATAAGATGATCTCTTACTAAATTTCAAGGTATAAGAGTTCTCCCTGAGTATGCACCGTTGCTATAGTTCGTCGTGCTGAAACACCACGTGATGATCGGGTGTGATAAGCTCTACGTTCACATACAACAGGTGCAAGCCAGTTTTATACATGCAGAATACTCGGGTTAAACTTGATGAGCCTATCATATGCAGATATGGCCTCGGAACACTGAGACCGAAAGGTCAAGCGTGAATCATATAGTAGATATGATCAACATGGTGATGTTCACCATTGAAAACTACTCCATCTCACGTGATGATCGGACATGGTTTAGTTGATTTGGATCACGTGATCACTTAGATGATTAGAGGCATGTCTATCTAAGTGGGAGTTCTTAAGTAATATGATTAATTGAACTTTAATTTATCATGAACTTAGTCCTGATAGTATTTGCATATCTATGTTGTAGATCAATAGCTCGCGTATAGCTTCCCTGTTTTTTGATATGTTCCTAGATAAAATAAGTTGAAAGATGATGAAGCAATGATGCGGACTTGGTCCGTGATCTGAGGATTATCCTCATTGCTGCACAGAAGTATTATGTCCTTGTTGCACCGCTAGGTGACAGACCTATTGCGTATGTATGCACGTTATGAATGTTTGACAAAGCTTGGTATGATGACTACTTGATAGTTTAGTGCACCATGCTTTACGGCTTACAACCAGGACTTCAAAAACGTTTTGAACGCTACGGAGCATATGAGATGTTCCAAGAGCTAAAATTGGTGTTTCAGACTCATGCCTGAGTCGAGAGGTATGAGACCTCTGACAGGTACTTTGCCTACAAGATGGAGGAGAATAGCTCAACCAGTGAGCATGTGCTCAGAATGTGTGAGTACTACAATCGCTTGAATCAAGTGGGAGTTAATCTTCTAGATAAGATAGTGATTGACAAAGTTCTCTAGTCACTATCACCAAGTTACTGGAACTTCGAGATGAACTATAATATGAAAGGGATGAAAAAAATGATTCCCGAGCTCTTCGTGATGCTGAAATCAACGAAGGTAGAAATCAAGAAAAGTATCAAGTGTTGATGGTTGACAAGACCACTAGTTTCAAGATAAAGGGCAAGGGAAAGAAAGGGAAACTTCAAAAAAAGGAATGACAAGAAAGTTGCCATTCCCATGAAGAAGCCCAAAGCTAGACCCAAGCCTGAAACTGAGTGCTTCTACTGCAAAGGAAATGGTCACTGGAAGTGGAACTTCCCTAGATACTTGGCGGATAATAAGGATGGCAAAGTGAACAAAAGTATATTTGATATACATGTTATTGATGTGTACTTTACTAGTGTTTATAGCAACCCCTCGGTATTTGATACTGGTTCAGTTGCTAAGAGTAGTAACTAGAAACGGGAGTTGCAAAATAAATAGAGACTAGTTAAGGGCGAGGTGATGGTGTGTGTTGGAAATGATTTCAAGATTGATAAGATCACCATCGCACACTCCCTTTTACCTTCGGGATTAGTGTCGAACCTAAAATAAATGTTATTTGGTGTTTGCGTTGAGCATGAATATGATTGGATCATGTTTATTGCAATACAGTTATTCATTTAAGTCAAAGAATAATTGTTGTTCTATTTACATGAATAAAACCTTCTATGGTCATACACTCAATATAAATGGTTTATTGAATCTCGATCGTAGTGATACACATATTCATAATATTGATGCCAAAAGATGCAAAGTTAATAATGATAGTGCAACTTATTTGTGGCACTGCCGTTTAGGTCATATTGGTGTAAAGCGCATGAAGAAACTCCATGCTGATGGGCTTTTGGAATCACTTGATTATGAATCACCCGATGCTTGCGAACCATGCCTCATGGGCAAGATGACTAAAACTCCGTTCTCCAGAACAATGGAGCGAGCAACTGACTTATTGGAAATAATACATACTGATGTATGCGGTCCGATGAGTGTTGAGGCTCATGTGGTATCATTATTTTCTGAGCTTCATAGATGATTTGAGCAGATATGTGTATATCTACTTGATGAAACACAAGTCTGAAACATTTGAAAAGTTCAAAGAATTTCAGAGTGAAGTAGAGAATCATTGTAAACAAGAAAATAAAGTTTCTATGATCTGATCGCAGAGGCGAATATTTGAGTTACGAGTTTGGCTTTCAGTTAAAACAATGTGGAATTGTTTCACAAACTCATGCCACCTGGAACACCGCAGCATAATGGTGTGTCTGAACGTCATAACCGTACGTTATTGGATATAGTGCAATCTATGATGTCTCTTACCGATTTACCACTATCGTTTTGGGGTTATGCATTAGAGACAGCTACATTCACGTTAAATAGGGCACTGTCTAAATCCGTTGAGACGACACCGTATGAACTATGGTTTGGCAAGAAACCTAAGTTGTCGTTTCTTAAAGTTTGGGGTTGTGATGCTTATGTGAAAAAGTTTCAACCTGATAAGCTTGAACCCAAATCGGAGAAGTGCGTCTTCATAGGATACCCAAAATGTTGGGTACACCTTCTATCACAGATCCGAAGGCAAGATCTTTGTTGCTAAGAATGGATCCTTTCTAGAGAAGGAGTTTCTCTCGAAAGAAGTGAGTGGGAGGAAAGTAGAACTTGATGAGGTGATTGTACCTTCTCCCGAATTGGAAAGTAATTCATCATAGAGATTAGTTCCTGTGATTCCTACACCAATCAGTGAGGAAGCTAATGATGATGATCATCGAACTTCAGATCAAGTTACTACCGAACCTCGTAGGTTAACCAGAGTAAGGTACCGCACCAGAGTGGTACGGTAATCCTGTTCTGGAGGTCAGGTTACTTGACCATGACGAACCTACGAACTATGAGGAAGCGATGATGAGCCCAGATTCCGCAAAATGGCTTGAGGCCATGGAATCTGAGATAGGATCCATGTATGAGAAGAAAGTATGGACTTTGGTTGACTTGCCCGATTATCGGCAAGCCATAGAGAATAAAATGGATCGTCAAGAGGAAGATGGACGCTGATAGTAGTGTTACTATCTACAAAGCTCGAATTGTCGCAAAAATGTTTTTGACAAGTTCAAGGTGTTGACTACAATGAGATTTTCTCACTTGTATCGATGCTTAAAAGTCTATCCGAATCATGTTAGCAATTGCCACATTTTATGAAATTTGGCAAATGGATGTCATACCTGCATTCCTTAATGGATTTCTTAAAGAAGAGTTGTATATGGTGCAACCAGAAGGTTTTGTCGATCCTAAAGATGCTAACAAAGTGTGCAAAGCTCCAGCGATCCATCTATGGACTGGTGCAAGCATCTCGGAGTTGGAATATATGCTTTGATGAGTTGATCAAAGCACATAGTTTTATACAGGCTTGTGGTGAAGCCTGTATTTACAAGAAAGTGAGTGGGAGCGCTACAACCTTTCTGATAAGTATATGTGAATGACATATTGTTGATCGGAAATGATGTAGAATTTTCTGGAAAGCATAAAGGAGTGTTCGAAAGGAGTTTTTCAAAAGAAAGACCTCGTTGAAGCTGCTTACACATTGAGCATCAAGATCTATAGAGATATATCAAGACGATTGATAAGTTTTTTCAATGAGTACATACCTTGACAAGTTTTTGAAGTAGTTCAAAATGGAATAGTCAAAGAAAGAGTTCTTGCCTGTGTTGCAAGGTGTGAAGTTGAGTAAGACTCAAAACCCGACCACGGCAGAAGATAGAGAGGGAATGAAAGTCATTCCCTATGCCTCAGCCATAGGTTCTATAAAGTATGCCATGCTGTGTACCAAACCTATTGTATACCCTGCCCTGAGTTTGGCAAGGGAGTACAATAGTGATCTAGGAGTAGATCACTGGACATTGGTCAAAATTATCCTTAGTGGAATAAGGATATGTTTCTCGGTTATGGAGGTGACAATAAGTTCGTCGTAAAGGGTTACGTCGATGCAAGTTTTGGCACTGACCCGGATGACCCTAAGTCTCAATGTGGATACGTATTGAAAGTGGGAGCAATTAGCTAGAGTAGCTCCGTGCAGAGCATTGTTGACATAGAAATTTGCAAAATACATACAGATCTGAATATGGCAGACCCGTTGACTAAACTTCTCTCACAAGCAAAACATGATCACACCTTAGTACTCTTTGGGTGTTAATACGTCTCCAACGTATCTATAATTTTTTATTGCTTCATGCTATATTATATTCTGTTTTGGATGATTAATGGGCTTTGTTATACACTTTTATATTATTTTTTGGACTAACCTATTAACCGGAGGCCCAGCCCAAATTGCTGTTTTTTTGCCTATTTCAGAGTTTCGCAGAAAAAGAATATCAAACGGAGTCCAAACGGAATGAAACCTTCGGGAATGTGATTTTCGGAACAAACGTGATCCAGAGGACTTGGAGTCCACGTAAAGCAATCAACGAGGAGAGCACGAGGCAGGGGGGTTCGCCTACCCCCCCCCCCCCCCAGACGCGCCCTCCACCCTCGTGGGGCCCACATTGCTCTACCGACGTACTTCTTCCTCCTATATATACCTACGTACCCCCAAACCATCAGGGGCATCCACGAAAACCTAATTCCACCACCGCAACCTTCTGTACCTGTGAGATCCCATCTTGGGGCCTTTTCCGGCGTCCTGTCGGAGAGGGCATGTAACACCCCCAGTGTCATGCTACAGTAATCACCTATTAATGGTGCCAGGTCACCATGCTTACTGAGCTAATTATCTCTTGATGAAAAATCAAAGTCAAATTCAAATTCAAATTATGAGGGAAATTCAAAATTTCTCAAACATGAAAACTAAAATGTTCATCATGTGGCAAATAATCATTTTTTAATATTGGTGGTAAACCAACATTTTTGCAAGGTGTTTAAGTACTTAAAACAGTGACCTAAGCAATAAATTAAATGCCCTTTTTAATTTATAAAATTGGCAACTATTCCAAAAGCCTCCCAACCTTTTTGTGGCAGTGCACTTTAATTCTTTGAAATTGTTTTGGCCAGTGGCATAATTTTGCAAAGTCATTATTGGCTAAAAAGAAAGGGCAAAAGCTGCTGGAAAAGAAAGAAACAAAAAAAAAGAAAAGATAGAGAAGCCCCTGCCTCCCTTGACCTTAGCCCATTACACAGGCCGGCCCAGCTACCTCCCTGGTTGCTATCCCCTCCTTTTCCTTCTGTTCGACCGACAGAGGCACCCTCGTTCCTCACGGGACCCGGCCAAGGGCGCCCAGGCTGCCACGTCACCGGCGAGGGGATAAGGGCAGCCCCGACGCCTCGGGCTCCCTCCCCACTCGCCCACTTGCCCCCTCTCTCCCTCGTCGCTCTCTCCCTCGCTCTCCAGATCCCCTCCCCTCCTCAGACGAGCCCCGTCGTCGCCATGGATGTGCCGTAGCCGCGGCCACCGGCCACCCCGCGCCTCGCCAGCACGTCCACGAGACGCGCCGTCCTCGGCTACACCCTCTGCACCAACTGGAGCGAGAAGGGAGCCACCACCGCGAGCCCGACGACCCCTTCTTCCTCCTGCGGCCGTCTTCGTCTCCGGCGCCGATTCACCGCCGTTGGTCCTCCCCGAGCCCGCTAACGCACACCAAAAGGCTCACGATGAGCAGCCGCATCGCCTCCCCCTCTCTCCGGCCTCTCCCCATAGCCGCATCCACCGCTTTTGCCGCACCCGAACACCTCGCCGCCGATGAGCTCGTAGCCGTGCCCTCGCTGCCCGTCGAGCTCTAACGAGCTCGGGTTCGTGCTCAGCACGCCCGTGCGAGCCCGAAGCACCCATCCCCACGCTCTGCCAAGCCCCATAGCGCCGTTCCCGATCATGGCGAGGTTCCCAAGCTCGCCGCGGTCACCTCTGCCTACCTCCGGCCTCATAACCACTCCGGTTGGACGTGGCGTCATCTTCCCGTTCGAGCGCGCCAAGTCGCGCGAAAGCCGGACGCCCGTAGGCGAATCCCGACGCTCTCCTGGCCGCTCCGACGTAGTTTCGGCTCGTCAGAGCCACTCCGGCGCCGGTCGCCGACGTGACACACCTGGGGCCACCCCATGGGTCACTGCCAGTGGGGCCCCTGGTCCTCGCTGACGATTGACCTGGTCAATCAGGTTGACTGGCAGGCCCCAGCCGCTGACGTATAGGCCCCACCGTTTAACCCTCTGACTAAATGTTTCGTTAATTAAAACTAATTAGCACTAATTAGTTTAGCTAATTAGTCCATGACAGGTGGGGCCCACCTGCTAAATATCTTTGTTTAGTTAGTTTTAAGACTCTGTTAGCCTTCTGTCTATGACATGTGGGTCCCACTGGACCCACATGCCTGGTTTGACCTGGTCAGCGAGTCTGTTGACTGCTGATGTCATCAGCACGTCATGCTGACATCATTTTATCTTTTCTGTTATTTTAAATAATTCCAGGATATTGTTTAAACTTCGAAAATTCATAGAAATTAAACCGTAGCTCAGATGAAAATGTTTTCTATATGAAAGTTGCTCAGAAAAATCCAACGAATCCGAATACACGGTCCGTTCATCTGTCACATGCCCCTAGCATGCTGAACATGGAACATTCCCTCTCCGGTCATCTGTAGGACACATGTCCGGAACCGGGAAATCATTCCCGGTTGATTTCCCCCTTCACCTTTATCGTGTAGCCATACGTTAGGTCACACCCGGCATAGCTTATTGACACATTATGCTTTGTGATGCTATGTTTGCTTTATATTTACTGTTTCTTCCCCCTCTTCTCTCCGGTAGACCCCGAGACCGATGCTGCCCATGTGATCCACTACATCGACGCCGACCCCTCCTTGCGAGAGCAACCCGGCAAGCCCCCCCCCCCCCCCCCCCATTTGATCATCCCGATATCGCCCATTCCGTTCTCTCATGCTTGCATTAGATTTTGCTACTGTTATAGTTTGCTCCTATTCGATGCATAGCCCGCTTTTGTATCTATTTGTTGTACCTTGCCTGCTTATCATAAACTGCTTAGTATAGGTTGGTTAGTGATCCATCAGTGACCCCCACCTTGTCCTTGTTGCCACTGCTTCATCAGCGAAGACCCGATCAACGGGATCGAAGACCAGGCCCCGACACCGCACATCACTTCCCCTTAGTTGCTCGACACTACTGGGTTACTATTGAGTGCCGAGGGTGAGACCTCTTTAGCATTTCTGATGTTAACCTGTAGTGTAGCTATTCGGTCGTGGTCATCGAGGGTGATTTACTCCTTAACCACTTCTGATACGGCTCTGTCGTGCAAGCCCTCAAGTGTGAACCTCGAGGGTGAATCCGCTTACGTTCACCTTGATGATTACATCGAGTGGAATTCACCGGGGGTGATTCCTTGGGTTTTCCCCTTAATGTTTGGACACACAGATACTTGGACTTTACAGCTGTTACTTGGAAAGACGGGTCGACCCTGAGAGGTACCTCCGCGAGCTTAATTGCGAGTGATGTGGAGTCGGGTTGACCTGGAGGGTGCCCGCGAGATAATTATGAGGCATGGCCGGGCATTCCTAGCCCTTGCCACAAGTCCTCAAGACGGGGAAATGGGGTCACATCTTTCGTGAGTCTCTGCTTGTTACCGCGCGTTCCTAATCCACTACGATTTGGATATTTGATCTGAGGGGCCTCTAGCCTGATAGCACTAACCATCACGTGGGCATAGTATGGGCGTTACGCATCGTATGCATCACCGAAGCTTAATAGACGCTGCCGATCGAGCGGGCGCCAAGACCGGATTGGACTGCGTAAGCACCTGCCTTTGTTGAAGGAGGTAGCTAGGTCTGCTCACCGGCCGCTGCACATAACATGCAGGAGTTCCCGGGGCGATGGCCCATGACCCCTGGGGGCATAGGTTTAGTCTGGCGTGCTGGCCTTTCTATTAAGCCTAGGTCAGGTTGCGGCGTATTGTTTGGCCGAGGCCGGGCATGACCCAAGAAAGTGTGTCCGGCCGGAGTTAATCGAGCGTGGTGGGTAAGTTGGTGCACCCCTGCAGGGAAGAAAACATCTATCGATAGCCTGTCCTACGGTAACGGACACTTGGAGTTGTATCCCGATCGATACAACTAGAACTGGATACCTGAGATGAGAAATGGATTGTGATGAGAAATGGATATGAGAAATGGAGATGAGAACTGGATAGTATGGCTCTGAGATTGCTTTCTCGCAGGGAGTCGAGAAAGGATCTCTGGCCGAGGTTGATAACACTTCTACAATTTACTTTATGCTACTCTACTCCCTCTTGTTGCTGCAAGATGGTGGGTTTGAGAAGATGCTAGTCTTTGATAGGCTAGGCTTTCCCCCTTCTCTTCTGGCATTCTGCAGCCCAGTCCACATATACAGCCTTCCTTTGATAATGTTGCATATGTAGTGTAGATCCTTGCTTGCGAGTACTTTGGATGAGTACTCACGGTTTCTTTGCTTCCCCTTTCCCCCTTCTTTCTTCTTTCTGGTTGTCGCAACCAGATGGTGGAGCCCAGGATCCGCATTTACACCACCGATTTACTACTACTACCCCGAGGGTGCCTACTACTACGTGGAGGCCGCCGACGACCAGGAGTAGTTAGGAGGCTCCTAGGCAGGAGGCTTGTCTTTTCAATCGTTGCTGCTTTTGTGCTAGCCTTCTTAAGGCAAACTTGTCTAACTCATGTCTGTACTCAGATATTGTTGCTTCCGCTGACTCTTGTGTATTCGAGCCCTCGAGGCCCATGGCTTGTAATATAAAGCTTGTATTATTTTATTTGTGTCTGGAGTTGTGTTGTGATATCTTCCCGTGAGTCCTTGATCTTGATCGTACACATTTGCGTGTATGATTAGTGTATGATTGAATCGAGGGCATCACAGGGCATTGATCACGGAGGGATTCTACATCAACACCATAGCCTCTTCGATGATGTGTGAGTAGTTTACCTTAGACCTTCGGGTCCATAGTTATTAGCTAGATGGGTTCTTCTCTCTCTTAGGATCTCAATACGAAGTTCTCCACAATTCTCGTGGAGATCTATTCGATGTAATCTTCTTTTGCGGTGTGTTTGTTGAGACCGATGAATTGTGAGTTTATGATCAAGTTTATCTATGAACAATATTTGAATCTTCTATGAATTCTTTTATGTATGATTGGTTATCTTTGCAAGTCTTTTCGAATTATCAGTTTGGTTTGGCCTACTAGATTGATATTTCTTCCAATGGGAGAAGTGCTTAGCGTTGGGTTCAATCTTGCAGTGTCCTTTCCCAGTGACAGCAGGGGCAGCAAGGCACGTATTTTATTGTTGCCACCGAGGATAACAAGATGGGGTTTATATCATATTGCATGAGTTTATCCCTCTACACCATGTCATCTTGCTTAAAGTGTTACTCTGTTCTTATGAACTTAATACTCTAGATGCATGCTGGATAGCGGTTGATGTGTGGAGTAATAGTAGTAGATGCAGAATCGTTTCGGTCTACTTGTCGCGGACGTGATGCCTATATACATGATCATACCTAGATATTCTCATAACTATGCTCAATTCTATCAATTTCTCAACAGTAATTTGTTCACCAACCGTAATACTTATGCTCTTGAGAGAATCCACTAGTGAAACCTATGGCCCCCGGGTCTATTTTCCATCATATTAATCTTCCAACACTTAGCTCTTTTTATTGCCTTTTATTTTACTTTGCATCTTTATTATAAAAATACCAAAAATATATATTATCTTATCATATCTATCAGTTCTCACTCTCATAAGTGACCGTGAAGGGATTGATAACCCCTTTATCGCGTTGGTTGTGAGGTTCTTATTTGTTTGTGTAGGTGCGTGGGACTTGAGCGTGGTCTCCTACTGGATTGATACCTTGGTTCTCAAAAACTGAGGGAAATACTTACGCTACTTTACTGCATCACCCTTTCCTCTTCAAGGGAAAACCAACGCAGTGCTCAAGAGGTAGCAGGTGTTAATCACATGGCGATGTGAACTAGATTGCTGACTCTAGTAAACCCTTTGAGTGTTGGTCACATGGCGATGTGAACTATGGGTGTTAATCACATGGTGATGTGAACTATTGGTGTTAAATCACATGGCGATGTGAACTAGATTATTGACTCTAGTGCAAGTGGGAGACTGAAGGAAATATTCCCTAGAGGCAATAAGGAAGTTATTATTTATTTCCTTATTTCATGATAAATTTTTATTATTCATGCAAGAATTTTATTAACCATAAATTTAGTACATGTGTGAATACATAGACAAAACAAAGTGTCCCTAGTATGCCTCTACTTGACTAGCTCGTTTATCAAAGATGGTTATGTTTCCTAACTATAGACATGTGTTGTCATTTGATGAACGGGATCACATCATTAGGAGAATGATGTGATGGACAAGACCCATTCATTAGCTTAGCATTATGATCGCTACAGTTTCATTGCTACTGCTTTCTTGATGACTTATACATGTTCCTAAGACTATGAGATTATGCAACTCCCGAATACCAGTGGAACACCTTGCGTGCTATCAAACCTCACAACGTAACTGGGTGATTATAAAGATGCTCTATATGTGTCTCTGATAGTGTTTGTTGGGTTGGCATAGATCGAGATTAGGATTTGTCACTCTGTGTATCGGAGAGGTATCTCTGGGCCCTCTCGGTAATGCACATTACTATAAGCCTTGCAAGCATTGTGACTAATGAGTTAGTTGCGGGATGATGCATTACAGAACGAGTAAAGAGACTTGCCGGTAACGAGATTGAACTAGGTATTGAGATACCGACGATCGAATATCGGGCAAGTAACATATCGATGACAAAGGGAACAACGTATGTTGTTATGCGGTTTGACCGATAAAGATCTTCGTAGAATATGTAGAACCAATATGAGCATCCAGGTTCCGCTATTGGTTATTGACCGGAGATGAGTCTTGGTCATGTCTACATAGTTCTCGAACCCGTAGGGTCCGCACGCTTAACGTTCGGTTACGATAGGTATTATGAGTTTATGTGTTTTTATGTACCGAAGGTTGTTCGGAGTCCAAGTGAGTTCGGGCATTTACCGGAGTACCGGGGTGTTACTAGAACACCCCAGGGAGTATATGGGCCCTAATGGGCTATAGTGGAGACAGAGAGGGGCGGCCAGGGTAGGCCGCGCCCCCTCCCCCTTGGGTCCGAATTGGACTAGGAAGGGGGGCGCCCCCCTTTCCTTCTCCCTCTCTCCTCTTTCCTTCTCTCCTACTCCAACTAGGGAAAGGGGGAATCCTACTCCCGGTGGGAGTAGGACTCCTCCCAGGGTGCACCATAGAGGGCCAGCCCTCCCCCTCCTCCACTCCTTTATATACGGGGGAGGGGGCACCCCATAGACACACAAGTTGATCTCTTAGTCGTGTGCGATGCCCCCATCCATAGATTTCCACCTTGGTCATATTGTTGCAGTGCTTAGGCGAAGCCCTGCGTCAGTAACTTCATCATCACCGTCATCACGCCGTCGTGCTGATGAAGCTCTCCCTCGACACTCAGCTGGATCCAGAGTTCATGGGATGTCATCGAGCCAAACGTGTGCAGATCGTGAGGTGCCGTACTTTAAGTACTAGGATCGATCGGATCGTGAAAACGTACGACTACATCAACCGTGTTGTCATTACGCTTCCGCTTACGGTCTACGAGGGTACGTGGACTACACTCTTCCCTCTTGTTGTTATGCATCACCATGATAGATCTTGCGTGTGCGTAGTTTTTTTTTGAAATTACTGCGTTCCCCGACAATTAAGCGTCAAGCAGCTCTTGCTCGACGTAGAGAAAGAGAAGATAAGCGTCAGAAAGCACAAGCTAGAGCCAGCCAGTCAAAGGCTATCAAGGATTGTCGAATCCAAACTATAACAACTGATGTGCCTGTTGACTCAAGTGTCCCACCGCAACAGATACCACCATCCCCTCGTTTCATGGAAGAAACCAAGCAACAAGTTGTTCCTACGATAGTTATCATTCCTACCTCAATTGCACAAGAATCGGATGTGATGGATATCATTGTGGAAAACCCTGTCGAAGAGAATGCCATGCCTGAGCAACATGCTCCTGAAGAAAAAGTTGACAAAGAGATTGAGATGGAAAAGGCAACTTCGTTGCCTTTGAAGGAAAGTCATGTTGGGCCCTCCGGATCCATCAAGGAGGGTGATAAAGTTGAGGGGGGAGAAAGTTGCTTCTCGAGGAAATACAACTCCGATCTCCTCATCAGGTGCCCCTACCTAGATGGAGGTTGACCCTGCTCCTGGTTCTTTGGCTTCATAACTAGAACAGGAAGAAAAGAAATTGGAAGAGCCCATGGCTCACGAAGGAGAAGCTCAAGCAGTTGTACCACCAGTGTTGCCACAACATATCGATGGAGAACAAGTTGTGACTCAATTGAACGAAGAAGTTGTTGTGCCACCTACAATTGAGAGCTCACCAAAAGAAAAGGCCCTAGTGCCTAATAATGAGAAAGCCGCTAAAGGAGTTCCAGCAAAGGAAATTGAAGGACAGAGCAGTGCTCCCATGCCATCAGCTCCAGAGAAAGCTAAAAGGCCACTTGCACCATTAAAGCCTATCGATGAGAATGTGCTAGCCTTTGATGATGTTCAGCTGATGGAAGTTAGCGATGAAGAAAATCAAAAAAGTCCACAGGAATCATTTCCGCTATTTCGAGCTGAGTACGGCCCCAATGGCCCTACATTTAATGAACATCTTCATTTCTTGAAGCTTGCATTCTTTGGGATCAGCCCTTATAATGGGGAAAGGACTACACTGTCACCAAGGTTTTGGACTGAAGAACAAGCCATTTATTATAGCCGGATTCTGTCCGACAAGGATAGAATTTTCAATCATAAGATATTGAACTTCCCTGAACTCGAAGGAATACCCTGCTTCCATCATGCAATTGAGCATATTGAACATGCTCTCTTGAAGGGATTCATGCGCTTCAATCATGGCTGGAACAAAGAGCTTTTTCCTTCAGTTCTATGCCATGCTATACATCTCAGGAGATCTTGGCAACACCTCATCCTGGACACTTGTCGGTGCAACAAACCTTGGGTCTGTTGCCCAGACTGTGCACAGGCACGGGAAAAGGATTGAGGGACCAACCCAAGCCAGAGTACAAGAGACCAAGATCATCAAAGGACCAACATGCAGATCAAGAGGACCAAGACCCAACCAGAAGAGCAAGACACCACCAGGAGAGAAGCCTCCCTTGCAGGCAGCCGAGCTCGACAAGGGCGAGGCCACCCCCGGAAGAAGACATCCAGGGCGTCCCGGCAAGGCTTGCCGGGGCTCACGGAGGCTAAACCACCTCACCCAACCACTCAGCCACGACCCACGTCGTCGATCAGTATGGTGTCTAGCCGCAAAGTGACTGAGTGGCAGCCATTTTCCACATGGCAATCTCTCTCTACAGGAAATACCTATAGATGACACCCGTCCTGCGACGTGTCAAGCAAGCATGAATGGAGCTGGCGGAAGAGCCCGGAAGGGCCTGCCGGGCAACCAACAACGTGATTATAGGCAGTGCATTTAATGCACCCTGTCAGCCTGCAGAGTTAGGTATGATAGCACTATTTTCTATTTTATCAGTGCATAATGACTACTTTGCCATTGTGGTAACCCCTTAATCTATAAAAGCAGGCCCATGGCAACCGTACAAACTGTTGGAAAGTTGAACAACACACACCCGTACGCGCGTAGCCACTGTCGCCCTGAGGCAACCCCTGCCGGGCAGTGTGCTACGCCTCACCACCAGTTTTTCCACCATCAATCCACCAAAGTAGGAGTAGGGTTTTATGCCTCACGGTGGCCGAACCTGGGTAAAAATTGCTCGCGTGATCTCTGCCATGCTGCCCCACGCTCGTCTGCTCTTTGTGCAACGCGACGCCCCCCTGCCGAACCAACAAGGGGCCCTCTGGTCCCATAGGTGGCTGTGGTTTCCCAAGACATCTTTGGCGCACCAGGTAGGGGGATCGCTTGCGCGAACCTGAAGGCGTGTGTAGCGTGTCATCTTCATCACCATCTTCACCTCGATAGCGCCCTCGTCCATGGTGCCCAAGAAGAAACTCGGTACTTCGGCTCATCCATCCACCTCGAAGGCTCCGCCACCCGCGGCCTCTAACGCTGCGGGGGGTGCGGAGGTGTGTGAGGACGTGGAAGCTACTGGGGACGTGGTCGGCGCAGGCTGCGCCATCACGGCTTCCCCCGCAGCTGACGCGGGAGCAGAGAACACCGGGGGAGAACAGCATCAGCAACACTCTGACGGCCACGCTCCGCAAGGTATGGATGAAGGGGTTGTTCCATCCATGCCCCTTCCTCTCGCCGACGGGCACAATCGCAGCGATGACACTCGGGTCGGAGCGAATCGCCGCCCTCCGGCTGCCCCTACCAGGGGAGCAACCGCAGTGCATGCGCCTCCCCCGGGATGGGTCGACCAAGTTGATGTGCCCGACGGAGCTGCTGGCCCTCAAGCACCCTCACCGTGCCACCCTGTCGTCCAGGCGGCCGCCCCGCAGCAGCAAGGGCGCGATACTGCCGCCGCTGGAACCGTCAAGAGCTGAGCGACGATGCGATCCACTTCATCATCACACATGCCATGCACAGCCACGGAAGCCATGGCACGAGCTCAGCTGCTGCTAAGGTTTCCGCCAGTGGCCGAGCAGATGGACGAATGGCGTGCCACCATCCAAAGTCTGCTCGGTTTCGCCGAAGCCGGGGGCTCGCGGCAAGCTAGCGCACCACGGCCTCCTCTAGCGACGACGATGACTCATGCTGCTAACCGTATGGAAGGGGTCATCCCCATGGTGCAATCCCTGCCACGACAGCCAGCGCGAGCACAACAGAATCAAGACCCTGAGAACGTCCAGGCCGATGGCGAGCCCCGGAGGATAGGCGAGTGGGACGCGCGCATCATCTTCAAGCGGTGCCGCGACAACCACTGCCCGACTAACGGGTACGACGGACCTGACGTCGACGAGCCTGCGCTCGGTATCGGCGGGTGCCTCCTTTTCGAAGTTGTGTGCCCTGCCTTTACTCATGAGCTATGGCAAGTCCGTTGGCCGTCCGTTCGCACGTTCAAGCCAGAGATACCCGAGAAGTACGATGGGAGACTGAACCCGACAGAGTTTCTGAGCATCTACACCATCACTATTCAGGCTGTCGGGGGAAGATATGAGAAGGTGTTTGCCAACTACTTCCCTTTGGCTCTCAAGTCCAATGTGAGGTCTTGGCTGATGTGCGTGCCGGAGAACTCCATCTCATCGTGGGCTGACATGTGCCATGAGTTCATTGGCGCCTTCACTGGCGGCCATCAAGAGCAAGGTCGACCCAACAATTTGCGGCTTCTTCAGCAGAAGGAAGGAGAGACCCTCCATAAGTATTTACAGAGATTCAACAAAGTCCGTCGAAACATCCCAAATATCCATCCGAAAGCTATGATAGCTGCCTTCCCGTCCAATGTGCACAACCGCCGGATACGTTCCAAGATGAATGTGTAGTTGCCCAAGACTGTGAAGGAGCTTTACACCTTGGTGGATAAGTGTGCTCGGATGGAGGAGGGAAGAAAGTTGCCCGGAGAGGAAGATTGCGCCAACGTTGATTCAGAGGATGTTGATGAATCAACCGGTCAGAAGAAGAGCAAGAAGCGCAGTAAGAAGCGGAAGGACAAGGCAGTGATGACTGTTCAAGGTTCAGGTACGCCTAGTACCGGCAAGAAGGCCAAAGCTGATATCCCCGGCAAGGAAGCTGTCGTGTGCACTGACTATCGGGAGGCCGCGGCTGCCGAGAAGGCCGGGAAAGGTGATGGACCATATTGCAAAATTCACCGGACCAAAGGCCACGACCTTCAAGAGTGTTATCGGGTTGAGCAGCTTGTTAAGAAACAGTGAGCAAAGTATAATAAGTGCGACAAGAAAAATGTCAGAACGTCGCTGGCGTTAAGGGCCGAGGCGGTGAAGTAAATCGCCCCGGCAAACCCTTTAGGAACCAATGAAAACCCGCCAGAGGTCGGGAGAAGGAATCCTGTGATGATGAGAGTGATGGAGGGGACACTACTGCAGGATGTTGCTAACGCGACACTATGGTCAGAGACCCTTCGACGAAACTGTGTGCGATGCCATAATCACAAACGATGGTGTAAAAAAAACCATCAAAAAAGGTGCAAAACGTTTGCGATGGAGGATGCATCAAACACGGTTCAGATTTTAGTTGCGTGTGTGATTCAGGGCATACGGTTCAGTTAAATTAACCGTTTTCGATGAGGAGGAACAAAAGAAACGGGCAGCCAGATGAAGGTGTGTGTGATGTACATCATACGGTTCACTCGGATGAAATGTTTGTGATTAGGCAACACAAAAGAAACAGTCAGACAGATGAAGGTGTGTGCGATATACGACATGCGGTTCACTCGGATAAACTGTTTGCGTTGACACAAGAGAACAGAAATAGTTTATATATAGACACACACACACACACACACACACACACACTTATAAGGACATGCTTGCATAACCAAATTAAACATCCACTTACATAGGTGGCTACTACACACATGACATTTGCACACACCAATAAAGTAAATTATATACTACATGCATGATTAACTAGCATAAACGATCATCTGATCATCATCTACTTCTTGTGACGCTGCTTGCTCTGCTTGTGGCTCGATCCGGGCTCGTCGATTTGGGTAACGAGGCACTTCCTCATGTCAACGATCCGCGTGTGCATCTCGTAGCATGTGTACACGCTCTTGGCCGTAAAACTGAGGTGAGGTTCATCTAGTTGCCGCATCCAGGCCCCGTGCCAGGATACGGGACTTGTTCTCTAGGCATCCTGCTTCATCTTTTCGTAGTAGGGGTCGATGATGGCCGAGGACAGGTCGACCAAGGAGTCCTTCTTCTTGCTACCCCAGACCGTAGTGGTCAGGGATTTCGACAAGGTTCTTGCAGGCCAAGCCCGTAACACTGAGCGCTTTTACATCGTTGGTGGTATCCACCATGGCGAACTTGTAGTCAGTGCTGTTGACAAACCTGTTGAAACGGTCGCAAGGCTCTGTGGACATGCAGTAGTGGTAGATGAGGACATGATGGCGCACGCACAACTGGGCGACGACAACCTTCTGATCTATGCCGGGACGACCGGTGGTGTACTGGAGGTCGATGCCGACCACCTTGTACTTGTCTCCAGCAAGCAACTGCTCAACGATGTTGATGTAGTCGTCCATCATGGCCGGGTCGATGGTGTACACCACCGAGAGATCCGTCTCCCTCGCGTGGGTCTCCACTCTATGCTCGTCGAACTCCATTGGAGCGCCGCCGGACATCCCCTCTCTATGTGTCGTCGTGGGTGTGCTTGTTGTGTTGTGGGGCGTGATCGAAAGGTTAAAGAGACTAAGGTTATAATGGCCGCGGGAATTAAAGGGGAAGCCGGACGGCCAGGAATATTGGTAGGCCCTAATGGCAGTTCTAATTTGCAGCGTGTAACTCCAGCGTGCCGCACATAACTGCATGGCGTGGCAACGCGCGCGGCGCAACCGCATGCCTACGGGGCCCCCGACGTGATCGTGCGCACGCCCAACCATTGGCAGAGCGCATGCAGAGGGACGCGAGCAGAGCGCTCTGCGGTCGCCTCAACGGCGAGCAACCATATATATATATATATATATATATATATATATATATATATAGGGCTGGACTATTACATTAGCAGTAATATTATTCTATTACCCTCGGTCCCTATAAGGGCGCTGACGCAGAGCCACGGAGAAACTCCCCGACCCGTCCCCAACCTAGCCCGCCTCCCATCACGGAGGCAGCTCATGGGCGAAGCGAGCGACGGCGGCAGCCGAGCGAGGGAGCCCATGGCGCTGCGGACGGTCGCTCCTCCGACCCACACGCTGCCGGCCGGTCGTCCGCATGCCTCCCCGCCGGCTCGCTGCCCCTCTCCGCGCCTTCCGCTCCGACAAGCGCCGGCCCCTCCTCACAGACTCCTGGCCGACGGGTGCTGGATCCTCCGCGCCTCCCATGCGACGAAGCTCGCTGCCCGTCCGACCTCCGGCTGGCTGCGGCCGTCCCGCCTCCGGCGGCTGTCACAATCCCAGCCTCCTCCGCCACAAGACCGCCATCCTCGCCCAGCGCCACCCCGAGCCCTCCGCTGCAGGCGCCACTGAGCCTCAAGCCTGCGCTGTCACCCCCCACCTTGCAGCATCCTACCGACCGGACCAGCCACGGCCGAATCGATCCTCGCCCGAAGCCCGTCTTCTTCCTCGCCGAGACACGCGACAGCCACCCTGGGCGTAGTAAGTACCTTAGTACGAGTTAAAAGGCGGTCCGCTCGAATAAAAGAAATGGCAGAAATTCAAATTGTAAAAATTCAAGCAAAAAAAGAAACCCCATGAAAATCCTGCTTAGTAAGTACCTCAGTACAAGTCATAAAATAAGAGAAGTTCATAACATTGTTGTCAAAAAAATGTTGAGTTCAAAAAAAAACACATTTTCTTTTTGAATAAAATACCATTCAGTTCGAACAAACCATACAAGTACAGGGGCGATGATACAATAAACCGTTGAAAACTTACGAGAAAAATATTATCCAAAAAACATAGGAAAGTCTAGTAAGCGAAAACACGCTTAGTACAAACCCATGCAAGCATCAGTACAAGTACCATTTTTCAGAATCATTCAAAATTACTCTACAAAAAATAGATCAGTACAAACATACACATATATCAGTACGACAACTCTGTTTGTCAAACGAGAAAACAACATGATCCGTCATGCCGTATTCAAAATTACTCTTAAACGGTTGCGAAGTAGAGAAAACGTTCAACATGACTAAGTTCCGAATTATCGATAGCTATCCAACGGTATACTATTTTCCATATTTCGACAAACTTTTTAAAAAAATCGCGTTCAAAATCAAATTTGACCGTATTCGAATTCGTTTTTAAACCGTAAGAAATTAGACAAACATTTCTATACGAAAAAGTTGCGCATTTTCTATAGCTTTCCAACGCCGTATCATTTGGGTCAATCCGACAAACCGTTTGAAAAAAAATCGCGAGAATACGTTTCGCCCAGAATTTCACCGTTTTTCAAATTACTTTTAAATCATATAGAATTAGAAAAAACAATACATATATGGAAGATGTGGATTTTCACCAGCTTTTCAACGCCATCTTATTTGCTCAATTCCGACAAACCGTTTGAAAATTGAGTCCAAAATACGATCCACGTTTTCGGTTTTGAAAAAAACGGTTTTTTCAAAACTGCTCTTAAACCATAATGATTTTGCAAAAACGTTCAATATACTTGAAATATGGTTGTCAAGAGCTTTCCAACGATATATTACATGCCCCGTTCCGACAAAAAATTACAAAAAGTTTTTGAACTAAAGAAGACGATCTTTTAAACACAACTGAAAGCATCAGTTCAACCGCTTCAAAAACATCAGTACAACCACCTGAAAATGTCAGTTCAAAAAGGGTAACAGAATAATATTCTGTTACGCGTAACAGAATAGCCTTGACTATTCGTCACCCTGGGTGAGGAATATTTATTTGTAACGCCCCCGATGCGGCTATATCTCCCACGTGTCGAAGCACGACTTAGAGGCATAACCGCATTGAAAGCAATGTCGCAAGTGAGGTAATCTTCACACAACCCATGTAATTCATAAGGGAAAGAGATACATAGTTGGCTTACACGCCACTTCACACAATACATAAATAAACATCCATCATTTAGATTACACTCAAGGTCCGACCACGGAACCAAAATAAAGAAGATACCCCAAATGCTACAGGATCCCCGATCGTCCCAACTGAGCTCCACTATCGATCATCAGGAAAAGACACATAGTAACGACCACGTTCCTCATCGAACTCCCACTTGAGCTCGGTTATGCCACCTGACCGGCATCGCCGGCACCTGCAACTGTTTTGGTAGAATCTGTGAGTCACGGGACTCAGCAATCTCACACTCGCGAGATCAAGACTATTTAAGCTTATAGGAAGGACAGAGTTGTGAGGTGGAGCTGCAGCAAGCGACTAGCATATATGGTGGCTACATTCGCAAAGAGAGCGAGAAGAGAAGCAAGGCACGGTCGTGAAGCTAGTAGCGATCAAGAAGTGATCCTGAAACTACTTACGTCAAACATAACTCCAACACCGTGTTCACTTCCCGGACTCTGCCGAGAAGAGACCATCACGGTTACACACGCGGTTGATGTGTATTTTAATTGAGGTCAACTTCGGGTTTTCTACAACCGGACATTAAAAAATTCCCATCTGCCTCATAACCGCAGGCACGGCTTTCGAAAGATAATACCTCGCAGGGTGTCCCAACTTAGCCCATTATAAGCTCTCACGGTCAACGAAGGATATTCCTTCTACCGGAAGACCCGATCGATCTCGGAATCCCGGACTACAAGACATTTCGACAGCAATAAAACAAGACCAGCAAAGCCACCCGACAGCCTTGACAAATCCCGATAGGAGCTGCACATATCTCGTTCTCGTGGCACATCCGGATGAGACAGGCTACGAGTAAAACCAGGCCTCGAAGTTTCCCGAGGTGGCCCGCGGACTCGGTTCGGGCCAGCACTCGAAGGAGCACTGGTCCGGGGGGGGGTTAAAATAAAGATGACCCTCGGGCTCGCGAAAACCCGGGGGAAAAAGGCTTAGGTGGCAAATGGTAAAACCAAAGTTGGGCCTTCTTTGGAGGAGTCTTATTCAAAGCAAACTGTCAAGGGGTCCCATAAATCACCCAACCGTGTAAGGAACGCGAAATCAAGGAACATAACACGGTATGACGGAAACTAGGGCGGCAAGAGTGGAACAAAACACGGGCATAATGCCGAAGTCTTCCACCCTTTACCCAAAGATATAGATGCATTAATTATAGCAGATATATTGTGATATCCCCAACAAGTAAACATGTTCCAACAAGGAACAACATCTCCATGTTCCAACAAGGAACAAACTTCATCTTCACCTGCAACTAGCAACGCTATAAGAGGGGCTGAGCAAAGCGATAACATAGCCAATCAACGGTTTGCTAGGAAAGGATGGTTAGGGGCTGACATGGCAAAATGGGTGGCATGATATAGCAAGTGGTAGGCATCGTAGCATAGGCATAGCAAAAGAGCGAGCAACTAGCATAGCAAAGATAGAAGTGATTTCGAGGGTACGGTCATCTTGCCTGCAAAGTTCTCGAGTTGTCGAAAGCTTGATCCTCGTAAGCGTTCTCAACAGGTTCCTCGTTCACGAACTCGTCTCCCGGCTCTACCCAAAGCAAGAACACAATCAAAGGAACCACAATAAATCACGGTGCAATGCACAAGCAACATGATGCAATATATGGCACGATATGCGGGATGTGATATGCAATGCGTATGCGTGCTCCGGAAGGAAAATGATGAACCAGACATCAACTTGGCAAACCAAGTATGACGCTGGAAAGATGAGATGATTTCGGTTCAAATCGATATAAAGATCACCGGAATCGGATGCACGGTTTGCAAATGACAAGCAAAACAAGAATGGCACAAAACTGCCATTAACAGCATGATACCACATAGCAAGCAACAAGAAATTAGGCTACTGCACCCAAACGTACCAGAAAAGCATATGGAAGTGATCTACTCAAGATGCTTGACAAAAGATCAATACTGAGCTACGGCTAAATCACATCATAACAGGTCCAAACAAGCATGGCAAAAGTGCAGAATATATCAGCTTCACAGACTTGGTGAAATTACTGAACATGGCAAAAATCAGCATAAGGAAGCAATGTTCAGAGCAAGCAAACGACATGCTACAGGAACTTATAATAGCAAAACAAGGCCTGGCATGAATCCACTCAAAGCATAGAACAAAATTCCCTTACTGACCATAAGCCAAAAAGGATCAGAAAATATAATAACACCCATGTAAACATAGCAAGTTTCGTTAACAGATTCAACAACAGGCATGTTTAAGAGCTCGATGCACTCACTACAGAGCATCTCATGATAAACTAAGCATACATCCATCAAGAAGACATGGCATAAAAGATATACATGGCAAGAACAACATCATAGCATACACGGATCAACTACAACAACCTTGGCAAAATTGAATAACATGTAAACAATCTGCCAGGAAACATTTTATAGCAAAAGTAGTGCTCGATTGACTCAAGCTATGGTACTCCATAATTGCAAACAAAGGCATGGATGGACAGATCATAACCATATGTTCATAACATCCTTACTTAAGTATCTCAAAATATGCATGGATCTCTCGGTAGCATCAAGTTAACATGGCATAAAAATATCAAGAAACAGGGCTGAAATCAGCAACATCAGGAAGCCTACTTTGCATGCTTGTGCTAGTCACCACAGAGATCACAAAAATACATGGCATACACCCCTGGAAAGATGGCATGGCATATTACAAAACACATGTAGGACTCAAATTCATAGGATGCATACATCAATCATGGAAAAAATGACAAAAGTGAATGTTCTGTTACGAAACAGAAACTAACATCACATAGCCCTCTTCTAACAGCTTTTCGGGCATCAAGATGAGCTCAAATGAAACTGATGCAATGAGATGAAGTGGTCTACTCTTTGAGGCGAACATTTTGACATATTACGGGGACAGAGTTATGGCATGAAGAAAATGCAATAAAATATCACCGAAAAATGAGGGAATCGGGGGAAGGAGAAAGTCAACCCCTTCGTCGGTTTGATCCAGATCCGATCGGGGCGAGGCGGCGGGCGGCTCGCCGGAGCAGGGGAGAGGAGCGGCCGGAGGGGAAGCCGAGGCGGGGCCGGGCGGTGGCGGAGGCGGCCGGAGATTTGCGAGGCGCCATGGGCGGCAGGCTGTCATGGCGCGGGCCGGGCGGCGGCCGGGCGAGGCGAGGGCTGGGTTGCCGCGCGAGGCGGCGGCGGCGGGTCCGGCGCGGCTGCTGGCGGCGGGCGGTGCGGGCTTGTGGCGCGGGGCGCTGGTCATGGGGCCGGACGGCTTTCTGGCCGGGCGGCGGCGATGTGGGCACGTAATACGTGGGCGCTCTGTTGTAAGCGGCGGCGGACGTGTCCGGTCCGACCCGGACGTGTCCGGCGGCGCGGAGGGGATTTCGTCTAGGGTTTTAGGGGAATTGATCCGGGATTTGGAGGGGGAGGTGCATATTTATAGGTAGAAGGAGCTAGGAAGCTCCAAATGAGGTGCGATTTTCGCCCACACGATCGTGATCCGACGACGGAGAGCATGGAAGTGACTTAGATGGGTTATTGGGCTGTTTTGAGGGGGTGTTGGGCTGCAACTCAAAAGAGGCCTTTGCGAGAGTGCGGTTAACCGTTGGAGTACCAAACGAGCTCCAAATTATCCGAAACTTGACAGGTGGTCTACCGGTGGTATACCAAGGCCACTTGACAAACCTCGGTCCATTCCGAGAAAGTTTAGTACCTGCTCACGGAAAAACGTAAAAGGGGACGCCGGGGGACATAGGAGTGCCGGATTGCAAAACGGACAACGGGGAAAATGCTCGGTATCATGAGACGAACACGTATGCGAATGAGATGCACATGATGACATGATACGAGATGCATGACATGGACAAAATGCAAAACGAAAGACAAAAACCCAACCACGGAGGGAATATCATATCACAATGCCGAAAATGGCAAGAGTTGGAGTTACAAATATGGAAAGTTACATCCGGGGTGTTACATCATTCTTCACCCCCTCTATTTTACCACCAATGCACTATAATTTTACGTTCCGTAAATTTTGTCTCATTTCTGACATAAAAAGAGACCGTACGAAAATATATAGTCGCCGTAATTTTTTTATGTTATGTAAAATTACAAACATAAAAATATAGTGTAAAATATACATAAATTCCAAATTTTCTTGTCTTATGACCTATATTTTTATTTTCTTATACCAAATTTTACATAGTGAATCAATAGGAATGTAATTATTTGAATTCCAAATGTAATTTAATCATGAAGTGATCGTAAGATTACCTCGGGTGAAGAATAACTTATTCCGCACCCTGGGTGATGAATAGTAACACTATATATATATATATATATATATATATATATATATATATATGCATATAGCAGTTGAACACGCAAGGAAAAGCTATCCACAGTTGGCGCCGCCGACGGATGCGAAAGCGAGCATGCCAACGGACGCAGAGTGGGCCATGGCGCCTAACAATGAAAGCAGAAGCGTGCGCTGACGGCGGGATAGACCTTCATTCAAGCCAATCAAAATAAGACTGGAACGGAAATGTTTGTTGAGCAAAGGGATCGCACATGTCTGTATTGACTGGAATGAGAATGCAATAACAAAATAAGAATTAAGGCCACAATTATACAATCGCAGTGGTGGTTACAGGAGGCAAGAAGAAAGATGCATCCATCAACGTACGACCTCCTCCTCCTCAACTCAGTGCGCCGACCGGGCCACCAACCGACAGCTAAGGAGCGGCGGCTTGTGTGGCGAGGTCAAGGTGCTTCTCAACTAAGGTATCCAAGGCTTCCAGCCGGCTGAAGAAGGCCGACGTCATAGCGTCCTCACTGGCCTTGTAGATACCTATGTACACGATTCGTTCGTACACACGGATGTGTAGGTCGACGGTTTCTTGAAGGGCGAGGCGCCTCGCGGTGAGCGCGACCTCCAGGTGGACATTCTTTGTGGCGTCGGCGGGCAGTCGCAGGGCCACCAGTGCTTCAAAGAGGTTCCGACCAGGGAGGCCGATTAGAGTGGCAGGCAATGAGGAGCCCGGGCGTGCGGGCTGGAGGAGTACGGCGATGTTGTCCGTGAGCTTCTTGACAATGGTGAACCTGTTGGTGCTGCGAACGATCATCTGGTCCAACTGAGAGTCGTAGCTGGCATCGACGGCGATCATCCACCAGTCGGTCGCCAACACCGTATGGAGATGATCCACGGTGCCATGCCACAGACCGGCGTCATTGACCATGTGGCACAGCCGCTGGCTGCTTGCGCGCATCGCCGCCATGGGTCTTGAGTGGGCACTTTTGCGCATATTAGTGTAGGTGCTTAGGAAAATTCTTAGGTGCGTATGATGTGGTATATGCATTGAAATGGAGGGGCGCCTTTATATGAGTGCAAACTGTGTTGCATTCACATCGTGCTGCCTCTTTTCTCGGTCCTCCCATTACTTCCCTCATGCATTCACATGATGCTAATTGAAGGAGGATGCATCATTGGCCGTTCAACATCTCGGGAATCGCTACCCTCTCCCTCGTCTGCATTAGAGCCATATCGGGAACTGTGCCGCCCGCTGTCAAATCGAATAGTACTGCGTCGCCCCGCTAGTGATTCACACGGGTCATCCAAAAGAAACGTTTGTGTTCAAGAGATGCACAAATCCTGCTCTCACTTTGCATACGGGTGTTCTTTCTGAAACCATTATGCTTGTTGTGAGAAGCTCTGGTTTATGAGAAGCATATTCCCAAACCTGCCCCAAATGAGACAAAAACTTTACCACAACATGTTGATGCCCCTCCATGATAGCATGCCAAATTTCATGAATTTCAGACGAGTTTTGGATTTAGTAGAATTTAAAAACCAGGTATCTCAATGTTTGCGGCTGATAACCCACAAGTATAGGGGATCAATTGTAGCCTCTTTCGAGAAGTAAGAGTGTCAAACCCAACGAGGAGCTAAAGGTAGAACAAATATTACCTAAAGTTCTATCGACCACCGATACAACACTACGCACGCTTGACGTTCGCTTTACCTAGAACAAGTATGAAACTAGAAGTACTTTGTAGGTGTTTTTGGATAGGTTTGCAAGAATATAAAGAGCACGTAAATAAAAGCTAGGGCTGTTTAGTTAAAGAAACAATAAAGTAAATATAGCGAGTGTGGAAAAGTGGTGGTAGGAGTTGCGAAATTGTCCCTAAGCAATTGACTACTTTACTAGACCGATAGCAAGTCTCATGTGAGAGAGGCCACTTCTAGCATGTCATCCCTTACTTGGAATTCTATGCACTTATGATTGGAACTATTAGCAAGCATCCGCAACAACTAACGTTCATTAAGGTAAAACCCAACCATAGCATTAAGATATATTGGTCCCCCTTCAATCCGTATGCATCAATTTCTATGCTAGGTTGAAGCTTCACACTCTAGCCCTCCAATACATAGTCCTGTCAACACACAACTAACCCTATGGTGTGATCCACGCACGCGCTCATATGATGGGCACCAAAGGACAGCAACATAACCACAAGCAAATTAAATCAATCATAGCAATTCATCAACCACCGATAGGACAACGAAATCTACTTAGACATCATAGGATGGCAACACATCATTGCATAATAATATGAAGCATAAAGCACCATGTTCAAGTAGAGGGTACAGCGGGTTGCAGGAGATTGGACCGTTGTAGATAGAGGGGGGAAGGTGATGGAGATGTTGGTAAAGATGGCGGAGGTGTTGGTGACGATCGTGGTGATGGTGATGGTGGCCACGGCAACGTTCTGGCGCCACCGGAAGAGAAGGGGAGTGGGGGCCCCTTCGTCTTCTTCTTCCTTGACCTCCTCACTTGATGGTAGAAGGGTTTCCCCTTTGGTCCTTGGCTTCCATGGCATGGGAGGGGCGAGAGCCCCTCCGAGATTGGATCTATCTCTCTGTTTCTCTCTGTTTCTGCGCTCCCGTTTGCTGCCCTTTCATCGTTTCGTGTTTATATAAAGATCCATAACTCCGATTGGACTGAAACCTTCGCCGTGATTTTTTACCAAAAATTAGCTTTCTTGCGGCCGAAGAAGGGCATCAACCGCCTTACGGGTAGCCCACGAGGGTCAGGGGCGCGCCCCCCTGCCTCGTGGCCACCTTGGGCACCGTCTCGTGTGGATTTTTCTTCCGGAATTCTCCAAATATTTCAAAAATATTCTCTGTCAGTTTTTATCCTGTTTGGATTCCGTTTGATATGGGGTTTCTGTGAAACATAAAACATGCAACAAACAGGAACGGCACTTTGAGCTGGATCAATATTCTAGTCCCAAAAATAGTATAAAAAGTTTCCAAAAGTATATGAAAGTTGTAGAATATTGGAATGGAACAATAAAAAATTATAGATACGATGGAGACGTATCAGCATCCCCAAGCTTAATTCCTGCTCGTCCTCGAGTAGTTAAATGATAAAAAAGATAATTTTTGATGTGGAATGCTACCTAGCATAATCTTGATCATGTATCTAATCATGGCATGAATATTAAGACACGGGTGATTCAAAGCAATAGTCTATCATTTGACATAAAAACAATAATACTTCAAGCATACCAACCAAGCAATGATGTCTTATCGAAATAACATAGCCAAAGAAAGCTCATCCCTACAAAATCATATAGTCTGGCTATGCTCCATCTTCACCACACAAATCATTCAAATCATGCACAACCCCGATGACAAGCCGAGAAATTGGTTCATACTTTTTAACGCGCTTCAGCCTTTTCAGCCTTCACGCAATACATGAGCGCAAGCCATGAACATAGCACTATAGGTGGAATAGAATATGATGATGAGGGTTATGTGGAGAAGACAAAAAAGGAGAAAGTCTCACATCGACGCGGCTAATCAACGGGCTATGGAGATGCCCATCAATTGATGTCGATGCGAGGAGTAGGGATTGCCATGCAACGGATGCACTACGAGCTATAAGTGTATGAAAGCTCAAACTGGAAACTAAGTGGGTGTGCACCCAACTTGCTTGCTCATGAAGACCTCGGTCATTTGAGGAAGCCCATCGTTGGAATATACAAGCCAAGTTCTATAATGAAAATTCCCACTAGTATATGAAAGTGATAAATCAAGAGACTCTCTATATGAAGAACATGGTGCTACTTTGAAGCACAAGTGTGGTAAAAGGATAGTAACATTACCCCTTCTCTCTTTTTCTCTCATTTTTTTCTTTTTTTTTCTTTTTTTTTGGGCCTTCTCTTTTTTTTGGGCTTTATCTTTTTTTTGGCCTTTCTCTTTTTTTTCGTCCAGAGTCTCATCCCAACTTGTGGGGGAATCGTAGTCTCCATCATCCTTTCCTCACTGGGGCAATGCTCTAATAATGATGATCATCACACTTTTATTTACTTACAACTCAATATTACAACTCGATATCTAGAACAAAGGTATGACTCTATATGAATGCCTCCGGCGATGTACCGAGATGTGCAATGATCTAGCGTAGCAATGACATCAAAAAACAGACAAGCCATGAAAACATCATGCTAGCTATCTTACGATCATGCAAAGCAATATGACAATAAATTCTCAAGTCATGTATATGATGATGATGATGGAAGTTGCATGGCAATATATCTCGGAATGGCTATGGAAATTCCATGATAGGTAGGTATGGTGGCTGTTTTGAGGAAGATATAATGAGGCTTATGTGTGATGAGTGTATCGTATCACGGGGTTTGGATGCACCGTGAAGTTTGCACCAACTCTCAAGGTGAGAAAGGGCAATGCACGGCAATCAAGAGGCTAGCAATGATGGAAGGGTGAGAGTGCGTATAATCCATGGACTCACATTAGTCATAAAGAACTCATATAGTTATTGCAAAAGTTTATTAGCCCTCGAAGCAAAGTACTACTACGCATGCCCCTAGGGGGATAGATTGGTAGGAAAATACCATCACTCGTCCCCGACCGCCACTCATAAGGAAAGCAATGAAAGAACACCTCATTCTCCAACTTCGTTACATAACGGTTCACCATACGTGCATGCTACGGGACATGCAAACCTCAACACAAGTATTACTCAATTTCACAATTACTCAACTAGCACGATTCTAATATCACCACCTTTATATTGCAAAACTATTGCAAGGAATCAAACATATCATATTCAATGATCTACAAGTTTATGTAGGATTTTATGACTAACCATGTGAATGACCAATTCCTGTCATCTCTCTAAATAGATATAAGTGAAGCAAGAGAGTTTAATTCTTTCTACAAAAGATATGCCCATGCTCTAACAAATATAAGTGAAGCAAAAGAGCATTCTACAAATGGCGGTTTTCTATGTGAAGAGAAACATGCAATCCAAACTTCAAATGATATAAGTGAAGCACATGAAGCATTCTATAAAGCCATAATCAAAAGATATAAGTGAAGTGCAAAGAGCATTATATAAATCAACCAAGGACCATCTCATACCAGCATGGTGGATAAAAGAAAAATGAACACTAAATGCAAAAGACGCTCCAAGATTTGCACATATCACATGAATGAAACGAATCTGAAAACATATCGATATTTGTTGAAGAAAGAGGGGATGCCTTCCGGGGCATCCCCAAGCTTAGACGCTTGAGTCTACTTGAATATTTACTTGGGGTGCCTTGGGCATCCCCAAGCTTGAGCTCTTGCCTCTCTTCCTTCTGCTCACATCGAAACCTTCTCGATCATCGAACACTTCATCCACACAAAACTTCAACAGAAAACTCGGTAAGATTTGTTAGTATAATAAAGTAAATCACTACTCTAAGTACTGTTGCAAACCAATTCATATTTTGTTTTCACATTGTGTCTACTGTAATATCTTTTCCATGGCTTAATCCACTGATATAAATTGATAGTTTCATTAAAACAAGCAAACTATGCATCAAAAACAGAATCTGTCTAAATCAGAACAGTCTGTAGCAATCTGAACATTCACCATACTTATGATGCTTGAAAATTTCTGCAAAAATTAGCAAAAATAAAAAATTTGTATAGAAATACATTGCAAAAAGTATCAGAACCATTTGACGTTCCAGTAAAAAATTAAAAATCGCGCACTACAGCCAAAGTTTCTGTCCTGCACCGTACAAACCAACAAGTATTGTAAACATCCTAAAGGCAAACCTTGGCACATTATTTTTATAATACAATGGAATTTTACAAGGGGATAATTATTTTCATTGAAAAGTTTCTGTAATTAAGATTCACAAAGTTTCCGTGAGCATGAACAAAGTTCAAGGAGCTCTCCCACTTCAACAATGCTTGTCTTTCTCACTTTCACTTTCCTTTTTGAAAAGTTTTGGGCTCGCCTCTTTATTTTTTTGTTTTAAAAATTTATGAAAGAACACAACAGAAATAAATGACTCTCTAAAACTTCCGGGTTGTCTCCCTGGGAGCGCTTTCTTTAAAGCCATTAAGCTAGGCATATAGTGCTCAAGTAATGGATCCACCCGGATCCCAAGGTATATCAAAGCCAATTTTAATTAGCAATGATTTGTAATTTAGTAGTGAGCACAAAGCAACATATATCAAGTAATGACAAAGTCTAACTCTCTTCCTATGCATCGTTATGTCATAAAAGAACAATTCATGCACACATAGTAAAGGCCAATGCATAGTATAAACAGTTTCTTGCAATTTTGTCATGTGGGAAACATATAGAGGTGGAGATACAGTTCCTCTCTCATAATAATTGCAAGTAGGAGCAGCAAGCACATGCATATTATACTCATCAAAATCATCATGTGTAGTAGTAAAAGGCAACCCATCAATATAATCCTTAATAAGTGCAAGCTTCTCCGATATAGTGTAGTCGGGAGAATTCAAAAGATAATAGGACTATCATGCGTGGGTGCAATAGCAACAATTTCATTCATAACATAAGGAACTATAGCAAGTTCATCTCCATAAGCATAATTCATATTGGCATCTTGGCCACAAGCATAGCAAGCATCATCCAAAAGGGATATTTCAAAAGAATCAAAGGGATCATAACAGTCATCATAGCAATCATCCTTCGGTAAGCACGAAGGGGAATTAAACAATGCATGAGTTGAAGAGTTACTCTCATTAGAAGGTGGGCACGGGTGATCAATCCGCTCTTCCTCCTTTTGTTTTTCGTTCTCCTCCTCATCTTTTTCATCCAATGAGCTCAAAGTTTCATCAACTTCTTCTTCCATAGACTTCTGCAAAATATTAGTCTCTTCTTGTACAGCAGAGTAGTCCTCAATATATGGTTCAACATAGGCATTAGAAGCATAATTATCATAGCAATATTTAAGTCTGGCAAAATTTTCAGATTTGTAAAGAGTAGCACCATACTTTTTAATCAAAGAAGCAATTTCATAAGCACCCTTAAAAGCAACAAATTCTTCAATTTGTTGAACATCATAGTAATTATAAACACCTTTAGCATACGAAGATAAGGTTCCATTATCAATAAACTCACATTGGTAGGGCAGGTGTTTCTAAGGGTTTTCAGAACAACAAGTAAAATCATAAATATAACATAAATTCCAAGCATAGCATTGCAAACGATGAATTTGACCCGGTAAAAGTTTCCCTTTTTCAGATATGCGGTGTCGCACATAACAAGAATACTCATCTAAGGATTTGCCCTCAACTAAGCTAGTTGGGGTTTCAGCACGAGCACATAGGGATCGAAGATGATCCAAGTAATAAGCTTCAGGAGTGTGATAGATTTTGACTGGTTCTTCAACCATTGGTTCAGTAGGTACAACTAATTTTTTTTGGTATTTTGCGTTTCCTACCCATAACTAAAGATAGAAAACAACTTCGAACATCAAATAAAAATTACTTAGTGATAAAGCAAACAAGCACACACGAGAATATTCACCCCACGCTATTGCTCCAGGCAACGGCGCCAGAAAAAGGTCTTGATAACCCACAAGTATAGGGCATCAATTGTAGCCTCTTTCGATTAGTAAGAGTGTCGAACCCAATGAGGAGCTAAAGGTAGAACAAATATTCCCTCAAGTTCTATCGACCACCGATACAACTCTACGCACGCTTGACGTTCGCTTTACCTAGAACAAGTATGAAACTAGAAGTACTTTGTAGGTGTTTTTGGATAGGTTTGCAAGAATATAAAGAGCACGTAAATAAAAGCTAGGGGCTGTTTTGTTAAAGACACAATAAAGTAAATATAGCGAGTGTGGAAAAGTGGTGGTAGGAGTTGTGAAATTGTCCCTCAGCAATTGACTACTTTACTAGACCGATAGCAAGTTTCATGTGGGAGAGGCCACTGCTAGCATGTCATCCCTTACTTGGAATTCTATGCACTTATGATTGGAACTATTAGCAAGCATCTACAACTACTAACGTTCATTAAGGTAAAACCCAACCATAGCATTAAGATATATTGGTCCCCCTTCAATCCCGTATGCATCAATTTCTATGCTAGGTTGAAGCTTCTGTCGCTCTTGCCCTCAAATACATAGTCCTATCAACACACAACTAACCCTATGGTGTGATCCACGCGCGCGCTCATATGATGGGAACCAAAGGATAGCAACATAACCACAAGCAAATTAAATCAATCATAGAAATTCATCAACCACCGACAGGACAACGAAAATCTACTCGGACATCATAGGATGGCAACACATCATTGGATAATAATAAGAAGCATAGAGCACCATGTTCAAGTAGAGGGTACAGCGGGTTGCGGGAGAGTGGACCGCTGTAGACAGAGGGGAAAGGTGATGGAGATGTTGGTGAAGATGGCGGAGGTGTTGGTGAAGATACAGCGTTCCGGCGCCACCGGAAGAGAAGGGGAGAGGGGGCCCTTCGTCTTCTTCTTCCTTGACCTCCTCCCTAGATGGGAGAAGGGTTTCCCCTCTAGTCTTTGGCCTCCATGGCATGGGAGGGGCGAGAGCGCCTCCGAGATTGGATCTATCTCTCTGTTTCTCTCTGTTTCTGCGTTCCCTTTTGCTGCCCTTTCACCGTTTCGTGTATATATGGAGATCCGTAACTCCAATTGGACTGGAACCTTCGCCGTGATTTTTTATCAAAAATTAGCTTTTTGCGGCCGAAGAATGGCATCAACTGCCTTACGGGTGGCCCACGAGGGTCAGGGACGCGCCCCCTGCCTCGAGGCCACCTCGGGCACCGTCTCGCATGGATTTTTCTTCCGGAATTCTCCAAATATTTCAAAAATATTCTCCGTCCGTTTTTATCCTTTTTGGATTCTGTTTGATATGGGGTTTCTGCGAAACATAAAACATGGAACAAACAGGAACTGGCACTGGGCACTGGATCAATATGTTAGTCCCAAAAATAGTATAAAAAGTTGCTAAAAGTATATGAAAGTTGTAGAATATTGGCATGCAACAATCAAAAATTATAGATACGATGGAGATGTATCGGTAGTGAGTGTGATTGTACGGTGCTTGACATTCATTTCCATTTCTTGCTTGGGACCTAAGCATGAACCCAAGGACCAAAGATTTGATTTTTCAACCAATTTATATGCACCGGAGCATGTGCATGTAGTTTGAATTTGAATTATGCACATAAATGCATTCAAAACTCACTTAATGCATAAAAATGTCCAAACGAACCCTGAAAAATCACAAAAAATAGCACAACACTCCTGTTGTTATATGTTGACACGAGAAAAAACTGAAATCAATAAGAGGCAATGGATATCGTTTCGCCCCCATAGTTGGGGTGTTCCCTACCGAAACCATCATGCTTGTTGTGAGAAGCTCTGGTTTCTGTGAAGCATATACACAAACCTACCCCAAATGGGACAACACTTTACCACGCCATGTTAATGCCGCTCCATGATAGCATGCCAAGTTTCATGAATTTCATACCAGTTTTGGATTTACTAGAATTTAAAAACCAGGTATCTCAATGTTTGTGGCCGAGTGACGGTGGCACGGTGCTTGACATTCATTCCCATTTCTTGCATGGGACCTAAGCATGCACCCAAGGACCAAAGATTTGATTTTTCAACCAATTTATATGCACCGGAGCATGTCCATGTAGTTCAAATTTGAATTATGCACATAAATGCATTGAAAACTCACTTGATGCATAAAAATGTCCAATCGAACCCCGGAAAATCACAAAAAATAGCACAACACTCCTGTTGCTCTATGTTGACACGAGAAAAAATTTAAAAGCAATAAGAGGCAATGGATATAGTTTCGCCCCCAAAGTTGGGCCGTTCCGTACTGAAACCATCATGCTTGTTGTGAGAAGCTCTGGTTTGTGAGAAGCATATACCCAAACCTGCCCCAAATGGGACAAAAACTTTATCACGCCATTTGATGCCGCTGCATGATAGCATGCCAAGTTTCATGAATTTCGGAAATTTTTTGGATTTACTAGAATTGAAAAACCAGGTATCTCAATGTTTGCGGTCGAGTGACGGTGGCAGGGTGCTTGACATTCATTCCCATTTCTTGCATGGGACCTAAGCATGCACCCAAGGACCAAAGATTTGATTTTTCAACCAATTTATATGCACCGGAGAATGTGCATTTAGTTCAAATTTGAATTATGCACATAAATGCATTGAAAACCCACTTAATGCATTAAAATATCCAAACGAACCCCGAAAAATAACCAAAAATACCACAACACTCCTATTGTTCTATGTTGACACGAGAAAAAAAATGAAAGCAATTAGAGGCAATGGATATCGTTTCGTCCCCAAATATGGGGCGTTCCCTACCGAAACCATCATGCTTGTTCTGTGAAGCTCTGGTTTGTGAGAAGCATATACCCAAACCTGCCCCAAATGGGATAAAAATGTTACCACGCCATGTTGATGCCGCTCCATGATAGCATGCCAAGTTTCATGAATTTCAGACGAGATTTGGATTTTCTAAAACTTAACAACCAGGTATCTCAATGTTTGCGGCCGGGTGGCAGTTGTTTGGCATTCATTCCCATTTCTTGCAATGGACCTAAGCATGCACCCAAGGACAAGGTTTGACTTTTCAACCAATTTATATGGACCGGAGCATGTGCATGTAGTTCAAATTTGAATTATGCATATAAATGCATTGAAAACTCACTTACTTCATAAAAATGTCCAAATGAACCACGAAAAATCACCAAAAATAACACAACAACCCTGTTGTTCTATGTTGACACGTGAAAAAAATTTGAAAGCAATTAGAGGCAATGGATATCGTTTCGTCCCCAAAGTTGGGGCATTCCCTACCGAAACCATCATGCTTGTTGTGAGAAGCTCTGGTTTGTGAGATGCATATACCCAAACCTAGCCCAAATGGGACAAAAACTTTACCACGCCATGTTGATGCCGCTCCATGATAGCATGCAAGTTTCATGAATTTCAGTCGAGTTTTGGATTTACTAGAATTTAAAAACCAGGTATTTCAATGTTTGCGGCCGAGTGACGGTGGCACGATGCTTGACATTCGTTCCCATTTCTTGCTTGGGACCTAAGCATGCACCGAAGGACCAAAGATTTGATTTTTCAACCAATTTATATGCACCGGAGCATGTGCATGTAGTTCAAACTTGAATTATGCACATAAATGCATTGAAAACTCACGTAATGCATAAAAATGTCCAAACGGACCCCGAAAATCACAAAAAATAGCACAACACTCCTGTTGTTATATGTTGACACGAGAAAAAAAATTGAAAGCAATAAGAGGCAATGGATATCGTTTCGCCCCCAAAGTTGGGGCGTTCCCTACCGAAACCATCATGCTTGTTGTGAGAAGGTCTGGTTTGTGAGAAGCATATACACAAACCTGCCCCAAATGGGACAAAAACTTTACCACGGCATGTTGATGCCGCTCCACGATAGCATGCCAAGTTTCATGAACTTCAGACCAATTTTGGATTTACTACAATTTAAAACCAGGTATCTCAATGTTTGCGGCCGAGTGACGGTGGCACGGTGCTTGACATTCATTGCCATTTCTTGCATGGGACCTAAGCATGCACCCAAGGACCAAAGATTTGATTTTTCAACCAATTTATATGCCCCGGAGCATGTGCATGTAATTCAAATTTGAATTATGCACATAAATGCATCAAAAATTCACTTAACGCATAAAAATGTCCAAACGAACCCAAGAAAATCACAAAAAATAGCACAATACTCCTGTTGTTCTATGCTGACACGAGAAAAAAATTAAAAGCAATAAGAGGCAATAGATATCGTTTCGCCCCAAAATTGGGGCGTTTCCTACCGAAACCATCATGCATGTTGTGAGAAGCTCTTGTTTGTGAGAAGCATATACCCAAACCTTCCCCAAATGGGACAAAAACTTTACCACACCATGTTGATGCTGCTCAATGATAGCACGCCAAGATTCATGAATTTCAGACGAGTGTTGGATTTACTAGAATTTAAAAACTAGGTATCTCAATGTTTGTGGCCGAGTGACGGTGGCAGGGTGCATGACATTCATTCCCATTTCTTGCATGGGACCTAAGCATGCACCAAGGATCAAAGATTTGATTTTTCAACCAATTTATATGCACCGGAGCATGTGCATGTATTTCAAATTTGAATTATTCACATAAATGCATGTAAACTCACTTAATGCATAAAAATGTCCAAACGAACCCCGAAAAATCAGAAAAAATAACACAACACTCCTGTTGTTCTATGTTGACACGAGAAAAAATTTGTAAGCAATTAGAGGCAATGGATATCGTTTCGTCCCCAAAGTTGGGGCGTTCCCTACCGAAACCATCATGCTTGTTGTGAGAAGCTCTGGTTTGTGAGAAGCATAAACCCAATCCTGGCCCAAATGGGACAAAAACGTTACCACGATTGTTGATGCCGCTCCATGATGGCATGCCAAGTTTCATGAATTTCAGACCAGTTTTGGATTTACTAGAATTTAAAAACCAGGTATCTCAATGTTTCTTGAGAGTGGCGGTGGCGGTGGTGTTTGACATTCATTCCCATTTCTTGCATGGGACCTAAGCATGCACCCAAGGACAAAGATTTGATTTTTTTAACCAATTTATATGCACCAGAGCATGTGTATGTAGTTCAAATTTGAATTATGCACATAAATGCATTGAAAACTCACTTAATGCATAAAAATGTTCAAATGAATCCCAAAAAAACAGAAAAATAACACAACACTCCTGTTGTTCTATGTTGACATGAGAAAAAATTTGAAAGCAATTAGAGGCAATGGATATCGTTTCGTCCGCCAAGTTGGGGCGTTCCCTACCGAAACCATCATGCTTGTTGTGAGAAGCTCTGGTTTGTGAGAAGCATATACCCAAACCTGCCCCAAATGGGACAAAAACTTTACCACGCCATGTTGATGCCGCTCCATGATAGCATTCCAAGTTTCATGAATTTCAGAGGAGTTTTGGATTTAATAGAATTTAAAAACCAGGTATCTCAATGTTTGCGGCCGAGTGACGGTGGCAGGGTGTTTGACATTCATTCCTGTTTCTTGCATGGGACCTAAGCATGCACCTAAGGACAAAGATTTGATTTTTCAACCAATTTATATGCACTGGAGCATGTGCATGTAGTTCAAATTTGAATTATGCACATAAATGCATTGAAAACTCACTTAATGCATAAAAATGTCCAAACGAACCCTGAATAATTCCAGATCTTTTATGATCACTGCAGATAAAAGGTCTAGCAATTCAAACACCGTCCACGGTCGGTGTGACCCCATTATGTAATTCAAGTCAAGACGAAAAATCAAGTAGATCCCACCAGTTTATTATAACCAACCGTGTGAGATGCAGCACAAAATATCTTCGGACCGTGTCTGAATAAGGGACTGTGTCTGATGACACTTTGCGTGCCAGTTTTTTGGCTGAAGCGATTCCAAATTTTTGGCTTTCGCAGAAATATCTACCTCCCCGCCCACTCCCCCTTACCAAAAGCCACATTTCCCCCCTTTCCGCCTTCCTTTCCAAGTTGAAACCTTTGCTCCTTGCTTGCAGCGCCGCCGCCTCCTAGCCGACGACCCTCCTTCACGCTGCTCGGCCTCGCCTATCCATGCAGGTAATCCACACCCGACCCCCATCCTCCTCCTCCTTCCACATCCCACATGCCCCGACCGCCAGCGCGAGCGCGACACCTTCCACCCAAATCACCGACCCCTCCACCAAATAAGCGTCAGCCTAAGCTGCACGCAGTATAGCCAGGACCTCAACGAGCATTTGGCAGCGGAGAAGCAAATCGCGGCCGCACGCGCGGAAGAGGTCGCGATGGCTGCCATTCGTGCCGACCCCCAGATCTTGGACGAGCACCTCACTGTCGAGGCCACCGTTGGCGCCTCATGCGCTGACGCCGCGACGCGGTTGGCTGCTTTAAATGACAGTTCGTGGCGTTTTCTCGAGGCTACCGTCGGTGCCTTTGACGAAGACTACGAGGTGTTTTCTCAGCATGTACGTGCTTACCTCATCTCGAGAGCCAGCAGGTTGGTGCCCGGAGCGGCTCAAGCAACTCACCACTACAACGAGGGCACCCACGATACGGAGGCCTCGCCCTCTTCCATGTCCAAGGAGCCAATCGACATTGATATCTCCGACAATGAGGAGTAGCTTGTCTTATTAGCTCACCATAAGGACCCATGTTCAGTTTTCTAGCTACTGCCTTTCCTTAACAAATTCTAGTGAATTGTGCTATCTACTTTCACCATGCAATCTTCTGCTATAGTGTATATGTTTTATATGCTTGCAATGTGGTGTTCAATTAACTGCTTGGTTCAATTCTGCAAATGTGATGTTCAATTCTTCAGGGTGCAATATTTCCAAGTTGTTAAGCATGCTTGGTTTGGTTAGCATCTGATCTTCTATTAGGAGTATGTTATATTGTTCAATTGGTGTTTAGTTAACTGCTTGGTTCATTTGTTGTGGCTCGGTTCACTTGTTGTGGTGTTTAGTTAACTGCTTGGTTCAATTCTGCAATGCGATGTTCAATTGTTGTGGCTGCATTCTCTTATTGTATACCATGTGAGGAGTAAATCGAATTTGGCTGTACTAAATACATGAGAAACAAATACGATTGCTATATTTCCAAGTTGTTAAGCATGCTTGGTTTGGTTAAATGTCTGATCTTCTATTAGGAGTGTGTTATATTGTGCAATGTGGTGCTCAGTTAACGTTTGGTTTATTTGTTGTGGTGTTTAGTTAACTGCTTGGTTCAATTCTGCAATGTGATGTTCAATTGTTGTGGCTGCATTCTCTTATTGTATACCTTGTGAAGAATAAATCGAATTTGGCTGTACTAAATACATGAGAAACAAATACAATTGCTATATTTCCAAGTTGTTAAGCACGCTTGGTTTGGTTAAATGTCTGATCTTCTATTATGAGTGTGTTATATTGTGCAATGTGGTGCTTAGTTAACATTTGGTTCATTTGTTGTGGTGTTTAGTTAACTGCTTGGTTCAATTCTGCAATGCGATGTTCAACTGTTGTGTCTGCATTCTCTTATTGTATACCATGTGAGGAATAAATCGAATTTGGATGCACTTAATACATGAGAAACATATACAAGTGCTATATTTCCTAGTTCTTAATCATGTGGCTTGAATTAATCTGATGAATCTGCAAGGTGCTTATTTTTCATCAACATATTTTATTGATAGCATGCGAACCCTTACTTAACCTGATGAGTAACTACCTTATATGTGTTGCAAGGAAACAATGGGAAGCACTGAGGTTTACAAGATGGTACTAACTATTATACCTTGCCTTTTTTTATTCCTTTGCCCCGTTTCCAATATAGAGAAGATATTTATGCACATCCTTGCTTTCGGGGTTCACGGATGATTACCTCTCAAACCACCTCTGTGGTCAGGAGGCGAGGAAAGTTTTCATACAACACCCACGGTTCAATATTGAAGTGTTCCTGAAGAGGCCGAAGGATGGACGGTCAATCATCCACAGGCACTGACCTAAAGTTGCAAAGACCTTCAACATGAATGAAGGCTCAATATTCTCCTTCCGCTTCAGCAGTTTTCCAGATGAGATGCATCTCTCTATGTACCTTCTATGATGCTAATTTTGAAAGCTTCTAGATATTGCATGTGAAACTTCTTGCTGGTGCAGTTGTGTAATGAGGTAGCTGAGTGCTGAAGCTATATCATGTTGTACTCCGATGTATTTCAATTATGAAATCCTTCTTCCTTAATATGGAAATGGAATATATTATGTGCTTAATATGAATGTCAATTAGATTAGTAAATGGATTATTAATAATAGGCAAATTAACCTGCTAATTGGCCAATTAGCTTGCTAATTGGGTTTTCTGATTGCAAACGGTTAATGAGAAAACACCATGGGCGATGACCTAAGGCAACACACACAGTTTATAGGAATAAACCGTGTTGGATCAATGAACAATCACACACGACATTCTCTTCAAAACTGTTTGCGTTCATACCTTGCATAAACGTTTTCCTTGTAGTGACTGTGTGAGATGTATATACGAATGGAAACGTTTAGTGGTGACTGACTGTGTGGGATGTACTTATGACCAGAAATGATTTTGCCTATATAATTGTATTTTTTTAGCATTACTGTATGTATTTCTGTATTTGAGTGCTCGCCGGTCGCACACGACCTCATTTTGCCGAGCGTGTGCGCCAGGAAGGCATATCCCCAACTGTTTCTGGGTCGTGTGGGAAGGACCCCCCCCCCTATCGCCCACACTCACTTGGCAACGGTTCCAAATGTCGTCGCGGAAAGGGGTAAAAAAAACGTAAGATCGGTATGCTGACACACACAGTACTCGAGGATTTATAACAGAGGTAAATCACATGTATAAAATAACGTAAATACTATTACCTCAATCCAAATAGCGGAAGTAACAACAAGGTTGTGGATTCCCATCAACACCAACGGCAAAGTTGAGTGTAGAAATCGTAACCCTAACGTATAACTTACTCATCGTAAGAATCCTGCAACATGAGACATTGCAGCCACAAAGGGTCAGTACATTGAATGTACTGGCAAATTCACACTATAGAGCAATGATGAATAAAGGCTATCACTACATGCATATATGGCTGGTGGAAAGCTCGAAGTTTATTTTTGCATAAAGCCATTTTTTTTCCTACAACAAAGGAATAGATTTTTATTTAACTATCATGGTGGTTGAAACATCATTGAGAAGGTTCCTCCAAGTCAATCCCAATTAAAGCAGTCATTAACATCCCAACAATTAATTTAGAGTGATGAGATCCATATGATAATCCAAGAACCAGATACTCGAGATGTCCATAACTGGGGACACGGCTAATCATGATTAGTTTGTACACTCTGCAGAGGTTTGCGCACTTTTCCCCACAAGACTCGATCTCCTCCGTTTGAGTTCTCGCACTACATGGTGTTTGAGAAACGGATGACCGAGACACAATCTTTCACGGGCATTTACTCTCTACTCCAGGCAGACTGGTACACCTACAATCCCCCTACATCTTCTAGTCCACCTCTTCAAGAGCTCACACAACTTACTCAACTATGCCAGAGCCCATAATGGCTTGTGGCTGCACACAGAATTTTCTAGCATGAATAATCTTATGATCCCTTTGAGACTGGGTGGCATTCCATAGGGTGATCACACGGGTCCTCCGGGATCCCCTTGGGCAAGCACTGGATTCTCCAGTGCAGGCAGAACCTTGGGTGCTCCAGGTGACCCTACCATTCCACCGGATGTCTATTAAAGTAGCCACCTTAAGTTAACCATTAAATAATAACTCTCACATACATCATGGATACACTCAACCAATCCACGTCTACGAGCATAACATAGCAGTATAAACATAACATAGAAGTAACTCCCAGGGTTTGATAACAAACAGGTCAATAGGTTCTACCTCATCATCTACTTCCCAACACCCACATGTTATCAATCCTACTCATGCAATGTTTGAGGGTTGAAACTAATGCATAAAAACTGGGTAATGAAAAGTATGATCAAAGTGTGAACTTGCCTCGTACTGTTGATGAACATGATTCACACTTATAACTCCTGATAGTTCTACTCGTCACACTCCGGTCAATCTATCGTAAGCAAGCAATAGTAACCACACATAAGTAATCACTCAAAAGATCGGAAAGAACGAAGAAGACAATTCGGAAAACATCAAACCAAGCAAATAACTCTTGCAACATAAAACAATTTCTAACAGTACCAAAATTAAGTGAATTTGGCCTTATGGTTAGGTCAAGAGCTTCGATTTGCAAAAAGAATCAACTCAAACAGAGCTACGAAACTCAAGTTACAATCAAACGAAGTTAAAATACAAATCTATTTGAAATAAAATTTTAAACTTTCAAAAATATGTTTAAGTTGGTTATCTGGATAGAGGGGTTCATAACAAAGAAGTGAGTGTTGGTTTCGTTGGATTTGGTCACACGAGCGAAAAGTTAAGAAGGTTTGAAGAACAGGGACTAATCTGTAAAGAAAAATAATCACAGATAGGTCCCTGACCGAAATTAGAAAGAAAAAGGAAAAGACTAAATAACGAACGTTCATCACCGAACGCTAATGAATGAATTCGTTCGCTGCGAAGGGTTAAACAGCGAACATTCATTGAATAAAGACGAATTAAAAAAAACAGAAAGATCTAAATCGTTGGATCCAGATCCAACGGCGATGGGAGGGGCGGCGGTTACTGCAGCGGAGGGTCATCGGCAGCAACGAAGAACAGTGGCGGCGGTTTCGGCTTTGATTGGGGCGACGTCTCCGGTGGTCGGCGGCTCCGGGCGAAGGCACGTGGAGGTGCGGCACGGCGAGGCGCGTCCAGAGTTGGCGTCGGCGTCGGTCGGGGCGGCGGGTTGGAGCGGGAGTGGTGCGGCGGATCTCGTCGGAGCTCGCAACTCCAGCGAGTGCGGCGCGACGGCTGAGGAAGAGAGAGGGGCCGGGGTCGGCGGAATTTATAGGAGAGCGGGTGGGCGGCCTCGGGAGGCGTGGGGAAGGGGCAAGGGGAGGCCAGGGCGGACATGAACGCCGAGGTCGGCGCGGTGTTGCGCTGTGGTGGCGTCGGACTCCGAGCGGAGCTCGGGGACGAGCGGGCGAGTGACGTGTGGCGGCTGGGCCGGCCCGGTCCGTTCGGTCCAAAAGAGATTTCTTTTTAAAGACAGACAAAGAAAATAAATAAGAACAATAAAAAAATATTATATAGGCATATAATATATCAAAGTTTTCAGAAAAAGATTTTCTACGACATGGACATTTTTATAACGTCAAATAAAATCCACAAAAATTCGAATAAAGCAGAGAGTGCTACTGCTATAATAAAACCCAATAAAAATCATTTTAAAAATACCAAAATGATTTCAAATTTATTTCTCTCCAATTTTCTACTATAGGGAATCCTTTTACCCTAATTTCCATATATTTTATTTTTGGTGAAAAATAATTTGAATAAAACCCAAATAACTCCAAATTGAAAATAATTTCAACGGGACTTTAGATTTGATTCTTTGAAACTTCCAACTCATATTTCATATGATTTGAAGAAGTCATTTTATCTTCTCTCATGAAAATCATTGAGTTGCTTAAAGTTTTTGAATTTGAAATATTTTCAAATGATATTCAAATATTTTCAACAACCCTTTTCATTTAATTAAATGGAAGAAGTCATGCCATCTTCTCTCTAGGGTCTTATGATGAAAAGTATTTGAATTCACGGAGACCAGAAAGCAAGGGTGAAAGTATGGGAAACTCATTTCATTCCCTCTCATTTAACTTTCAATTTTTTTCAAATTTCACTCAATTTCACACAATCAATCAAACAATCAATCATAACTATCTATTGAATATAACATTCCAAAATTTAGAATTTTGGGATGTTACAATTACGTATCATTAATTTCATCCTCTCCCAAGCTTGTGCAACAAGTTAATGATCAAGTTGCTTTAAATTCATAATATCGTTTCTAAGAGAGATGATCTTAGCGGGAGGAAAATACTTAGATATAAAAGCATCTTTGCACTTATTCCACGAATCAATACTATTTTTAGGCAAAGACGAAAACCAAGTTTTAGCACGATCTCTAAGCGAAAAATGAAATAGTTTCAATTTAACAATATCATTATCCACATCTTTCTTCTTTTGCATATCACACAAATCAACAAAGATGTTTAGATGGGTAGCGGCATCTTCACTAGGAAGGCTGGCGAATTGATCTTTCATGACAAGATTCAGCAAAGCAGCATTAATTTCACAAGATTCAGCAGTGCTAAGAAAATCATTGTTGTTGGTATTGGAAAAGTCACACAATTTAGTATTATCTTGAGCCATCGTGACAGGCAAGCAATCCAACACACAAGCAAACAAGAAGCAAGCGAAAAAGAGGCGAACGGAAAAGAGAGGGCGAATAAAACGGCAAGGGTGAAGTGGGGGAGAGGAAAACGAGAGGCAAATGGCAAATAATGTAATGCGAGGGATAAGAGTTTGTGATGGGTACTTGGTATGTCTTGACTTGTGTGTAGACTCCCCGGCAATGCCGCCAGAAATCCTTCTTGCTACCTCTTGAGCAGGCGTTGGTTTTCCCTTGAAGAGGAAAGGGTGATGCAGCAAAGTAGCATAAGTATTTCCCTCAGTTTTTGAGAACCAAGGTATCAATCCAGTAGGAGGCCACACGCAAGTCCCTCGTACCTACACAAACAAATAAGAACCTTGCAACCAACGCGATAAAGGGGTTGTCAATCCCTTCATGGCCACTTGCAAAAGTGAGATCTGATAGAGATGATAAGATAATATTTTTGGTATTTTTATGATAAAGATTGCAAAATAAAAATAGATTGTAAACTTATATGATGGAAAATAGAGCCGGGGGCCATAGGTTTCACTAGTTGCTTCTCTCAAGATAGCATAAGTATTACGGTGGGTGAACAAATTACTGTCGAGCAATTGATAGAAAAGTGCATAATTATGAGAATATCTAGGCATGATCATGTATATAGGCATCACGTCCGTGACAAGTAGACCGACTCCGTGCATCTACTACTATTACTCCACACATCGACTGCTATCCAGCATGCATCTAGAGTATTAAGTTCATAAAAACAGAGTAACGCATTAGGCAAGATGACATGATGTAGAGGGATAAACTCAAGCAATATGATATAAACCCCATATTTTTATCCTCGATGGCAATAATACAATACGTGTTGTTTCCCCTACTGTCACTGGGATCGAGCAATGCAAGATTGAACCCAAAGCTAAGCACTTCTCCCATTGCAAGAAAGATCAATCTAGTAGGCCAAGCCAAACTGATAATTCGAAGAGACTTGCAAAGATAACCAATCATACATAAAATAATTTAGAGAAGATTCAAATACTGTTCATAGATAATCTTGATCATAAACCCACAATTCATCGAATCTCGACAAACACACCGCAAAAAGTGTTACATCAAATAGATCTTCATGAAGATCGAGGAGAACTTTGTATGGTGATCCAAATAGAGAGAAGAAGCCATCTAGCTAATAACTATGGACCCGAAGGTCTGAGATAAACTACTCACACATCATCAGAGAGGCTATGGTGTTGATGTAGAAGCCCTCCGTGATCGATTCCCCCTCCGGGGAAGTGCCAGAAAAGGCCCCAAGATGGGATCTCACGGGTACAGAAGGTTGCGGCGGTGGAAATAGGGTTTCATGGTGCTCCTAGATGGTTTCGGTTACATAGGTATATATAGGAGGAAGAAGTAGGTCGGTGGAGCCACGAGGGGCCCGCGAGGGTGGGGGCGTGCCTCCCTGCCTCGTGGCCTCCTTGTTGATTTCTTGACGTCCACTCCAAGTCCTTTGGATCACGTTTGTTCCAAAAATCACGCTCCCGAAGGTTTCATTCCGTTTGGACTCTGTTTGATATTCCTTTTTTGCGAAACACTGAAATAGGCAAAAAAACAGCAATTTGCACTAGGCCTTGGGTTAATATGTTAGTCCCAAACTTAATATAAAATTGTATAGTAAAGCCCATTAAACATCCAAAACGGATAATATAATAGCATGGAACAATAAAAAATTATAGATATGTTGGAGACGTATCACGGAACGAGTAAAGAGACTTGCCGGTAACAAGGTTGAACTAGGTATGAAGATACCGACGATCGAATCTCGGGCAAGTAACATACCGATGGACAAAGGGAATTACGTATGTTGTCATAACGGTTCGATCAATAAAGACCTTTGTATAATATGTAGGAGCCAATATGAGCATCTAGGTTCCGCTATTGGTTATTGACTGGAGAGGTGTCCCGGTCATGTCTACATAGTTCTTGAACCAGTAGGGTCCGCACGCTTAACATTCGGTGACGATATAGTACTATATGAGTTATGTGATTTGGTGACCGAATGTTGTTCAGAGTCCCAGATGAGATCACAGACATGATGAGGAGTCTCCAAATGGGCAAGAGGTAAAGATTTCTATATAGGATGATGGTATTCGGACACAGGAAGTGTTTTGGAGGGTACCGGGTACTTATCCGGTCACCGGAAAGGAGTTTCGGGCACCCCCGGCAAAGATATGGGCCTTATGGGCCAGGAGAGGGAACACACCACCCCACAAGCGGCTGGTGCACACCCTATAAAGTATGGCCTATGAGGAGGAGAAGGAAAGAGGGGAGGGAAAGGAAAGTGTGGGGTAGGACTCCCCTTCCTTCCCTCTCCCCCCCTCTTTCCTTCCCCCTTCTTCATATAAGGAAGGGGGGCACAGGGCAAGGCAGCAACCCTAGGGCTGCCGCCAGGTCTCTTGGGGTGCCCTAGGGGCTGCCTCCTCCCCTCCCACCTATATAAATGTGGGGAGGGGGCGCCACACAAGGACACACCATTGTCTTAGCCGTGTCCGGCGCCCCCGTCCATAGTTTTCTTCCTCGGTCATATTTTCGTAGTGCTTAGGCGAAGCCCTCCGGAAATCGCATCACCATCACCATCACCACACCGTCGTGCTGCCGGAACTCATCTACTACTTCGCCCGACCTGCTGGATCAAGAAGGCGAGGACGTCACCGAGCTAAACGTGTGCAGAACGCGGAGGTGCCCTGCGTTCGGTACTAGATCGGTTGGAGCGCGAAGAAAGTCTGACTACATCAACCGCGTTGTGAAACGCTTCCGCTTACGGTCTACAAGGGTACGTAGAAACACTCCCCCCTCGTTTCTATGCATCTCCATGGATAGATCATTGCGTGTGCGTAGAATTTTTTTGTTTTCCATGCAACGTTTCCCAACAGGCATTTTAAGCATGGAGGTACAAAATCATCAGGAAGTCGAACAGATTGCTCGGTGCGGAGTGAAGCTTTCTCTAACACCAGCTCATTATGAGATTCTTTCTGTGACACGAGTTCTTGATTCCTGTTAGGGAGTAATTTTGATAAATTCTCGTAGTCATGCTCAGTTGGTAAGCTTCCCATGAATCGAAGTCATTCATATCGATTGGTAAGATCACCAACGGTTGATGAAAAAGCAGCTTGCTCTTCGATCAACTTTTCATTTTTCTCCATCTCTTCGACCAGTAATCCTCAGTTTTCCTAAAATTTCTCTCAAGAATTTCAAGTTCATCATGTTGGGATTAAGCAATCTTGACCAGCTTGGTATAAGAAATATATTCAGGTGAATATTCGTTCATGGATCTTTGGTGTTTTGCAGATATCTGATCCTTTGATGATTTTTCCATGAGAAGAAGGCGATTGGTTCATCGGCGCTTGAATCATCATCATCAGCGCTTCATTCATAGGATTTCTTCGATGATTCAATGGCAACATATGCATTGCTTCTCCCAATCCTTCTGTTAAGCTCTTCTTCTTCAGAGTCTGATTCAGATGTGTCATCTTCTAAATCAATTGTCATTTCAGCACATGCTCTGTTCAGCTGTGATATCTTTCTCATATCTGATTTGACGATAGCTCTGGCTTTCACGTCAGTGACTGGTCTCGTCGAAGAAGGTGACGAAGATTCATTTGTCTTCGAGGGCTTAGTATGACGATTAACCAGGGTGAATCCATTGTCGTGATGATATTTCCATCTTTTGCTCGGCATACTATCCCAGCCAGGACAGTCAGCTACGACATGACCAAATTGTTTGCACTTGAAGCACTTCATGTCTTTCATAGGTAGCTGTCTTGAAGAATTAGGCATGTCATCTTCATCATCATTCACAAGATACATGTTCTGTCTTCTGAGATCACTTGGCCTTTGTGTGAGCATTTCCAATTCTCTTGTGATGGTGTGTTGATTCTCGACATCTTATTCTTCTTCCTGTGAGCTACCTTACTGTGAGAGGATTTCACCTTCACCTTCTGAAGAAGATTCTTGATCCGCATTTTCCAATTCCATCTTTTCTTCATGAATTGTCATCAGTGGCATGACCTCAACATTGTGAAGCTCTTCATAATCTGGTCTTTGTTTGATTTCAGTTACAATGGGATCGAAAGATTCATCAAGAGCGCTCAGAAGCTCGTTGACTACATCTCTATCGGTGATATCAGTTACTCCTCGCAGATGTAGTCTTTCGACAATGTTTGTCAATCGTCCAGTGAGTTCCATAACACTTTCTTTACGAAGGCTTCTGAATCTAGTGAACATAGCATGAAGCATTTGAATGTGAGGATCTGATCGGGCAACAAATTCTTCATGAGCATTGTTGATAGAATCCCAAAGTTTCTTTGCAGTATTGAGCCTTCGGAACCGAAATAAAATGTCTTTTGATAGACTACTGCAGCTGATATCTTTTTCTTGAGCATCCAACTGTAGATTTGCTTTATCATTGGAAGTCAGATCATTTTGTTGTTGAATGGTGTAGCCATCTTCCAAAATTTTCCATAGATCATAGTTGATGGCTTGAATTCTAATTCTCATTCGTTCCTTCTAGTAGAGGTAGTCATTTCCATCGAAGATAAGAAACTGTTCAAAGTGCGAGGATCTACCTGCATACGACATACTCAAAACTCTAAGGACGTTAGACCTTTAATAAACAAAGATAAAGAGTACCTGCTCTGATACCAATTGTTAGGACCGAGAGTATATCAACCAAAGGGGGTGAATGGGAGATTCAAAATTTCTTTCGAAAGTATTGAACCTTCTCCCAATCACAGCAACGGAATAGAGCGGTGAAGGAAAAGAACTGAATCAATCTTCTTCGTCAAAAGCATATTCTTTGATGAAAGCATTGATAACAATATGAGCACGGGAAATGACAGGTTTAACTACCATGAGAGTAATGCAGCATGCAAACAAATGCAGTAGAACAAGATACAACATGGAGCGCACAGAAAATAATATTATGGAATGATTTCACAAACGAGCCGAGGAATATGATAGTGACGAATGAATACAAGCAATGGTAACTATCGGATTTCGGGTTCCGGCAAAACCCTCAAGGTTCGGACACTGGGGTGCACACGAAGATCTCTCCCTCCCTCTAGCTCGCTCTCTCACCACTATGTCAAAGCTCTGCACATCGAACCCGAAGAACAAGGGGCACAGGGTTTATACTGGTTCGGGCCACCGATGTGGTGTAATACCCTCCTCCAGTGTGGTGTGGTGGATTGCCTTGTAGGCTAAGGATGAACAAGTAAAAGGGAAGAACAGCCTCCTGAGGAGAGGTGTTCTTGGGCTCGATGAGCTTGTGTGTGTGAGGATGGAATGGATCTGATCCAAGATCAGTTGCCCCCTACTGTGGTGGCTAGTCCTATTTATAGAGGCCCTGGTCCTCTTCCCAAATGTTAGGCTGGAAGGGATCCAACAACGGCCAAATTTCAAGGGAGACAACCAGTACAAGTTATCCTGACTAAAGGTGGTCTTCGCCTGCCAAAGGCTCTGGTGGTGATGCCGTCGTGGGCTCCATGATGACCTCCGTCCTGCCATCATGCTGGTCTTGGTCTTGTTGCACCAATCTGGAAACCTTTGCCTGATGCCTCGGGACTCCTCGCCTGCGCCTGCCTCTTTAGCACCAAAGAGGAAACGAGTACACTGCGCGCGCTGGCGCCCACCTAGCCTTGGTCGTCATGGTTTGCATCACAGGAACCTTGTTAGGTGCCCCTTGCCTTGATCTCTCCTCCCCTCGCAAGCCGGCCTAGTGAGGCTGCCCCCGAGGAGGTCTTGCATTGTCCGCCTCGCGAGGCTTAGCCCCTCGCGAGGGTCTTGAGTGTTTGCTGATGAAGATGGGCCGTACAGGGCCGCTGGGGGAGCCACGCCGTAGGCCGCACACAGGCAAGTCTGGGGACCCCCGTTCCCAGGACGCCGACAATAATGAAACAGGAAGAGTACAAGCATACACAATGAAGACAACAGAATGAAATGATCAGATAAACTATCGGCACAGAGCACGAATAAAAACTGTTGATGGAATTGCATTGAAAAAGAATGAACCAGTGGTGCTCGATGGCGACAATCAGATTTGGTAGAGCAGTTCGCCCTTTTGCCAAAGGGCTACGTCTGGTTGGAGGGGCCGTGACTTAACACAGAAGATAAATTCTCTTCACCCTATTCTCCTTCAAACCAGAGCTGATCAGACTCAAGTTGATTTCGCTCATGGTAGATCCTTGTTGGCAATCTCCAAACCTTCGGTCGACCTTCACGAACCACAATCACTCTTGGTTGCTGAAGATCAGGCTCGGTGAAGTCAACAACTCTTCAACACTCGAGCCAAAACCTATCTGTCTAGAGAGTGCGCAGCTCTCAAGAGTAATAGGTACAAGAACTCTCAGTCATAACTACTGTGATGCTAAACGACTGTCTAAGTTTGGGCTCTTGATTTTTCCCTCGGTGGATCTTAAACTCAAATCACTTGGAGAGGGGTTGCACAAATCAATCTTCTCAGAAATCTCAAGCGGAGCAGCCAACGGTCAATGTTGGAGCAGGGTGGCTATTTATAGCCGCAACCTTCTCAGATGGGAAATGACCAAATTAGACATCGGTTCGGCCAATAGCCGAGAGACACGAATCCAACGGTCGGATTTGAGCACAACGGTAACATTTCTTGCGGAACAAGTAATGTGAACTCCTTGGTCTGAGGCAAATCTCTCGCAGCAAAGAATATCACAGTCTCTTGCTGGCAAGTATTTGCTCGGTGCATAAAGAGATTTCTCTCGCAACTTTCATAGGTTTTGGCTAAGCATCACAACGGATCTAAACATCGAGAGCCTATACCCCTCTTAATAGTACGGAGGTCCTATGACTCGAAAGAATGAAATAAGAACAACGAAGTGAATACTGCGTCTTCACTTTGTCTTCGACTTCCATCGCTGCAGTCAATTTCTTCAGAAGACAGTACCGAATAAAAAGCTTTGCTTCAGTACTAAACTTTCGAGGGGCTGATTTCTCCACATCAATCTTCTCAACTATATGACTTCAACAAATATAGCTCAGATATACTTCGGTGAAGTTCCTCGAACTCAGCACCAAAGACAGCATTCTCTTCGTTTGTGTATGGACTTTTTCTCTCTGTATGCACTAGCAAAGAAATCAGTCCATACTTGTTTCTGTCAACAATCTCAAAACACAAGGTAGGCAGATATTGCACCATCAACTTCCTTTTGTTGAATAATCAACATTGGGACTGTGGGCATGCATGTTGACCCCTATGTCCACATGAATGATATTCGAGTATACCTTTGGTTATCATATGCTATTACATTTGCTTCATGATACTTTACAAAACCCGAGGTGAGATATATCGGTATCTGAAAGTGCAACTATCCATGGGTTGTTTTGGTAATTCCTAACAACATATAGCTCATTGAGTTAATGCTATTTCAAGATAAATATTTCAGAAAAGCTCAATGATTGGCATGGCATGGATTAGAAATGTGGACCCCTCAAAATGCTAAGGACAAAAGATTGGCTCAAGCTCTAAAGCTCAAGACTCTACATTTTACTTTTAGTGATCCAAGATCACATTGAGTCCATAGGAAAAGCCAATACTATTAAAAGGGGATGAGGTGTTGCTTAATGGGTTGCTTGCTCAAAATGCTTAGTGATATGTTCCAAAAACCCTCAGCTACTTTCTCATATCCACATATGTCCCAAACCAAAAGTCAAACTCGGCCCCACCGAAATATTCTATCTGGCGCCACCGAGGTCTCACCGATAGGGATCTCGGCCTCATTGAGATGGGATTGCAAACTCTCCGCTTCCCTTCGTAACGTTTCGGTCCAACCGAGATGAGCGATCGGTCCCACCGAGTTCGCAATGCAAACTCTCTATTTCCCTTTCGTAACGTTTCGATCTCACCGAGATGAGCGAATTGGTCCCACCGAGTTTGCCTGACCAACTCTCTGTTAGCTCATTACCAAAATCGGTCCCACCGAGTTTGTGTAATCGGTCTCACTGAGATTACGTTATGCCCTAACCCTAATGAAATCGGTCCCACCGAGTTGACATGTCGGTCCCACCGAAATTACTAGCGTTCACATTTTGAACTAAATTGGTCTGACCGAGTTTCATTATTCGGTGCCACCGAGTTTGGTACTTTGTGTGTAACAGTTAGATTTTGTGTGGAGGCTATATATACCTCTCCACCCACTCTTCATTCGTGGAGAGAGCCATCAGAACATGCCTACACTTCCAGCATACATTTTCTGAGAGAGAACCATCTACTCATGTGTTGAGGTCAAGATATTCCATTCCAACCATATGAATCTTGATCTCTAGCCTTCTTCAAGTTGCTTTCCACTCAAATCATCTTTTCACCAAATCCAAATCTGTGAGAGAGAGTTGAGTGTTGGGGAGACTATCATTTGAAGCACAAGAGCAAGGAGTAAATCATCAACACACCATCTATTACCTTTTGGAGAGTGGTGTCTCCTAGATTGGTTAGGTGTCACTTGGGAGCCTCCGTCAAGATTGTGGAGTTGAACCAAGGAGTTTGTACGGGCAAGGAGATCGCCTACTTCGTGAAGATCTACCCTAGTGAGGCAACTCCTTCGTGGGTGATGGCCATGGTGGGATAGACAAGGTTGCTTCTTCGTGGACCCTTCATGGGTGGAGCCCTCCGTGGACTCGCGCAACCGTTACCCTTCGTGGGTTGAAGTCTCCATCAACGTGGATGTACGATAGCACCACCTATCGGAACCACACCAAAAATCTCCGTGTCTACATTGCGTTCGCTCCCTCCAAACTCCTCCTTTTACCTTCATGTGCAACGTTTTACATTCCGCTGCTATACTCTTGGACTTGCATGTGTAGGTTGATTGCTTGACTAGTGTTAAGTTGCTATAATATGCCGAGACATAAAATTGGGAAAAAGCTAGATTTTTATTTGGTCAAGTAGTCTAATCACCCCCCCTCTAGACATACTTCCGATCCTACAAGTGGTATCAGAGCTACGATCTCCATTTGCCTTGATTTCCATAGCTTTTGGTGATCATAGCCTTGGTTTCACAACCTAGGAGAGTATAGCGTCTAGCGAGGGAAATTACCACCGTAGAGGTCCTTACTTTGATGGTACAAATTTTGCTAGTTGGAAGCACAAGATGAAAAAGCATATTCTTCGACATAACCCCGCCGTTTGGGCTATTGTGTGTATTGGCTTGCAAGGTGAATTCTTTGATGGGAGAGAACCGAACCATGAAGCTACCGCAGAAGAGTTGAAGATGCTGCAATACAATGCTCAAGCTTGTGATATTCTCTTCAACGGATTGTGCCCCGAAGAATTCAACAAAATCAGCCGTCTTGAGAATGCAAAGGAAATTTGGGATACTTTGATTGATATGCACAAGGGTACCGACTCCGTCAACGAATCCAAATTGGATGTGCTTCAAAGTCAACTTGACACGTTCAAAATGAAGGATGGTGAAGGTGTCGCTGAAATGTACTCTAGGCTTGCTCTCATCACAAATGAGATTGTCGGCTTAGGAAGTGAAGAGATGACAGATAGATTCATAATCAAGAAGATCCTAAGAGCCCTGGATGGAAAATATGATACCATGTGCACATTGATCCAAATGATGCCCAATTACAAAGATATCAAGCCTACGGAAGTCATTGGAAGAATTGTTGCTCATGAGATGTCACTTAAGGATAAGGAAGAGCTCCACAACAAGTCAAGTGGTGCTTACAAAGCCTCATGTGATGCTATCACTGTTGGGGAACACAGTAATTTCAAAAAAAAAATCCTACGCACACGCAAGATCTATCATGGTGATGCATAGCAACGAGAGGCGAGAGTGTAATCCACGTACCCTCGTAGACCGTAAGCGGAAGCGTTATGACAACGCGGTTGATGTAGTCGTACGTCTTCACGATCCGACCGATCCTATTACCGAAAGTACGGCACCTCCGCGATCTGCACACGTTCAGCTCGTGGACGTCCCACGAACTCTCGATCCAGCTGAGTGTGAGCTTCGTCAACACAACGGCGTGATGACGGTGATGATGAAGCTACCAGCGCAGGGCTTCGCCTAAGCACTACGACGATATGACCGAGGTGGATTATGGTGGAGGGGAGCACCGCACACGGCTAAGACAATGATCAACTTGTGTGTCTATGGGGTGCCCCTTGGCCACGTATATAAAGGAGGCGAGGGAAGAGGTGGCCGGCCCTAGGCGGTGCGCCAGGTGTGGGGAATCCTACTAGGACTCCCCAGTCCAAGTAGGATTCCCCTCCTCTTTCCTATTCGGAGTAGGAGAGAAGGAAAGAGAGGGAGAGGGAGAAGGAAAGGGGGGTCGCACCCCCACCCCTTGTGCAATTAGGTTTGGGCAGGGGGAAAGCGCGCGCCACCTGTTGGCCCTTCTCCCCTCTCTCCACTAAAGCCCAATAAGGCCCATTACTTCTCCCGGCGAATTCGTGTAACTCTCCGGTACTCCAAAAAATAGCCAAATCACTCGGAACCTTTCGAATGTCCGAATAAGCCTCCCAATATATCGATCTTTACGTCTCGACCATTTTGAGACTCCTCGTCATGTCCTTGATCTCATCCGGGACTCCGCACATCCTTCGGTACATCAAATCACATAACTCATAATACAAATCGTCATCGAACGTTAAGCGTGCGGACCCTATGGGTTCGAGAACTATGTAGACATGACTGAGACACATCTCCGATCAATAATCAATAGCGGAACCTGGATGCTCATATTGGCTCCCACATATTCTACGAAGATCTTTATCGGTCAAACCGCATAACAACATACATTGTTCCCTTTGTCATCGGTATGTTACTTGCACGAGATTCGACCGTCGGTATCATCATACCTAGTTCAATCTCATTACCAGCAAGTCTCTTTACTCGTTCCGTAATGCATCATCCCGCAACTAACTCATTAGTCACATTTCTTGCAAGGCTTATAGTGATGTGCATTATCAAGAGGACCCAGAGATACCTCTCCGGTACTCGGAGTGACAAATCCTAATCTCGATCTATGCCAACCCAACAAACACCTTCGGAGACACCTGTAGAGCATCTTTGTAATCACCCAGTTACGTTGTGATGTTTGATAACACACAAGGTGTTCCTCCGGTATTCAGAGTTGCATAATCTCATAGTTAGAGGAACATGTATAAGTCATGAAGAAAGCAATAGCAATAAAACTCAACGATCATAATGCTAAGCTAACGGATGGGTCTTGTCCATCACATCATTCTCTAATGATGTGATCCCGTTCATCAAATGACAACACATGTCTATTGTCAGGAAACATAACCATCACGAGCTAGTCAAGTAGAGGTATACTAGGGACACTCTGTTTTGTCTATGTATTCACACATGTACTAAGTTTCTGGTTAATACAATTCTAGCATGAATAATAAACATTTATCATGATATAAGGAAATATAAATAACAACTTTATTATTGCCTCTAGGGCATATTTCCTTCAGTCTCTCACTTGCACTAGAGTCAATAATCTAGTTCACATCATCATGTGATTTCACACCAATAGTTCACATCTTTATGTGATTAGTTCACATCTCCATGTGACTAATACCCAAAGGGTTTACTAGAGTCAATAATCTAGTTCACATCGCTATGTGATTAACAACCAAAGAGTGATCATGTTTTGCTTGTAAGAGAAGTTTAGTCAACGGGTCTGCTATATTCAGAGCCGTATGTATTTTGCAAATTTTCTATGTCTACAATGCTCTGCACGGAGCTACTCTAGCTAATCGCTCCCACTTTCAATATGTATCTAGATCGAGACTTAGAGTCATCCAGATCGGTGTCAAAGCTTGCATCGATGTAACTCTTTACGACGAACTCTTTGTCACCCCCATAACCGAGAAACATTTCCTTATTCCACTAAGGACAATTTTGACCGCTGTTCCGTGATCCACTCCTGGATTACTATTGTACTCTCTTGCCAAACTCATGGTGAGGTACACAATAGGTCTGGTACATAGTATAGCATACTTTATAGAACCTATGACTAAGGCATAGGGAATGACTTTTCATTCTCTTTCTATTTTCTGCCGTGGTCGGGTTTTGAGTCTTTACTCAACTTCACACCTTGCAACACATGCAAGAACTCCTTCTTTGACTGTTCCATTTTGAACTACTTCAAAAACTTGTCAAGGTATGTACTCATTGAAAAAAATATATCAAGTGTCTTGATCTATCTCTATAGATCTTGATGCTCAATATGTAAGCAGCTTTACCTAGGTCTTTCTTTAAAAAAAACTCCTTTCAAACACTCCTTTAGGCTTTCCAGAAAATTCTACATTATTTCCGATCAACAATATGTCACTCACATATACTTATCAGAAATTTTGTAGTGCTCCCACTCACTTTCTTGTAAATACGGGCTTCACCGCAAGTCTGTATAAAACTATATATGATTTGATCAACTCATCAAAGCGTACATTCCAACTCCGAGATTCTTGCACCAGTCCATAGATGGATCCTGGAGCTTGCACATTTTGTTAGCACCTTTAGGATTGACAAAACCTTCTTGTTGTATCATATACAACTCTTCTTTAAGAAATCCATTAAGGAATGTAGTTTTGACATCCATTTGCCAGATTTCATAAAGTGTGGCAATTGCTAACATGATTCGGACAGATTTAAGCATCGCTACGAGTGAGAAAATCTCATCATAGTCAACACCTTGAACTTGTCAAAAACTTTTTTTCGACAATTCGAGCTTTGTAGATAGTAACACTACTATCAGCGTCCGTCTTCCTCTTGAAGATCTCAATGGCTTGCCGATCATCGGGCAAGTCCACCAAAGTCCACACTATGTTCTCATACATGGATTCTATCTCAGATTTCATGGCCTCAAGTCATTTCGTGGAATCTGGGCTCATCATCGCTTCCTCATAGTTCGTAGGTTCGTCATGGTCTAGTAACATGACTTCCAGAAAGGATTACCGAACCACTCTAGTGCGGAGCATACTCTAGTTGACCTACGAGGTTCGGTAGTAACTTGATCTGAAGTTTCATGATCATCATCATTAGCTTCCTCACTAATTGGTGTGGGAATTACTGGAACTGATTTCTGTGATGAACTACTTTCCAATTTGGGAGAAGGTACAATTACCTCATCAAGTTCTACATTCCTCCCACTCACTACTTTCGAGAGAAACTCCTCTAGAAAGGATCCATTCTTAGCAACAAATATCTTGCCTTCAGATTTGTGATAGAAGGTGTACCCAATAGTTACCTTTGGGTATCCTATAAAGACACACTTCTCCGATTTGGGTTTGAGCTTATCAGGCTGAAAATTTTTCACATAAGCGTCACAATCCCAAACTTTAAGAAACGACAACTTAGGTTTCTAGACAAACCATAGTTAATACGGTGTCGTCTCAACGGATTAGACGGTGCCCTATTTAACGTGAATGTAGCTGTCTCTAATGCATAACCCCAAAACGATAGTGGTAATTCGGTAAGAGACATCATAGATTGCACTATATCCAATAAAGTACGGTTATGACGTTCGGACACACCATTATGCTGTGGTGTTCCAGGTGGCATGACTTTGTGAAACTATTCCACGTTGTTTTAATTGAATACCAAACTCGTAACTCAATATTCATCTCCGCGATCAGATCGTAGAAACTTTATTTTCTTGTTACGATGATTTTCCACTTCACTCTGAAATTCGTTGAACTTTTCAAATGTTTCAGACTTATGTTTCATCAAGTAGATATACCCATATCTTCTCAAATCATCTGTGAAGGTCAGAAAATAATGATACCCGCCGCGAGCTTCAACACTCATCGGACCGCATACATCAGTATGTATTATTTCCAATAAGTCAGTTGCTCGCTCCATTGTTCCGGAGAACGGAGTCTTAGTCATCTTGCCCACGAAGCATGGATCGCAAGCATCAAGTGATTCATAATCAAGTGATTCCAAAAGCCCATCAGCATGGAGTTTCTTCATGCGCTTTACACCAATATGACCTAAACGGCAGTGCCACAAATAAGTTGCACTATCATTATTAATTTTGCATCTTTTGGCTTCAATATTATGAATATGTGTATCACTACGATCGAGATTCAATAAACCATTTATATTGAGTGTATGACCATAGAAGGTTTTATTCATGTAAATAGAACAACAATTATTCTTTGACTTAAATGAATAACCGTATTGCAATAACGATGATCCAATCATATTCATGCTCAACGCAAACACCAAATAACATTTATTTTAGGTTCAACACTAATCCCGAAGGTAAAGGGAGTGTGCGATGGTGAACTTATCAACCTTGGAATCACTTCCAACACACATCATCACCTTGCCTTTAACTAGTCTCTGTTTATTTTGCAACTGTTGTTTCGAGTTACTACTCTTAGCAACTGAACCAGTATAAAATACCGAGGGGTTGCTATAAACACTAGTAAAGTACACATCAATAACATGTATATCCAATATACCTTTGTTCACTATGCCATCCTTATTATCCGCCAAGTATCTAGGGCAGTTCCACTTCCAGTGACCATTTCCTTTGCAGTAGAAGCACTCAGTTTCAAGCTTGGGTCTAGCTTTGGGCTTCTTCATGGGAGTGGCAACTTACTTGCCATTCTTCTTGAAGTTCCCTTTCTTTCCCTTGCCCTTTTACTTGAAACTAGTGGTCTTGTCGACCATCAACACTTGATGCTTTTTCTTGATTTCTACCTTCGCCGATTTCAGCATCGCAAAGAGCTTTGGGAATCATTTCCGTTATCCCTTGCATATTATAGTTCATCATGAAGTTCTAGTAACTTGGTGATAGTTACTAGAGAACTCTGTCAATCACTATCTTATCGTGAAGATTAGCTCCCACTTGATTCAAGTGATTGTAGTACTCAGACATTCTGAGCACATGCTCACTCCTTTGAGCTATTCTCCTCCATCTTGTAGGCAAAGTACTGTCAGAGGTCTCATACCTCTTGACACGCGCATGAGTATGAGATACCAATTTCAACTCTTGGAACATCTTATATGCTCTGTGGCGTTCAAAACATTTTTGAAGTCCCGGTTCTAAGCCAAAAAGCATGGTGCACTAAACTATCAAGTAGTCATCATATCGAGCTTGTCAAACGTTCATACCGCATCTGCGCTTCCCTCGCAATAGGTCTGTCACCTAACGGTGCATCAAGGACATAATTCTTCTGTGCAGCAATGAGGATAATCCTCAGATTACGGACCTAGTCCGCATCATTGCTACTCTCATCTTTCAACATAGTTTTTCTCTATGAACATATCAAAAATAAACAGGGAGCTACATCGCGAGCTATTGATCTACAACATAGTTATGCAAATACTATCAGGACTAAGTTCATGATAAATTAAAGTTCAATTAATCATATTACTTAGGAACTCCCACTTAGATGGACATCCCTCTAGTCATCTAAACGATCACGTGATCCAAATCAACTAAACCATGTCCAATCATCACGTGAGATGGAGTAGTTTTCAATGGTGTACATCACTATGTTGATCATATCTACTATATGATTCACACTTGACCTTTCGGTCTCCAGTGTTCTGAGGCCATATCTGCATATGCTAGGCTCATCAAGTTTAACCCGAGTATTCCGCATGTGCAAAACTGGCTTGCACCCGTTGTATGTGAACGTAGAGCTTATCACACCCGATCATCATGTGGTGTCGCGGCACGATGAACTGCCGCAACGGTGCATACCCAGGGAGAACACTTATACCTTGAAATTTAGTGAGTGGTCATCTTATAATGCTACCGCCGAACTAAGCAAAATAAGATGCATAAAGGATAAACATCACATGCAATTAAAGTATGTGACATTATATGGCCATGATCATCTTGCGCCTTTCATCTCCAAAGTACCATCATGATCTCTATCGTCACCGGCATGACACCATGATCTCCATCATCTTGATCTCTATCAATGTGTCGTCACATGGTCGTCTCGCCAACTATTGCTCTTGCAACTATTGCCATCGCATAGCAATAAAGTAAAGCAATTATTTGGCGCTTGCATCTTATGCAATAAAGAATCAACCATAAGGCTTCTGCCAGTTGCCGATAACTTCAACAAAACATGATCATCTCATACAACAACTTATATCTTATCATGTGTCTTGACCATATCACATCACAACAAGCCCTGCAAAAACAAGTTAGACAACTTCTACTTTGTTGTTGCAAGTTTTACGGGGATGCTACGGACTGAGGAAGAACCGTTCTTACCTACGCATCAAAACCACAATGATTTTTTGCCAAGTGTGATGTTTTAACCTTCAACAAGGACCGGGTGTAGTCACACTCGATTCAACTAAAGTTGGAGAAACTGACACCCACTAGCCACCTGTGTGCGAAGCACGTCGGTAGAACCAGTCTCGCGTAAGCGTCTGGCGTAATAATGTCGGTCTGAGCAGCTTCATCCAACAATACCGCCGAATCAAAGTATGACATGCTGGTAAGCAGTATGACTATTATCGGCCACAACTCTTTTTGTTCTACTCATGCATATAACATCCACGCATAGACCTGGCTCGGATGCCACTGTTGGGGAACGTAGTAATTTCAAAAAAAATCTTACGCACACGCAAGATCTATCATGGTGATGCATAGCAACGAGGGGAGAGTGTAATCCACGTACCCTCGTAGACTGTAAGCGGAAGTGTTATGAAAACGCGGTTGATGTAGTCGTACGTCTTCAAAATCTGACCGATCCTAGTATTGAAAGTACGGCACCTCCGTGATCTGCACATGTTCAGCTCGGTGACGTCCCACGAACTCTCGATCCAGCTGAGTGTCAAGGGAGAGCTTCGTCAGCACGACGGCATGATGACGGTGATGATGAAGCTACCGGCGCAGGGATTCGCCTAAGCACTACGACGATATGACCGAGGTGGATTATGGTGGAGGGGGCACCGCACACGGCTAAGACAATGATCAACTTGTGTGTCTATGGGGTGCCCCTTGGCCACATATATAAAGGAGGGGAGGGAAGAGGTGGCCGGCCCTAGGGGCGCGCCAGGTGTGCGGAATCCTTCTAGACTCCCCAGTCCAAGTAGGATTCCCCTCTGGTTTCCTATTCGGAGTAGGAGAGAAGGAAAGAGAGGGAGAGGGAGAAGGAAAGGGGTCGCGCCCCCACCCCTTGTCCAATTCGGTTTGGGCAGGGGGAGGCACGCGCCACCTCTTGGCCCTTCTCCCCTCTCTCCACTAAATCCCAATAAGGCCCATTACTTCTCCCGGCGAATTCGCGTAACTCTCCGGTACTCCGAAAAATACCCGAATCACTCGGAACCTTTCGAATGTCCGAATATAGCCTTCAATATATCGATTTTTACGTCTTGACCATTTCGAGACTCCCCGTCATGTCTGTGATCTCATCCGGGACTCCGAACAACCTTTGGTACATCGAATCACATAACTCATAATACAAATCGTCATCGAACGTTAAGTGTGCGGACACTACGTGTTGGGGATATTACCACTAGGGGTAAACCGGCCAGAGCAGGCCGGGTTAACTTCACCTGCAGTTGAACATGTTAAAGCCCAAGTAGGTAGCAGAGGGCTTATGGCCCATAGCCGGTTCATGCCAGTAGCTGTAAACCGGCGTCAGTATGTATCTTGTGTTGTAAGTTAGGAATAGTAGAGACCGAGCCGGATACGTCTATGAACCGGTGTCGGGACTCTGTAAACCGACGGGCGTCACCCGTGTATATAAGGGTATGACCCGGCGGCGGTTTGGGACAGACAACAACAACTCGAGGCCTAGGCGAAGCTTGTTTGCTCCCTAGTCATCGAAACCACATCAATTCCATCACAACTAGACGTAGGCTTTTACCTTCAACGAAGGGGCCGAACTAGTATAAACTCTCGTGTCCTTGTGTCCGCTTTAACCCCTTCAAGTTAACCCGTAGCGATGGCTCCACGACTAAGTCCTTTCACGAGGACATCTGCCGTGACAAACCCACGACAGTTGGCGCCCACCGTGGGGCTATCGCACGATGGTTTGACGTTCTTGGAGGGAAATTTCGAAGGACTCAAGGGCTATGCTATGGGCCGGATGACCAAGAGTCGTCGCGGCAAGCTCTACATTGACGACGCAAGATGGGGCCCCGAGGCCGGCTCAATTGAGTACGGGTACCGGGTCCCCTTTGGGGGCATACATGTCTTCATTGGCAAGATCGGTGAACCGGGTCCTGAGCCGGACATCTGCACCGACCCCGTCGAGACGGCTCAGCGTGCGAGATCCGCCCAGGTTAAGCCAGCCGTGAAGCGTGCCTTCGTGGGGGTCATCCACGGAGGAGAGTATGAGGACGAATCGGGATATGGTAGCGAGACCGTCGTCTATTCCGGCGACGAGTCCTCAACCGGAGAAACCGAATCGCTGTATCAGTTGCAAGACGACCGGATTAGGGGCTATTCCGATGGTGACAGTATTCCGGACCCCTCCGATCTGCCCAACCAGGTTGGAATATTCATGGCCGGTGCACAAGCGGCGATCCACTCTTTGACCGCAGCAGCAATGTTCTCCGGATCGTCAGCAGCGGCGGCAGCCGGGGCAGGAGGTCCTGTGCGCCCGCCGGCTCAAGTCTTATATGATCTGTTTGATGTGCTAGCTATGCTTATGGCAGAGGCCAACCCGGCGGATCAGGATGCCCACAACGCAGAAATTGCAAAGGTGAGAGTGCAGATCGCTCAGGCCAAGGCCGACCTGGCAGCTGAGAACGATAGGATGCCCGCAGAGCGGGCCACTTTAGACGCCCATGCCTATAAGCTAATGCTGGATCAGAACGCATCACGTGAGGTCTTGAAGCGGAAGCATAGGTCCCGCTTGCCTTCGGTTTTCGACGCCAGAAACCTCTTTCACACCCTGTGAGCAGAACCAGACCGCCAGAGGTAAACCAGCGTGAGGCGCTGGGCCAAAGCGCCGCCGGTCCAACCTCGCCTAATGGAACCTCCTCGGCAGAACAATATCGTACCTCAGCCGGTCCAGACACCTCCGGGTCATTACTCCAATCCTATGGACAATCTTGTCGCTGCTGCTTCACGATTAGAGGCCATCCCGGTCGAAGGTGATTCTTCGCAGGCAGTGGACACGCGCCGGGTCAAGGAGCTCCTTCGGACCGCTTTGATTCAACAGGAGGCATACTCATACACCCGTGACCGGATTCATTCCACCCCTCGTCCGAGCCGGAGCTACAGCAGGCATGTGGAGGAGCCGGCCGTATCAAGCAATGCACGGAACCGTGAAGCGGCCTGTGGCAATAACCCGGCACGAAGCTCGCAACACAACACGGCAGGTCATGGGAATGGAGGCAAATGTAAAGCGGATGGCAACGTAGATTTTGTGGCTAATACTAGCACACAGGACAAGGGTCGGCGACGCAAGGGTAAAGCGGCGAATCGCGGTGGAGCTCCGAATCCTAATCCGGATCGCCTAAACTATTTGTTGAACCAGCCCTGTCCAAAGCACGGGACGAGGAGATACCGGCCAACCACCTTTGGAATGACTGTTACATTATGCAGGAGTTCAAGAATTCTAATGCTTTCCGTTATGATCATGGATCGGTGGCGGTTCAGGATCCGATTTCCATGGGCGGGTCAAGATGGAGGAGCTTCCGGTTCGAGCTTCAATGGCAATCGTGGTGGACATAACAATCGAGAATAGTCGAATAACCAAGGTGGTTACAGCCCGGCAGCAGTCGAGTTATCGAGCCATCCAAAGCAGTTGAATAGTGAGCAATATCATGTTTTCACGACTAGCTTGGATAAGCGGGACCGGAAACTCCATAAGCGAGCGGTGAATTCTGTTGAACCGGCCGTACCACGTTATTTACGCTGGTCGGAACAACCAATTGTATGGAGCAGAGAGGATCACCCTCTCCGGGTTGACAATCCGGGTCAGGTAGCATTGGTGGTAGCCCCTCAGGTGGGAGGTTATAAATTCACCAAGGTGCTCATGGATGGAGGGAGCAGCATTAACATCTTATATTATGAGACCTTCCGCCGTATGGGGCTGACAGAGAAAAATCTTAAACCGTCCAATACAGTATTCCATGGTGTGGTACCTGGCAAGTCAGCATATCCTGTTGGCAAGATAGCTCTGGAAGTGGCCTTTGGGGCCGATCATGATTCCCGATCCGAGACACTGACTTTTGAAGTGGTGAAGATCCGGAGCCCATATCATGCTCTGTTTGGGCGGCCGGCTTATGCCAAATTCATGGCACATCCTTGTTATATCTATTTACAGCTCAAGATGCCGGGTCACAAGGGCACAATAACGGTTCATGGAAGCCGCTAGATTGCTTTGGAATGCGAGGAAGGTGATGCGGCTTATGCAGAGTCGGTTTGTGCCACGGAGGAGTTAAAATACTACAAGGACAATGTTGATCCGGCGGACATGACCCCGTTGAAGAGGCCAACTATAGAGCATGATCCGGGTTTAAAGTTCAAATCGGCGGCTGAGACTAAGCTTGTTGACTTCGTGCCTAGCGATTCGTCCAAGCAGTTCACTATCAGTGCCAACTTGGACCCGAAATAGGAAAGCGCGCTCATCGAGTTCATCCGTGAGAATCGGGACATTTTTGCATGGAAGCCTTCTGACATGCCAGGTGAACCGAGGGAACTCGCTGAGCACACTCTTAATATTCATCCTAAGTACAAACCGGTGAAGCAGTTTCTCCGCCGGTTTAACGAGGAACGGCGCAAGGCTATTGGAGAGGAGGTGGCCAGGCTCTTAGCGGCCGGTTTCATTGTTGAAGTCTTCCATCCAGAATGGCTTGCTAATCCGGTGCTAGTTCTTAAGAAAAATGGCACTTGGCGCATGTGTGTGGATTACACAGACCTTAACAAAGCTTGTCCAGCAGACCCCTTTGCCCTCCCCCGCATTGACCAGATTATCGATGCTACCGCGGGATGTGAGCGTTTGAGTTTTCTGGATGCATATTCTGGTTATCATCAGATCAAGATGGCAGTTAAGGACCAAGAGAAGACAGCATTCATAACTCCCTTTGGATCCTTCTGCTATGTGTCTATGCCTTTTGGGCTCAAGAGCGCCCAGGCAACTTATCAACGGTGTGTACATAATTGCCTTCATAAACAGATCGGTCGTAATGTGCATGCCTATGTGGATGATATTGTGGTCAAGTCAAGGGAGAAGGAGACGCTAATTGACAATTTGAAAGAAACCTTTGGTAACCCGGCCAAATGCGTTTTTGGTGTACTGGCAGGCAAGTTATTGGGTTTTCTTGTGTCCAACAGGGGAATTGAAGCTAATCCGGAGAAGATTACAGCTATCACCTCCCTGGCTAAACCGAAGTGTATCAACGACGTTCAGCACTTGGCAGGACGGATTGCTGCGCTAAGCCGGTTTATCAGCCGCCTCGGTGAGAAGGCGATCCCCTTGTACCAAATGCTGAAGAAGACGGATCAATTAAATGCGAGTTGACTCTTGATGAAGCGTTTGAGGACTTAAAGCGGCAATTAGCCCATCCACCCGTTCTTGCAGCTCCGATTGACAAGGAACCATTGCTACTATATGTAGCGGCTAATGCTCGTGCAGTCAGCGTGGCTATTGTGGTGGAGCGCAAAGAGGCGGGCAAGGAGTATCCGGTTCAGCGTCCGGTTTACTATATCAACGAGGTACTTATTGAGTCCAAGAAAAGGTACCCGCATTGGCAGAAACTGGTGTATGGAGTTTTCATGGCGAGCCGGAAGCTTAAACAATACTTCCAGGGACATCCTATCACAGTGGTCAGCTCTGCTCCTTTGGGAGATATAATTCATAACAGGGAGGCGACTGGCCGGATTGCCAAATGGGCTATAGAGCTTGGGTCGCACGGTTTGCAATACATACCTCGGACAGTGGTCAAATCTCAAGAACTTGTTGATTTCATCAATGATTGGACGGAGCTACAAGCACCTGAAGAGAAGCCGGATCACACTTATTGGACTATCCATTTTGATGGGTCCAGGCAATTGGAGGGCTCGAAATTTGGGTCGTATTAACTTCCCAGCGAGGTGATAAGTTCTGTTACATTCTCGCTTAATGTTCCCTTGTACTAACAATGCAGCTGAGTATGAAGCTTTGCTCCATGGTCTTCGGATGGCAAAGGAGATGAATCTCAGCGGGTTAAATGCTTGGTGACTCGGACCTGGTGGCTCAACAAGTTTCTGGCACTTGGGATTCCAAGGATCCGCTCATGGCAGCCTATCGTCGCGAGGTGGATATTGTTGCGGGCCACTTTAAGGGTTACCAGGTGGATCATGTGGACAAACGGAAGAACGAAGCGGCAGACGCCTTAAGCCGGCTAGGCTCTCAGCGTAAACCGGTCCCGCCTAATGTCTTTTTAGATGTTCTGCATAACTCGTCCGTCAAGCTCCCTGGTGAAGAGGATTTGGCTATTCCTGATCCGGAGGCTCAGTTGGTGGCAGCCCTACATGTCATACCGGATTGGACAGTTCCTTATCTTGCGTACATGAACCAGGCGAGCTACCAGAGGACGAGACTCTGGCCAGGCAGATAGTCCGACGATCCAAGTCCATGACCATTATCAATGGCGAGTTGCATCATTGCAGCGTGTCGAGCTGCCAAATACTGTGTGTCCCCCGAGGAAGGCTGTGAAATTTTGCGTGAAATCCATGAAGGGGATTGTGGTCACCATGCCGGTTCAAAATCTCACGGTAGCTAAGGCGTTCGACATGGTTTCTACTTGGTTGTTGCCCATCTTGTCACGGAGGACCTAGTGAGACGATGTGATGGCTGTCAGAAATTCTCAAGGCGCGCTCATGTGCCGGCTCAAGAATTGAGAATGATTCCAATTACTTGGTCGTTTGTGACTTGGGGGCTGGATATGGTTGGACCCTTCAAAAGGTCCAAGGACAAGAATACCCACCTTTTTGTGGCAGTGGACAAGTTTACAAAGTGTGTTGAAGCGGAGCCTGTTAGCAAGTGTGATGCAGCCATAGCGGTTCAATTCATTAAAAAGGTGATTTTTCAGTTTGGCTTTCTACACAGTATCATTACTGATAATGGTACCAACTTGTCCAAGGGTGCTATGAAGGAGTTTTGTGAGCGTGAGCACATCCGACTTGACGTGTCATCAGTAGCTCACCCACAGTCCAATGGCCAAGCAGAGAGGGCTAAGCAAGAGATCTTACAAGGCATCAAGCCCCGGCTTATGGTTCCTTTACAACGAATGCCGGGATGTTGGGTTGAGGAGTCACCATCTTTGTTATGGAGCATCAACACCACGCCCAACAGGTCGACAGGATACACACCGTTCTTCATGGTCTACGGAGCGGAGGCGGTCCTCCCCAGTGATATCCGTCACGATTCACCTCGTGTAGCGGCGTATGTTGAAGCGGACAACGAGGAAGCACGGCAAGACGCTTTGGACCTGTTGGACGAGGAGCGTGACGTCGCCGCCGCCCGTTCGGCGATTTACCAGCAGGATCTTCGTCGATATCACAGTCGCCGAGTTAGAACCAGAACCTTTCAAGAAGGAGATCTGGTGCTTCGACTCATCCAAGACCAGACTGATATGCACAAGTTATCCCCACCTTGGGAAGGACCTTTCGTGGTCAGCAAGAATCTGCACAATGGGTCGTACTATCTGATCGATGTTCGAGAGCATAAAGACTCACGCACGTCAGAAGAGGAGACCAACAGGCCCTGGAACATAGCTCATCTTCGCCTTACTATACTTGAGCCATAGGCTCTGCTTATGTACATATTACAACAATGTATATATTATGATCAATATAATAAACCGGAGCCTTAGCTAAAGCGGGGTCTCTGTTCTTTTTATATCATGTGTGGTTACACGGAGTTTTTTATCCTAAAGCGACCTCCGGTTTACCCCTTGAGTTAGCTTTTTTAAACAAGCTTTGTATCAAGTCTCTAGGGGGCTTGGTCATATCCGAACCAATGCAACACCTTTAGACCGGCGAAAGCCACAAGATCACTTGGGGACTTGGTCATGTCTGAACCAGTCACGCCTCTTGATCGGCCTAAGGCCATAGAATCACTTGGGGGCTTTGGTCGAACCCGAACCATCGCTACACCTCTTGATCGGCGTCATGCCACTGCATCATTTGGGGACCTTGGCTGACTTGAACCATAGCTACGCCTGTTGGGGGCTTGGTCGCGTCCGACCACGGTCATGCCACTTGATCGGCTCAGATAGCCTCTTTTTTGCAAATGATTATGTTTGTCTTTGCTTGAGATATATTTCTCTTATTTGCATATGTTTTGTTGTGTTCTTATACCAACAACTGTTAAGCCGGTTCGACTGTCAATTGACGGAACACGGACTATTCTTGATCCGGAGACTTCTTGCCCAATTTGATTTTCTGCCAACATCCTATTTTCGGGTAATACTAGTCTTTTCCATAAACCGGAATGGTTACTTGGTAACCCGACCTTATATTCACAGGAGTTGTTCTCCTGCGACAGTGGTTTTCTCTCCGGTTTACGATTGGCACAGCCAACTTCATGGCCTATGATGGGAGGTATCATATATTGTTATATTTGATCATATGTTTAAATCTAAGAAGTTATCTTTGATTTCATATACAATCGATATTATGACCCGCCTGGTGGTACAACCACAGCGGCGTTTTAAGACCTTTTTTTGCAGATAACGGCTTAACGTTGATGATTCAAAGGAAGCATAAGTTGCAATACATATGCACGAAGGCATATCAGCACCAAGTGTGGCAGCTAGTCTATTACACGGCAACATGGTGCCCAGATGAGATAATTGTTTTCCATCATATCATAATGAAACAACAAATATAAACCGGTTTCCGGTTTATGCTTGGTCGCCGACTTGCTCGATGGTTGCGGCTCATTACATGCCGCTTACCGCTCCTCTACCCGGTAATTTGAAATCAACAGTTGTCCGATCGATTCCCAAGAATGCTTGAAATACAGCTTCATCGTTGATCGGCAGAAATGCGGTTCAATGTCAGGAGCGTAAGTATGCTTACGGATTGGAGGGATAAGATTCTCCGCTTCAGGAACTGGTGCAGCCACTCGTTTATTTTGACTATCATATTGAGCTTGATAGTGGGACAAATTTGCCTCTTCAGCCAATTGACAAGCCAGAGGGCGCACTTCCCGGTTTATAGCTCGGAGATCCTCTTCACTGAATTCTGTCCCGTCCTCCTTCACGCTTGGGAAGCCTTGGGCCGCTTCAGCGGGATCAAAATCTGGAACCCATGCTTTTGCGGATTAAGGCGTTTATAGCGCCGGTTCTAGCAGCAGATTTCTTCAATTCTTCAATCCGGGCAGGAAGCATTGACAACCTCTTGATGGTGTCCTGAATTAAGGTCGGGGCCGGGTTGTTGTGGGAAGCAGTGTTGATGATCCGTTGCGCACCTGTATATATTTGTTCTATCAGTGTATAGGCGGCTTTCAGTTTCTTCCGCACGTCTGATCCCAAGTGGCCAATACGTGTTCCTGAATCATTCAAAGGGTTGGTAAACCGGCTACAATATGAGGAGACATCGGTACTGCAAAACATAAAAATGCTTACCAAAGACGGCAGCGGTCATAGCATGCACTTGACGCTTTACGCTGGTTAGTTCATCTACCACCGGTTTGAGTGCGACTTGAGCCTTTTACGCCCTTTGAAGTAAAGCGGCCTTTTCAGTGGCCCAATCTGCCCGTTCCTTGATGAAATACTCTTTAAGCTTTTCCATGACGCTTAAAGCGCTGGTTAATTCGTCTTTGGCTTTCGAGGTTTCAGTCTGTTGAGATTTCAGGTTTTCTTGAAGATCAAAGAACTTGGCTTTCTTTCTTGCCTGACCACCTCGCATGTGGTCATTGATTAAAGATTATGGTGCAGAATTGAAGTACCAACCACATAACAAGTTATGCCCTTGGTACTTGGGGGCTAATGCATATTTGCTTTTTATCCAAATTTCATATAAGTCCCAAGGTCAATACAAGTATTCAACTTGGCACTTGGGGGCTAATGTGTATTTGCTCTATCTTTTGGTGACACTGGCATTCTTACTGTACAAAGTCCCGGTTTAGCTTACTTAAGTTGATCCGGCCCTTGGGGGCTACAACCTCAAAGTAAAGCTTCACTCAAAAAAGGTTCAAGTGGGAAAGTCCCGGTTTAAGTTACTATCTTCAAACCGTCACTTGGGGGCTATTGGAGTTGATAGATTGAAATACGCAAGGAGAGTCGTATGAAATTTACCTCATATTTATCCTTCGTCATTTTTACCAAACCAGCTTCACAATCACGGCTGGTATATAGCTGATTCAGATAACCGGAATAAAGTTCCTGAGGGTCCAGACTAGCAAAAGTGGCTAAATCAGTGTTCCATTTGCCTTTACCAAAGGCTGCAAACTCATCTTTTGCGGTGTGCTTGGACAAAATGACAGGATTGCCCGGATCAGAATGACCGAAGCCAGTAATAATGACATCATCATCCTTGGCTTCGCCGGTTCGCATTGGAGTCGCCGGATTGTTTGGGTGCTTGGAAGGGCTTTTTGTCTTATCAGTTTGGACAGGGCTCGTGGGTTGATTAACAGGGCCTGAGGCATCAACATGCACCTCTTCAGCAGCAACATCGTGGTCTTGCGGTGGTGAGTCATCCATCACGTCATCATGGATAGGTTTTCCAGATCTATCGTTCTGGCCGGTTCAGGAGTGTCATCTTCTTCCGCCGCTTCGTCCAGACGAGCTTTTTTGCTGGGCCTAGGCTTGGTCCTGAAAGAGAAAAGATAAGATGAATCCAGTAAGTATGGAAAGTACTATATCAAGCAGAATTATTAGTAAAACGGCTCACCCAAGCACAATCTTGAGTGGTGGGAGCTGGGTGGCCGAAGATTCACTGGAAGAAGAATGAGAAGTGCCCTGATAATCGGAGTCAGAGGGATTAAGAGGTTGCCGAATACAACCCGCTTTAGGATAAGCATTGATGAAACAGTTAGAGACCTCAGAACGGCGTTTCCGAACCGGACTGTTCGGTAAACTGGCAGAGGTAACTACCTGACCGTTGTGTCGCGTTGTGCGGCGAGCTTCGTGCTGTTGTGTCTTCATAAGAAAGTTTCGGTCCAAGTAAGCAAGGGGATGAGAGAATTTAACTTTCCGGTTTGCCTGACGGATTTTTAGTGAAGGTAAAGGATTTGAATCGGAAGAAAGAGTGATTACCTCTACAGCGTCAGCATGACTGACCTTGGCTTCATCCTAACAATAATCATTATCAATAAGGCGTGTGAAAAGTAAACCAAGTGAGTCAAGTTCTACCTCAAGGTCCGGATTACCCACATCGTCATCAGCTGGAGGATCGGAGGAGGCGGTGGTTCTCTTTCGATGGGCCGGTTTCTTCACAACTCGGCTCTTGGGCCGGATTGTCTTCTCTGGTTTCTCCTGAGGAGTCTTTTTGCTCCAAAATGGATCATCACCCTGTTTGAAAGACGTTAAAGTTAACAGAGGGTATTTACAGCATGCTAGATTTCATAAAGGTATATGATATGAGGCTTAAAGCTGGCGGTTTGTTCTTGGCAGAAAAAGGAAGCATGCCGGTTTGAGCGCAGGCAGTCTCAGGTTCATTCAACATCTTCTTAACAGCCTCGGTGACTTCATCGTCTGACAGCTGGACTTCAATGTGCCGTAGAGGGTCTTTTAAGTCTTCTGTGTATTCGCACATCAAACCGTAGTGCCGGCTTAAGGGTAGTATGCTCCAAGATATCCAGCAGTGGGCAAGGTCAACTCCGGTCAGCCCATTAGCCATGAAGGCCCGGAACTTGGATAATTGAGGAGCATATTTGCTTCTCTCCCTCGCAGTCAGTCTTTGAGGGAAGGGATGTGTATTGCTTAACCATTCCGGACGGTAACCCGGCAAGGGATTTTCTCCATCAGGTGAAGTGTCGGAGTAATGGGCCATGGGTAGGCAAACCTGAGCCCCAGGACCTTTCAAAACATCAGGGCAGACTGCGCCCCTCAAGACCCCAAGACGACGAGTCAGCGTTACGAGAGTCGGCGACGGAGTCGCCGATCGCCTCCCAACCGAGTCGAGGCGGCCTCAAGACAAGCCGACTCCAAGACTAGCGACCTCCGATGAAGCCGGCTACAGAGAGTCGGCCCGCGACTCCATCCACCTCCTGCCTGAGCGACCACGAGCGGGATGGGATAAAGCCGCCTTGCGGCCCGTCCCTGCCCCGCTCATAAAGAGCTGGCATGGCCACAGGGCGCCGTACCGACGGAGATCTCCGTCCGGCGCGGCACTGTAGCCACGCCGGCCCTGACGTCAGTCCCTTGGGCAGATTCATGTACCCACGATGGCCTTTCTGTACGACCCGAAGACGGCGGGACCCACCTGTCGGCGGGAGTACAGAAGACGGCGAGAACGACCCGAAGACGGACCCGTTGGAGTCGGCCTCCGAGAGTCGGCCGGCCCCTCCCCCGGGCTCCAAGCGCCATTAACGGACAAGGCGAGGAATGGCAGTGATCGCGCCCGAGCGGCGATTTATTGCCATGACCCCATGACCAAGCTCGGCGTCACTAGAAGCCTTGACTACTGATAACTGCAGCCGGCAAGAACACGCCATGGCGGACAAGGGCTGTCGGCCCCATGCTTTGGATCGGCGGGGCCCACTAGTCGGCGGGCCCCAGGAGTCGGCGGAGAAGACGGCGACTTAAGAGACTGACGGCTGGGACCTGCGTCTAGCCGGATTACCATTGTACCCCCGGGGGGTAGGCCTATATAAACCCCCCGGGGCACCGATGCAAAGGGTTGGAACCTAGTAGTTTTAGACACACACATAGAGGGAAGAGAGGAGCTAGCCGTGCCCTTCTCCTTCCTCACCCCGAACAGCTCAAGGAGCAATCTTGTACTCACTTTGCCATAGTGATCATGCGGAGACCCCGCAGAGCAGCAGTAGGGGTGTTATCTCCTCGGAGAGCCCTGAAGCTGGGTAAGATTCGCCGGTGTGCATGTCTTCGCATCATCCCGTTTCAGGGCACCGGCGACGTTCTACTCGCCCCCTCCTTGATAAGCCATCCTTTGGCATATGTCGCCCAACCCCCGACATTTGGCGCCCACCGTGGGGCTAGGTGCACCGTCGTCCGGAGACCTGCTCTGGACGGGAACCCTCTTCTCTCGGCGAAGCGCAGCAAGACGCCAGACGGAGTTCTGCGCCCGTCTGCTACATGGCGCTGAGGTCGCTTCCACGGCGAGCTGCCTCGCCGAACTTGTCGGCGAGGTTCGCCTCTCCGACGAGCGTCCATCCAACGCAGGCACGGACGACCCCGAAAGCCTCCTCGCGGGCCTCCTCGAGCAGTTTCCACGCCGCCGGGCGAGCCCGCCGCCGACTGGAGTCCGTAGGCTCCACCGACCCGATCTTTGGTCGTTTCCGACACCGCGTCGCTCGACGCGTTCCCCACCAACGTGGTGGTCTACGACGAGCCTCTCCCTCGCGCGGAGAGCGGCGGAAGCACCGTCACGGAGGTGCTCGTCATCTGTCACAGCGAGCCCTCCGGCGAGGGAGCTTGTGACCCTCTCGACGCGGTCCTGCAAGACCTGACCGCCCCCATTCCGGAAGACGCCGACGCTGGGACGCTGGAAGCACGCCGCCTCCAGCTCCTCGTGGGCGCACAGAAGCTGGCAAGCATGAGACGCTTGTCAGAAGCCTACCATCGCGAGATGGATCGCGCCATAGGCGGCTCGCCGGCTCCGACTGGGCCTAGCCGCCTAGGCGCGGTGCAGCAGCGCGGCGTAGCCATCGCCAGTCTGTTTGGGGCCAGTCGCCCTGTGTACACCACGCCCGCGGAGAACATCCGCGCCGCCAGCGGGCGGCAGCAACTGATAACCGAGGGCGAGAGCGCCGCCGATGACGGAGGCGAGTCCAGCAGTCGACGCGCGGCCGCTGCAAGAAGACCGGCGCTACCGCAGACGGAGGCGCCATGGACGACAAAGACGGCGACTTGCCTCCCCGCTGAGATCAAGGCGCGGCGTCTCGGACGCTGATCGGGCGGCGTCCGCGGAAGAAAACAAGAGATCCGGCTGTCAGCCACAGCCGGACTCACATCTCCATCGGCGACGAAGACGGCCGCCCGAGAGCAAAGTGGAAGCGGCGGGGCGACTATCCGCCTCCTCCTCCCCGCCGAGAAAGGCGAGTCTCCCCGCCACCCTTCGAGCATCCGACTCTCGGGCGACCGCCTTGGCCGAGAGGGAGTCGGAGAAACGACGCCCGCCACCGGATCGGCGACTCCATCGATCCTGGTGCCGGAAGAAGAAGACGAGTTGGGCCCGCCTGTTTCGGACCTCGCATCCGAGACGAGCCCTTCCCTAGAGGATTCACACTCCCCCGAGACACACCCAAGTACACCGGCTCCGTGAAGCTGGAGGACTGGCTAGTGGATTTCTCCACGACCGTCAGCATAGCGAACGGCAACAAGCGCGTTGCCGTAAAGTATGTTCCCCTCATGCTCCAGGGCACGGCCCGGACATGGTTGAACAGCTTGAAGCCCCGCAGCATCAACAGCTGGGTCGACTTCACCGAGGCCTTCGTCCGCAACTTCACGAGCACGTACAAGTGACCTCCCAAGCCTCGTCAGCTTTCCTTGTGCGTGCAAGGCCCCAATGAGTCTACTTGCGACTACCTCACGCGCTGGGCCGAGCTCCGGAACTCCTGCGAAGGAGTGCATGAGGTGCAAGCAATCGAGTACTTCACCGCCGGGTGCAGAGAAGGCACCCTCCTCAAGCACAAGATCCATTGCGACGAGCCGGAGACCCTCGATGAGCTGCTGATCATAGCAGACAAGTACGCCAAAGCCGACTCTTCCATGAAGTCGGAGATCGAAGTCAGCGCGTCTGGCAAGGTGGCTCCTCATGCTCCCAGAACTCCGGCTGGCGACACCAGTCGGCGACAGCAGTAGAATGATCACAAGCGCAAGGCCCTGCAGCCGGCTTCCAACTGCCGGCAGGTGGCGACAGTCGAAGACCGGCTGACGAGGGCAGCCTCCGCTAAGCGCGAAAAGCGGCAAGTCCAACTGGTTGCCGGCCTTCTCTTCTGGCAGACTACGGGCGGACCTCGCAAGTTCCATAGCGCGCCAAGCCGTCGAATCACACCACTCGGAAGAGCCAGCTGGCTCACCAGGATTGCCAAGGAGACGGCCTTGCCCTCCTCCGCTTCTTTGGGCCGCCGCCTCCACCACCACCCCAAAGAGTCGGGCTGTCAGCTACCGGGCGCAAAGACAAGACGAGTACCCGTAAGAGCATGGTGCCTATGTAGTGTTTACAAGCTTACGATCGCGAAAGAAGCGGCAAAGAATAAAGAAGAAGTGAATGCAGTAGCATCAGATGCTCCAGAATTCATGCACTGGTCCGAGAAGCCCATCGGTTGGAGCCGAGCTGATCACCCAGAGGTGATGCCGAATCCGGGCTCCTATGCCCTGGTCTTGGGAGCCACCCTTGCAGCGGATAGGCGAGCAGCTCGCTTCTCGCGAGTGCTGATAGACAGAGGCAGCAGCATCAACATCATGTACAAGGATACGATGGAGAGGTTAGGAATCAAGCCTGACAGCTTTCAAAGACCGGTCATTTGTGTTCCACGGAATTGTACTGGCCTTTCCTGCTCACCGATTGGCAAGATTCTGATAGACGTCCTCTTTGGGGACAAAGATCACTTTCACCGAGAGCCAGTCTGGTTCGAAGTGGTGGACCTCGAAAGCCCCTACCATGCTCTACTTGGCCGACCTGCTCTGGCCAAGTTCATGGCGGTCCCCCACTACGCCTACCTCAAGATGAAGATGCCGAGTATCAAGGGGATTCTGACCGTAGCCGGCGACTACAGAAAGTCGCCCGCCTGCGGTGAAAGCACGGTACTGGCCGAGTCCCGGTGATTGCGGTGAGAAGCGACTCCTGGATCGGGTTGTGGCAATGGCCGGCAAGCAGCCAGAGATATCGCCCGACCCCAAGGAGTCAGAAGCTGAGGGCTCGTTCAAGCCGGCCAAAGAGACCAAGAAGATACCCTTGGACCCGGAGCACCCGCAGAGATACGCTATCGTAGGTGCAAACCTCGACAGCAAATAGGAAGGTGAGCTCGTCGATTTCCTTCGTGAGAATCGGGACATCTTCGCATGGTCCCCCAAAGACATGCCGGGTGTACCGACGGAATTCTTCGAGCACAAGTTACATGTCCGATCTGATGTGAAGCCCGTCAGGCAGCCCTTGCGCCGCCTGTCAGAAGAGAAAAGAAGAGTTGTTGGAGAAGAGATAGCCCGGCTCCTCGCAGCCGGTTTCATCATGGAAGTGTTCTTTCCAGAGTGGTTAGCGAACCCGGTCTTGGTACTAAAGAAGAACAAGCAATGGCGGATGTGTATTGACTACACAAGCCTCAACAAAGCCTGCCCCAAGGACCCGTTCGCTTTGCCAAGAATTGATCAGGTGATAGACTCCACAGCCGGATGCGAGTTGTTGAGCTTCTTAGATGCATATTCAGGATATCACCAGATCAAGTGAACCCGCCCGACAGATTGAAGATCGCCTTCATCACGCCGTTTGGAGCCTTACGCTGCGACCATGACGTTCGGCTTGAGGAATGCGGCGCCACCTTCGGCGTTACATGCGAAGTGCCTCCTCAAGCAGCTTGGCAGAAATGCCCACGCCACGTGGACGACGTGGTGGTGAAGACGGAGAAGCGAGGAACGCTGTTGGAAGATCTCAAGGAGACCTTTGAAAATCTGCGCCCGATTCCAGATCAAGCTCAACCCGAGAAATGTGTCTTGAATTACCCGGCCGGCCAGCTCCTCGGCTTCTGGTCTCTGAATGCGGCATAGAGTGCAACCCGTGAAGATCAAAGGCAATCGAAAGGATGGAAGTGCCCGCCGACTGCTAGATGTGCAAAAGTTCACCGGCGCTTGGCGTCTATCACCGATTCATCGATCGGTCAGGCGAGAAAGCTCTTCCCCTGTACCAGCTCATGAAGAAGACCACCTTCTTCGAATGGAACTCCAAGGCGGACGAGGCTTTTCTCCAGTTGAAGAAGATGCTGACTACTCCCCCAGTGTTGGTGGCTCCGACTCCAAAGGAGCCCATGCTCCTGTACATTGCCGCCACCAGCAGGGTAGTCAGCACAGTCATTGTAGTTGAGCGCAAGGAGGAAGGCAAGGCGCTACCTGTCTAGAGACCAGTATATTACCTGAGCGAAGTACTGTCGACCTCCAAGCAGAACTACCCCCACTACCAGAAGATGTGTTACGGCGTGCACTTTGCCGCCAAGAAGTTGAAGCCTTACTTTCAAGAGCATCCAATCACCGTGGTTTGCACGGCCCCACTAGCAGAGATCATCGGAAGCCGAGATGCTTCTGGCCGACTAGCCAAATGGGCCATAGAGCTGGCCCCCTACACCATCTATTACCAGCCCCGTACCACCATCAAGTCACAAGCACTGGCCGACTTCCTCGTCGACTGGGCCAAGACCCAGTACCTGCCGCCAGCGCCCGACTCCACCCATTGGCGGATGAACTTTGATGGCTCCAAGATGCGCACCGGCTTGGGAGCCGGCGTGGTCCTCACTTCCCCCAAAGGCGACAAGCTCAAGCACGCTACGCTGCAGATCCATTTCGCCGCCTCCAACAACGTCGCCCGAATCACGAGGCGCTAAATCACGGGCTCCGGCTCGCCAAAGAGCTTGGCATTCGCCGGATCCTGTGCTATGGCGACTCCGACTTGGTGGTCCAACAGTCATCCGGCGACTGGGACGCCAAAGATGCAAATATGGCGAGCTACCGCTTTTTGGTACAGCAGCTGAGTGGATATTTTGAGGGATGCGAATTCCTCCACGTGCCACGAAACGACAACGACCAAGCAGATGCCCTGGCAAGAATCGGCTCCACCTGCCAGGCAATACCATCCGGCGTCGCCCTTCAGCGCCTCCTCAAGCCATCTGTCAAGCCGTCACAGAGTCGAGACTCCATTTTTGTGCGGCTCCTGAAGAAGTCGGATCCGACTCCAAAGCCTCAAAGAGACGGCACAAGAATCCTTGCAGACGCCCCCAAGAACGCGGTGATCGAAGCCGGCCCGGGACTTGAGAACCTGCCCGGGACTGCGGCGACCATTGCGAAGACTCCAGTACTCGGCCCAGGGACTGCACCAGTCGGCCCGGGGACTTCTTCAACCTAGCAAGCTGCTGCGGACTCCAACCCGCCGCCTCCCAGCCCAGCCGCCCTCGTCCAAGTAGCAGTACTGGCAGTCGAAGAGATAGCAGCACCCTCATGGGCCCAGCCCATCCTGAAGTTCTTAGTAAACGGAGAGATACCAACAGATGAGACCTTGGCTCGGCAAGTGCAACACCGAGCAGCAACCTACACTATAGTCAATAGAGAGTTGGTCAGGCGCAGCGTCACCGATGTCTACCAACAAGGCCGAGTCGAGCAAGGCCAAGCAATTCTCGAAGACATCCATCGTAGGCGAAAAGTGCGGCCATCATGCGACTTCAAGAGCACTCGCCGCCAAAGCCTTCCGACACGGTTTCTTCGGCGATTGCCCTAGAAGAGGACAAGGAATTAGTTCAAAAATGCAAGGGGTGCCGGTGTTCCGCTCCAAGCCGCTGGTCAACCGGCTTGGCTCAAGACTATCCCCATCGCTTTGGCCCTTTGCTGTTTGGGGCCTGGACATGGTGGGACCATTCAAAACGGCACGAGGTGGCCTAACTCACTTACTTGTCGCGGTGGACAAGTTCACCAAGTGGATAGAAGCAAAACCCATCAAGAAGTTGAATGGCCCTACGGCAGTGACTTTCATCGCCGACATCACGACTCGGTACGGCGTACCACACAACATCATCACCGACAACGGCACAAATTTTTCCAAAGGCGCCCTGGCCCGTTTTTGCGCGACACAAGGCATCCGACTGGACTTAGCGTCCGTTGCCCATCCGCATGATCAAAGCGGCCGGTGGAAGCGGCGAACGGCCTCATCTGTCCGACATCAAGCCTCGATTGGTCGAACCATTGGAAGCGTTCGCCGGCTGCTGGCTTGAGGAGTTACCGACCGTCCTTTGGAGTCTGCAAGACGACTCCAAACAAGTCAACTGCTTCACACCCTTCTTCCTTGTCTACGGTGTCAAGCCGTCATCCCAACGGATATAGAGTTCGACTCGCGAGTCACCATGTACAATCAAGAGGAAGCGGAAGAAGCGCCAACACGGCATCGATCTGCTTTGGAAGAGGGCCGGCTGTTGGCGGTCGGCCGGTCCGGCATCTACCAAGCAGAGCCTGCGCCGCTACTACAACAAGAAGGTCAAGCCAAGATCATTCCTAGAGGGCGACCTTGTGCTCCGGCTGATCCAGTGAACAATGGCCCGGCACAAGCTATCGGCACCTTGGGAAGGCCCATTCATCATCTGACAAAGTCTTTGAGCAACGACTCCTACTACTGATCGACGCCGAAGCCCGAGCATGCAAGAGGGACGAGTCCGGCAAAGAGACGGAGCGGCCATGGAATGCGAATCTCCTCCGAAGATTTCTGATTAATGCGTTATGTACCATGCTACCCTTTGTGTTTAAAGTACCAAGACTCGGGCCCCGAGACGCAGCTCGGGACTGCCCTCTTTGTTATCTGTATGATAAAATTATGCCTTTGAGTATGCTACTCTTTGATTATGCTGTTTGGCACCGGGCTCGACTAGTCGGCCGGGATTCGCCGCCTTTGGGCTATGAAATGCTTCCCCAGGTCGGACAAGTAACGTGCGGTGCCTAAGCCGTCTCTGTCGAAGCTGCAGCTTCATGAGCGATCTGTTTGGTGGGCAGGGAGTAAGGTAGAACGAGCACCCACACGAAAAAAAATGGCTAAGGACCCAAAGCATAAACATAGTTTAAATCGGCTTCCAGCCTGTTTCGTAAAACCGACTCTTAAGTAGTCGGCTTGCCGCTTTCTACCCAATTTGCTTAACGACTCTAAAAAATGGCCAAGTACTTGCCTTCTCGAAAGGTAGCCAAGCACTTGACCTAGACGGCAGTCCGCAGAGCGGTTGCCCGACGGGCAAGGCGGCATCTAAGGGAAGGCGGCAAAGGAAAAAGCCACAAGAGCAATAAGCAAGGAAAGATAAAATTAGAATAATATTTACATAAGGTTAGGCCCTTGGCCGGATCTTCGGACAGAAGTTCAGAATACACCCCGCAGGTGGAATTGTGCAAATTAACAAGTTCTTTCAAAGACTAGCAAAACAGATAAAATAAGGCAAGGCAACAGCCTAAGAAGCGGCGGATGGGGTTGGAAGGCCGGAGGCGGCGGCGGTGTCAGGCGCCGGGGCGGCCGGCTGGGCGGTCTCGGCTTGATCGTCTCGTTGCTGGAGGCGCGGTCGAGCTGAGGCTGGTCGCCCGCTCCGTCTTCTGGCGCCTCAATGGCGTCTCCGTCCTCCGCCTCGTCTTCATCCTCGGCGCTAGAGTCGATCACCTCCGCCGAGTCCTCGTCATAGTCCGGGTTCATCCCGAACCACTCCGGCGGTGCCTCCCCACCGTCTTCAGCCCGCTCAGCGACGAAGACGCGGGTGTCCGTGTAGTCGGCGACGCTGCAAGACGCCGATGGCGTCCTCCGCGGCGGCAACCGCTGGGCCTCGACCGGAGCAGCGCGCCAGCCGGTCCAGATCCAGCCCTGGATACCATGCCTTGATGAACTCCAGGGCTCGGCGAGCTCCAGCCTGAGCCGCAGAACCCTTCCAAGCCTCAAGACGGCCAGCCGCGACCTCCAGCCAGTCGGTGGTCCAGCTGGGAGTGCGCAGAACCGGCATGTCCGGCCACAGAGCAGCGATCGCCTGGGCGCCGACACGCTGAAGACGGCGCAGCATCCGATGGGTCGGCCGCAGACGAGCCTCAATTCTCAGGAGCTGCTCGTCAAGGGTCCGGGGGGCGTTGGCTGCGATCTCAACGCCACCCACCCTCCGCGCCTCGCGATCAGCCTCGATGGCTTGATTGGCCGCCTGCATGTGACCGGGGAAGAAGTTTGACAAGAAGAAGAAGAAGCAAGTCACAAAAACAGGAGTCGGCCTGACCCATAGTCGGCGACCCAAAAGAAAAAGTAAAGTGAACTCGCCATCGATGATATCCTCGATTTCGTGGAAGTCGGAGGTTAGCAGCGCTTCCCTGTCGGTCCAGGAGGAGCGCTCGCTCTCAAATTCGGCTAGGAGAGCAGCCTCTTTCTTCTCCGCCTCAGCCTGCGCCACCTTGAGCAGCTCCCTCTGCTCCGCCAGCTGCGTAGCCAGCAGGTCGCGCTCTGCGGCGAGCTTGCCGCACTCCTCCTCTTTGGCGCGCAAAGCGGTGTCAGCCGTACCCAGCTGCCCCCGAAGAGCGGCGTTGGACTCTGAAGAATAAAAAGAAGAAGGACGCGAAGTCGTCAGCTAAGAAGGTCGCCAGGAAGATCCGGCCCGACTGCGCAGCAGTCGGCCCGAATCTCGGGGACTACAGCCCGCGGGTGCGCCAGCGCGCCCCCGCGAAGAAGAAAACTCACCTCGGCTCCCCACCAAATCGGCAGTCCGCTTGCTCAGCTCCTCAACATTGCGGTTGAAGGCAGTAGCGCGGAGGTTGTGATACTCCTGTGACAAGAATTCCAGACAAAGGTAAAAAACTTGGAAGTAAGCAAATAGAGTTCCGAGCCGCCTGCTCAGCAGCCGGCCCGAAACTCGGGGACTACACCCAGTGGGTGCGCCGCACGCCCCACAGAGAAGAGCAAAAAGTTCAAAAGAAAACATACGTGGCGGCTCGCGACGCCAGGTGCGCCTTGGAGCAGTTCTGGATGTCGTCGCCCTCAGCTCGCAGCTTCGCCTGGACGTCCAGGAGCGTCGTGTTCAGCGGGCCTGTGCCGCCTCCTCGCACCCACCCAATGGGCGCGGCGCTTGTCGCCTCGGCATCGATGATGGCGGTGGCGGCGCGCCGGTCTCCAAGGCGCGGCGCTTGGTCGCCTTCTCAAGACGGGCGTCGCCGGTGGTGGCGACTTGAAGAAGTAGCTGCGCCACGGCCTCGTCGTCGGTCGGCGGCACAGGCGGGTCCGCCAGCTGCTTGCCTCGCGCGATCTCGGACTGCGGTGGAGGCGGTGGAGGTGGCGCGGCCGCGCCCGATAGGGAGACCTCACCGCCTTCCCTCCCTGCGGCGGGGACCTCACCTCCGACTCCCTCCGACTGCCCCGTGAACTTCGGCGGCGGTGGCGCAGAGCTCAACGGGTGGCAGTAGCGCCCGGCCCGAGGCGCGCGGCCTCCTCGGCTCGCCTCTTGGCTGCAGTGGCGGCTTCGACCTCCTCCAGATTCTTCTGGGTGGAAGCCGCCGCCTTCTCAGCCTCCGCCTTCTCCAGACGGGCGGCCTCCTCCTCGTCGCGCTTTTCCTGCGCGTTCCGCTCCGTTCCCTACCGGAGGGCGGCCGCAGGGTCAACCCGTCGACTATTGGCGGACGTCTCCGCCGACCCCATGACGGAGGCGGCGGCGACCCTCTCCAAGGTGAGGGAGCCACGATGAAAAAAAGACATGTGAAGACTTGGACAAGGCGGACAGAAGAAAACACGACAGAATAAAAAATACTTACGCGGAGACCAGCGGTGGCTTCTTCACTTCCTTGCGGAAGCGGTTGTATCGCGACCACCTCTTGTGGCTGAGTCGCGGCGGCCGTTCCCCTGAATTTCTTGGCCCGGCCGCCTGGCAGACTCGGCCCGGCCCGACGCTTCTTCGCGCCGCCTCGACCACCCAAGGCGGCGGAGGAGCTCGCGCCTGGATGGCCGGCTTTCTGCTGGCGGCGGGGGACGACTTCCTTCTCGCCATCGTCGTCAGGCCAGTCGACAAAGGTTGCCGAAGGCCTGAAGTCGTCGGCCCCTCCTCCTCCCTCGGCGTCGGTCTCCATCGCCGCCACGCCCAAGTAGGGGTCGTCGGCGTCGCTTTCCGCCTTGGGGGACGAATTCTGAGTCGGCCTTGGCGCCCGGATGAGGGCAGCATGAGGGATTCTGAATCGGAAAAGACCAAGGAAAATTAGAGCGGATTCGGTGAAGAAGGAAACAAAGAAGCAAGAGATGACTTACCAAGAGGCGGGGTTGGCGGTGAGTATGGCTCCTTGCCGAACTGCCATTCCTCCGTGAGGCCGCAGTTCGCCAAGAAGTTCACCGTGTCCACCACCTCCAGCGTGGGGCATGTCTTTGGAGCCACCGATCGGCTGGGGTCCTGGCGTCATCATCGGCAGATCGAGATGAGGTCGGCCTTGAAGAGAAGGACTCGGGCGGCCACGAAGGAGGCCAAAGCAAGTCCGCCCCAGTCGCCCTCCGATTGTGTCATCACGCCTTGAGTCCGCCTGACGACGTGGCGTTGCCTATGGGAGTCAGCGTCCGGGCCCGATAGGACCAGCTGGGGAGTCGCCCCGCCAACTCGCCGCCCACGTAAGGCGGCAAGTTGACCCAGTCGCCCTCGGGGGCGACGTTCTTGACGTAGAAGTATGTACGCTGCCACATCTTCACTGACTTGATGAGGGAGATGGCAGGGAAAGGGTTCTCGGGCACCGGCCTCCTCTTGGCGATGAACGTGCCGCACAGAGCCGGCACGCGAGCGACGTGGGTCCCGAGCTTGGCTTGGAAGAATTCCCCCCACAGCTCGATGGTGGGGAGAACGCCGAGAAAGCCCTCGCATAAGGATGCGAAGGCGGCCAGCAGCACCACCGTGTTGGGGGTGAGGTGGTGCGGCTGGAGCCCGAAGAACTCCAAGAACGCGCGGAAGAAGCCGCTCGCCGGCAGCCCTAGCCCGCGCATGAGGTGCGAGTGGAAAATGACCCGCTCGCCCTCCTCCGGCGCCGGCGTGATTTCGCCCTCCGGCGCGTCGTGGGTCCGCACTAGGTGGCTACCGGGGATGCGGCGCGTTTGACGAAGAAACTCGATGATGTCGTAAATGCGATGATGGAGCCGCCCCACACGCCGGAGCCTTGTGGGAATGCGGCGGCGGATGAGGAGCTCATCTCCGCGGCGCGGCGAGGCTCGGCGCGGTGGAGCAAGGAAGAAGACGAAGCAAGGAGCAAGAGGGAGCGGGTAAGAGAGGGTGCGCGTGCGTTGTCGCCCCCTCCCTCCCCCCCCCCCCCCGCCTACTTATAGGCGCCCTGAGCTCTGAGGGGCGGGCATGGGATTAACCGCGCCACGTCCCCCACGCCCCACGATTTAACCCACGACGTTATCGCGCGATAACGGCGTGGGGGAGCCCAACCGCCGCACGACCGCATCGGATCCGCTTGCTGGCCGAGGCTTGATGATGGCGGGCCCGCCGACGGGCTGTCTAGTCGGCAGCGTGGGCTGGCGGTAGCCTGCCGCGTGGCATCACGTGGCGGGCCCGCAACGGGCAGCTGCCTGGAAGCTTATCAGGCACGCCGCTCGGACCCCGCTGCGACCTTCGAAGCCTCAGAGGAGCAAGACGGCCTCCTGCAAGGCCGACTCCAGCTAGTCGGCTCAAGATAAAGACGGCAAGACCAAGCCCAGCTTCTTCCACTAAAGGGATGAAACTGTTGAGGCTCCTCGACGTGTCGCCCTCGGCGCCTCACCAGCTTCGGGGACTACTGTCGGAGTAATGGGCCACGGGTAGGCAAACCCGAGCCCTAGGACCTTTCAAAACATTAGGGCAGACTGCGCCCCTCAAGACCCCAAGACGATGAGCCGCCTTCTGAGAGTCGGCGACGGAGTCGATCGCCGCCTCCCGGTAGGAGTCCCAGAGACGGCCTCAAGACAAGCCGACTCCAAGACTAGCGACTTCCGATGAAGCCGGCTACTGAGTGTCGGCCCGCGACTCCATCCACCTCCTGCCTGAGCGACCACGAGCGGGATGGGATAAAGCCGCCTTGCGGCCCGTCCCCGCCCCGCTCATAAAGAGCTGGCATGGCCACAGGGGGCCATACCGACGGAGATCTCCGTCCGGCGCGGCGATGTAGCCACGCCGGCCCTGACGTCAGTCCCTTGGGCAGATTCATGTACCCACGATGGCCTGTCTGTACGACCCGAAGACGGCGGGACCCGCTGCCGGCGGGAATCTGAAGACGGCGAAACGACCGAAGACGGACCCGTTGGAGTCGGCCTCAAAGTCGGCCGGCCCCTCCCGGGCTCCAAGCGCCATTAACCCGGAGACAAAGGCGAATGGCAACAATGATCGCCGCCAGTGGCGGCACTGCTGTTGCCATGACCCACGACCAAGCTCGGCGTCATTAGAAGCACGGCTACGGTAATCTGCGGTAAGCAAGACCCGCCCATGGCAAGGACAAGGGCTGTCGGCCCCATCTTTGGACCCTTGGCCGGGGCCCACTAGTCGGCGGGCCCCAGGAGTCGGCGTAGAAGACGGCGACTTAAGAGACTGACGGTTGGGACCTGCGTCTTGCCAGATTACCATTGTACCCCCGGGGGGTAGGCCTATATAAACCCCCCGGGGCACCCATGCAAAGGGTTGGAACCTAGTAGTTTTAGACACACACACGTAGAGGGAAGAGAGGATCTACCCGTGCCCTTCTCCTTCCTCACCCCGAACAGCTCAAGGAGCAATCCTGTACTCACTTTGCCATAGTGATCATGCGGAGACCCCTTGAGCAGCGATGAGGGGTGTTATCTCCTCGGAGAGCCCTCAAGGCTGGGTAAGATTCACGGCGTGCATGTCTTCGCCTCATCCCGTTTCCAGGCACCGGCGACGTTCTACTCGCCCCCTCCATGATAAGCCATCCTTTGGCATATGTCGCACCCAACCCCCGACACGAAGTATCTTTGCAGTAGAACCATGTCGCATTCCATTCTTTGGGATGGCTGTGCAGTTTGGCGTGAGGATAAGTAACTTCTTTTCTCTTTTGAATCGCCATGCCGCCCTAGTTACGTGTTGGGCCGTCTCGAAAATTCGGTGCGGCGGTTTAGATGGAAACAATCTCTGAATAGTTCAACTGAGGGCTCCTCTTGAAAGATCACCTCACAAAGCACTTGGAAGTAGCAGATATTGATTCTGAGTTAGGGCCAATATCTTGTGGATGCAATTGGAAGTTGGCCAAGACATCCCGGTAAAACTTTGAACCGGGTGGACTGAAGCCCCGGGCCAGATGGTCAGCAAAAACAACAACTTCTCCATCCTTGGGTTTCGGAACACTTTCCGGGCCAGGGACCCTCCAGTGAATGACATCTTTTTTGCCCAAGGTGCCAATTTTGACTAAGTTCTCCAGCTGCATCTCGGTCACTCGAGAAGGGACCCAGTTGCACTCATATACTTGCTTGGCCATGGTACAATCTGCAAAATATTTATACCGGTTCAAAGATATGTTGGATACATACCAATGCATTCAGTATTAAACCGGAAGAAGTTATTTATAAACTGGAGTTATGCAAAGCGGCACTATTTAGCTAAGATCTTTGGCGGTTCAGTAAGGGGACTAATGGTATATGCGAGTTATCAGTTTTTTCTACAAAACTAAACCGCCCGGTTTGAAAATGATGCAGAGTCAGAACTGCGGTGAAAACAGGTTTCACAGCATTGCTTAACAGTTATCGGATCTGGAGCATGTTCAGAAAAAGAAGTGAATATTCAAGAATTGAAAAGGAGCAGATGTTGAATCCATGAGCAAAGATACATATCGATCTATGGCCCTGAGAGGCGAAAGGACAAACGGATGGTAGATGTTGTCGTTACATGGGACCAAGATTTACAAGTTTATCTGAAGACTGCTATACGAACGAGAAGCATCTGACGAACATTGAAGAACACAAGAACCCTAGAACAGATCTACGGGGAGAAGGAAAGAAGGCTTACCGGAGCTGTGGAAGAAAAGGAAGGTCGCCGCAGTATTCTGGTACGCTCAGGTTGATGCAGCGGCCAAGGACGGTGCTAAGGTCGACGGCGGCGGCGGAGCTCTGAAGCAGGGCGGCGCAAGGAAGACGAAGAAGAAGGGAACGAAGGGGAAAAAAGAAATGACCCCTCGGGCCTATTTATAAGGCAAGAGACATGTGTCAGGCGCGAAAATCGAGGAGCCGCGGGCTTGGAAGCGGAGCTGCCGTCTCGATTCTCGCATATCTATTAACAAGAGATATTGTGGATAACTTTATGACAGGTGACGTCATGCCGGTTCACGACGATCAGAGAAGATGACATCACGGCGGTTTACCAGATAATTCAAAGATGCAGAAGATGAAGTTTTTTACTAAGGATTGACATGAACCTGTTCAAATCAACTGGGGCCTAATGTTGGGGATATTACCACTAGGGGTAAACCGGCGAGCAGGCGGGTTAACTTCACCAATGATTGAACATGTTAAAGCCCAAGTAGGTAGCAGAGGGCTTATGGCCCATACCGGTTCATGCCAGTAGCTGTAAACCGGCGTCAGTATGTATCTTGTGTTGTAAGTTAGGAATAGTAGAGACCGAGCCGGATACGTCTATGAACCGGCGTCGGGACTCTGTAAACCGACGGGCGTCACCCGTGTATATAAGGGGACGACCCGGCGGCGGTTTGGGACAGACAACAACAACTCGAGGCCTAGGCAAAGCTTGTTTGCTCCCTAGTCATCGAAACCCCATCAATTCCATCACAACTAGACGTAGGCTTTTACCTTCATCGAAGGGGCCGAACTAGTATAAACTCTCGTGTCCTTGTGTCCGCTTTAACCCCTTCAAGTTAACCCGTAGCGATGGCTCCATGACTAAGTCCTTTCACGAGGACATCTGCCGTGACAAACCCACGACACTACGGGTTCGAGAACTATGTAGACATGACCGAGACACATCTCCGGTCAATAATCAATAGCGGAACCTGGATGCTCATATTGGCTCCTACATATTCTACGAAGATCTTTATCGGTTAAACCGCATAACAACATACATTGTTCCCTTTGTCATCGGTATGTTACTTGCCCGAGATTCGATCGTCGGTATCATCATACCTAGTTCAATTTCGTTACCGGCAAGTCTCTTTACTCGTTCCGTAATGCATCATCCCACAACTAACTCATTAGTCACATTTCTTGCAAGGCTTATAGTGATGTGCATTACCGAGAGGGCCCAGAGATACCTCTCCGATACTCGGAGTGACAAATCCTAATCTCGATCTATGCCAACCCAACAAACACCTTCGGAGACACCTCTAGAGCATCTTTATAATCACCCAGTTACGTTGTGATGTTTGATAGCACACAAGGTGTTCCTCTGGTATTCGGGAGTATCTTAATCTCATAGTTAGAGGAACATGTATAAGTCATGGAGAAAGCAATAGAAATAAAACTCAACGATCATAATGCTAAGCTAAAGGATGGGTCTTGTCCATCACATCATTCTCTAATGATGTGATCATGTTCATCAAATGACAACACATGTCTATGGTCAGGAAACATAACCATCTTTGATTAACGAGCTAGTAAAGCAGAGGCATACTAGGGACACTCTGTTTTGTCTATGTATTCACACATGTATTAAGTTTCTGGTTAATACAATTCTAGCATGAATAATAAAAATTTATCATGATATAAGGAAATATAAATAACAACTTTATTATTGCCTCTAGGGCATATTTGCTTCACCCACATCATCAAGTGAGAAACAAACCTTCAATGAAGAATTGAGCCTAATGGTGAAGAATTTCAACAAGTTCTACAAGGGTAGAAGGAAGGAAAGAAGTTCCAAGTCAAGGTCCTAAAATGACAAAAGATCTTCAAGTCGTGAACGAAATTGATACAATTTTGGAAGACCCGGACACTACTCCAATGAGTGTACGGCTCCCAACAAAAGAAGAGAAGATTCTCCGAAAAGAAGAAGTAGAAGAGAAGAATCACCAGCAAGAGAGAGAAGGAGTACAGATGATCGTTATGATCAAAGAACCTCTCGGAGAAGCAAGGATTCGGAAAGGAAGGACAAATCATCAAAGAGCTACACAAAACGAAGACATCAAGCTCATGTTGGTGAATGGGTATCCAGCTCCGACTCCGACCATCACTCCAAAAGAAGTTATCACTCAGACTCCGAATATACTCAAGATGAAGGTGTTGCCGGTCTAGCACTTGTGTCAACCAACTCCTATGACATATTTGACTCACCAAATGAAGGAATTGGAAGATGCTTCATGGCTAAAGGCCCAAAGTTATCACACCCCGAGTATGTTGATTTCAATAGTAATGAAGATGATTTGCTAGGAGATGATGATTTACTTGTTGACAACTCTAGTTATGAAAACTATGATGAACTTGCTATTAATCATGCTAATCAAGATAAAACTAATGATGATGATAAGAAGGAGATTGAGCGTCTAACTAAAGAACTAAACACTCTTAAGTTAGCTCATGAAACTACCTTGGAAGATCATCGAGAAATTTTAAAGACTCATGAGAAGCTACACTTTGAAAAGCTCAACCTTGAGCAAGAGAATGGGTTCTTAAAAGCAATCAATGATGATCTTCACAAGAAAAGCTCTTCTTACATTGCCAAGCGTTTAGTCTTGTCTACTTACATGCCACAAGTAAAATCTAGCAACAAGAGTAAGAAAGATTCTTCATCCAGTAGTAACAATAATCATGCTAAATCCAATGCTGTTGCTTCTAGTAGTTCTCTTGATTCCACTAATGATTCTCTTAGCCAAGTTACACTTGAGCAAGAAAATAGCTTATTGAAGGGAATTATAGAGAAAGGTGTTTACGAGAGCCTTGCCAAAAGTAAGCAATTTGAGGAAATTATGCATAAGCAAGGAAGGCACGGAAGAATCAAGGTGCTGGTTTTGAACGAAAGTTCAATGTCAATGGAGTTGAGTGGGAAGAAGATCAATACCCCAAGACGAAGTTTGTTCCTCAACAAGAAAGTATGATCCGAATTCTTTCCAAGGAACTCAAGCTCAAGATGATCTTCCACCACAAGACCACAAGCAAAAAGGCAAGGACAAGCTTCAAGAGGAGCCCAAGGACTTGGTTAAGTGGGTTCCAAAGACTACATCAAGTTCTACCACATCAAGTACGCCTACAACTCCAAGGATTCCCATCAAGATGATGTGGATCCCGAAGAAGAAGAACTAGAAAGTTCTTGAGGGTGACTCCGCCAACATACTTCACTCATATTCTTTGGCAAGGACATGTGCAAACAACTTCCACATCTTGCACTAGTTCAAGGAGTCACAAACCCTCTTGTTGGTAAGACAAGGGACAAGGTAACCTAATGCTTACATGGACATCATTTATGTGTACATAACTCTATGTCTATGGATATCCTTGTTTGCTCCTTGTGGGACTAACCCGTGTAGGTATTAAAAGTGCAACTCACTCCAATGGATTGCTCCGAATGATCTACAGCAACATTAAGCATCCACATCTTCAACACCTACATGAAGTCATCATCGACAAAACCCAAGGTTAGTTCATCCCTCTTAGGGGGGATATCGCATCTAGGGGGAGATTTACTCTAACCAATTGAGCTAAAGCAACTCTAATGGTGTGAACACGACAATGCTTTATGTAAAAGTGGTAACCCCACTTGTGCTTAAACGATGAGTATGACCTATCATCAAATGTTCTCATTTGACTCCTAAGTCAATATACTCATATATAGATGACCTAGTCATCGCCAATTACTTGATAGATGCTAGAGTGTTTGTGCATGCTTTGTCACATATTTCATTTACCATTTTATTGTGTGAGCATGTTGGTTGCATATTTTACTCATTTGAGGACATCCATTTGTTGTTTTGATTGTTTGTCTTTTTCTATTTTGCCAAATGGATGGACAGGAATGCCTAAGAACACCCTCTAGCTATATATGCTCTTCTCGTCTCAAACTCTATTCATGCTACATCACAAAGTCTGATCAAGTCAGATTCGAACCACTCTGTGTGAGGAGCACTCAGAGTCCCCGATTCGTCATAGACTTAAACTTCTAAAACCACTTTGTGTATTTCGGTATGACCGAGTCATCCACTTCGGTCACACCGAGTTCAGTAAGTTGATCTAGGTTTTCCATCTCGGTGCAACCGATTTGAACTTTTAGGTCACACCGAGTTGTAGTAACCCGCTTGTGATTCTGCATCTCGGTGCCACCGAGTTGTTCCACTCGGTCACACCGACAGGGTCGGGATATATAAACCCACGGGTGAGATTTTGGAAATTTCTTCAAACTCCTCAGCCCGCTCGTGTCCTGCTCTGCCTCCTCGGGTCTTCGGATCGTCCCCTTGCTGCCAGCGACCCCCCGCCGCTGGTTCCCGTCGCCGTCAATGGAATTCTGGTCCGCCGTTGTCCCCGTAGCGAACTCCCGCCGAACTAGGGTATGTGTTCGACTCTTTGTGCTATTTCCCTACTTCGATTCGTAGCACATTGCTTTGCCATGATCTTTACCACGTATGAAAACAATCTATCCACAGAAAACATCCTTTAGGTCAGATTTGATTCGAAAATTTAGGGTTAGGTCTCCGCCGAACTCATCTCGCACCGACCGAGTTGTAGAAATCAGTCTCACCGATTTGTCTTAGGCCATTGAACATGCATTTTTAGTCTGACCAAAAATTGCAAATCGGTGCGACCGAGTTCGACTCTCTGTGAAACCCTAGCAATCTTGGTGCCACCGAACTTTGACTCGGTCTGACCGAGTTCACTAGTTTAGGTTCCAAAAGTTTCTTCGGTATCACCGAGTTTAACAAATCGGTAGCTCCGAAATGCTTTCTTTGGAGAACTAAAACTAAGTTTTTGACTCATCTATTTTTCAAAAATTCTGCACTTTGTGATGCCCATCCACTCTACCTCATCTACATCTATTCACAGGGTTTGCTATCAGTGTGTTTGCCAAGATGTCTGACCAGAGTGACAGTCAAAACAGATTGAAGAGCAAGTGCAATTGAGTGAGGGCTCTGATCCCTCAAGCAGCTATGATGAGGGCAGCGGGATCACACCTAGTAACTTGCCCAAGGCAGCCACCAGATCAAGGAAGAAGAAAACCTCAGATTCTGAGGATGAGGACTATGTGGGTGTTGAGGATGAGGCCACCTCAAGGAAGAAAGTGCTGAAGAAAGAATATGGCACAACTGCTGCAACTAAGCCAGGCTTGAATAAGAAGGCACCAACAAACAGAGTCCCAATGTCAAAGCCTAGGAAAGTTCCAACAGGAGAAACCATGAAATTCACCATAGAATCAGATGATGGTGAGGCAACTGGAGATGACAAGAAAAAGAAGAGGGCAAGAACCACAACTACAAAAGTTCTTGGAAAATCAACTATGGTAAGAGATTCAGAAGAAGAGGAAGAGGAAGAAGATGTTGCACCAGCACCCAAGTCTCGGAAGCTTATGGGAGATGCAATCAAGTCAGGGGTTGCTCCATCAAAGCCCAAGATAGCTCCCAAAGCAACTGCTCAAGCTCAGAAGCCCAATAAGCCAAAGAGAAGCACTAGAAATATTCCTGCTAAAGAGAAGAACAAGGCCCCAGTGCCTGAAGTTGAAGAAGAGGATGAAGAAGCCCTTGTGCTAAGAAAACTGAAACCCAAGATTCCAGACCACAATGATGCTCATCCTGTGGCAGAGGACATGCACATCAGCAAAGATGCAGGACTGAGATTGTGGAGACAGTCTGATCCCTATGATTTGAGGAGGAGGACTGCGATTGACTTCTGAGTTGCACACTAAGGAACAGCAAGACTTCTACGAAACTATTCTGCTTGACAAGAAGCCAATTGTCTGTGACATGAGATGGGTTGATTGGGAATACATCAAAGAAAATTAAGATCACTTCCTGAAGGAAATATGCCCTAGAGGCAATAATAAAGTTATTATTTATTCCCTCATATCATGATAAATGTTTATTATTCATGCTATAATTGTATTAACCGGAAACATAATACATGTGTGAATACATAGACAAACATAGCGTCACTAGTATGCCTCTACTTGACTAGCTCGTTAATCGAAGATGGTTTAGTTTCCTAGCCATGGACATGAGTTGTCATTTGATTAACGGGATCACATCATTAGGAGAATGATGTGATTGAATTGACGCATTCCGTTAGCTTAGCACTTGATCGTTAGTATGTTGCTATTGCTTTCTTCATGACTTATACATGTTCCTATGACTATGAGATTATGCAACTCCCATTTACCAGAGGAACACTTTGTGTGCTACCAAAGCGTCACAACGTAATCGGGTGATTATAAAGGTGCTCTACAGGTGTCTCCGAAGGTACTTGTTGAGTTGGCGTATTTCGAGATTAGGATTTGTCACTCTGATTGTCGGAGAGGTATCTATGGGCCCTCTCGGTAATGCAAATCACTATAAGCCTTGCAAGCAATGTGACTAATGAGTTAGTTGCGGGATGATGAATTACGGAACGACTAAAGAGACTTGCCGGTAACGAGATTGAACTAGGTATTGAGATACCGACGATCGAATCTCGGGCAAGTAACATACCGATGACAAAGGGAACAACGTATGTTGTTATGCGGTTTGACCGATAAAGATCTTCGTAGAATATGTAGGAGCCAATATGAGCATCCAGGTTCCGCTATTGGTTATTGACCGGAGACGTGTCTCGTTCATGTCTACATAGTTCTCAAACCCGTAGGGTCCGCACGCTTAAAGTTTGGTGACGATCGGTATTATGAGTTTTTGTGTTTTGATGCACCGAAGGTAGTTCGGTGTCCCGGATATGATCAGGACATGACAAAAAGTCTCGAAATGGTCGAGCCGTAAAGATCGATATATTGGACGATTATATTCAGACACCAGAAGTGTTCCGAGTGGTTTCGGAGAAAACCGAAGTACCGGGGCGTTACCGGAACCCCCCGGGGAGTTAATTGGGCCTTATGGGCCTTAGTGGGAGAAGAGGAGGGGCGGCCAGGGCAGCCGCGCGCCCCCTCCCCCTCTAGTCCGAATTGGACAAGGAGGGGGGGGGGCTTTTTCCTTCTCCTCCTCTCTCCCTTCCTTCCCTCTCCTACTCCAACAAGGAAAAGGAGGAGTCCTACTCCCGGTGGGAGTAGGACTCCCCCCTTGGCGCGCCCTCCTCCTGGCCGGCCGCCTCCCCCCTTGCTCCTTTATATACGGGGGCAGGGGGCACCTCTAGACACACAAGTTGATCTGTTGATCTATTCCAGCCGTGTGCGGTGCCCCCCTCCACCATATTCCACCTCGATCATATCGTAGCGGTGTGATACGTCTCCAACGTATCTATAATTTTTTATTGCTCCATGCTATATTATCTACTGTTTTGGACTATATTGGGCTTTATTTTCCACTTTTATATTACTTTTGGGACTAACCTATTAACCGGAGGCCCAGCCCGAAATTGCTTTGTTTTTGCCTATTTGGTGTTTGAAGAAACGGAATATCAAACGGAGTCCAAACGGAATGAAACCTTCGGGAACGTGATTTTTTCATCAGATAAGATCCAGGAGACTTGGACCCTTCGTCAAGAAAGCCACGAGGCGGTCACGAGGGTGGAGGGCCCCCCCCCCTAGGGCGCGCCCACCTGCCTCATGGGCCCCTCGAAGCTCCACCGACGTACTCCTTCCTCCTATATATACCTACGTACCCCCAAACGACCAGATATGGAGCCAAAAACCTAATTCCACCACCGCAACTTTCTGTATCCACGAGATCCCATCTTGGGGCCTGTTCCGGAGCTCCGCCGGAAGGGGAATCCACCACGGAGGGCTTCTACATCAACACCATAGCCCCTCTGATGAAGTGTGAGTAGTTTACCTCAGACCTTCGGGTCCATAGTTAGTAGCTATATGGCTTCTTCCCTCTTTTTGGATCTCAATACAATGTTCTCCCCCTCTCTCGTGGAGATATATTCGATGTAATCTTCTTTTTGCGGTGTGTTTGTTGAGACCGATGAATTGTGGGTTTATGATCAAGATTATCTATGAACAATATTTGAATCTTCTCTGAATTCTTTTATGTATGATTGGTTATCTTTGCAAGTCTCTTGAATTATCAGTTTGGTTTGGCCTACTAGATTGGTTTTTCTTGCAACGGGAGAAGTGCTTAGCTTTGGGTTCAATCTTGCGGTGTCCTTTCGAAAGGATGAGGGGCAGCAAGGCACGTATTGTATTGTTGCCATGAGGATAACAAGATGGGGTTTTTATCATATTGCATGAATTTATCCCTCTACATCATGTCATCTTGCTTAAGGCGTTACTCTATTTTCATTAACTTAATAATCTAGATGCATGCTGGATAGCGGTCGATGAGTGGAGTAATAGTAGTAGATGCATGCAAGAGTCGGTCTACTTGTTTCGGACGTGATGCCTATATACATGATCATACCTAGATATTCTCATAACTATGCTCAATTATGTCAATTGCTCAACAGTAATTTGTTCACCCACCGTAGAAATACTTATGCTCTTGAGAGAAGCCACTAGTGAAATCTATGGGCCCCGGGTCTATTCTCATCATATCAATCTCCAATCACTTTATTATTGCTTTGCTTTTACTTTTGCCTTTTATTTTACCTTGCATCTTTATATTAAAAATACCAAAAATATTATCTATCATCCCTATCAGATCTCACTCTTGTAAGTGACCGTGAAGGGATTGACAACCCCTAATCGCGTTGGTTGCGAGGAGCTATTCGCTTTGTGTAGGTACAAGGGACTCGCGCGTGGCCTCCTACTGGATTGATACCTTGGTTCTCAAAAACTGAGGGAAATACTTATGCTACTTTGCTGCATCATCCTCTCCTCTTCAGGGAAATCCAACACAGTGCTCAAGAGGTAGCACGAAGAATTTTTGGCGCCGTTGTCGGGGAGTCTACGCAAAAGTCAACATACCAAGTACCCATCACAATCCCTTATCTCCCGCATTACATTATTTGTCATTTGCCTCTCGTTTTCCTCTCCCCCACTTCACCCTTGTTGTTTTATTCGCCCTCTCTTTTCCGTTTGCCTTTTTCTCGCTTGCTTTTTATTTTCTCGTGTGTTGGATTGCTTGCTTGTCGCGATGGCTCAAGATAATACCAAATTGTGTGACTATACCAATACCAATAATAATGATTTCCTTAGCACTCCGATTGCTCCTCTTTCCAATATTTAATCTTGTGAAATCAATACTGCTTTGTTGAATCTTGTTATGAAAGATCAATTCGCCCGCCTTCCTAGTGAAGATGCCGCTACTCATCTGAATAGCTTCGTAGATTTATGTGATATGCAAAGGAAGAAAGATGTCGATAATGATATTGTTAAATTGAAGCTATTTCCTTTTTCGCTTAGAGATCGTGCTAAAGCTTGGTTTTCGTCTTTGCCTAAAAATAGTATTGATTCTTGGAACAAGTGCAAAGATGCTTTTATCTCTAAGTATTTTCCTCCCTCTAAGATCATCTCTCTTAGAAACGATATTATGAATTTTAAGCAACTTGATCATGAACATGTTGCACAAGCTTGGGAGAGAATGAAATTAATGATACGTAATTGTCCTACTCATGGTTTGAATTTGTGGATCATTATACAAAAAAATTATGCCGGATTGAATTTTGCTTCTAGATATCTTTTGGATTCGGCCATGGGAGGCACTTTTATGGAAATCACTTTAGGAGATGCTACTAAACTCCTAGATAATATTATGGTTAATTATTCTCAATGGCACACTGAAAGATCTACTAATAAGAAAGTGCATGCGATAGAAGAAAATAATGTTTTGAGTGGAAAGATGGATGAACTTATGAAATTATTTGCTACTAAGAGTGTTTCTTGATCCTAATGATATGCCTTTGTCTACTCGATTGAGAATAATAATGAATCTATGGATGTGAATTTTGTTGGTAGGAATAATTTTGGTAATAACACGTATAGAGGGAATTTTAATCCTAGGCCTTATCCTAGTAATCCTTCTAATAATTATGGAAAGTCCTACAAAAATTCTTATGGAAATTTTAATAAGATGCCCTCTGAATTTGAGACTATTGTTAAAGAGTTTATGAATTCGCAAAAGAATTTCAATACTTTGCTTGAAGAGAAATTGCTTAAAGTTGATGAATTGGCTAGGAACGTTGATAGAATTTCTCTTGATGTTGATTCTTTAAAACTTACACTACTAGGGAAAACCTTATACACAGAATGTTACCAGTAGCGCTGTACAAAATCATACGCTACTGCTACTTAGTAGCAGCGCGCGTAAATAAACCGCGCTACTGATATGACTTTAGCAGTAGCGTGTACTAGCAAAAAGCGTTGCTGCTATGTTTGAACTGGGCGCACATGGCTAGCCCAACCTAGCAGTAGTGCGTATAGTGGCCCAGCGCTACTGCTACTCTCCTTAGCTGTAGCGCTGTAGCGCGCTTACGTGTAAGGCGCTACTGCTAACGGAAATAAAATAAAGTAAAAACAAGTACAAAAGTAAATGAAAATGAAAGAAATAGAAAAAGGAGAAAGGAAAAAAATAAAATGTAAAGAAAAATAAAATAAAAAAGGGAAAAAAGGAGAAAGGAATAGCAGTAGCGGGTTTCAAGAAACGCGTTGTAGCTAACTTAGCTATAGCGTTTTGGAACGCTTCTGGTCATTCACTTAAACAGCGGTCCCCCACCACCACACTTCTTCCCAAATCCCTCGCCGCCTTGTCTCCCCAATTGGCCGTCTCTGCCGGGCGTGGACGCCTGCAACCTCACCGTCTCCCAGACATTGTCATCCTCACCGCCGCTTGAGGCCGCCTCAGCCTTGCTTGTCGCCTCGAGGCCGCCCTCGATGTCACCGTCAGGCGCCCTCCACCTCACGCCTGAGCCCGCCCGGGACCGGTTGCCCGTGCCCGAGCCCGCCCTCTCCGCTCCTGCCTCCGTCACTGAGCACCTCCCAGCCACCGTCTCTCCCCTCTCTGTAAGTCCCCCACCCCTCCCGCCCCACTCCTCTCTCTCTCTACATTTTAGAGAAAAAATTAGTAGAGCAAAAGTTTGTTTATAGAAAAAAAATTATTTTAGAGCAAAGGATGTTAAGTAGTAGATGTTAGAGCAAAAATTAGTTTAGAGCAAAAAAATTGGTTTAAAACAAAAGTTAGTTAGGGCAGTAGGGTTTAATTAGGGTAGATGATGCTTGTATAGTATATAGTGATACTAGTAGATGTTAATTAGGTTAGGGCAATAGTGGTACTAGTAGATGTTAATTAGATGTTTTTCAGTTAGGGCACTAGAGTTTTGCTAGGTTAATTAGGTTAGTAGTGCTGCTAGTAGTAGTGGTACAAAGAGGTTAATTAGGTGATGTTAAATGAATAACCTAAATGAATGAAATTAGTAGTTAACTAATTTTTTTTCCTTTCATCATTATAGAGCACTAAAGTTAACTGAATTTTGTTCTATTAGTAGTTAAATGAATTTTCTTCTACATTTTGTTTTTGAATTAGCTTGTGAAATTTGGACATGTGGTTGCTCGTGTATATTTGGACATGTGTTGCGGTGTCGAAGAGGGATATTTGAACACTTTGTTTCCAGGGAATGATCTTGTTGGCCTATGTTTTGCGAGAATGTTGATTCATTTATGTTCCGCAAATTTCAGGTTCTCGATTTGTCCACATTTTAGCAAAGGTCATGCGAAATTTTCCATGAATTTCGCATGACTTGTGCTACAAACTAGGACATATCGAGTGCCCGGATTTGCCGCACTGTGAAGGAGTCAACATTCCTGCAAAACAATAGGCCTTTTATGTCATTATTCATTTTATTAGGTCTAGAATTAATTAACTAGATTTAATCATAGGAAACATGGCTAGCAACTATGAAGGACAGGGTTCTGGTGATTGTGACGACGTCTACCGGGCGGCAGACGAATTTTTTAGCCTTACCGACGATCAATCGATGTTGTTGCTGGGCCCACCGGTGGCATCGGGGACTGAGACCAACACGCAGACTGGTGCTGAGACTGAGACCGGCGCTGAGACTCGGACCGGCATCGAGACCGGTGCTGAGACTGAGACCGGTGTTGCCTCGAGGAGCGGAGCCGATGTAGAACCGAAAGCAAAGAGGCAACGGCTTCCTAACAAACTCAGGACTACTAGACTGGTGGTCACGGAGGTGGCCGACGGCATTTTTGAGCCAAAGGCGCCCGAGGAAGCGCGTCGATGCTACGGCAATCAAATAGGCTGCATCGTACGGACAACCGCCACCATCAACGATGAGAAACTACAGAAGATATAAAATATGAGGAGCTCCCTCCTAAAGAAGTTTCACCAGATATTCTTGTTCCCGGGCCGGAATGAGAAGGATTATGAAGATCCAGACGAGGACCCGGCAATGAAGAAGATAAACAAACACGCCATGACCAAGGTGCATAGATCATCGATGGTGAATACGTGCTATGCCAGGAGTACATATACGACAAGTGGCCGGAGTGTCAGGCCCAGGTGTACCGTTTCCGATTTCCGAGCGATAGGCAGTAGTTAGTTTAGGTTCACGCTAATGCGAGAGAGAGATACGAACTCATGTACTCAAAGTGGTAGCTCTTCTCGCGTATATCATTGTTTAGATGGATGATAATGTATTTGCAAGTAATCGAGACTTGTATCGCTATTTTCGAGATGATGACGAGAGACCACTTTGTGTTGGATGATGATTATGATGATGACATGATTTGATGAGACTAATTGTATGTATATGCTATGATTACATTTGTATGTGTATGATATGCTAAAGATTATTGTATAAAGCCTATTCAAATACAAAACAAATACAAAAACAAATATGCAGGGAAAAAACTAATAAAACTAGTAGTAGCGAGGGGGAAAATTTAGCAGTAGCGTCGCCTTACCAATAGCGCTTCGTAGTAAACAGCGATGCAAATAATATCAGCAGCGCCCTTTTCTAAAGAGCGCTACAGCTATTCATGTATAGCAGTAGCGTGGGACAACAGCGCCATCGCTATCGTTAGTCAGAAGCGCCTTATTAGTAGCGCCGGTCCCCGCGCTACTGAGAGGCCCAAAACCCGCGCTGCTGCTAGGCTTTTCCCTAGTAGTGTTAGATCTACTCCTCCTAAGCATGATATCAATCAGTCTCTCAAAGCCATGATAATTTCCATTGATGAGTGCAAGGAAAGAACCGCTAGGATGCGTGCTACGAAAGATGCCTTTATTAAAGCGTGTTCTTCCAATTCCTATGAAAATCAAGATGAAGATCTAAAAGTTATTGATGTGTCCCCTATTAAATCTTTGTTTTGCAATATGAATATTGATGAAACTGAATATGATCCAGCTTTACCTAGAATGCGTTCCAAAAATTCAGAGTATTTAGATCTTGATGATGAAATTGATAAAAGTGGGGTTGAAAAGAACAAAACCCTAGGTGTTGCTAAACCCGCTATATTGGATTTCAAGGAATTTAATTATGAAAGTTGCTCTTTAATTGATTGTATTTCCTTGTTGCAATCCGTGCTAAATTCTCCTCACGCTTATAGTCAAAATAAAGCGTTTACTAAACATATTGTTGATGCCTTGATGCAATCTTATGAAGAAAAACTTGAGTTGGTACTTTCTATCCCTAGAAAACTTTATGATGAGTGGGAACCAACTATTAAAATTAAGATTAAGGATCATGAATTTTATGCTTTATGTGATTTGGGTGCTAGTGTTTCCACTATTCCCAAAACTTTGTGTGATTTGCTAGATTTCCGTGATTTTGATGATTGCTCTCTAAACTTGCACCTTGCGGATTCCACTATTAAGAAACCTATGGGAAGAATTAATGATGTTCTTATTGTTGAAAATAGGAATTATTTGCCCATAGATTTTATCGTTCTTGATATAGAATGCAATCCTTCTTGTTCTATTATTCTTGGTAGACCTTTCCTTAGAACGATTGGTGCGATTATTGATATGAAGGAAGGGAATATTAGATTCCAATTTCCATTAAAGAAAGGCATGGAACACTTCCCTAGGATGAAAATAAAACTACCATATGAATCTATCATGAGAGCCACTTATGGATTGCCTACCAAAGATGGCAATACCTAGATCTATCCTTGCTTTTATGCCTAGCTAGGGGCGTCAAACGATAGCGCTTGTTGGGAGGCAACCCAATTTTATTTTAGTTTTTTGTTTTTTGTTTCTGTTTAGGAATAAATAATCCATCTACCCTCTGTTTAGATGTGGTTTTATCTTTTAATTAGTGTTTGTGCCAGGTTAAACCTATAGGATCTTCTTGGATGATAGTTATTTGATCTTGCTGTAATTTCCAGAAACTTTCTGTTCACGAAAACAATTACTAAAATTCACCAGAACGTGATAAAAGTGATTCCAATTGCTGCTGATCAATAAACAAATTGCCTAGGTCGTCCTATTTTGGTTGAATTTTTGGAGTTCCAGAAGTTTGCGTTAGTTACAGATTACTACAGACTGTTCTGTTTTTGACAGATTCTGTTTTTCGTGTGTTGTTTGCTTATTTTGATGAATCTATGGCTAGTAAAATAGTTTATAATACATATAGAAGTTGGAATACAGTAGGTTTAACACCAATATAAATAAATAATAAGTTCATTACAGTACCTTGAAGTGGTATTTTTTTTTCTTTCGCTAACGGAGCTCACGAGATTTCTGTTTAGTTTTGTGTTGTGAAGTTTTCAAGTTTTGGGTGAAATCTTTTGATGGATTATGGAACAAGGAGTGGCAAGAGCCTAATATTGGGGATGCCCATGGCACCCCCAAGATAATCTAAGGACACCAAAAATTCAAAGCTTGGGGATGCCCCGGAAGGCATCCCCTCTTTCGTCTACTTCCATCGGTAACTTTACTTGGAGCTATATTTTTATTCACCACATGATATGTGTTTTTCTTGGAGCGTCTTTTATGATTTGAGTCTTTGATTTTTAGTTTACCATAATCATCCTTGTAGTACACACCTTTTGAGAGAGTCATACATGAATTGGAATTTGTTAGAATACTCTATGTGCTTCACTTATATCTTTTGAGCTTTATAGTTTTTGCTCTAGTGCTTCACTTATATCTTTTAGAGCACGGTGGTGGATTTGTTTTAAAGAAACTATTGATCTCTCATGCTTCACTTAGATTATTTTGAGAGTCTTTAATAGCATGGCAATTTGCTTAATAATAATATGCTTGGTATTCAAGATTTGTAAAACTTTCTTTTAAGTGCGTTGAATACTAAGAAAAGTTTGATGCTTGATAATTGTTTTGAGATATGAAGATGGTGATATTAGAGTCATGCTAGTTGAGTAGTTGTGAATTTGAGAAATACTTGTGTTAAAGTTTGTGATTCATGTAGCATGCACGTCACGGTGAACCGTTATGTGATGAAGTCGGAGCATGATTTATTTATTGATTGTCTTCCTTATGAGTGGTGTCGGGAATGGCGATGGTCTTTTCCTACCAATCTATCCCCCTAGGAGCATGCGCGTAATACTTTAATTTGATAACTTCTAGATTTTTGTAATAAGTATATGAGTTCTTTATGACTAATGTTGAGTCCATGGATTATACGCATTTTCCCCATCCATCCACCATTCCTAGCCTCTCTAATACCGCAAGACTTTTCGCGGTATCATACACCCACCATATACCTTCCTCAAAACAGCCACCATACCTACCTATCATGGCATTTCCATAGCCATTCGAGATATATTGCCATGCAACTTTCCACCGTTCCGTTTATTATGACACGCTCCATCATTGTCATATTGCTAGCATGATCATGTAGTTGACATCGTATTTGTGGCAAAGCCAGCGTTCATAATTCTTTCATACATGTCACTCTTGATTCATTGCATATCCCGGTACACCACCTGAGGGCATTCATATAGAGTCATATTTTGTTCTAAGTATCGAGTTGTAATTGTTGAGTTGTAAGAAAAACAGAAGTGTGATGATCATCATTTTTAGAGCATTGTCCCTGAAAGTGTGTTATATCGACTAGAGGGGGGTGAATAGGCGATTTTTATGAATTCTTCAATGAGGAATTTGCCGGTGAGGAAATTCCTAAGTGAAGAACTACTTGCAGCGGAATAAGTACTCAAGTAAGCATAAGAGAATGCGGGCATGGTCATCATGATGAAATGAAGACAATCAAAGAGTATGAAAGCGTAAACACGGGATAACACAAGATGAAGACAAACAGATCAAGAAATTGAACCGAGGAAATTGAGAAAGTCTTGACCAAAGTCTTCAAACACAGATATGAACGAACACTCAACACGATAATGAGGAAATGAAAGGGTTGAGGAAATAGAACTAGTTAGGTTGGTGAAGACAATGATTTGGTAGACCAGTTCCAACTGCTGTCTTAGTTGTACGTCTGGTTGGAGCGGTTGAGTATTTAAACTCGAGGACACACAGTCCTGGACACCCAGTCGCTGAGCACGCAGCTCAGGACACCAAGTCCTCACTGTATTCTCCTTGAACTAAGGTCACACAGACCTCTTCCAATCACTCGTGGTAAGTCTTCAAGCGACTTCCAAACCTTCACAGACTTGGTCACTCGGCGATCCACAATTCCTCTTGGATGCTCTAGACCATGACGCCTAACCATCTGGAAGAAGCACAGTCTTCAAAGATAACAAGCGTCGGATCCACACAGGATCAATCTCTTCAGTGATACTCAATCACTTTGGGTTTGTAGGGGTTTGGTTTTTGGGGTTTTCCTCACTCGATGATTTTCGCTCAAAGTCCTTGGAGGATGGGTTGCTCTCAAATGACAAGTGTCAAGTTTCTCTCGGAGCAGCCAACCAACTAGTGGTTGTAGGGGGCGGCTAGTTATAGCCTAGGGAGCAGCCCGACATGATAAGACATAAATGCCCTTCAATGATATGACCGTTAGGTGGATAAGATGTTTTGGGACAGCTGGCCAAGAAGATAAAGAACGGTCGGAAATTTGAATCTCAAATTCCTCGGGGCTATCATGTTCCTCACTTGTGTAGGCAATCCGCCTTTGGCGAATTCCTAACTCCTCGGTCGAACAAATTCCTCGTGACGGAAGAACTTCGTCTACATCGAAGAAATTGACTGAAGCTGTATGAGATTTCCAAAGGCTTCACTCAAGGGATTGGTAGGTGTAGGATTTTGAGTTGAGCATCACTGGAAATTTTCCTTAGTATTTCCTCGACCCCCTTTAACGATACGGTGTTTCCTATGACTCAAGAAAGAGAAAGCGAAACTACGAAAAACAAAAGTCTTCACGCTTCATGTTCCTCAAATGAATATCAAGTCTTCAAGGTCACACCAATTTCTTCACTTTCAAAGTCTTGAGAAAGTCTTGAATATCAAAGTCTTGATCGAAGAACTTCATTTTTAGGGGTCGACTTTCTCTGCAAATATCAAACTCCTCATAGACTTATAGACCTGTGTACACTCATAAACACATTAGTCCCTTAACCTATAAGTCTTCAATACACCAAAATCACTAAGGGGCACTAGATGCACTTACAATCTCCCCCTTTTTGGTGATTGATGACAATATAGGTTAAGTTTTCAACGGGGATAAACATATGACGTGTAAATACTGATATTGAGGAATCTGGTTGCAAGATATAGAAGAACTCCCCCTGAAGATGTGCATAGTGAGGAATTTGCTTTTGAGGCATTGCACATTTGAAGAGTTGTATCATGGAGATCTCCCCCTATATTTTGTAATTCATACACGCATTTGACATATAATATGAAGAATTTTGAAAATGCATGATGAAATATGGTGCTTGATGAAATTCAGCATGCGTGCAACATTAGTGAGGAACAAGCATGCAAAATAACGCATCAAGAGTATCGGAGCTCAGTGCATCAAAAGCATCAATCGGGTTTAAGATTACAACTCGATCCAATAAAAGTTTCAGAAGAACGAGAGTTGTAACTTAACAAAAAAATGCCCATATAGTAGACCCGCTTGAAGACTAACTCAAATTTCTCCCCCTTTGTCATCGAATGACCAAAAGGATCGAACCGAGGACTAACGCCTGAAGGATTTCAAGTTGATGAAGGAGCGCCCGGCGTCGTTAGGGGTCGGTTGTCGTAGTAGGGCCCGCTGCGATGTCGCCCAAGTTTCATTTTCATCAGTGTCTCACGATGAAGAATAGGAGCTGGCCACCAAGGAAGGAACTTTGACCTTCTTGTATTTCTTCGGAGGAGGTGCAGACCAGTCAAATTCTTCCTTGAGACCCATTGTCTTCAGTTCTTCCGCGCTGTAGACATTAGAAAGAACAGCCCAGGTGCGTTTGAAGGTTTCATGGAGGTAGTAGTGGTTTTTCTTCACTGCATTGTGTGTAGAGGTCATGTTGTGAAGAATTGAACCAAACTGACGCTTGACCCATTTATGATTGCGATCAACCTTGATGAAGGCCGAGGAGTAACTCACGATCAGTCATCACCCTGGATGCTGTGGCTTGAGGACTTTGCTTGGCTGAGGTATTTGCGGCAGAGTCATGTATGGCAGAGTCATCATTGGTGGAGTAGGATGCAGCTTTGCGAAACTGACCATCCAATGGACGAATGCCTTCATCGATCACAGTAGTAGCCTTGCCCTTGTCATCAGCTGAGGAAAGTGTCCGTTTGAGGACTTCAATCGGGGGCAAGTAGCTGCAGTGGTTCAGAGTATCAACCTTGTAATTGAGTGAAGACCTTGTTCTGATGAATCTCATAATCCAAGGTGCATAAGGCTTCAGCTCAAATGGTGACATAGCAATGTTTGCCAGAGTCCTCATGAAGAAATCATGGAAGTTGACGAGAACGCCATGAATGATATTGAAAAGCATATTCTTCATGATGCCAACGACTTCTTCATCATTTGAGTCGTGGCCTTTGATAGCACTCATTGTGTTCGTCAGAATCCGATAGACGGTCCGAGGCACATACAATAATTCCTTGACGAGGAATTTGGTTCTTGGGGCCTGCCCTGGCTTCAAAGGCTTCATCAGCACTTGCATATAGTGATTTGAAAGCTCAGGTTCGTTGTAGATACAACGAGCACCATCAAGGGGAGGACTGAGTGGTAGGGCACGAAGCAATTTAGTTGCCTTGTAGTGAGTGTTTTCAGACATCCATTCTAACACCCATGAGTTCACATCTTCAGCATCTCCGGTGATGTGCAGCATCGCATAGAATTGAAGAATGAGTTCTTCATTCCAGTCACAGATGTCAGTGCAGAAATTGAAGTCCCGCATCATGAAGAACACCGAGGACCTGCTCGAAGCTCGGCAGAGATTCCATGTCCACATGAGGAATATGTGCATGATTGAAGACTTTGTCTTTGTTGAAGAGCACTGAGGAATAGAAATTGGCTTGACTAGCAGTCCAGAAACGCCTCTTCCTTATGCGAGCAGAGTCATATGGATTGTAATGTCGATGAAGAATACGTGCTCGCCGAAGAAGTCTTCAGCCTTGAACTTTTGCTTTGTTGAGAAGGGATTCTTTGGCTTTGGCAATGGAGTGTCAGTGAGTTGCATCACGACCTCTGGAATCACAATCTCAGGTTCTTCAGGCTAAGGAATTTCTGGTTCCTCTACATGTGCAGTCTGAGGATCAAGAAGAGTTCATCAGCGCTAGTGGCTGGAATTTCTTCATGTACAGATGAAGTGGGATGAGTTTCTACAGAGCCCACTTGAACTGTAGGAGCAGGGTACTGAGGAATCTGTTGAATTGGGGTGAAGAGCGGAGAATTTGGATGCTAACTTTCCCAAAAGTCATCGTTCATCACTCGCGTTGTGCTTCCAATGTCCACATCTTCTTCAATTTCCTCAACACCGGCCTCTTGAGCTGTGAACTGAGGCATAGGCGAGGAAATGATTGGGGTTGAAGGGATAGCTTCCACTTCAATTTCTTCATCAATCTGCTCTGACGAAGCAGCAGACTAATTTTCTTCATCAGATCCGCTTGGGATCACATAATCTTCACCAAAAGGAACAAGGTCCTTTGATGGAATAGAGGAAATTGGAACAGCATCAATAGGATTTTCAAATGAGCTGGTCATTGGCTTCATTTTCTTCGCAGCCGAAGAATTTGACGCAGCAGATGCTTTCCTTTTCTTCACTGCAGCTCGTTCTGCAGCCTTGGTCTTCTTCACATCAGATGTAGATGGAAGAATTGGAGTTGGTGTTGGCGCAGGAGGAGCTGAGGAGTCTGGTTGATTTTCCTCAGGCGCAACTGATGCAGTTGCCCTGACTTGTTCAGTTTCTTCAGGCGCACCACTAGTGGATGCCCTGGAAATTTCTTCGGGTGGAATGGGATCATCAGCCTGAACTGGCATTGTCTTCAAAGAATTTGAACTTCATCAGTGGTCTTGGCATGTTCTTCAATCGGCTGAAATGAGGCTCCGGCTGAGGAATTTCTTGTTGCGTTGGGGCTGCAACATTTGAGAACTTCTTTGTCGATTGGCGAATCTGACTTTGGCTCCTTGCCAATCAGCATAGTATGAGTCAAATTTGTCAGCCGAGGGCTTTGATGTCAGCCGCATCTTGATAAGTTCTTGATTGTCATTTTGACAACATTTTTTCTTCAGCTTTCTCCTTTACATCGCGATTTCTTGATCTCTCTGTCAGTATCAAATTTCCATTTCTCCTCTTGGATGAAATGTGTCAGCATGTGACTTTGGCCAGGTGTAAGATTGAAGTCAGGCATAGGAGTGTTTGGGTCCTTGTGCCAGAGATCAATGTAGTCTAGGATCGCTCTTGGATCCAACAAAGAATGCACAGTGTGCCTTTGGCTCTAGCGGCCCTTTCTTGGCGATCTCTCGATGATTTCATAAGTTCATCATCATCAGCCTCATCATCTTCGTGTGGCTCTTGGAAGGCGACCTGTTTCTTCTTGGGACTTGGCTGAGGACCTCGTCCATTGTGGCCTTAGTCTTGATGAGAGTCGGGCGGATGAAGAATTTGGTGCGGTGAGGAACTTCTTTGAAACACGAGAGGCAATTGAGATGCCTGCAGTCCTTTGGCACGTGGCGGATGCACAGTGTTGAGGACTTTGTTGGAACCATTGAGGACTTTGAAGGAGCCGAGGATTTTGGAGGAGCAGGAGCAGCATGAGGAATTGGCCGTGAGGGCACGGTGAGGAACTTGGCCGTGAGGGCACTTGTTGGTGAAGCACTTGGCTTGTGTGCGGGCTTCTTTGCCATAGATTTTCTTGGCTTGACAGAGGCCTCGATGGCAGCAGTGATAGCAGAGTCCTCATTAAATTTCCTCCTGCCTCGTTGGCTTGTCTTGCCAATTTGGCTTGGCGCTTGGCCCATTCTTCAGAAAGTCCTCACCACGCTTGATCTTTGGTGGGAATTGACTTCTTGGCCAGGTGCCAATGGAGCTCTTGGGCATGGAGGATTCAGTGCGAATTTCTTCATGTACTTTGGAGTAACATATCTGTACTCCCTCCATTCCCTTGCACATCTCCGTTCAATCCTTTGAATGCGCACCTTGCGTTGATTTTTGTTTTCTTTGCCGAACTCGGCTTCATCAGGTGTGCAATAATCAGCATATATTTCCTCAGGAATCTCAAAGGCAGTCATGACCTCAGGCCTCTTTCCTCCTTTCTGAGGCTTCTTTCCATCTGTCATATTCTTCAGCTGAGGAATTTGAACAATCGAATTCTATGAAGAAGTATGCAACTTTTCTTCGAGGAACACTGCAAATGAGTTAAGTTGATGAGAACCTAGTGATTCAAAGAATGGACATGAGTACTGTGAGCAGTATAGTTGCGAGGAATTTGGAGAGGTCATATGCGTTCTCAGAAGGTTTTTCAAAATGAACTAGTTTGAGGAATTTGACCAGATGAGCCTTGAAGAATTTCACTAAGCGATCTTTGTCTTAGGTTCCAGAGTTGTATAGATCGAGGATCCACACGATTGAGGAATATTGAAGAAAAAGCATTGCTTAGAGAAACTAATCAAGAGCATATTTCGTTTGAGGTGTTCATATGTGTGAAGATTTGAAGAATAAACACCTTTGAAGATTTTCAGGAAGGTATGAGAATCAAAGCGAGTAATAAAAATAACTTTTAATTACCCGAAGTGAAGAACACGGCGAACTGAGAAGAACAGATGGGAAGTTTGTCAGGTTAGATCTTCCATGCCCTAACTTGGCGGAGGAAGATAGCTACGGCGGCGGCGGAGTGAAGATTTCATGATCGGCGCTGAATCTGACGGCGACGCAGGTCGAGGCAGTGAAGCTCTTCCTCACCGGCGACGATGGAGTAGCGGCGGCGCTAGGGTTTGAGAAGCTCGAGCGAGAGAGAGAGCGGTCGAGTGGAGTAAAGGAAGTGAAGAAGGGGAGAGGGGGTATATATAGCCATGGTGAAAAACCGATCGCCCGAAGATTTTGGACGAACGTGCCCCTGACCCTTCTCATTCTCTTGACATGTGTCACCCACGTACTGAGAAGTGGAGATTGTGTTAGATCGTGGGTGAATAGATAAATCTATCGTGGAATGCGGAACGATTTGAGCGGCAAAAACGAAAGTTTGGATAAGATCAGTTTTAGAGGTTCGTTCGCAATTTCTTCAGCTGACAAGGACACAGTGAAGATTTTGAACGAGTTTCAAATAGAACGCACATGAAGAATTTGTGAATAGATTGGGTTGAGTATAGCATAGAGGGGGAAGGGTCCGATCACATTCACTTAGCAGAAAAAGCAACTTGAAGAAATAGCCATAAGTGAATGCTGTAGAGGACATAAACCCATATATATATATATAGCCAATGAAGAAAAACGATGGAAACAGTGAAGATTTTGCAAAGTTGAAGAATTTGAAAAACTGAAGAATTTCAAAACTGAGGAAAAACTCAAATTGAAGATTTTTCAACTTTGGTGGTGGCGTGTCCCACCGTATAAGAATGATGATTTCAGACACCGCGTACAATTGTCGTAGGGTTCTGAGAATCAAATTCTTCATTAATTTCTTCACACTTAGAGTGTTATTCTTCATTGATTGAAGAAAAACGTTTCTTCATGTGTTGCACATCTAAATCATCAATTTTGCATAAGTGTCAGGATGTGTGTCCTTTTCAAAGAACATTTGAATATTCTAAGATATTTAGCTCACACCGCAACTTGCTAAATCTCTTCTCATCCAAGGGCTTAGTGAAGATATCAGCTAGCTGTTCTTGATCTTCACATGCTTTCGATGGAGATGTCGCCCTTCAACACATGATCATGAAGAAAATGATGACGAATTTGAATGTGCTTTGTCTTCGAGTGCTGAACTGGGTTGTGAGCAATCTTGATGGCACTCTCATTGTCACAGTAGAGAGGCACATTCTTCACGTTGATGCCATAGTCCTTGAGAGTTTGCTTCATCCATAGCAATTGAGCACAACAAGAGCCAGCAGCAATGTATTCAGCTTTCCGCAGTAGATAGTGATACGCAGTTTTGTTTCTTCGAGGACCAACAGACCAAAGATCGTCCGAGGAAATGACAAGTACCAGATGTTGACTTGCGGTCCACACGATCACCAGCATAGTCAGTGTCAGAATATCCAATGAGATCAAAAGCAGAGCCCTTGGGGTACCATAATCCTAGTGTAGGTGTGTGAGCTAGATATCGAAGAATATGCTTCACAGCCTTATGGTGTGATTCCTTCGGTGTAGCTTGAAATCGGGCACACATGCAAACACTAAGCATTATATCTGGCCTAGATGCACATAAGTACAATAAAGAACCAATCATGGAGCGGTATACCTTGTGATCAAGTCAATACCATTTTCATCGATTGCATAGATGGCCATTTGTGGGCATAGGAATTTTGACGCCTTTGCAATCTTGCATGCCGAATTTCTTGAGGACATCTTTGAGGTATTTCTCTGAGATATGAATATGCCATTGTGTTGTTGACGAATTTGAAGACCTAAGAATAATTTCAACTCTCCCATCATAGACATTTGATATTCTTCACTCATCATATAGGCAAATTCATCACTATAACGTGGGCAGTACAGCCAAAAATAATATCATCAACATATATTTGCCACACAAACAGTTCACCATCATAGGATTTAGTAAAGAGAGTAGGGTCGAGTGAACCTGGTGTGAAGCCATTCTTCACGAAGAATTCCTTCAATGTATCATACCACGCCCGTGGTGCCTGTTTGAGACCATAGAGGGCCTTGTTGAGTATGAAGACTTTGTCGGGATTCTTTGGATCTTCAAAACCTGGGGGTTGAGCAACATATACTTCTTCCTCAAGTTTACCATTGAGGAATGCACTTTTCACATCCATTTGATATAAAGTGATGTTATGATGGTTAGCATAAGCAAGTAATATGCGAATAGCCTCAAGTCTAGCAACAGGTGCAAAAGTTTCATCGAAATCAATTCCTTCAACCTGTGTGTAGCCTTGAGCTACAAGTCGTGCCTTATTCCTCACCACAAGGCCATTTTCGTCTTGCTTGTTGCGGTAGATCCACTTTGTGCCAATGATATTATGCTTGCGAGGATCTGGACGTTTGACCAGTTCCCAGACATTGTTGACCTCCAACTGATGTAATTCTTCTTGCATGGCCTGAATCCACTCAGGCTCCAGGAATGCTTCATCTACCTTAGTGGGCTTTGTGATAGAGAAAAAAGCATAGTGCCCACAAAAGTTAGATAAATGTGAAGCTTTTGAGCGTGTGAGAGGACCTGGCGCTTCAATGTCATCGATGATCTTGTCAACTTGCACTTCTTTTGCAACGCGAGGATGAGCTGGTTGTCGTCGAGGAATTTGATCCGCATTTCCTTCAGCACCATTGTCTTCAGCATTATCTTCAGGTGAATTAGCTCGACGTTCTTCGCGTATAGGAATGAATTCTTCAGCAGATTCTTCAGTAGGAATGACATCCTCAGTTGTCTTGAACTTGATAGATTCCTCAGGAGCTGGTTCATCTAACACAGAAGGTAGGTGCTCTCTTTGCGAGCCATTAGTTTCATCAAACCGCACATCTACAGTGTCAACAATCTTGTGAAGAGCGATGTTGAAGACTCTGTAGGTGTGCGAGTCCTTCCGTAACCAAGCATAAAACCTTCATGTGCTTTGGTGCAAATTTAGAATTGTGATGAGGATCTCTAATCCAGCATTTAGCAATCAAGACTTTGAAATAACTCACATTGGGTTTCTTGTTAGTGAGGAGTTCAGAGGCAGTCTTCTTGAAGAATTTGTGAAGATATACTCGGTTGATGATGTGGCACACGGTATCAATTGCATCAATCCCAAAACGACTAGGCGTTTTGTATTCATCAAGCATAGTGCGAGCCATCTCAACAAGAGTTCTCGTTCTTGCGCTCCACGACGCCCATTTCTTTGAGGAGTATAGGGAGCAGATAACTCATGAGTAATACCAAGTTCATCAAGATAGGCATCAAGACCGGAATTCTTGAACTCGGTTCCATTGTCACTCTGATGTGTCCGATCTTCACACCAAAGTTAGTTGAAGCCCTCGAGGAAAATCGTTTGAAGACTTCACGCACTTCATTTTGTAAGTAACAATGTGTACCCATGTATAACGAGAGTAATCATCAACAATAACAAAGCCATATAGAGATGCATCATTAGTGACTGCTGAGTAATGATTAGGACCAAAGAGGTCCATGTGAAGCAATTCGAATGGTCGAGTAGTGGTCATGATAGTCTTATTTGGATGCTTGGCCTTGGTCATTTTTCCACTTCACAGGCTCCACACAAGTGATCCTTGAGGAATTTGACATTCTCAATGCCAATGACATGCTTCTTCTTCGCAAGCGTGTGCAAATTCCTCATGCCTGCGTGACCAAGTCGTCGATGCCATAGCCAGCCTTCTAAAGCTTTTGCAAGTAGACACACGGCTGGTTGTGGTCCTGTAGAGAAATCAACAATATACAAGTCTCCTCTCCTAAAGCCTTCGAAGACTTTGGAATTGTCAGCTTCCATGATCACAACACAATGATACTTGCCAACAACAACAACCATATCAAGATCACAAAGCATTGAGACTGACATGAGATTGTATCCTAAGGACTCAACAAGCATGACTTTGTCCATGTGTATGTCCTTAGAGATCGCAACCTTACCAAGACCCAATACGACTTTTGCCTTTGTCAAAGAAAGATGATATGCTTCAGATGTGACGGTGATAAGGGAGCATCCATCAATAGATTATTGTCACCAGTCATGTGATTTGTACATCCACTATCGAGAACCCACTCATTGGCTTTGGGTTGATCATCCTGCAGATGAATTAGTGCAACTTACAATCTCATATGCTTCACAGTGAACAATATGATATCAATTTCATCAGATGAATTTCATCAGGCAGTATAACAGATAAGAAGTATGAGGACGTGTGAAATGAAAGTTCATATCTTCATGATTAGCATGCGTCCTTTCAGGCATTTTTGTCAGACCCCCAGCAAATTCTTCACACGTTAAAGCACGCCTGGAGGTCTGACCCTGCAGAAGAGATTAGTTCTTTTTCTTCACCACCCATATCTGAAGGGGTGGCAAAGAGTTCATCACTCTGCGATCTCCATATGAGAATGGTGGCATAGAGGCCAATCCATTTCGTTTCACATAAGAGGGGTTAGGGTAAGCATACTAATAAGCAGAGAAATTCTTCGAGGACTTATGAACATATTGGTTTGAAGAATAATGCACATATGCATAGCCCTTAGCTCTACCTCAAACAGAGTTGTTAGCACGATGATAATCATATGAGGACTTTGATCCTTTTGAGGAATTTGATCCACATGAGGAATTTTGTCCGTATGAGGACTTGGATCCATATGAAGAATTTGGTCCATATGAAGAGTTTTATCTGGGGTTCCTATTCTTCACAGGTGGTGTCATGAGGACATTCACCTGAAGACTTTCAAGGCACTTCTTGGGAACCCAGATTTTCTTCATAGGGGAACCGTTCTCGCAGATTAGTGCCAACATATCTAGCAAATACTTCACCATTCTGATTTTTGAACAGTTTATAGTTGGAGTCAAATGACTCATCAGAAGAATGAGGAGATTCGCATGTAAAGCCAGATAAGTTAGATGGATCAGCTGGAGGTCCCTTTGCAGCAACCCATGAGGTTTTGGGATACTACTCAGGCTTCCAATATGTTCCATCAGCACTGAGTTTCCTCTCAAAGGAAATACCCTCTTTCCCAGGGTTCCGGTTGAGGATCTGCTTTTTAAGCACATCACAAAGAGTCTGGTGCCCTTTGAGGCTTTTGTACATGCCTGTCTTGTACAATTCCTTCAGCCCTGCATCGTCAGTGATACTAGCAATGTCCTCAGATGAGGAATTAGTGATAGCAGAGATAGGTGAAGAATTTGTAACAGTTGAAGCATTTGAACATTCAGTGAAGAATTAGCGATTCACGTTCAATGCACTTTAAGCATGGAGGAACAAATTCTTCACGAGAAGCGCTGATTTGTTGAGCAAGTAATGAATCGCGCTCCTTCTGAAGATCTTCATAACTCACTCTTAGCTTCTCAAGATCTTGCTTTCTTTGAAGAAATTCATAAGAAAGTTTCTCATGATCAGATAGGAGAGAGTTATGATGACCTTGAAGGCTGTCAAACCTAGACTGAAGTCTCTGAAGATTTTCAGTCAGGGCTTTAGTGCGATCCATTTCTTCACCCAACATATCATCACTTTTATATAGCATGTTTTGAACCTTTTCAAAAGCCCTTTGTTGTTTTACAGCAATCTTAGCAAGTTTTGAGTAGCTGGGCTTTAGATCTTCATCAGATTCATTTTCACTAGATTCAGAGGAGGTATATTTGAGTACCTTGGCACCCTTTGCCATGAAGCAATAGGTGGGAGCGTAGTCATCACTATCTTCATCAGCTTTGTTGGTGAGGTCATTTTCTTGAGTTGAAGATGGACTTGTCGACGAAAGCAAGAGCGAGAGCTAGACTCGCCACACAGCACTCAGATTCTTCCGATGCCTCCTCTTCCTCATGTTCCTCGATTCAGCTTGAGTCCATTTCCTTGCCAATGAATGCCCGAGCCTTCTTGGAGCTGCTCTTCTTGTGAGAAGAGGGCTTTGAGGATTTTGATGATGAAGATTTGACGATTTCTTCTTCTTCTTAGCGTCATCAGAACTGTAATCCTTGTATTTCTTCTTCTTTAATTCCTTTTCCCACTGAGGACAATCTGTAATATAGTGACCAGGTTTCTTGCATTTGTGGCAAAGTCTTCTCTTATAGTCACTTTGGATGAGGAATCACTGCTCCTTGAGGATTTTCCAAAGCGACCACGTCTTGAGAACTTCTGGAATTTCTTCACGAGCAGTGCTAGCTCCTGGCCCAATTCTTCAGGATCTCCAAGGCTACTACCAGAGTCTTCACACTCAGATTTAGACACAGCCTTGGCCTTCAGGGCACGTGATTTTCCATAGCTAGAACCATAGAGATCTTTCTTTTCAAAGAAGTTTGGAACTCATGAGTATTTAGCCTCTCGAGGATATCACCGGATCAAGTGACTTGTAGTCGACGCGCTCTTGTATCATCGGTGCGGAGTATCAAATGAGGAATCAGCGATCTCAACAATTTCTTCACCACCTCATGGTCGGTGATGTCAAGGGCACCAAGCGCTTGAAGCTCATTTGAGATGTCGATGAGGCGATCGAAGGTTTGTTGAACATTTTCATTGTCGAGTCTTTTGAAGCGCTTGAAGAGATTCTCAAGAACATCAACTCGAGTCACGCTTGAGTTGAGACTCCTTCATTTACTTTGGACAGCCTATCCCGGATAAGCTTAGCGGTTTCAAAGCACTCACTCTTCCATCTTGTCCTTTACTCGAGATGGCCACATATGATATTCTTCGCTTGAGAATCGAGTTGTTTGAATCTCTTCACATCAGCAGCATTCGGAGAAGGTGTGGTGAGGAACACCATTTTCCACAACATACCGTAGATCGTTGTCAATTGCCTCAAGATGCATTCGCATCTTGTTCTTCCAAGAGGGGTAGTCCGTCCCATCAAAGGTAGGACACCCAGCTGAGACCTTGATCATACTGCGGTCGACATAACTAAAACTCCGGTGGTTAAACCAAAATCACACGTAACAAGGGAGTACCTTGCTCGATACCAAATGAAAGTCGTTATATCGACTAGAGGGGGTGAATAGGCGATTTTATGAATTCTTCAATGAGGAATTTGCCGGTGAGGAAATTCCTAAGTGAAGAACTACTTCTGTGGAATAAGTACTCAGAAGTAAGCATAAGAGAATGCGGGCATGGTCATCATGATGAAATGAAGACAATCAAAGAGCATGTAAAGCGTAAACACAGGATAACACAAGATGAAGACAAACAGATCAAGAAATTGAACCGAGGAAATTGAGAAAGTCTTGACCAAAGTCTTCAAACACAGATATGAACGAACACTCAACACAGTAATGAGGAAATGAAAGGGTTGAGGAAATAGAACCAATTAGGTTGGTGAAGACAATGATTTGGTAGACCAGTTCCAACTGTTGTCTTAGTTGTACGTCTGGTTGGAGCGGCTGAGTATTTAAACTCGAGGACACACAGTCCCGGACACCCGATCATTGAGCACGCAGCTTCGGGACACCAAGTCCTCACCGTATTCTCCTTGAACTAAGGTCACACAGACCTCGTCCAATCACTCGTGGTAAGTCTTGGTGACTTCCAAACCTTCACAGACTTGGTCACTCGGCGATCCACAATTCCTCTTGGATGCTCTAGACCATGACGCCTAACCGTCTGGAAGAAGCACAGTCTTCAGAGGTAACAAGCGTCGGATCCACGCAGGATCAATCTCTTCAGTGATGCTCAATCACTTTGGGTTTGTAGGGGTTTGGTTTTTGGGTTTTTCCTCACTCGATGATTTTCGCTCAGTCCTCCGAGGATGGGTTGCTCTCAAATGACAAGTGAAAGTTTCTCTCGGAGCAGCCAACCAGCTAGTGGTTGTAGGGGGCAGCTATTTATAGCCTAGGGAGCAGCCCGACATGATAAGACATAAATGCCCTTCAATGATATGACCGTTAGGTGGATAAGATATTTTGGTACACCGGCCAAGAAGACAAAGAAGCGGTCGGAAATTTGAATCTCAAATTCCTCGGGGCTATCATGTTCCTCCTTTGTGTAGGCAATCCGCCTTTGGTGAATTCCTAACTCCTCGGTCGAACAAATTCCTCGATGACGGAAGAACTTCATCTACATCCTTTGAAGAAATTGACTGAACTGTGTGAGATTTCCAAAGGCTTCACTCGAAGGGATTGGTAGGTGTAGGATTTTGGGTTGAACATCACATGGAAATTTTTCCTTAGTATTTCCTCGACCCCTTTAACAAAGACGGTGTTTCCTATGACTCAAGAAAGAGAAAGCGAAACTACGAAAAACAAAAGTCTTCATGCTTCATGTTCCTCAAATGAATATCAAGTCTTCAAGGTCACACCAATTTCTTCACTTTCAAAGTCTTGAAAGTCTTTAGAATATCAAAGTCTTGATCGAAGAACTTCATTTTTAGGGTCGACTTTCTCTCAGAATATCAAACTCCTCATAGACTTATAGACCTGTGTACACTCATAAACACATTAGTCCCTTAACCTATAAGTCTTCAATACACCAAAATCACTAAGGGGCACTAGATGCACTTACAGTCCCAAGTGAGGAAAGGATGATGGAGACTATGATTCCCCCACAAGTCGGGATGAGACTCTAGACGAAAAAAATAAAGAGGCCATAAAAAAAGAGAAAAGACCCAAACAAAAAAATGAGAGAAAAAGAGAGAAGGGACAATGTTACTATCCTTTTACCACACTTGTGCTTCAAAGTAGCACCATGATCTTCATGATAGAGAGTCTCTCATTTTGTCCCTTTCATATACTAGTGGGAATTTTTCAATATAGAACGTGGCTTGTATATTCCAATGATGGGCTTCCTCAAAATGCCCTAGGTCTTTGTGAGCAAGCGAGTTGGATACACACCCACTTAGTTTCTTTTGTTGAGCTTTCATATACTTATAGCTCTAGTGCATCCATTGCATGGCAATCCCTACTCACTCACATTGATATCTATTGATGGGCATCTCCATAGCCCGTTAATACGCCTAGTTGATGTGAGACTATCGTCCCTCTTTTTGTCTTCTCCACAACCACCATTCTATTCCACATATAGTGCTATATCCATGGCTCACGCTCATGTATTGCGTGAAGATTCAAAAAGTTTTGAAAATGTCAAAAGTATGAAACAATTGCTTGGCTTGTCATCGGGGTTGTGCATGATTTAAATACTTTGTGTGGTGAAGATAGAGCATAGCCAGACTATATGATTTTGTAGGGATAACTTTCTTTGGCCATGCCATTTTGATGAAGACATAATTGCTTTGTTAGTATGCTTGAAATATTATTATTTTTATGTCAATATGGACTTTTGTCTTGAATCTTTCGGATCTGAATATTCATACCACAATTAACAAGATTTACATTGAAATTATGCCAAGTAGCACTCCGCATCAAAAATTCTCTTTTTATCATTTACCTACTCGAGGACGAAAGGTGAATTAAGTTTGGGGATGCGTCGATACGTCTCCAACGTATCTATAATTTTTGATTGCTCCATGCTATATTATCTACTGTTTTGGACTATATTGGGCTTTATTTTCCTCTTTTATATTACTTTTGGGATTAACCTATTAACTGGAGGCCCAGCCTAGAATTGCTGTTTTTTGCCTATTTCAGTGTTTAGAAGAAACGGAATATCAAACGGAGTCCAAACGGAATGAAACCTTTGGGAACGTGATTTTCTCATCAGATAAGATCCATGAGACTTGGACCCTCCGTCAAGAAAGCCACGAGGCGGTCACGAGGGTGGAGGCGCCCCTAGGGCGCGCCCCCTACCTCGTGGGCCCTCAAGCTCCACCGGCGCATTCTTCCTCCTATATATACCTCACGCACTTCAAACGATCGACACGGAGCCAAAAACCTAATTCCACCGCCGCAACTTTCTGTATCCACGAGATCCCATCTTGGGGCCTGTTCTGGAGCTCCGCCGGAAGAAGAATCCACCACGGAGGGCTTCTACATCAACACCATAGCCCCTCCGATGAAGTGTGAGTATTTTACCTCAGACCTTCGGGTCCATAGTCAGTAGCTAGATGGCTTCTTCTCTCTTTTTGGATCTCAATACAATGTTCTCCTCCTCTCTCGTGGAGATCTATTCGATGTAATCTTCTTTTTGCGGTGTGTTTGTTGAGACCGATGAATTGTGGGTTTATGATCAAGATTATCTATGAACAATATTTGAATCTTCTCTGAATTCTTTTATGTATGATTGGTTATCTTTGCAAGTCTCTTCGAATTATCAGTTTTGTTTGGCCTACTAGATTGGTTTTTCTTGCAATTGGAGAAGTGCTTAGCTTTGGGTTCAATCTTGCGGTGTCCTTTCCCAGTGAAAGTAGGGGCAGCAAGGCACGTATTGTATTGTTGCCATCGAGGATAACAATATGGGGCTTTTATCATATTGCATGAATTTATCCCTCTACATCATGTCATCTTGCTTAAGGCGTTACTCTGTTTTCATTAACTTAATACTCTAGATGCATGCTAGATATGGTCAAGGCATGATGCTATATTTTATTGTATGAGATGATGTTTTGTAACCGAGTTATCGGCAACTGGCAGGAGCCATATGGTTGTCGCTTTATTGTATGCAATGCAATCGCCCTGTAATTGCTTTACTTTATCACTAAGCGGTAGCGATAGTTATAGAAGCAATAGTTGGCGAGATGACAACGATGCTACGATGGAGATCAAGGTGTCACGCCGGTGACGATGGTGATCATGACGGTGCTTCGGAGATGGAGATCACAAGCACAAGATGATGATGGCCATATCATATCACTTATATTGATTGCATGTGATGTTTATCTTTTATGCATCTTATTTTGCATTGATTGACGGTAGCATTATAAGATGATCTCTCACTAAATTTCAAGATAAAAGTGTTCTCCTGAGTATGCACCGTTGCCAAAGTTCGTCGCGCTGAGACACCATGTGATGATCGGGTGTGATAAGCTCTACGTTCATCTACAATGGGTACAAGCCAGTTTTGCACATGCAGAATACTCAGGTTAAACTTGACGAGCCTAGCATATGCAGATATGGCCTCGGAACACTAAGACCGAAAGGTCGAGCGTAAATCATATAGCAGATATGATCAACATAGTGATGTTCACCATTGAAAACTACTCCATCTCACGTGATGATTGGACATGGTTTGGTTGATTTGGATCACGTGATCACTTAGATGATTAGAGGGATGTATATCTAAGTGGGAGTTCTTAAGTAATATGATTAATTGAACTTAAATTTATCATGAACTTAGTACCTGATAGTATTTTGCTTGTCTATGTTGATTGTAGATAGATGGCCCGTGTTGTTGTTCCATTGAATTTTAATGCGTTCCTTGAGAAAACAAAGTTGAAAGATGATGGTAGCAATTACATGGACTGGGTCCGTAACTTGAGGATTATCCTCATTGTCGCCTGTAAGAATTACGCCCCGCAAGCACCGCTGGGTGCCAGTGCCTGCTGCAGATGCAATTGACGACGTTAAGAACGTCTGGCGAGCAAAGTGATGACTACTCGATAGTTCAGCAGCCATGCTTTTACGACTTAGAACCGGGGCTTCAACAATGTTTTGAACATCATGGAGCATATGAGATGTTCCAGGAGTTGAAGTTAATATTTCAAGAAAATTCCCGGATTGAGAGATATGAAGTCTCCAATAAGTTCTACAGCTGCAAGATGGAGGGAAATAGCTCTGTCAGTGAACATATACTCAAAATGTCTGGGTATAACAATCACTTGATTCAACTGGGAGTTAATCTTCCGGGTGATAGTGTCATTGACAGAATTCTTCAATCACTACCACCAAGCTACAAGAACTTCGTGATGAACTATAATATGCAAGGGATGGATAAGACAATTCCCGAGCTCTTCGCGATGCTAAAGGCTGCGGAGGTAGAAATCAAGAAGGAGCATCAAGTCTTGATGGTCAACAAGAACACCAGTTTCAAGAAAAAGGGCAAAGGGAAGAAGAAGGGGAACTTCAAGAAGAACAGCAAACAAGTTGCTGCTCAAGAGAAGAAACCCAAGTCTGGACCTAAGCACGAGACTGAAGTGCTTCTACCGCAAGCGATCGACCCGAAGCGGAACTGCCCCAAGTATTTGGCGGATAAGAAGGATGGCAAGGTGAACAAAGGTATATGTGATATACATGTTATTGATGTGTACCTTACTAGAGCTCGCAGTAGCACTGGTATTTGATAATCGGTTCTGTTGCTAATATTTGCAACTCGAAACTGGGACTATGGATTAAGCGAAGACTGGCTAAGGACGAGGTGACGATGCGCGTGGGAAATGGTTCCAAAGTCGATGTGATCGCCGTCGGCACGCTACCTCTACATCTACCTTCGGGGTTAGTTTTAGACCTAAATAATTGTTATTTGGTGCCAGCATTAAGCATGAACATTATATCTGGATCTTGTTTGATGTGAGACAGTTATTCATTTAAATCTGAGAATAATTGTTGTTCTATTTATATGAGTAATATCTTTAATGGTCATGCACCCTTAAAGAGTGGTCTATTTTTGTTGAATCTTGATAGTAGTGATACACATATTCATAATGTTGAAGCCAAAAGATGCATAGTTGATAATGATAGTGCAACTTATTTGTGGCACTACCGTTTGGGTCATATTGGTGTAAAGCGCATGAAAAAACTCCATACTGATGGACTTTTGGAATCACTTGATTATGAATCACTTGGTACTTGCGAACCATGCCTTATGGGCAAGATGACTAAAACGCCGTTCTCCGGAACAATGGAGCGAGCAATAGATTTGTTGGAGATCATCCCAATAATAAAGTGAATAACATCATGCTTACCAAAAGTTTGGTGCGGATCTATCGCATAGTGAGTTGAAATTACTACGTTCCCCAACACTTCCCAGGTGTACAAGATAGCTTCAAAGCTTGTGGAGTTGACAAGTTTGTAGGTCAGAAGCTCACCAAATGGAATGATGAGCTAATCATGCAGTTTTACTCTACTGCTCATTTCTATCTAGATGGGAGGATAGTATGGATGTCTGAAGGTACAAGGTACCAATCAACTATTGAAGAATGGGCCAAGTTGATCAATGCATCGGAAGAGCATGAGGGTGACTTGGATGTGTATGCCAAGAAGAAAAAAGACCACAACTCTATGGCAAACATGTACAAATAGATCCCAGATAAAGCTTTGGACGCACACAAGCTTGGACCTGTGCACTATCTGTTGTCTGGTCTGCCTACAATCGACACCATCCTGAGGCACACATTGTTACCCAAATTTGGAGATCACAAGATGATAAGAGGACATTCCATCAACTTATTGCAAATCTTTGATGTTCCTCAAAAATTCAAGGTCATGAGTCTGATTGTAGAGACAATCAAGAGGATAGTCACGACTGTAAGAGATCATGGGGGTATGCTCCACATATTCAGGTGCTCATCAACTCCAAGATGGGCACAGACACTTACTTGTTGGAAAAAGAGCATTTACCCTTGCTCCCAGAGTTTGAAGATAATGAAGTTGTCATGAATGAGAATGAACCTTCATCAGCACAAGCACAAGAGAAGAGAACTAAAGCAAAGGAAGAGAAAGCTGCAAGGATGCCAAGTGTAGAGGAAGCATCTTAGATGTTCCTGAAGAGCAAGCAAGATCAGCTAGCATATCTGATCCAATCTACTTTGAGGATTGAGAAGGGCTTGGCCACCCTGACTCAGAATCAGGAGAGCTTGGAGAGGATCATCGAGACAAAATTTTATGATCTTGATCTGAAGGTTACTGAGATACAGACAGCAGTTGAGCAGCTCCAGGAGGAAGCAGAAGACAGGAAAGGGAAGGCAACTACAGATGTGTTTCAGGGAGTGCCTAGGAATCAGAGGTCTGCTGCAGTGCCAGCACCAGATACTAGAGCTACATCGTCAGCACCAGCAGCTACAGCTTCAGTACCACCTCCAGCAGCCACTCCACCAGCTCCGACTACATCAACTGATGCCTTCGTCCTTGGAGTTCTCTCTACACCACCTCCTGAAGACCAAGCCTGAGAGACGCATAGCACTATGCATTTTCGAACTTTTTGGTAACTTGTTGCCGAAGGGGGAGAAATGTATAGATCATAGGCTTCGAGAGAGAGTGTTGCTTCTTTGTCTCTGTTGCTTTTGGTTGAAATTTTTGTGTGCTTGGTTGATACTTTATGTTTGTGTGTGAGATACTTGTTTGATCATGTGTTTGATCATATGCTACTTTAATGCTTGCTTGGATGATACTATCTCTTATATCCCATATATGATCATTCACTTTGCTTGGTGATGAGTGCATGCTTTTAATTTCTATCATTTTGAGCGCTCCACCAAGATGTATGTGACACGGAAGAGTAACCCATGATCCTAATCGATTGTGCATTTGCATTCAAAAGCAAATTTTAAATAATGCACAAATTTAGGGGGAGCTCTTGCTTATCAGATACTTCTCAAAGCGACGATGTATTTCAATCTTATGATCAATTGTCGAAGCTTTGATCTAAATGTTATCATCAATTACCAAAAAGGGGGAGATTGAAAGTGCAACTATCCCTGGGTGGTTTTGGTAATTCCTAACAACATATAGCTCATTGAGCTAATGCTATTTCAAGATAAATATTTCAGGAAAGCTCAATGATTGGCATGACATGGATTAGAAATGTGGACCCCTCAAAATGCTAAGGACAAAAGATTGGCTCAAGCTCTAAAGCTCAAGACTCTACATTTTACTTTTAGTGATCCAAGATCACATTGAGTCCGTAGGAAAAGCCAATACTATTAAAAGGGGATGAGGTGTTGCTTAATGGGTTGCTTGCTCAAAATGCTTAGTGATATGCTCCAAAAAGCCTCAGCTACTTTCTCATATCCACATATGTCCCAAACCAAAAGTCAAACTCGGCCCCACCCAAACATTCTATCCAGCGCCACCGAGTTCTCTTGACATAGAAACTGCCACAAATCCTAGTCACTTCGGTCTCACTGATAGGGATCTCGGTCTCACCGAGATGGGATTGCAAACTCTGTTTCCCTTCGTAACATTTCGGTCCAACCGAGATGAGCGATCGATCCCACCGAGTTCGCAATGCAAACTCTCTGTTTCCCTTTCATAACGTTTCGGTCTCACCAAGATGAGCGAATCGGTCCCACCGAGTTTGCCTGACCAACTCTATGTTAGCTTATTACCAAAATCGGTCCCACCGAGTTTGTGTAATCGGTCTCACCGAGATTACGTTATGCCCTAACCCTAATGAAATCGGTCCCACCGAATTGACATGTCGGTCCCACCGAAATTCCTAACGTTCACATTTTGAACTAAATTGGTCTGACCAAGTTTCATTATTCGGTCCCACCGAGTTTGGTAATTTGTGTGTAACGGTTAGATTTTGTGTGGAGGCTATATATACCCCTCCACCCACTCTTCATTCATGGAGAGAGCCATCATAACATGCCTACACTTCCAGCATACATTTTCTGAGAGAGAACCACCTACTCATGTGTTGAGGTCAAGATATTCCATTCCAACCATATGAATCTTGATCTCTAGCCTTCTTCAAGTTGCTTTCCACTCAAATCATCTTTCCACCAAATCCAAATCTGTGAGAGAGATTTGAGTGTTGGGGAGACTATCATCTGAAGCACAAGAGCAAGGAGTACATCATCAACACACCATCTATTACCTTTTGGAGAGTGGTGTCTCCTAGATTCATTAGGTGTCACTTGGGAGCCTCCGTCAAGATTGTGGAGTTGAACCAAGGAGTTTGTACGGGCAAGGAGATCGCCTACTTCATGAAGATCTACCCTAGTGAGGCAAGTCCTTCGTGGGCGATGGCCATGGTGGGATAGACAAGGTTGCTTCTTCATGGACCCTTCATGGGTGGAGCCCTCCGTGGACTCGCGCAACCGTTACCCTTCGTGGATTGAAGTATCCATCAACGTGGATGTACGATAGCACCACCTATCGGAACCACGCCAAAAATCTCAGTGTCTACATTGCGTTTGCTCCCTCCAAACTCCTCCCTTTACCTTCATGCGCAATGTTTTACATTTCGCTGCTATACTCTTAGACTTGCATGTGTAGGTTGATTGCTTGACTAGTGCTAAGTTGCTAAAATCTGCCAAGACTTAAAATTGGGAAAAGGCTAGATTTTTATTTGGTCAAGTAGTCTAATCACCCCCTATAGACATACTTTGGAGGGCGTCCTACAGTATCGTCTTGAGTCATTCTCTTGCTCACTATACCGGTCTCCTCGTTACCGGCTATTCTTTTCTCGTTGTCATGTTCCAGCATCTTTGTGATCAAGTCGTCGTGGTAACGATTCCGACAATAAGAGAGGGGTAGGATAAAGGAGCATGATCTATCGAGATGCGTATGGGTGACACGGTGGTTTTAGCGAGTTCGGGCCTCTCACGATGGAGATAACAACCCTACGTCTCGTGCTCCGGAGAGGCTTTGTTTTATCTTAGTATGTATCGGAGATTACAATGAGAAGAGAACAGATCCCCATAGTCCTGAGACCAGTGGTGAAAAAGCGAGAGAGATGGAAGAAAAGAATAAGCCCCCTAGTCTAGTGGTGTGGGGTGGCTTATATAGAGTGCGCCACCCCCTCACCCCTTATGTTACACGATGGAGCATCAATGCCATAATGCCTGCCCACTACAAAACCGTCATGCTGACTATTGGTCTTTGCATATCCGAGTGAGTTACACGGTCGAGTGGAATGAGCTCGTCTAGTGAAGTGCCGTGCTCTGAGTGGTTGTCGCCGTCCGAGTGACTTTTAAGTTGCGGTACATCCGACGGGCGATCCGCCCAGGGCCCAAAGACAAAGTATACGGTGTCCATGGGTAGGGCCTTTAGGTCAGGCCTGTTACCCTACCCACAATACATGTCCTCGTCATTAGCCCCCGAATCGTTCGAGGTTGAGCGGGTCGAGTCGAGGTGAATTCCCAGATGAGTCTAGTGCTACGGAGGCACTTATGAACTCCCTCTGGTCACCCGGCGGTCTTATCTTCGCGTGTTTCCTTGACGTATCCAGATTGCATGGTGTCCGAGTGAAATGTGCTCAAACGGGTCCGCGGAGGAGCGTTAAACTCACCTTATAGCAAATTTTTTTGGAGTGATTTGGAGCTGGTCCTGCATCGAGTAATAGATTACTCGGAATTTCTTCACGCCTGGAACGTGTCTTTTTTTTTGTTTGGCCGTCACTCGGACCGGGTGGACCGTTCCGAGTGGATACCATTCCAGTGGGGGCACGCTGAGTGCACCCACTGGGAGTAGTCCCCGAGATCGCTGCCGATCGCGGGCGCCAAGGGGAGTCTTAGAGCCTGTCCTTTTTGTTGTTGTTCATCACTCGGACTGGTCAGGCCATACCGAGTGGAGATTACTCCAGTGGGGGCACGCTTAGTGCACCCACTTAGGCGAGTATTGGACTGCAGCTAAGCCTCCGAGTGGGAGGATCGCTCACCACTCGGTAGGATTTTTCAAACTTAGGCGTAGCATCGGATCTGCATCTAAGCCTCCGAGTGGGAGGATCGCTCACCACTCGGTAGGATTTTTCAAACTTAGGCGAGTACTGGACTGCAGCTAAGCCCCCGAGTGGGAGGATTGCTCACCACTCGGTAGGATTTTTCAAACTTAGGCGTAGCTTGGACTGCAGCTAAGCCCCGAGTGAGAGGCGGGCTCGCCACTCAGAGGATTTTTCAAACTTAGGTAGCATCTTGGACTGCAGCTAAGCCCCCGAGTGAGAGGCAGGCTCACCACTCGGTAGGGATTTTTCAAACTTAGGCTAGCATCGGACTGCAGCCTAAGCCCCCGAGTGAGAGGCAGGCTCACCACTCGGTGAGGATTTTTTCTCCGACTTAGGTAGTCTTGGACTGCAGTTAAGCCCCGAGTGAGAGGCGGGCTCACCACTCGGTAGGATTTTTCTCCGACTTAGGCGTAAACGGATTCGCAATTCAAGGCACTACCGGGGATTTTAGAACATGTAAAAAATTAACAATAATCATTCGGAAGACTGTAAAATCATGTATTTTGATAATCAAACTAAAGGGTACTTCTTTCTGAGTTCTCTTCCAGTGGGGACACACTGAGTGCACCCACTGGGTGTAGTCCCCGAACCTCTGTCAGACTAGATGAGTCTGGCAGAGGGTTTAAGTCTCCCGGTAAACCTCCATGCAGTCGGAACGGTAAACATCTTTGTTTGAAATTGAGTCAATCGGATGGATCTTCAAGCGCTTGGCATGGTAAATAAGCTCAGTTTGGAGCTAAGTCAGTGGGACTAATCTTCGTGCACTTGGCACTATAAATAAATTCAATCTGGAACTGGATCAATCAAGTGATCTTTGTGCACTCGGCACGATGAATGAATTCGGCCTTGAAACCGCCGATCAGAAAAAAAGCTCGACACCTGTGGAGTAATCGTTCTAGTAGTACTTCTTATATTGACCATTAGCTTTTGCAGGAAAGGGGTATTTGTAAGAGTACACGTGTTTCCCGACTGATCGGGGTATGTTGACTGCATGGAAAAACTTGGTGGCACTCGTATGTCTCCCAGAGGAGATAGACTAGTGGTCCTATGTGGACGTGGCATGAAACCCGAGGGGTGAGGCTAGTGTGTTGGCTGACTCTCCGGAGAGAGGCCACTCATTATCCCAGGGGAACACCAGCACATGCCATCTCCGGTCCAAGTTTGTGAAACTCAAGCGGAGCCTAGAATAAGGGCCAAGTGTATCCAGAAGGAGCCGCTGTTTTCATCCTTTTGCGGTCCTGAAGATGACTCCAAGTAATGATTTGGGCGATCGTCCGAGTGGACGGTGCTACACTTACAGATCTTCGGCGGACCGAGCATGTATGGTCAGAAGAATATTCCTGATGTGATCAACAGGTTGACCAAATGGGCGTAACCCATGAGGGCGACATGGCCTGTGGCTGTGCTTGAAGCCCCAGTGATGCTCGAAAAAGGTAAGCTTGCTACAGAGTGTGATATGAGGTTTGAACATATGAGTAACTTAGTTGTTCCTGTGTTGGGAGTGTAGAGGTGAGGACATGTCCAACTGATGGCGATGCGCGAGGCGGCCGAGTGGTTATGAGGTGACCAACTGAGTGGCGACGCGCAGGGCGACTGAGTGGTTATGAGGTGACCAACCGAGTGGCGACGCGCGGGGCGGCCGAGTGGTTATGAGATGACCAACCTATGGTGACGCGCGGGGCGGCCGAGTGGTTATGAGGTGACCAACCGAGACATGTCCAACTGATGGTGACGCGCGGGGCGGCCGAGGGGCGAGGACGTGTACAATTGAGTGGCGACGCGCGGGGCGGCCGAGTGGTGAAGACGTGCAAAACCGAGTGGCAATGCGCGGGGCGGCCGAGTGGTGAAGACGTGCACAACCGAGTGGCGACGCGCGGGGCGGCCGAGTGGTGAAGGCGTGCACAACCGAGTGGCGACGCACGGGGTAGCCGAGTGATGAAGGCGCGCACAACCGAGTGGAGACGCACGGGGCAGCCGAGTGGTGCTAAACGAGGTGGCCGAGTGAAGGACTAAGTCTCCAGCCATGTGGCAAAAATGGTCCTTAGCCAAATGCTTTCGAAGCTGATGTAGCGGCGAGGTCGGTGTAGTGTGGCTGCAGTGCAACAAGACTGACGCGACAACTGAGCCTGAGTAGGAACGAAGATGGCACACAGAATGTCTGGGTGATTATGAAATTTGTCAATGTGACGGATCGAATATACTTGTTGAAGTGAAGGGTCTGACTGGTGATGAAGTACTCGACCACTTAGGAGAGTGTCATTCCGAATGAGCTGCAGATCCCGAGTGCGGTGTAGCCCCGGCGCATTATAGGCTTCGACAACGGACGTGCCGGAATACGAGAAATATAGTTTTGAATGGATATTTTGCAATTCATCGAGTCGGACTCGGGTAAAGATGAGGAGAAGCTTCCGAGTGATGCTCGAAAGAGGGAAACTCGCAAGGAGTGAATGTACGGTTTAATTATAAAAGGGACTTATCAGTCTCATGCCTGACGAGGTCTATGTCATTGATATGATGAAGAGGATTCCTCTGAGGGGTTGGCCAAATGTGTTTGAAGCCAACAGGTGACAAGGTCGATGTTGTGGTGCGCTGGGACTAGTATGGTGACCGAGTACGAGCAGCGATGAAGTTGTCGCACAGGGCCATCGAGTGATCGCGTAACTTGTGTAAAAAATGGCACAAGCCAACGAAATAATTTCTTGAGGAAATTCGATGTGTGCTGAAATAAATTGTGTGAATAACACCCATAGACACCCGCTGGGAGTGCAAGGGGCTTGCTGGTTAACCAGCAAGAGTCTGAAAGAGCGAAGGATCCGTTCGAACTTGTCAAGTGCTTGGCTCAAATAAAACGGAAGTGTAGTGTTTTGACTGAGCTGCAGCCCCGGAGGACCGATGCAAACCCGGAATGAAGAACACATGGTGTTCGTGAATGATGTATGTGAAAAAATGAAAGTTGGACTCGGGTGAAAATAAGCAGCTGAGCGTGGCCTCCAAGTGAATGTGATGTGTGAATAACAGGATACTCGGAAACTCGGAAATAACAGAATGTAGTGCATGTAAAATGACTTAGCTGTCTGAAGGTGCGCGAGTGGCCGAGTGGTGATGAGGCGACCAACCGAATAGCGACGCGCGGGTCGCCCGGGTGGTGATGAGGCGACCAACCGATGGCGACGCGCGGGGCGGCTGAGTGGTGATGAGGTGACCAACCGATGGCGACGCGCGGGGCGGCCGAGTGGTGATGAGGTGACCAACCGATGGCGACGCCCAGGGCGGCCGAGTGGTGATGAGGTGACCAACCGATGGCGATGCGCGGGGCGGCCGAGTGGTGATGAGGTGACCAACCGAGTGGCGATGCTGGGCGGCCGTGGTGGTGATGAGGTGACCAACCAATGGCGACGCGCGGGGCGGCCGAGTGGTGATGAGGTGACCAACCGATGGTGACGCGCGGGGCGGCCGAGTGGTGATGAGATGACCAACCGATGGTGACGCGCGGGGCGGCCGAGTGGTTATGAGGTGACCAACCGAGTGGCGACGCGCAGGGCGGCCGAGTGGTTATGAGGTGACCAACCGAGTGGCGACGCGCGGGGCGGCCGAGTGGTTATGAGGTGACCAACCGAGTGGCGACACGCGGGGCGGCCGAGTGGTTATGAGGTGACCAACCTATGGAGACACGCGGGGCGGCCGAGTGGTTATGAGGTGACCGGCGGCCGAGTGGTTATGAGGTGACCGGCGGCCGAGTGGTTATGAGATGACTAACCGTTTGGCGACGCACGGGGCGGCCGAGTGGTTATGAGGTGACCAACCGAGTGACGACGCACGGGGCGGCCGAGTGGTTATGAGGTGACCAACCGTTTGGCGACGCGCGGGGCGGCCGAGTGGTTATGAGGTGACCAACCGATGGCGACGCACGGGGCGGCCGAGTGGTTATGAGGTGACCAACCGATTGGCGACGCGCGGGGCGGCCGAGTGGTTATAAAGTGACCAACCGAATGGCGACGCGCGGGCGGTTGAGTGAAGTAGACGTGTCCCGCGGAGTGACGATGCACGGGGCCTTCCGCGGAGTTACGATGCGCGGGGCGTCCAACTGAATGTAGAAGTTCCCGTCCCGATCAATCGGTCGTTGAGCGAAGAACCTCTCCATCTGCCGAGTAACCTTCGCCGATGAGGGGAGTGTGTCCCAACACCGAAATCCGATGCGTGTGCGCTGTGGAGGCCGCCGTGTCTAGGACGCGGATCGGCGCCCGCGCTTGTGTTACGTTCGGTTTGCGCTTCACCGTGGAGGGAATCATCACACGCTGCCGACTGGTGGAGCCGCCGCCTGCAGGGGCATGGCCAGCTGGCCTCCGCCACGGAGACCGCGGTCGAGCAGTTGGGTGGAGAAAAGAGCCGCCGTGTGCCCACGCAGCGTCAGGCACTCGATGCCTGAGGGAAAGGTCGCCGAGTGGGTCGCGCCTTGCAGTCGACCCCGGTGGATGGAGCAGCGTTGCCGGCTGCTACGCTTCGTTGCTTGTGGGAGCCGGGTTGTAGGCTAGTTTCACGGACGCTCAGACCACGGCCAAGTGCTGATGTCAATGGGGGAGTAGCGCTGCTGGTTGCCGTGCCTCGTCGAGCCCGCGACTCTACCATGGGAGCCGTCGCCAGTCCGCGACCGAGTACCTGTGCAGGAGAGACGAACTGCCGCGCGTGCGGGGATACGGCCAGCCTCCGCTTCCATCACGGGAATCACTGCAGAGCAGCACTCAGTCGGACGCGTCTCCGCGGCCGGAGCCGTTGATCAGCTGACTCGGCGGAGGAATCCCACGCTGTCGATTGCTGCGTGTCTCCGCTCGAGGAGCCGGACCGCCGACCGGGGCCACAAGAAAGACAAAGAAGACATTAGGATGCATTGATGGAGTTGCCCACGTCCAGGACATGTACGTGCATGCAGGAGTGGTTAGTTAGCGGTAATTAAGCAAGATGCGTTACCGTTCGTGCATGTGAAGGAAGTTTCCTTCTTCCACGGGCCATTTATCTCCCTGCCGGTTTATTGCCAGATCGTGGGAGGTCCACTGCCCGTTTAAATCCAGCGATGTGGACCAGGCGACGTTGGTGGAGATGACCTGCAGTCGATTGCCTCCGTCCAGTATTTGTGCGCACAATCTGCATGAAAGAGGTATTAGTGCTAATTGGCAAGAATTAAATACGATCCTGCATGTAATGGGAGTTTCCTTTTCCCAGGGATTGTTTCTCCCACTGCATGCAGGGGCAGCCAGAGGAGAGCTCCGCTGCGGTGTAAACTGCCGGTCTGGCCGGAATCGGTTGGCAGCCGAGAGGTGGCGACGAGGTCGATGAGCGACTGACTGCGGCCCACCGGAGACGCAGGCCGGTGCTGCCAAGGGCGAGACTGACGCGAGCACTGGTGGCCGCGTTTTACTGCTCAAGGAGCTGGAGTTGTGCGCCGGTCAGAGCCGCGCTTGGACGCCCGTGGAGCCGGGCCGAGTGCAGGCAGCCGTGCCTCACCGTCCGAGGAACCGGGCCGAGCGTTGGTCGCCGGGCTCTGCAGCCCGAGCACAGGACGGGCGTTAGCAGCTGAGCGTGTGTGGGCGCTGGGTGACGACATCGCAGTTGAAGCCGGAGATGACGCCGGGCCGGACCGCGACGGGGCCGTGCGTGGAGGCGCGGTTAGCTTCTTGCTCCAACGCCGGGATCGAGCGGGTGCCTCCACGGGGAGAATTTCGCCAGATGACCAGCGTCGAAGGGAGGAGGTGCAGCGTGGGGACGTCGTGAGGAGGGTCAAGACGACAGGTGGACCGCGCCGGAGGGCGTTTGTACGAGCTCGCCGACAGGGTCGTAGACGAGGACAGAGACGACAGGATGACCCGCGCCAGTGGTCGTTTGTGGTGGTTGCCATTGATGATGATCCCGTGAGAAGGCAAAAAAGATGGAATGACTTGTTCTTTTCACTTCTCCTCTGCTTCACGACCGATCATGCATGGGTGTGTCTGATCCTACAGTAGGAAAAGACAAACTCATTGTTAGACAATTTATTGTAAAAAGACTAGATCGAATGAATACTTTCCTAATCCTTTTGTTTGTACGAATGGCGCGATGGCCAGAACTTCAGCGGCCAATTTCTCTGGCGATGGTAGTTGATCCGTTGTCGAAGATTGAAGAAAAACCATTTGCACCATGGCTCGATAGACGTCATGCCCCACGATGGGCGCCAACTGTCGTGGTAATGATTCCGACAATAAGAGAGGGGTAGGATAAAGGAGCATGATCTATCGAGATGCATATGGGTGACACGGTGGTTTTATCGAGTTCGGGCCTCTCACGATGGAGATAACAACCCTACGTCTCGTGCTCCGGAGAGGCTTTGTTTTATCTTAGTATGTATCGGAGATTACAATGAGAGGAGAACGGATCCCCGTAGTCCTGAGACCAATGATGAAAAAGAGAGAGAGATGGAAGAAAAGAATGAGCCCCCTAGTCTAGTGGTGGGGGGTGGCTTATATAGAGTGCGCCACCCCCTCACCCCTTATGTTACACGGTGGAGCATCAATGCCATAATGCCTGCCCACTACAAAACCGTCATGCTGACTATTGGTCTTTGCATATCCGAGTGAGTTACACGGTCGAGTGGAATGAGCTCGTCGAGTGAAGTGTCGTACTCCGAGTGGTTGTCGCCGTCCGAGTGACTTTCAAGTCGCGGTACATCTAGACGGCGATCTGGCCCAGGGGCCCAGTACAAAGTATACGGTGTCCATGGGTAGGGCCTTTAGGTCAGGCCTGTTACCCTACCCCCAATACATGTCCTCATCACAAGTCACATGTGTCTAGCCAGATGATGATGGATGTCGTCACACCGAGAGAGCCCTAAGAATATCTCTCGAGGAGCAAATCCCGATCTCGAACTATCTTGACCCTTGTCATACTTTTCGGTGAACCTGTAAGTTGCCATTATGATCACCATGTTACAGATGACATTGCAACAACCCCAAAGCGCATCGTCTGGTATGAAGTGACTCTATACTCTCATGGTATAAGAAATTGAGCATACGTTAACTCTCTGTGTTAGAGACTATAGACTTGCGACGATGCCATCTCTTAGTATAACAAAAAAGTTGGGTCAATTCAATATGATTGTTCTTAACATCATATTCTCAAAGTTGTCAATATCCTTGTTACACTTAACTTATGCACATGATCAGAAAAACATAACCATCATGCAACACTCGAAGTAGTCCTAGAGGCAAGACTACGCATTAGATTTTACTGTCTATATATAACTCTAAACGTGCTTATGAGTTTTCCTTTGAATCATATATTCAAGAACCGTAGTAGTTATAACATAGAGTATAAATATTTAACTATAAATGTGGAAATAAATAATACCATTATTATCGCCTCTGGGGCATATTTCCAACAATGAGTTTGATAGATTGGTGACATTTTTATCATATCTATATTATCACAAATTTATCAACAAAAGGATGAGAACTATGGTTGATAGTGCTAACATTTGAGGAGGTGTTATGACCACAGAACATGGCATCTTTTTTATCACACTACATACGTTTTTACTATGCATGTTGTTTTGATACTATACTGAACCACAACAAATTATTTGTATATATCATGGCAATTAATTCATACATACCATGGCAATTGCATATATAATGGGAAAAATTACTATATATATCATACAAAATTATGCTTTGTATATATTATAGGTTTTTATAGATTTTCCTCATTTTGATTCTCAAAATAAACATCAAGAGAGGTGAGAGGGTGGTGAGGGTGGATGATGGCCAAAATTTTCACGGGTGAATCAATTGAGTAGTTTTGGCTGGTAGTTTTGCCCTTGGATCCATGGAGGCACAATGCAAGGGAGAAAGGAGCTTGTTGCTTCCTTTTATTCTAAAAAATAAGCGCCTTGAGAGGTGAGGGTGGGGCTAATGCTATTTTTTTTAGGAACGAATGAGTTGAGTTCTTTTGGTTGGTAGTTTCGCCCTTGGATCCATGGAGGCACGATGGAGGGGAGGAGCGAGCTCCTTGCTCTGAATTTTGGAGGTTGTTCTTGCCAATGAAGAAGGTGAGGAGAGGGGAGCGGGTGCGGGCGGGTAGTTCGTACGGGAGATCGAGGGGAGTGATCGTTTCAACATCAGGGTTGACCGTTGCGCTCATGTACCCTGGCGAGCGTGTCGGGTAACCGGTGGGGGCGTCTGCTCGTTAGTAACGCCCATCTTGAATCACAAAAAACTAAATTCATTAGCAATATTGTTATAAAAAGTCATCTGCTAAATATAGGATAGCCTAAAGACGGTTAACTCAACAACATGACTCTCCTTCGTAGTCTAAAACTAGGATGAGGCTTAAGGATTACTAAAAAAATTGTCGTCTTTGAAAAAAGATAAAATGATGCACTGGATTTCAGTCCGATAAGCACTGGATTTCAGTCCGATAAACCTTCTGACTTCCTAGGAGGCAGGAGTGACTAAGTGTGGAATGAACTTGGAAATGTTTCTATTATTTGGTGGATAAAAGTTGGCAAACGTCAAAAGTCACTTATTGTGCTACCATTGTAGAATTACTCCGCGGCTGGCAATGTTTTTCCTTGGAGAGGACTAGATTACCACCCGTGAAAATAATGGTGAAGTTGACAGTAAAAATTGAAAATTGTCCATTGTTTTCGAGATAGCTCACCACTCATGTTGAATGGTAGCAAAGATTGGAAATTATCCTGGCCCATTTCGCTCATCCAGCTTTCACCTCTTTCTTCCCCTGCCGGCTATCCAATCAAGAAGTACCACATGGTTGACAGGAATGACGAAGAAACTCAAAAACTTGTAATAAAAAAAACCCAGAAATTTTAAACTACAAGACCAAAACCACTCCACGCGTTGACGCTACAGTGGGTCTGGAGGGAGTGGTTCACCAGTGGAGTCGCCTATCTTGACTGGTCCCAGCGGCGCGAAACTACCAAAACACCATCGGGACTTCGCACGTGGACGATGGCAAGTCCCCGAGCAGATGCCGACGGCCGGGTCTTCGCACGATTCCACTCTAGCCTCTAGCGGATGATGCGATCGTCGATCGAGACCGTTTTGCTGTGAAAAATAACAGGACCAGGCCAATGGGATTAATGCATATCTTTATGATGTCGTAAATCACGTCCATTGCTCTTCTGCAAACAATGCACCGCTCTAAAGTTGAATGGGTCAATGCATGCAATGAGTCTGATCCGCTCAAAAACAAAAATGCAATGAGTCTGATTAAAACTTGCATGGGGTTAATGCATGCACGGAGTCTGAGTAGTTTACGTCTTGCAGGTGATCGGCCTATATATGTGGGCAATTGATAAATAGAGTTCGGTTCGGTTTGCCTCTTACATGCTATCGAAAAAGGCTTTCGCCCCGTTTTATAAATAAAGCAATGATCAACCAGAGCCCAAGTACAAACGCACCCCATCACAACACACACACGCACACACCCAAGGCGAATACATAGGCACTGAGCGCAGCAACACCACCCCTAGCACAACAGAGCAATCGAGGTCCTCCACCGTGAACACGCCACCGCGAAGAGATGAAGCCGCATATGACGAATTGTGCACTCCAAGGCGGCGCCTTCAAGAAGGTTACGACACCAACGCGCCGCCACCGTCCGACCTGAGGATCAGAGTTTCCCCTGGAGCAACACACTGGCCGATAAGAGCCGCGACGACGCCTTCAAGAAGGGAACGAGCAACGCCGCCGCCGGTCCGTCCGAGGATAGAGCAGGTTTTCACCCCGGCCAACATTCAACGCGACCGAACGCCACAACCACGACGACCACGCCACCCATATGGCCATGGCCACCGGGCAGCACCAATCCACTGCTCGCCCAAGAGCACCGCTGAGCCACCACCAGGCCACCGCCCGGCCTCCTGCACTGGATACCACCTCACCGAGGCCCGCCGCTACCCAACCGAAGAAACGAGCGGAAAGGACCCACCTTTTCGCACTTCGGTGGCCTCAAAGAACGAGACCCGTGAGGGTCGGCCAAAACTAACCTCCATCGACCCGTCCAACAGCACCGGGCGCAAGACTAGGTCGGTCCTGCTGCCGGGCGCGAGACGGAGCCGGTCCTGCTGCCGGGCGCGAGACGGGGACGGTCCTGCTGCCGGGCGCGAGACGGGGTCGGTCCTGCCGGCGCGAGGCAGCGATTCTGCTGCCGGGCGCGAGACGGGTGATGGATCGCAGCTGGGGGAGGACCTGCCCTTCGACGAGGCAACGCCGGACGATGAGGGAGAGGGATCGCAGGTCGAAACGGACTGCCTACAAACGAGCCGACGCCGAGAGAAACCAGCCGCCGCCGCAGCCGCCTGCCAAACTACCGTGATGCCACCGCGGCACCATGAACGCCGCCGCAGCCCATACCGAGCAGCAGCCACGCCGGGCCGATGCCCCAACCCGCGCCGCCCGCCGAAAACAAAGCGTCAGATCCGGCTGGCACGTTCCACCACCACCGCCACCAAGTCACCGGCGTCGAGCGCCCACCAGAGGCACGGGCGGATCCCGGCCAGCCCCGCGGCGGCCGGCGGCCCACCCCGCCTCTTACATGCTACAAGGTACATATGCCAAAGTTTGAAGTCACTAATTGAGGAGTACTCACTACAAAGATCACTTTCCCTATCCTAGGTTGCGACAGGTGGTGCGCTGCATATGCGCCACTTGTCGCAACCCGTGAGTTTTTCATTTTTCGTAGATTCGTTTATTCAAAATGTTTTATCTCTTAAATCATGCGTTCAAATCTCGAGCCGTTTTCATCGTTGGATTCCTCGCGTCAAGATCTTCAAAACTAGATCACATGTTGATAGTTTTTGACAAAAAAAAATTCACAAAAAAGACTGAACCGGAAGCACTTTCCCTTTCCGAAAGAGGCACGCCCATGCCTCTCGCGAAATCTCAACCGTGCCTCTCACGAAAGCAAAACCATGCCTCTCATGGAAGAAACAGAAAACAGAAAACGTGCTTTTTTCCGTTTCCGAGAGGCACGGCCGTGACTCTCGCGAAAGCACAACCGTGCCTCTCGCGGAAGCAAAACCGTGCCTCTCGCGGAAGCAAAACTGTGCCTCTCGTGAAAGGAAAAAAACGCGTTTCCATTTCCGTGAAGCACGACCGTGACTCTTGGGAAAGCACAACCGTTCCTCTCGCATAAACAAAACCGTGCCTCTCGCGAAAGCTAAAAAAATAAAAAACGCGTTTTTTCATTTCCGAGAGGCACGACCGTGACTCTCGCAAAAGCACGACCGTGACTCTCGCGGAAGGAAAAAAAATAGAAAACGCGTATTTTTTGTTTTCGAGAGGCACGGTCGTGACTCTGGCGAAAGCACAACCGTTCCTCTCGCATAAACAAAACCGTGCCTCTCGCGAAAGGGAAAAAATAGGAAATGCATTTTTTTCCGTTTCCGAGAGGCACGGCCGTGACTCTCGCAAAAGCACAACCGTGACTCTTGCAAAAGCACAACCGTGCCTCTCGCGGAAGCAAAACCGTGCCTCTCACGGAAGGAAAAAAATAGAAAACGTATTTTTTTCGTTTCCGAAAGGCACGGCCGTGACTCCGGAGAAAGCTAAACCGTGACTCTCATGAAAGAAGAAAAAGCGCATTTTTTCGAGATGGTCGAAAAGCTAAGGAAGACTGGTGAAAAACCAAAAAATAAAAAAACCCAGAAAAAACCGTTTAAAAAACCGAAAACGCGTGCGAAAAAATCCGAAGGAAGCGCCCAGAGCACGACACGTGGCGGGTGGCTGAGAGCGCGCCACCAAGTGGCCATGATCGTTGTGAGGATCCCAAAGGAGCGCTCGTCAGCTAGTTGCTCCCATCGAAGTTCCGTAACTACTTATCCCACGCAAATCGTTTACCTATAACGATTCACTACCCTTATGAAAAATCAATTACACCGGAGCGTTTCCGAGGGCGAATCCACTTTGAATTTGATAGATGTATTGCTTCTGAAGTATGTGTATGTGTATGTCCGATAGTTCTACCCGTTGTGGATTGGAGATTTGAAAAAGATATTAAAAGAAAACAATTTCTTAATTATAGTATTGATTTTGAAGGTTGTATACTTTGTGGCAATTGTGTTGAGTACTGTAGGGTTAAGCCCAATGAATTTTCATGTATTGCTTCATAGAGCGGGCATTTTGCTTCTTTCTAGCCATCATATAGCCATCTACTCTAAGATCCAACCAAGGGCCAAAAAAAAAGAGGGCGAAAAGATGAAGTAGGATCAAGCCTACATCACCATCCGTCCCCGCCCCCCCCCTCCCCAGATCAAGCGCTTTCAAACATCATGGTCCTCTCTCCCCACACAGAAGAAATGAATACATGTGTGTACGATGTGTAGGCCATGATGTTCTCGTAGCATGTCATGATGTTCTCGTAGCAAGGTACTCATATAAGAGTTGACAGAGTTGTGATCTAGTTGTGTCATCATTGTGACTAGTATTTTTGAATTTTTATATGGACATGTATCCTATAATAGGTACCTCGGTTTGTAGAAGTAATCGAATGACTCAATTACAAAATTACTTTTCAAGACATGGGGCATCCAAACATAGCTCACGTAAGAGCATGACTAATAATTTAGCCCGCATATGATTATAAAATACTCCCTCTGTAAACTAATATAAGACGTTTTAGATCACTGAGAGGTAGTACTGTTTATGTTGGCTATAAAATCCTTATCATACTTGTTTTAACATGAAGAACAATGGCCTTCATACCTTGGTATCGTGGAGGGAAATTGGGCGGAGCGATTGGAAATGACAAACCAATATGTTGGGACTTTCGAAAGAAACATTTACATGTGATGGTCATGTGCCCTAAAGCAATGTTGTTCATTTAAATGCATGAAGTTCAATTATCCGCTCTAAGTTATGCTCATGGCGTATACAATATTTCATCGTTTACTCATATAACTGCATGTTGTGTGAGCCTAGTATACAACTAAAGAAAGGAAAGAATTAGTACTGCCCTTTATGCAAAAAAAAAGTCTGGTAGTACTACTCTTAGTGAAACGAAAATATCAATTGCCAAACAGTCAAGGCAATCCTATTCTGAAGTGATAGTTTTGCACCGCACTATTGGACCAGCCCGTTGCATGTCGAGGGGTTTTTTTTACCGCTCATTTGTTTCTTTTTTTATTATCATTGAAATTCATGAATAGTTTTAACAAATCTATTTACATTTTTAACATTCCTGAACATTTTTTTAGTTTTCTTAATTTTGTAAACAGTTTTCAATTCAAGCATATTTTATAAAAATCATAACTTTTATAAAAAATTATGGGCATATTTAAATTTTTGAACGTTTTTTAAAAGTACACTTCCTGTTTTCATGATACTTTTTTTAAAATTCGTGAAGTTTTTTTAGTTTTGTAATCTTTAAAAAAATGTGAACTTGTTTTGTAATTTTAGTCTCATTTCTCATTTTTATAAACCGAATATTTTTTGTTTGCCAAATTAAAAGATTCTAAAAAAAATTAAAAGAAAACCCTAATTTCTTTCGGCTGAACTCAATACATAACCCAGGTCCATTTTATCTCCCACAGCAGCTCTCTAGTATGCCGGCCTGCTAGACAGACCAGAGTAATGCGGCCCAAGTTCCACGGATCAAAAAACTATGCTTAGAGCCAGGCCCGGGTCCTGCGCGATGGGCTATTTTTGTCTACCGAGTACTACTACAAACTGTGCCGTGTGTCATAAAAGGAAATTTCCCTCCACAAAGCCATTTAAAGCCCTTCCCGTGATCTGGAGTACTCAATGCGATCTTCTACACATAATCTACTCGACGGCGGACAGATCGCACCTGTGACAACCGCACAGCTGTTCCCCAATGGGAACAAGTTTTTGTTTCTGCTGAAGTTTTTTTGGCACGTCCATGATGCTTTGCGTCCACGGTTACCGACAAGACGTGCGCCTAATGGCCTAGGTCGCCTCACCGCTAATTTAACTGGACCGCGTGCGGCTAGCTCCAAGCAGTAAACAACACGGCATTTTCGCCTCCTCCACGCGGACGACGAACGAACCGATGTTGCAGTGCTTCCCGCTATCACGCCTGGAGAAAGCATGATTCCAGAAGCATGTTTTGTTCTGATGGAGATGCTGTCAACGGTTTCAGATATAGTTGAGTATTCACTCGTACTCCCTTCATTTTTTTAGTGTGCATATAAAATTTGATCAAAATTAAATTTTATCAACTTTGACTAAATTTATAGAAAAGAATATCAACATTCACAATATGAAATCAATATCATTAGATGCATCATGAAATTAATTTTTATATCATATAGCTTTAATATTGTAGATGTTGATTTTTTCTACAAAGTTGATCAAACTTTATAAAGACTTTGATCAAATTTTATATGCAAATTAAAAAAATGAAGGGAGTACGTAGAGGAACTACCCCTTGGCTCGTACGCAAGGACGCCCCACCACTAGGGTTCCTCATGCCTCCCGCCGACGCATGCGCCCTTATCCCTTGTGCCCATAGGTCTATAGAGGCATCATGAATCCCAACCCTTGCTGGTGGGAGGACTATATTTTTAATGTTTTTTTTAGTTTTGTTAGGGTTTGTATCCTGCTCAGGGCGAGACAGCGGCGTCTCTATAGAGATGGAATAAGGTTCTCCCCATCTAGCCCATGTCCCAACGGTGCTTCTAGCGTTGTAAGAGGACATGTGGAGGTTTGTCTTCGGAGAATCTTGTGGGATCCGGTCGGCGTTTGTCTTCGGTGGATCCACATGAATCCAGTCTTTTGTTCGTGTGTCTACACGTTAAATCCTTCCGATCTACGTTTCACTTCATCTGCAGCGGTTGTTGTGCTGGTGTGCTGGTCCTGTAGGGCCTTAGCACGACGATTTCCCGACTGCCTACTACAACAAGGTTTGCCTGAGTTCGATGAGGGAGGGGTGATGACGATGGTGCGCCATCGGCTTGCTCTAGTACTTGTAGTCATCGCTAGATGGTCTAAAGTGAGGGAGGCCAGGTTTACATATGATAATATCAAGTTGCGCCGGTTGCATGTCTTTCGTATGAAAAGATGGGCGTTCTTATCTGCTGTTTTTTGTACTACCTTACCGTTGATGAATAGATCATCAGTTGTTCTCGCAAAAAGAAGAGGTAGATGTTGTCCACAATTGTTCACCCCGGTACTAGAGCGCGCTCCGGCATATATAAGGGCATCTCCAACGGCAACCCGTAAATTTCCTCCCGCATCGATCCATGGACGGGGGGGGCAGTCCGTGGACACGGATGTAGGAGGTCACCATCCAATGCTAGCCCATACACTTTGACAATATGTTGAATCTATTCGATCAAATCGGACGATTTTTGATATAAACACGATGGATTTCATTGAAACTAGGATAATTTGTATATAAAACCGAACGATATTTCATTCGGTGAACTAGAAACCTTAAAATAAAACGCTAACCTATCTTGTACTTCATGGTGACTTCCTAGGCAATGTCGGGCTGGCGGCGGCTACTCCTCCGTCATCCGGCTTCAGAGTCGTCGTCGTCGAGCTTCGGGCGCATCGTGGCAGGGCTCTACGTCGGCAACATGATGCTCGCCGATGGTCCTCTCTGCTTCCTCCTGAGTCGTGCGCAGTGTTGCCGCGCCCACCAATGACGTGGACTGGGGGAGAGGACGGCGGTCGTTGGAGGAGGCGTCATTGGCCGCGACGATCTTGGCGAGGGACCATTCCTTGTCGTACCTGGCCATATCCCCGTTGAGGCGGCGGAGACGACACTTGCCCGTCTCTGATGTCGTCACGGAGTGGTCCAGGGCTCATGCATACGCTAGGTCCGGATCCGCCGTGATGTGTGGCGGCAGGACGTTCGAGTCCGTGAACTTGGATCGGCGCGCGACGTCGCGGCTATCTCGTCGGCGCTGCTCCTGGTAAGCATACTCCTGCACCGTCGTGGCGCTTCGGGACGACGAATAACTGCCCCCGGCCCTGCCACTACCAAGATAGTGGAGAATGTGACCATGCGCATTAGGCAAGGGCGGCGGCACGCGACACTCCTCCTTGACAACGCGCCGGGGGCGGCGGCCAGAGCCGCTCCTCCTTGACGACGCGCAGGGGTGGCGGCGAGAGCCCGCTATTCCTTCACGTGGCATCTGACTTGGACACTGCGCGTGGAGGGGATGCCGACTCCGGCTTCACAAGGAGGAGCGTACCTGGTCACGGAGCCGGGCCATTAATGTGGACAACGGAGCGACGGAGCATCAGCTCCATCAGCTCCTCGAACTCCGCTTTGATGGCGCGTAGACCTAGCCCGGCACCGCCGGCGCGGACTTCCTCGTCGTCGAAGGAGATGACGATCTCCGCCTTCATCGACGAGTCGCCCACCGATGAGGATGACGGCCCCGGAGTTTGAGGGCGGCGTCGCCACGATTCGCCAGATCCCGCCCCGGAACTGCCTGCCGTCCCTGACGCCCATGACTTGCCCATTGTCGGAGATGTGGAGGTAGATGGGCGGGGAGAGAGAAAGAGGAGGAGGCGGCGGATGCGATGTGGAGGCGTGAGAGCGCGGCTTATATAGCGCGCGACCAAGCCATGCGAAGGGCCGATCAGCCGCTTCAATGTGGCGTAGCGGCCGGAGATGGTTCCTCGGGAACCTGCATCTGCATTGAAGCGGCGGCTGCCGAGATGTTGCATCGGTCAGCGCTGCCCTCCCTTCCTCCGATCACATTGCGGCATCAATGCCTGCCTCCGTGTTCTCTGGACCGGCATGAATGCAGCGTGGTAAGCGGCTCATGCATCGGAAGGAAAAGCGCGGGACAAGCGGGTGAGGGGTTTTTGGTGGGTCGGGACGGTCAGAAGCAGGGGCAGAGACAGGGGGTGAGCAGGGGCTAGACCCCTGCCAATTGCTCCCCGCCCCTAACGATTTCTAGCAGGTAGTAGTATAGGTAGTATACTGTAGATGTGCTAATTGGCCGGAGATAATTACATCATTAGCCCATATAAGATTTTTTAGAGAAATTAGCCCATATAAGTACTAATATAATAACTATCCTAGACCGAAGCCCAATAGCCCATGTCATTGTCATGTGGTTGTGGCCTTTTGTTGATTACCCCAGTGACTTTTCCCCTAGGGCTTGGCGGCGCTAGGGTTCCACTTTTCCTCCGGCGATCTACCGCCGGAGTCCACGTAAAACCTGCCTGATGGCCGGCGTTCTGGCTAAGGGGAGTCTACCTACACCTGCTAGATCGTCTCCGGCGGTTTGCATGGAGGATCTACCGCAAGATCGGGCGGCGGCTGAAGAGGATGGGAGGAAGGAGGGGTCACGTTCGGTGGATCTACCCGTCAACGGGGGATCTGATCTAACTGGTGCGGAAGATGGAGAGGATAGAGAGAGGGAGGAGGAGGAGAAGAACATTGAGGAGGAGGAAGAAGATGGTGGATATGACGGGCCCGATGAAGATCTGGAAGATCAGTTTGCGGGGATGAATCTGCATGGGGAAGAGACGGAAGATCTTGATTTTTCTGGCGAAGTGGATGTTCTCATCAGAGAAGTGCGTTGGCTAGGGATATTTAGAGTTCATACAACTCGTCCCTTTGGGCACTGGCGCTACTAAACCAGATGCGCAATGCAAGGGCTGCTGCGAAAGGTGTCACGTTCAATATCAAAGGCCCCAACTTGTTCCTTGTTCAGTGTCATTGCCTTGGGGATTGGAAGAGGATCATGGATGAGGGCCCTTGGCTGTTCCGCAAAGCACCGGCAGTTATTCAAGAGTATGATGGTTTCTATGATGTTTCTCAGTACAAGCTTAACAAAATCCTGGTGTGGGCTAGGATCAAAGGCTTGCCACCGGGGTTGACTGCCAAGAAGGCGCTAGCAGAAAAGGTTGCAGCTAAGGTCGGAGGTCCACCTTTTACGGTAGTGGTGAATGAGGGGGTGATAAACCCTAACAACACTTTAAGAGCGAGGGTATATTTGGATGTTAATGAGCCCCTTGTTCGATTTGTGCCAATAACCCTAAGGGAGAGCAAAAGATACCCGGTGACCTACGAAAAACTTCCTAATTTTTGCTATCGCTGCGGATTGATGGGGCATATAGTAGAGGATGTGGCGATGGGGTGCATGATCCCAGAACTTATGAATGGGGCGATTGGATGCTTTGGGCTCCGGAGTCGAATCCTGGAGCCCCAACAGATCGAGATGGAGGAGGCAGAGGTGGTACCAGAGGGAGAGCAGGCGGAAGGGGAGAAAAAGGAGGAAGGCAGGGGGGAGGTGACAGGGCAGGTGGAAGAAACTATACAAGAAGAGGCGAAGGGGGGAAGAGGAGGTGAACTACCAGACCGGACACACGGGAGCAGGGGAAAGAAACATACGCAAGAGGCTGGTCTCGCCCGATGGAACGCTTAATGTCAGAGGGCAACCAGTCCCTAATCTTGCAGGCAAGGTGGCGGATACAGTCTTTTTGTTGGAGGGAGGCTCAACCTCAACAAGCAATGATGGAGGGCAGAAAACACCAGGAAAGGTGCCGGTAGTGAAGAGAAGGAAGTAGGGTGACGGTGTCATGGACTAGGGGGTACTCACCACGTCATCTCCCGACCAGCTAGATCGGGCCGAGGACCCCCACGGCGGTTCATTCATGGGCCACTTTGGGCAGCCCATGCCACATACAAGGAGGTTTCCACAAGACTTGGCGCCCATGCCAAGGACTCTCCAAAACCCTAGGCCTCCGGTGCATACATAAACCGAGGCCAGGCTAGTCAATAGACAATCTCATATTCATTACTACAATCTCGTGGTAGATACATGCACTCTTTACTACACCCCATATGAACACAATCAAAAGCAGCATGTAGGGTATTATCTCTTCGAGAGAGCCCGAAGCTGGGTAAAATCCCATGTCCATGTTACCATTGCTTCAAGACGCCTGGCTTAGGACCCCTACTACGAGATACGCCGGATATAGAACTGGCATTGATGCTTTCCTTGAGAGCCTGCTAGATGATCGACACGGATCGATGTGATGATTAGGTGATATTTTTTCAGTTAGACCTACTCCATGTACATTACCTCTTTTTGCAAAATTACTTTTTCACAGAAGGAGATCAAGAAATTTTCTAGCGGCAGTGGCCTTGTCCGCTACCTGCCAGACCATCAAATCCGAGGTGTGATGCTGGCAGCACACCCAAAGGCGATCGAGGCAATCCAGCCAGCGGCGCTAGTCACGCACGCACAATGCTTCTGACGTGCGGCAATACACCAGGCCGGCGTGTACTCATTCCCTCCTTCCTTTTCTTTTTATATTATTTAATGAAGTCTTTTGCGCTAGTGGTTTGTCCTGTGCATATTTCACATACGAGATTTACTTGACCCGAGCGTGAGGAGTAGTACTATGCTACTACTAATTGCTAACCTCCGCATGAGATGTTAAGATCTCCTGTGCCGTATTGATTTTCGGAAATGTTAACGTCCACACGTGTGGCATGGCGTCAACTCGACCACACGCGCTTATCACCGTCCACTGCATTTCGCACGAATCTTGACAAGATGCTGGGATTCCGGACTGCCACGTAGGACTAGCGAAGTGTGTGGCGTGTATGCCATCACCGCACGCTGCGTCGTTTACCCCGACGATGACGGTTTTCATAGTCGTGGCGGCGGTGGAACTGCCATCTCGCCCGCACACGATCTCGAACGCAGCGTGGTTGCCATATTGCACGACTTCGCCACTCACCCCTCCTCATCGGTGATCTCTCGCCCTCCCCATTTACTCCCCAACCCACCCATTCTGCGGTGGTTCCAATCGATTCGGGAGGAGTCGAGAGGAGAAGGCGGCAGCGGTGGCGGAATAGTCGGCGACATTCGCGGGCGGTTGTTGGGATTCGCCCGGGGGGGCGTCTGCCGGAGCAGCTGCGCAGCGAAGGTAAGCCTTCCGCCGTGGTCACACCCATTCCCCGCGATTCATATCCCTTTCCGTGCTTGCTCGATTTCACATCGGGATTTCTCGAGATCCGGCGTTTTTCATGGTGCGCATGTGTTGCCGCCCGGCGAGAGTCGGTTGTTTTGCTCACCTCCTCGCGCGGTAGCTTGTTATGGTCTCGTCGCTCTCTCTCGCCGTCAAGCCGGGCGAGATCATTGAATCCCCAACCGCATGTGCTCTCGCAATCGCTTTTTGGGATGGTGATGTTGATGTTGTTTAGTTCATTATGTTGCTCACGAAATGCTATTGCCGTCGGTGTCGGCGTTTGTGTTGATGAAATTGATGTTATGCTAGTTGTGGACGAACCCTAGATCTATTTCAGGCGCATTCCAGAGTTTTGAGAATGATTGCCATGAAACAACTGCCACCACTGATGGCAACTGATTTCTGAAATTACTGTGTTAGTTGCCTTGTCAGTGGTGCATTTTAGGCGCATGTCAGATTGTATGAGAATGAAAGTCAAGTCAATTTCAATATCTACCACCTCTGATGGCAACTAATTTTGAAACAACTATTTGATTGCCATGTAATTGGTACGACAATGTTATCGTTTGGTTTTGTTTGAATCTACTTTTTAGGTGCATTTCAAATTGTTTGAGAATGATTGTCATGGCAATTTCAACAACTACCACCACCGATGGCAACTGATTTTTGAATCAATCGAGGGTTGCCATGTAGAGGTGCATCTTAGGCACATTTTCGAGTGTTTGAGAATGAAAGTCATGCGAATTTCATCAACTACCACATCTGATGGCAATTAATTTCTCAAACAAATGTGTCAGTTACCATGTCGATGGTACAAAGAATGTTACCGTTTGGTTTTTGTTGGATACTGTTTTATGTGCATTTCAAATTGTTTGAGAATGATTGTCATGGCAATTTTAACAACTGCCACCACTGATGGCAACTGATTTTTTGAATCAATTGAGTCAGTTGCCATGTCAGTGGTGCATCTAGGCACATTTTTAGAGTGTTTGAGAATGAAAGTCATGTGAATTTCATCAACTACCACATCTGATGGCAATTAATTTCTGAAACAAATGTGTCAGTTGCCATGTCAGTGGTACAGTAATGTTAATGTTTGGTTTTTGTTGGATACCGTTTTAGGTGCATTTCAAAGTGTTTGAGGATGATTGTCATGTCAATTTTAACACCTGCCACCACTGATGGCAACTGATTTATGAAATAACTGTGTCAGTTGCCATGTCAGATGGAGTGCCTTTTATCTGCCACAACTAGTTGTTTTGTTAACATGGCAACATGAATCTAGCATATGTTCCGCCCTATTTTTGAAGTACCCTTTAGCTAATTGCCACCATCGATGGCAACATGAATCTAGCTGCATTGCAGTTTGACACTTGCGCATTTACAACCGAATCATTTAAGAAGCGTAGACATGTGTCGTTGCCATGTATCTGCATTTTTCTGCTCTCCCACTTTGGCTACATTTCTGTCTTTTTAATACGTGTTGCTCCATTTGATGTGTGTTTTTTGTTGCTACTGTAGCACAATGGCTCGCGGAGACCATCAAGACGATGACGGTGACTTCATGGAGGTACCACCACGGAATCGTGCGACCGGTCGGTCAAAAGCTGGTGATGAGGTCACCCCCACAGGTGTGCTTGTCGTAGTCGCTTCAACGATTGTCAGCCCCGACACTAATTCATCATTGTTTGTGGCATCATCGGCGACCTGTTGCTGTGATGTCCCTCCCGTGTGCTCAAAGGTACCCCCATGAGATGCCCTCGCGCTGCCGTTTAGTGTAGTTGGAGGTCCTGCAGAAAAAAAGAAAAAAAAGGCATGCATTTAATCTTCTTTTGAATGGCAGTTTTGTTTCATAACCGAAAAAACCATCTGCATCCGATTTCTGGCATGACATCAATCATAGTGTGCAGAATAATCCGGTTTGTTCACATTTGGCACCCACAATTTTTTCTATACATGTCAACGACATTTTTTAATTATACATGGCAACCATAGTTGATAGTACATGGCAACCATAGTTGATTGTCCATGGCAAATGCAGTTGATAATACATGGCAACCGCGATTGATTATCCATGGCTATTGTAGTTCATCGAGACATGGCAACCACAGTTGATCACACATGGCAACCACAGCTTGATCACACATGGCAAATGCATTTCACTACACATGGCAAATGCATTCATATCATACACGACAAACTACACTTTTGCAAATACAACACACAAGCAGCAATGTCACATATAATTCCTATGATGTTGCATTATCAATGTAATCACTTCATACTACTCACCGTGTTTGACGTCGATGGCGTGTACCGATTGTCGACGGTTGCCACGTGCTACATGACGTCCTCAAGGCTTTCCACCATAAAACTTGTAAGTATTTTCCATCTCTTCAAGTCTTTTTTTTCATCTTTTCGGCAAAAGTTGAATGGTTTTATTGATACGTGTTACCTTGATTTGCCACATTGGCTACTTGAAATTGGTCGAACGTACATCCATCAGCGTTAGCGCCCCGTGTTTGAACTTGCCAAGTCACCCTGAGTTTGACCTCATTTAAAAAGTAACATGGTAGGACATAAGTACAATACCATTCCCCACGCCCCCATAACATGGCAATTGTCCCTTTTTGATCATTTACCGTACTCCATGCTCACATACTGCTCTAAAAGTGGCAGTAACGGTCCCACGGAAATGAGTTGATTGTACTCTGATGCATCCCAAGGTTGCATTGCCGGGTTTTGAGAAAACCAATGATCTGCGCCATCTTTCTGATTCATTCTTCCGCCTCTTTTCCCATTGTGTTTTTCAGTCACTGCACAAACAAGAGACACATGAAACTGCATTTTCTGCTGATTTTTTGTACATACAAGAAAAACACGGCAATCCCATCACAATTATTGCGTAGACAACCAATTACATGATGGCAAATATGATATGCACGTTTGTTATCCCATTTTCTAAAATCTGTATGCCAAGTGTCGTTTTTGGACTGATGGCGATGAGCAACACAGTAAGATGGCAACTGACTAAACACCATGGTGGCCACTAACTGCAAACACAGGCGGCAACCAACGTAAAAATTGAACGGCAACTAGTTCTCTCTATTTTGATTGCCACCCAAATCCACCCGATCCATTCCTTCCATGCTTCTAGTGGACACTAGATCCGTGTGGCAATTGCCATGTAGTTGTGGATGTAGTTGCCCGCTTCGTGGGCAATCAGAAAGTTCAACTAGTAGGGGTGGAAATAGGACCAGAAAGATGATGAGATCGGAGATCGACCTGCTCCTCTTTTGTCTGTCGCCGCGGGCTCATCGATCGGGGGTGGGGGTGGGGGCGGAGGGGGGGTGTATGGGTGGTGGTGTCAAGGGGTTGGGGTAGGATGGAGGGGGGAGGGTGCCGCTACAAATCTAGTCTGGTTGCCATGGCAACCAGAGAAGGCACGCGATGGGATCGGGAGGTAGGAGACGATGTAGATCTGATGCGATAGGGTTCGTCGGTAGGTCGCGGCGTCGAGCGCGCGTTCGGGTTGTGCGGGCAGCGGGATGGGTCGCCCGGACGTGTGGGCGTTCGCGCCACACACCGGACGTGCGGGTCGCGGCTCGTGCGCCCGGACGCCGTCGTGCGGGCGGATTAGTCCCCGCACCGAACAGGACGTGCGGACCGACCCACCTAACTGCCACACGTGTGGCAGTTATTCAGACCCCCATGATTTTAACCTGATGACTAATTGCTACAACATCCGTTGTTGTTGCACCAGATTGCAGTATGGCCTATATAATGGTGCAGTCTTATCCGCGGTCCGACGAACGCAACATCTAAAACTCGAACCGCCTTGTGATTTCGGGCTTTTTCGCGCCTTCACTGCGTGACGCCGGCGCCCAACATCAACATCGACTTCGGCGCCAGATACTGGTGGCCCATGCAGGCTATCAAGGCGGCAAGAGGCCTGGCGACCAAACTCTGTCCCAATGTTGGAGACGCGTGTCAAGCCTACACGATCAGTGCCAGACTCATACGCTGGCTGGATGGGAACTCACGTGCCAGAAAAGGAAATCCGACCCGTGGTAATCCAGCGAGGAGACTGCGCAGCGCTAGCACTGCCCATGCAGAATAGCGCACAGGGGCCAACCAGAATTCGGATCGATGGCAGCACAGAGGGAGATCCAACCCTTTTTTTGCTTTATTCATTACTCCCTCCTTTTCGGTTTATAGGGCTTATCTCAAAATCTTAGTTTTTCCATTTTATTAAGAGAAAATTGACCAATGCATGTACTTTATGCATGCATGCATTGCAATTAATACATTGATAAACATAATTTTTTGAGGAAAACAAGAGCATTAATTGTGTGCTTTTTGTAAATTATAAAAAGTATTCCACCACTCACCATCTACCTTGGTTGGTGAGATTTTTGAATTGAGCCCTATAAACCGGAAAGGAGGGAGTATTTAATTATACATGGAAATAGTCTGCACTTTGGACTAGTGGTTTACTTCCATCTACTTTTCATGTATCACAATTAATGGTCTACACCCCTCAGGTACTAGCATGGGCATGATCAAAAGTGTGCTAATTATTTCACAATTCGGAGCTGGGATTCTTATCAGCAGATAGACGGACACTGCCGGCGCGACACGGTCTACACCGTGTGTTGAAACTTCGTCACGGCATCGGCGTAATGCCTCAAAACCGTTGTCGCACAAGCTCCGACCTACATCGACGCCACTGTGTTGCTGATTCGACCTCCACGCACAAGCTATATTCCTTGAATTACTTACTTCGCTTAAGTTAATTAAGTAGAAGAGCATTTTTTTTAAAGAAGGTATATTATTCTTATCTTTACTTGTTTTTTCTAGCACTATTTTATGTGCACAGGTAAACCGACGTCGACTGGTCTACGTCGTCACCTCGGCTTTGTCAAGATCACGCATTAGCTTTCGCCGCCCAAAAAGCCGAGGTGACGACGTGAGCACCTCTGCGATTGTCACGATTGGGTCATCCGAGCTCGGACCTCAGACTGGGTGAAGCCGAAAGCTAGCGCTCTTATTGTTTTCAATCATGGTCAGCACACAACGGAACTCATGAGTACAAAAAATCTATTGCACAAGTCTCATAGTAACAATGAGCAACCGAAGAAAGGTATCGGTGGGGGTACTATTTTCTTTGAAGATGCTTCTTACACTTCGTGAGTAATATAGCATAAGTTCCCTGAGCACGCTTTGTATGTTACAGCCTTATGGCCTGATTGCCTGGTTATCGGAAACACCGTCGATATTCTTGACAGGTGGAGTACATAACACTTTTCGGCCCTTGACCGAAGAGGAAGAAGCCGACGGTCGGTTAAGACGCATTTAAAGTTCGGGTGAACACATATATGATATACATACTTCGGTACATACAATCATTATACATAAAATTCTTTTACCCAAGTCACTCAGGGGCTCTTAAATTAGTATGAGCTGTTTTATAATAAGTGTTTTCTTCTTGGTCGTTGCAAAATCTTTTTCTATCACTCCTTTTTTCGACGCGAGTGCATGGTCAATAGTCGGGGAGCCTAGTTTCTCTCTCAAAGTCGTTCGAGTTTAGTTCGCTAAACTGGCCTAAAGAGCAGTACTCCGCCTTCGGGATAGGAGGTTACAGCCGTGGGCTGACCCGCTTGAGGTCTTGAGATCGGATGTGTCATATTAATGCACGACAGAAGCACAATTTTTTAAGACCAATTTTTGGATTGGCACCGAACACTTGATCTAGTTCGGACGTCAAGTTTTTACTGAAGTTTTTTGGTTTTCCAAGCCTATGGCACTTTTAAACTATTTGTGTGTTTCCAGCATAAGTCTCGCAGTGCAACGCCGGACACCTTTAGAGATTCGGCAAAAACATTCTCGGATATTGCTATATATGCATCGGTTTCAAATTGTGTCTTTGGTCAATAGTTGGGTTGACCGGCTCTTGTGCTTGCCTCCTACGTTCCGCTTTGTTCGGCTAGGTGTGCAGAGGGAGAACCACTGCGATTGTGCTTCCAGCTCACATGGTTAAGCGCCTCAGCGGAGAAAGCTGAAAACTGAGTATCAAAATAAGCGTAAACTGGTCAGCGATCCGATGACTGTGTTAAACTATAAGATCGATCGAGGTCACCCCGTGTTAAGCGATGGGACGTTCATAATATTGGCCGAAGTGTTAACGGCTGGACATCTGCTGTCGCCAAACATTAACCGAGGGCTAATATTTGGCCTCCCAACTTTAAGCTCCTATGACTAAGTGAAAGTTATAAAGCCCGCATATCTGATTGCCTTGTTTCCGCTAACACAACCGCCTTCGGGCACGGAGACGTCGGCTAAGGGTTGTTTGTTATTGCGGAAACACCCTGCGTAGCATCTACAAGGGGGTGGAAGCCGACGATGAGCCACTTTCAACTGATAAACGGTCGCAATGGAGTCAAAATAAACATATCATCGGCATTTGTATTTAATATACAAGGGCTGCCTTCCGTAATCATCGTTATAAAGCCATAAATATGCGTCAATTTGACTTAAGATTTTGGCCAAGCTAGGTTTCCTGGCTCCTGTGCTTACCCCTACGTTCCTGATTGTTCGGCTAGGCGGTAAAGGGAGCACCTCTATGATTATTACTACCGGGTCATCCGAGTTAGTACCTCAGACTGGGTGAAGCTGAAAGCTAGCAATCTTAAAGCATCACATTGGTCGGCAACGACGGAAGTGAAAATTTTGGTTCATTAATACCATAGAGTTCGGGATTCCCCGAACTAAATCCTCAATATTTTCCTCCCACATTGATCGGAGGTGAGGTTTCATGATCATGATAAGCATGACGACCCAAAGAAAGGAACCGATAGCGGGACTATTTTATTTGGAAGATGTTTCTTACGTTAAAATGTAATATAACATATCTCTCCGTGTACCTTTGTTTATAAAACCGTATGGCCGGATTGCCTTGTTTTCCATAAATCTTTGCCCTTATAATGGCTAGGACAAACACTCCCCAGCTACTGGCCGACGAAGTTGAAGCCGATGATCGGTCAGCAAAGTGTTGTACAATGCAGATCCGAGCATTAATGATGTAAAGTACTTAGATACATAGAATCATTACACATAAAAAATGCGAGTGAAATCCATTTACTGTAATCCATCTTTTAAACCCCTTGGGGCTTACCTTGGCGAGCTCGGATTTCGACCAGCTCTAAGCTCCTCTAAGATATCTTTATTATCTTTCCGAGAAGTTTGTGTTAAACACAACAAAAATTTCTGTCAAAATGATATCAATCCTTAATTCGGCCACCCGTGCCCACATTAAGGCTCGGAGGCTACTGGGCTTCCCGCTCATTATTTATAAATATTAAAGGGGCACATCGATCCCCTGATCTGGTGTTGCCACCTGACTAGTGGCTCGGGGGCTACTGCATAGACAATCCAATGCAGAAAATTTGAAGTGCAATATAGTTTTCGAGGAGATTATGATCCTCAGGTTGGTCGGCCGCACCCAACCTGAGTCTCGAGGACTTTGCACACCGCTTTTTGTGTCCCGAAGTATTCTACCGAGCTAGGAGTTGATCCTCAGGCCGATTTTACGAATCAACCTGAGTCTCAGGGGCTACTGGGATCAGCGGTCTTGTGTCATCCTTCAGGTGCCTCTCGGGTTTTAGACTGATACACACCTTGAGGGCTACTGGCTATATATCTCGGTAGAGAATAAATTGCACCAATAAAAAATATTGACAAAAAATCGGCCCGCAGTCGGGGTGGTGCACCACCTCGGAAGCAGTCCGGCATAAAGCTCGGAGCCAGTGGCTGGCTCCATAGAGGGCATTTCCGGCATTAAGCTCGGCTAAACTCCTTCAACTTTTTTGAACCAAGGTGATTCACGACACCTCAGATACAGTCCAGCGCAGGAGCTCGGATGCAGTTCGGCATCGGAGCTCGGCTGTAACAATACTCTTCGGATACAGTCCGACGGTGGAGCTCAGATACATTCCGGCATTGGAGCTCGGAAGCGGTCCGGCGTTGGTGCTCAGCTGCAAAAGATACCTCGAATGCAGTCCGGCGTTGGAGCTCGGACACAAGAGGACACTGCCACCCAGGAACAACTTCAAACCCGAGGTGTGGCCTGAAAATAACAAGGCATTGATAAAGGCCGGAAACTTAAAGGGGCTCCTCGGATACCCGATGTGTAAACTCTTCGGATGCACTTCGGCGATCCTCAAGATCGAAGATGAGAAGATTTGTTGAACCAGTTTTCAAGACCGACGACCGAAGATGAAGAACAGTTCGGAAGAATCGAGGAGCGTCCCCAAATTGAAGACCGGTTCAGGGGGCTACTGATGGTGTCATGGACTAGGGGGTACTCACCACGTCGTCCCCCGACCAGCTGGATCGGGCCGAGGACCCCCACGGCGAATCGTTCATGGGCCACTTCGGGCAGCCCATGTCGCATACAAGGAGGTTTCCACAAGACTTGGCGCCCAAGCCAAGGACTCTCCAAAACCCTAGGCCTCCGGTGCATATATAAATCAAGGCCAGGCTAGTCAATAGACAATCTCATATTCATTACTACAATCTCGTGGTAGATACATGTACTCTTTACTACACCCCATATGAACACAATCAAAAGCAGCATGTAGGGTATTATCTCTTCAAGAGAGCCCGAAGTTGGGTAAAATCCCGTGTCCATGTTACCATTGCTTCAAGACGCCTGGCTTAGGACCCCTACTACTGTTGGGGAACGCAGTAATTTCAAAAATTTGCCTACGCACACACAGGACCATGGTGATGGCATAGCAACGAGATGGGAGAGTGTTGTCTACGTACCCTCGTAGACCGTAAGCGGAAGCGATCACAACGTAGAGGAAGTAGTCAGACGTTCTCCTCGCGATCCTGCCGATCCCAAAGGTGCCGTTACTCGGCACCTCCGAGTCGATGATGACGTAGAGGAAGTAGTCGTGACGTTCTCCTCGCGATCCAGGCCGATCCAGCGCCGTTACTCCGGCGCCTCCGAAGTTCTTGGCACACGCTCAGCTCGATGATGCTCCTCGGGCTCCGATCCGGCAAAGCTCTGTGGAGAGGAAGTTCCACAAGACGACGCAAGGCGTGGACGATCTTGATGTTTCACCGACGCAGGCTTCGCCTAAGCACCGCCACGATATGACTGAGGTGGAATATGGTGGAGGGGGCACCGCAGACACGGCTATGGAACGATCTGATGGATCAACTTGTGTGTTCTAGGGTGCCCCACCTCCCCCGTATATAAAGGAGGGAGGGAGGAGGTGGCCGGCCACAAGGGGAGGCGCACCAAGGGAGGGGGAAACCTACTCCAAGTAGGTTTCCCTCTTCTTTCCTTATCTTATTTGGAGGGGGAAGGAAGGAGTACTAGTATTAGGAAGTAGTACTAGTAGTAGGAATAGGAAGAGGGGGAAGGAGAAAGGAAAGGGGGCCGCCCCTTCCCCAATTCGGATTGGGCTTGGGGGCGCGCCTCCCTTGTTCCTTCTCCCTTCCTCCTACATGGGCCCAATAAGGCCCATATACCTCCCGGGGTTCCGTAACCTCCGAGCTCCAAACTTCTCCGGAACCTTTCCGGTGTCCAAATATATCCGTCCAATATATTAATCTTTATGTCTCGACCATTTCGAGACTCCTCGTCATGTCCGTGATCATATCCGGACTCAACAACCTTCGGTACATCAAAATACACAAACTCATAATATAACCGCTATCGAAACCATAAGCGTCACGGACCCTACGGTTCGAGAACAATGTAGACATGACCGAGACACATCTCCGTCAATAACCAATAGCGGGACCTGGATGCCCATATTGGCTCCTACATTTTCTACGAAGATCTTTATCGGTCAGACCGCATAACAACATACGTTGTTCCCTTTGTCATCGGTATGTTACTTTACCCGAGATTCGATCGTCGGTATCCAATACCTAGTTCAATCTCACATCTTGGCAAGTCTCTTTACTCGTTCCGTAATACATCATCTCACAACTAACTCATTAGTTGTAATGCTTGCAAGGCTTATGTGATGTGTATTACCGAGAAGGCCCAGAGATACCTCTCCGACAATCGGAGTGACAAAACCTAATCTCGAAATACGCCAACCCAACAAGTACCTTTGGAGACACCTGTAGTACTCCTTTATGATCACCCGATTACGTTGTGGACGCTTTGGTAGTACCCAAAGTGTTCCTCCGTAAACGGAGTTGCATAATCTCATAGTTACAGGAACATGTATAAGTCATGAAGAAAGCAATAGCAACATACTAAACGATCAAGTGCTAGGCTAACGGAATGGGTCATGTCAATCAGATCATTCTCCTAATGATGTGATCCCGTTAATCAAATGACAACTCATGTCTATGGTTAGGAAACATAACATCTTTGATTAACGAGCTAGTCAAGTAGAGGCATACTAGTGACACTCTGTTTGTCTATGTATTCACACATGTATTATGTTTCCGGTTAATACAATTCTAGCATGAATAATAAACATTTATCATGATATAAGGAAATAAATAATAACTTTATTATTGCCTCTAGGGCATATTTCCTTCAACTACGAGATACGCCGGATATAGAGCTGACATTGGTGCTTTTATTGAGAGCATATGTATCGGTATGTCTTTAATGACTACTGCCTTGTACATACTGTTCCTTTGCCCATTGCTCTAGTAACATCATGAATGACTCCATACACTTACCCCACACCTTGCTAAACTACCCCTGTTGCCTTAAGCAGGATGGTTAGACCCGCTGGTCCTGACCGCCCGAATACATGACTGAAATGATACAACAGTTTGATGTTGAATCATCAGTTTATGGAAGGAGTCATAGCTCAGTTACCGCGCCCCATTATGAATCATCAACCACCCCAGTGACTATGCAAGACTTTGCCGTCTCAATCATGTCATCTACCGCAGCTCAACTCAGCCACTTGATGCTGATGAGTGGCTCCATGACATCACTTTCGAGATAGAGTCTGCTGATGTAGACCCTGCCAATTATGTCACCTTCACGGAGATGCTCAATGGTGGGACAACCACCGTCATTCCTTACCTGTTGAAACCACCATCACTTCGCCAGAATTCCAAGTTGCATTTCGTAGACCAATGTCGAACCACCATGGTTAGTCACAACGTCCCCGTTGGAATTGAAGGGCTGGAATTCCATGTTTCCCCATTGTTTTGAAGTCGTCCAATACCGACCTCATTCTGGGAATGGAATGGTTGAAAACACATACCGCTTCGATCATTCGCGCCACAAAAACCGCTCATCTACTACATCCTTCGAGTTAGATAGTAAGTTACCATGCTCATCTTGTTCGTAAGGCCGAAGCACATATTTATTTCTTAAACGCATAAGCGCTAATCCTCTTGTGAGAATCAAAAACACTCCAGTCATTTGTGAATTTCGAGATGCCCTTCCATAAACTACCCAGTCAATGGCCTTGAACTTGATGCAGTCAAATTTGCACTAAAGTTGTGGCGGCATTTCCTTCTGGTACTCGTTGCGAGATCTTCACTGATCATCAAAGTCTGAAGTATCTGTTACTCAGCTAGATCTGGATCTCCGTCAGCAGCGATGTATTTAAACAATAACAGCCAATGACTACGGTATTTCTTATACCACCTTGACAAGGCTAATGACATGGCCAATGCCCCGAGCCACAAGTCTTATTGCAACAACCCCATGGCTTATAAAGCTCAACTCTTGCAATATGATCTCACTTGCAGAGAGCATCCGGTCCGCGTTCGCGGTCAAACTGAATGTCGCACCGTCAGGGGGTTTTCAAACTTCTAAAGGGTTCAGTGGTCAAATCGTTCTGAAGATGAAGCCACTTGGGAACTCGAGGATCGTATTCGAGATGAATACCCCATTTTCTTTCCTTCTACCGCCTAAAATCTCGGGACGAGATTTCTTGTAGTGGAGGAGAATTGTGACGCCCGGATAATTAAGCTACAGGAATCCCCTGGTAATGATGCCAGGTCATCACATTACTGTTGCTAATCCTCGCTTGATCCAAATTCAAGTTCAAACAAAAGTCCAAAATTCAAATTTCTTGACCATGCAAAATAAAATGTTCAAAGTGTGGAAGATATTCCATAACTAATTATGGTGGTGATCCAACACTTTTTGTAAAGTATTTAAATGCCCTTTTGTGAATATAATAGTGACTAAAAAGAATTATTAAATGCATTTCCTAATTTATAAAATGTTAAACTATTTTTATTATGTGTGAAACTTTTGTGGGAGTGGGTTATTTTGTAACTCAATTTATAGAGCCAGTCGTATGTTTTACTAAAACTGTTTTTGCCTACTAAAATAATAGAAACAGGGTGTAATAAAAAGAAAAACCAAAACGTAACAAAAAATACAAAGAACCGACCTCCTCCCCGGGCCTTGGCCCACTAAGCCATCAGGCCGGCCCACCATCACCGAACCCTCCTCTCTCCCCTGTACATGCGACCGGGTCGCTACAGGAGCTTAGTCGCCGCCGCACCCTCTCGCCGGCAGCGCCGGGAGGGGATAAGGGCGCCACGCCCCGACCCCTCGATCCCATCCCCCCACTCGCTCACCACTTCCCTCGCTCTCTCCGCCTCTCACCTAGGCGCTCATTCCCCTTCTCAAGATCCGTCGACGAGCGCAGCTGTCGTCGCCCGGCTCACTCTGCTGTGGCCACCGGCCACCTCTCGCCTCGCCATGGCGTCCACGAAGACCGTCGTCGTCCGCTGCGTCCACTATGGAGACGAAAACGAGCCGGAAGCCCCTCCTTCGCCGGATCAGCGTCGCCCTCATCCGCCTCGGTCGCCGGCCATCTCCGTCAACTCTGACCGCCCTGCAGCTACTAAGCCGTCACCTGGCCCTCTTGCGCCTCCTCGGTGAGCTTCTCCTGCCTTCCCCTTTTCTTCGTTACCTTGCCGCGCGTGTAGCAGCCGTCCTTGCCATGGTCGAACCCGCAGCCGCCGACAAGCTCTCCGCCGTGGCCTCATTAGCGGTCACGCGCGCCCGATGCTCACCGTCGAGCTCCTGGGGTTCCTAGGAGCCCGACGCGCGCACGCACGCAGCCCCGCGACCCCGCCTTGCCCCCTGCGCTCGACCTCGCCGCTTCTTGCTCCGGCCGCCGCAGCTTCCCTCGCCGGCGCGCGTGCCCCGCCCTGCTCCCTCCTCGCCTGCCACATCCCGCACTGACCCCTCATGCCTCGGCATCGCTGCCAGCCCCACCTCGCGCCGTGCCCCACTCTCCCTGTCGTGCTACCACCGCGCATTCTCCATTGGTCCATCCGGCGGCTCCCCTCGTCGCCGGTGACCTCAACTCGGCCGGCGCCCGGGGCCAGCGTCCCGCCGCGCTTGGGTTTGCCCCCTCCTCGGGTGCGGGCGCCCACTTCCACGCCCCTGTGCCCGTTCACGCGTCGCCCGATTGGCTCTATGGGCCACTGCCCAGTAGGCCCCGCCTCTGTAAAACAAAAAAATAAAAAATAACAATAATAAATAAATAAATAAATTAATGCAGGATTAATTAGCCTAATCACTGGATTAGTTGAAACTGGAATTAATTAGCTAGACCTAGTCAATGACAGGAGGGCCCCACCCCCTGTTCACCAGTCAAACGTTGACTGGTCAACTGGGTCCCTCTGGCCCGCATGTCACCCTCTGGTACACTTCTGTGTACACAGATCTGGGTGCACATAGCATTTTAGCTATTTAATCCGGGTTAATAACAAATATAGGATATTGTTTAAATGTTTGAAAAATCATAGAAAATAATCCGTAGCTCGGATGAAAAAGTTTTATACATCAAAGTTGCTAAGAAAAATATGACAAAACCGAATACGCGGTCCGTTCGTCTGCCACACATCCCTAGCATAGCAAACATGCAACTTTCCCCCTCCTTTTCATCTGTCCGAAAATGCCTAACATTGGGGAAACATTCCCGGATGTTTTCCCCCTTCGTCGGTATCATGTAGCACCGCGTTAGAACACCCCTAGCCCTGCGTGTTACCGCCGTCATGCATCTGTGTTGCACCTGTTTGCATTATATTTACTATTTCTTCCCCCCTCTTCTCTCCTATAGACCCTGAGACCACTTCTGATGCCCCTGTGATCGACTACGTCGACGACGACCCTTCTTCCGTTTCAGCGGAGCTTCCAGGCAAGCCCCCCCTTTGATCATCCCGATATCGCCCATTCCATTCTCTCATGCTTGCATTAGATTTTGTTACTGTTATTGATTGCTCCTATTCTGATGCATAGCCTGCTTTTGTACCTGCTACTGTTACCTACCTGCTTATCCTAAACTGCTTAGTATAGGTTGGTTAGTGATCCATCAGTGACCTCCACCTTGTCCTTGTTGCCCCTGCTTCATCATCGATGACTCGATCAACGTGATCGACAACCAGAGCCTGACACCACACATCACATCACGCCCCTTTTTGTTGCTCGACTCTGCAAAGTTACCCTCAAGTGCCGAGGGTGAACCTCATACATCACTCCTGATGAGATCTCTGTAGTGTAGCTATTCGGTCGTGGTCATCGAGGGTGATTTCCTCTTTCACCATTCTCGATATAGCTCTGTCGTGCAACACCTCAAGTGTGAACCTCGAGGGTGGTCCCTCTTATGTTCACCTTGATGATTACATTGAGTGGAATCCACCGGGGGTGATTCCTCGGGTTTTCCCCTTGATGTCTGGACACATGGTTACCTTGACTTTACTTGAGACATTGGTGAAAGTCGGGCGGGCCCGGAGAGCACCCGAGGAGTTGTTACAGTAGCGGCTGGCTGTTTAGCGGTATCACCCAGGAGGGGGTGATAGCTCCGGACTTGTCCCAACAGCCGTCACTTCTTTTTATAAAGCACTAACAGGTTTGGGTATTTGTTCTGAATTGGCCTTTGGCCTTTACGCACTAACCACCACGCGAGAAGAGTTATGGGCCTCGACGCCGCAAAGATCGTACCAAGCTTTGTTCAGACGTCGATTCAAAGATTGCGGCACGGCCGGGCCGGCACCATCCTCGTAGTGGTGGAGCCCGGTCCGCCTGCTCGCAACGACCCGGAGTGCACCAGGCGATGGGCCCTGCACTCGAGTGCTTAGGATGTAGACCGGCGGGGACCTCTCTGCTGAGCCTAGGTAGGGCTGTGACGTGTTGATCTTCCGAGGCCGGGCATTGACCCAGAAAAGTATGTCCAGCCAGAGCGATCGAGCGTGTTGGGTAACGTGGTGCACCCTCATAGGGAAGATATATATATATATATATATATATATATATATATATATATATATATATATATATATTCGAATACCGTGTCCACGGTAATGGACATTCAGACTTGTATCCTGATCTTATACAACTAGAAACGGATACTTGATATGTGATGGATATGTGGCTCCGAGATTGCTTTCTCGCAGGGAGTCGAGGAAGGATCTCTGGGCCTTAATGTTACAACATGCTTGTTAATTAAACTGCTATTCTTTACTCTTCTACATGCTGCAAGATGCTTGGAGCTGCTTGAAGATGCTAGTCTTTGATAGGCTAGGCCTTCCCTCTATTCTCGCATTCTCGCGATTCAGTCCACGATCTGACCCTTCCATTTGATACCAATGCATACTTAGTATAGATCTGATGCTTGCGAGTACTTTGGATGAGTACTCACGGTTGCTTTGCTCCCCCTTTTCCCCCTTCCTTCTTCTTTTTGGTTGTTGCAACCAGATGGTGGACCCTAGGAGTCAGATGCCACCCCCGCCGACTACGACTACTACCCCGAGGGTGCCTACTACTACGTGGAGTCCGCCGACGACCAGGAGTAGTTAGGAGGTCCCAGGCATGAGGCCTTCCCTCTTCAATCGTTGATGTTTGTGCTAGCCTTCTTAAGGAAAAACTTGTTTAACTTATGTCTGTACTCAGATATTGTTGCATCCGCTGACTCTTGTGTATCGAGCTTGTATTCGGGCCCTCGAGGCCCCTGGCTTGTAATATGAAGCTTGTATTATTTGAATTTGTGTCTAGAGTTGTGTTGTGATATGTTCCCATGAGTCCATGATCTTGATCGTACACATTTGCGTGTATGATTAGTGTACGGTCGAATCGGGGGCGTCACAAGTTGGTATCAGAGCCGACTGCCTGTAGGAATCCCCCTTTCCAACTCCTTGGCCGAAGTTGAGTCTAGTCTTTGAAAAACTGATTTACTAACATGGCTGTGTGGCTTACAGGCCCACGTCACCATTGGGTGGTATTAGGATCTTTTACTCCTCGTCTATACTCTGGGGCTCTAATCTCTTCTATTCGGGTTAAATGACTTTGCTAACTCCAACATTAGGTTCCATCTTGAATTGAGGGCCAAGATCTGCTTCACAATGTTCACTGACCTTAGGATCCTCTTATCGAGGGCACCCTGTGTCGTCACTTGCAAATCCCTCACTCCAGTGGTTATCTTCGACGTTGATGTAGCCTTTGTTATGCCCCATTGTTGAATCCCTCCGTTGTGTGCATACGTGCCGCCTAGTATGTCTGCGATGTTTCTCTAGTCCGAACTCTTATGAACAACATGTAATTGGCCTCGCATATGTATCGGTATGTCTTTAATGAGCACTGCCTTGTACATACTTTGCCTTTGCCCATTGCTCTAGTAACATCATGAATGACTCCATACACTTACCCCACACCTTGCTAAACTACCCCTGTTGCCTTAAGCAGGATGGTTAGACCCGCTGGTCCTGACCGCCCGAATACATGACTAAAATGATACAACAGTTTGATGCTGAATCACTAGTTTATGGAAGGAGTCATAGCTCAGTTACCGCGCCCCATTATGAATCATCAACCACCCCCAGTGACTCTGCAAGACTTTGCCGTCTCAATCCTGTCATCTACCGCAGCTCAACTCAGCCACTTGATGCTGATGAGTGGCTCCATGACATCACTTTCAAGATAGAGTCTGCTGATGTAGACCCTGCCAATTATGTCACCTTCACGGAGATGCTCAATGGTGGTACAACCACCGTCATTCCTTACCTGTTGAAACCGCCATCACTTGGTCGGAATTCCAAGCTGCATTCCATAGAACAATGTCGAACCACCATGGTTAGTCACAACGTCCCTGAGGGAGTTCCGGACTAGGGGGTGTCCGGATATCCGAACTATCATCATCGGCCAGACTCCAAGACTATGAAGATACAAGATTGAAGACTTCGTCCCGTGTCCGGATGGGACTTTCCTTGGCGTGGAAGGCAAGCTTGGCGATACGGATATGTAGATCTCCTACCATTGTAACCGACTACTGTAACCCTAACCCTATCCGGTGTCTATATAAACCGGAGGGTTTTAGTCCGTGGGATTAACAACAATCATACCATAGGCTAGCTTCTAGGGTTTAGCCTCTTTGATCTCGTGGTAGATCCACTCTTGTAACACACATCATCAATAATAATCTAGCAGGACGCAGGGTTTTACCTCCATCAAGAGGGCCCGAACCTGGGTAAAACATCATGTCCCTTGTCTCCTGTTTCCATCCGCCTAGACGCACAGTTCGGGACCCCCTACCCGAGATCCGCCGGTTTTGACACCGACATTGGTGCTTTCATTGAGAGTTCCTCTGTGTCGTCACCGATAGGCCCGATGGCTCCTTCGATCATCAACAACGACGCAGTCCAGGGTGAGACCTTACTCCCCGGACAGATCTTCGTATTCGGCGGCTTTGCATTGCGGGCCAATTCGCTTGGCCATCTGGAGCAGATCGAAGGCTACGCCCCTGGCCATCAGGTCAGATTTGGAAGTTTGAATTATACGGCCGATATCCGCGGGGACTTGATCTTCGACGGATTCGAGCCGCAGCTGCGCCACAGACTGCTTGTCCTCGATGGGCATGATCTAGCTCTGCAAATTGAACAAAGGCCTCGAGGCCGCACTAGAGTCCGCTCCGACCCTTAATCCGGAGCCAGATTCCCTGGTCGAGGACGAGTGGTTGGACACCGCCTCGGGGGCTTTAATCTCTACGGCGATCGAGCCGAACTCTATCCCTGTCCTTTGCGAAGACCTCGACTCCAGGGTGCCGGACTCCTCTCCAGACTCCGAACCCTCCGCGCCCTTGCCAATCGAATCCGATTGGGCTCATCATGGAGTTCATCGTCATGCGGACATCTTTTCAAAGACTCGCCCTTTGGCGACATCCTGAATTCACTAAAGTCTCTCTCTTTATCCGGAGAGCCCTGGCCGGATTACGGCCAGGAAGGTTGGGATACGGACGACGAAGAAATTCAACGCCCACCCACCACCCACTTCATAGCCACTGTCGAAAGCTTACACGACGTGCTCGATTTCAACTCCGAAGACATCGACGGTATGGACGACGATGTAGGAGACAACAATGAACCAGCACCTATAGGATGCTGGACAACCTCATCCCATGATGTATACATGGTGGATACACCTAAAGGAAATGAAGACGAGGAACAACGGGACGCTACGAAGGATAAATCCCTCGAAAAGCAGTCAAAACGGCAACGTAAACGCCGAACAAAGTCCCGCCTCAACAAAGACCCAGCCATAGAGCAGGGCGAACCGGCGGACAACGAACAAGCTATCGTTAAATCGTCCGAACAAGACAACTTGGATAAACAATTTGTCCCCGGTGAAGACAACAGTCCGAACGACCTCACACCGGACAAACCATTGGAGCAAAATAACCTCCAGAAAAGGCTCGTCGCCACTACGCGTAGCCTGAAAAAGCAGAAGCGGAAGCTCAAAACAGCGGAAGATGCACTCAGGATCAGATGGAGCAAAGTATTTAGCACCGCAGATAAGTACGGCGACAGTCGCTGAACAAAGATCTACCCGAAAAGAAAGCTACTGCCCGAATTCGACGAGGAGGCCTTAGAGCCCCCAGAATTAAAAGGCAAGAAGGCCACCCGGTCGGATGGACGACCTCACGGCAAAAAGAGAGCGGCGAATGGCGCCGCACACAAACCAAAATGCGATCCGCATAAGGATTCACATCAAGAGGATGGCCCAGTTAGGTCCATCTATGGGCCAAGAAAGCAGGCTCACAAAGCAATGCACACGCCAAAATTCAAGATCACGGCACACCCAAATATAGGGCGCAAGACACCCCTATGTTTCACCGATGAGGTGCCGGATCATGAATTTCTAGCGGGATTCAAACCCGTAAACATAGAGGCATACGACGGAACAACAGACCATGAGTCTCGGATCGAGGATTACATCCTCCACATACACATGGCTAGAGGAGACGATCTCCATGCCATAAAATACTTACCCTTAAACTCAAAGGGCCAGCTCGGCATTGGCTTAAAAGCCTCCCGAAAATACCATTGGAAGCCGGGGAGAGCTCGAGGATGCATTTGAACCCAAATTTTGAGGGGACTTATGTCCGCCCTCCGACGCAGACGATCTAAGTCACATAACTCAACAGCCCGGAGAGTCAGCCCGAAATTGGAACAGGTTCCTTACTAAAAAGAACCAAATAGTCGACTGTCCGGACGTCGAAGCCTTAGCAGCTTTCAAACACAACGTCCGAGACAAATGGCTCGCCAGACACCTCGGCCAAGAAAAGCCAAGAACAATGGCCGCATTAACAAGCCTCATGACCCGCTTTTATGCGGGAGAGGATAGCTGGCTGGCTAGATGCAGCACCAGCGACCCGAGTACATCCGAAATCAGGGATGGAAATGGGAAATCACGACGCAGAGAAGATCAGCGTCGGAATAAGGAAAATGGCCCAAATAGCACGGCGGTCAACGCCGGATTCAAAAGCTCTCGGCCGAACAACAAAACACTGCCCCTAAAGGATAACGGTGACGAGCTAGCCAACCTCAACAAGATTCTGGATAGACTTTGTCAAATACACGGTACCTCCGGGAAGCCTGCAAACCATACCCACAGAGATTGTTGGGTCTTCAAACAGTCTGGCAGACTTAACACCGAACACAAGGGGCTCGACACACCAAGGGAAAATGATGACGAGCACCACAAGTAGAACCCCGGAAAATAAAATACTTTCCCACAGGAGGTTAAAACAGTAAACTCACTTCACGTGATCAAAAGGAAAAACAAAGCGGCGCCCCCTAAAAAGCGCGCCGCACACTGGTTGTCAAAACCAATCACCTTCGACCATCGTGACTATTCCGATAATATCCTAACGCAGGATGGACTGCCTTGATATTGGATCCTATAATCGACGGATTCCAATTTACACATGTCCTCATGGATGGCGGCGATGACATAAACCCGATATATCAGGACACAATCCGCAGGATGGGGATAAACCAACCAAAATTTGCCGTAGCAACACCTCCTTTAAAGGAGTATCGCCCGCCCATACGCCTCCTCGCACGGGCTCCATATCGCTAGAAGTTGTGTTTGGTTCATCCGACAACTTCCGTCCGCGAAAGGCTACTCTTCCATGTCGCCTGCTTTAAAAGTAGCCATCAAGCACTATTGGGACGCCAAGCTTTCGCCCGCTTTTAACGCAATACCGCATTATGCATCTCTAACACTTAAAATGCCCGGTCCACGCGGCATCATCTTGTTAAAAGGAAGTATTAAGTGTTACTCGAGCACGGAAGAAGGGGAGACGGCATCGACAGCTCCACAGCTATCCGGCTCCACTAGGCAAAGAACATGTAATTGGTCATTCAAACCCCGGACACGGCTAGACGAGTCCGGCGCCTGCTAGCGGCACACCCCCATACGAGGGGCTACATGCATGTGCAACAAGAGACAATAGAGCTCAATTTTATTCTTCGAACCGTACTCTGTGCATTTATATTAAGTACATCTTTCGCACAATCCTTTTTCTTTCAAACTAAGTTCCTCTCTTTTACATATGAACAACGTGCTACACCCGTCCAGGATACGGCACAACGGAGACACAGGCGCAGACGCAAGCAGGACCCGTTGCAAGGATTCTTTTCAGATTAAGACCCTGCGTAAACCTTTTTTTCACTGTCTCTTGTTGATATACATTCCCCCAGTTACTTAGTATAACTGAGGAGGAGGCTGGTGCTTTGGCATTGGCCGCACCAGAATTTTTGCGCGTACCTGGACCCAAGGGGCTTAGGGCATTATTTTGCCCATTTTCATAAAGACCGAATACCTTAGGGAGTATTCGGCGTCTCGAGTTAGGCCTTATATGCATCAGCTCCGAATCATGTCTTTGGTCAAATGTTGGGTTGCCCGGCCCTGTGTTTTGCTGCCTTACGCCTGCTTTCACGGCTAACGCGCACCGTGGAGAACTATCGCAATTGTGCCCCGATTCGCCGGGCGAGCACCTCGTAAGAGAAAGCCAAAACCGATTGTCATGATATAGCGAGAGACCGGTCAACCACTCGATGACTCACAAGAATGTTTAGAATTCCTCCGCATTAACGAAGGACCGGTTTTCGGTCAGCACATACGCACTCGAATTCCGGGAGAGTGCGGCGCCCAGGGCTATATAGTAGCCCCACCCTCGAACTCCTATGGCTAAGTGAAAGTGATAAAGCATTATAGTCCGGTTTTCGGTTTGCTTACGCTATCACCTCCTTAACAGGACCAAGATGTTGGATTAAGTGTGAAAAAGCGCTTTTTGCAAACACCCCGCACTATGTGCGTGGGGGCTGAAGCCAAGGACTGCCATCTTTCAAAGTTATATACACATATACATAAACGGCCGACAGGAGTAGTTTACTACTTGCACGCACAAGTATAAAAAGCACTTATATTACATTGAAACATCGTTTTGACAAATCATACATGTCATTCAAACATAATATCCTTCGAGCACTGCATCTCTATTAAACGAGCGCCCGGCAGGACTTCTTCAAAGTAGTGCTCGGCAGATACTCGGCCTCTGTCCGAATCCTGGGATGCAACGTCAGTGGCCTTCATTTCTACCCAGTATGTCTTGACACGGGCAAGAGCCATCCGCGCTCCCTCAATACATGTCGATCGCTTCATCGCGTCGATACGCGGCACCGCTCCAAGAAACTGCTGCACTAAACCAAAATAGCTCTTCGGCTGGGGTCCGTCCGGCCACAAGTGAGTCAAGACATGCTTCATGGCAAATCCAAACAATCGATTCAGCTCGGCCCATTCGGCCAACCGATCAGTCAGCGGCAGAGGACGCTCCGGACTATGGAATTGCGACCAATATAGCTCTTCCCTTACGTGCCCCTTCCGCCCCGGAAGTGCTCAACAGCTGGCCCACGCTTTCGCCGCCAAGTCCAGATAAGCATCCTCTCGAACTCCACAATTTATCCAATCGAGCATACTTTGGATCTATATATTTCCTCCAGAGCGTAAACGGTTTTCCGGCCGCAATTGCCTGCATGACTCAGCCTCCTCCTTGGCAGCTCTCAAAGTCGATTGGGCATTCTTGGATTCGGCGGCCTTCTTTAGGCCCTCTTGTTCCGCTTGACGCTCTTTTTCAAGAACCTCGCAGCGATCGGTAGTATCCCTTAACTTTTTGGCCATATCGGCCATCTCCTCTTTGCTTCGGCAGTGAACGGCCGCCTTTAGCTCTTCAAATTATTTTAAAGCGGCCAGACATTACTCTCTGGCTTGCTCTTTTCGCTCGGGCGAGTTCTACCCGCAGCTTCTCAACGGCAGCGGCACCATCTGCATTAAGCATACAAACAGTAAGACATGGGCATCAAGCTCCCTTACCAGGTGTCCGCATAGAAGTCGCATACCTTGTGACTCGTCAAACTGTTTATTGACCAGCGCGATGTCTGCATCCGCCTCATCAAGCTGCCGCTTTAGTTCGGCATATTCATCGATCCGGGCTGGCCTCCGGACGCCCGCCACCTGTTTAGGAGCGGCGATATGTTAAAATCGAAATTTGATCCTCGGCACGTCGTCAATTTTGACAACATACCGAGTCTCGGGGCTACTATCTATACATGGCGATTTTATATGCATAATCGCTGAAGGTACAATATTTTTTGCGTACCTCAAACCCCGTCAGTAAGCTTCTGACGGCTTTGTGCAATCCGCTCTCTACGGATGCAACTCTTTCAATCACCGTACCCATTAGAGCACGGTGACCTTCTGAGATAGCCGCTCACCCGAGCAGATCCTTCTGCTCCTCCGACCGCACACCACTTGGCGCCGGACCTTCCACCCCCGCCGGACTTGGGGGAACCCTCCGCGACGACACCTCCGGGTCGTCCGCTTCACATGAGGGTGCGACAGGTGGAGGCGTTTCGCTCTCCATCATCTCCGGAAGAAGATTCCACGAAGACGAGCTCACGAGAAGGGCCGAGGTCCGAACTACAAGGTAGATTTTAGTTTATCTTCATATATATATACAGGGTTGCTCCTTATTTACAATACCCATTCTTTATACTTACTGCTAGCTGGAGTGCTGATCCCCTTGGGGAAATAATGCGGCTGGGTTACTTCCCAGCGCCGGACTCTCTGCCAAAGACTCCCTTCCTTTCTTTGAGGCCTTGACCTCCGGATCTTCTGAAGCGGTCCTCTTCTCTCCTCGGAAGGTGGGACTATTAATCCCTCCTTCCTTGATAGCTTCCTTCGCAGAGGCAGTTGCTCCCCCGCTCCTCCCTTCGCCTTCTTCAAAAGGGGCGACCTTCAACATCTTGGTCAACATGGGATCCGGCGTGGTCTCTGGGAGGGGAGCCGGACACCTTATCAACTTTGCCTTAGCTATCCACTCCTGTTCAAGAAACGGCTCCTTTAAAGGGCATATATATATGAAATAAATGAATGAACAGCTTGTCCGGTTACAGGACTACTCACTTGAGTATCACAGGCGATTGCAGCTTAGTCCTGCGTCCTCGGTCAAGTCCGGCACCTCTCTTGTGATCCGAAGAACAGTTTATACATCTCCACGGGCGTCGTGCCCATAAAATTTTGGAGAGCTCGTGGTCCCTCCGGATTGAATTCCCACAAAGTGAGGGGGGCGACGCCATAGGGCTGAAGGCGCCGGATCACCATAACTCCGCGCCATCGCAACCAGATTGATCCCTCTTTCACGGAGATCTCGACACGGCCCTCGCAAAGGGGAACATCCTTGGATGGCCCCAGTCAAGCCCCTTGTTGACCCATGACGCCACGGCTGTGGTGGACTGGCGGAAGGCGGGGAGCGCCGCCCATTTGGTGCCCCTGGGAGCGGTGATATAAAACCACTCCCGTTGTCACAAACCAAGCTCCTCTTGAAAAGAGTCCTCGGGCCACGGAGCACCAGCACATTTGCTTATGACCGCCCCTCCGCACTCCGCTTGCTGCCCCTTGATCATCTTTGGCTCCACTTTGAAGGTCTTGAGCCACAATCCAAAGTGAGGGGTAATATGGAGGAAGGCCTCACATACAACAATGAATGACGAGATATGGAGGATGGACTCCGGATTCAAGTCATGGAAATCGAGCCCATAATAAAACATGAGCCCCCGACAAAGGGGTCCGCTGGGAAGCCTAAACCCCGAAGGAAGTGGGACACGAACACCACGTTCTCGCCAGGCTCGGAGTGGGAATGACCTTCCTCGAGCAGGCAGCCTATGCGAGATCTCGCCGATTAGATACTGGCGCCTCGCAGCTTTAGCACATCTTCTTCGTGGACGGAGGAAGACATCCATCGGCCGTGCTGGTCGGAGCCGGACATCGTCGAAAGTCCGAAGCGCCTGAATCTGAAGCTTTGGGTGTTGGAACTCGAAGCGTGAGGCGAACTCGATGGAGGGTGTAAAAAAAGAGGGCCTTGGTCTCATTATAAAGAGGTTGAATACAAAGAGCCCACCCCGTGGTCGATTAGGACTCGCCTTTGATAGAGAAGGCAGACCAACGGGCACGGTTGGGTTACCAACGTCCGTATTGATGAGAATCCCGGAATAAGGGGGCACGATCTACGCTTTGATAAGACGTGCCAAGGAAACCGCCTCGCTAAACATGCTGAGGTGGAACAATAAAAAACGATTCATATAAAGGCCTGGCCGTGGTGCGATGTCACGCCACGGAATACGTCAGCAGATCTATGCAAAAATTATTCTCTCTACAGTGTTATGTGGAACTTTTTTTGCAGAGCCGGACACTATCCTGGTGTTCACAATCTTCTATAAATTATTCGGAGGAAGAACCCGCCTTGCAATGCCGAAGACAATATGCACGCCGGACTCGTCGTCATTGAAGCCTGGTTCAGGGGCTACCGAGGGAGTTATGGACTAGGGGTGTCCGGATAGCCGAACTATCATCATCGGCCGGACTCCAAGACTATGAAGATACAAGATTGAAGACTTCGTCCCGTGTCCGGATGGGACTTTCCTTGGCGTGGAAGGCAAGCTTGGCGATACGGATTTGTAGATCTCCTACCATTGTAACCGACTCTGTGTAACCCTAACCCTATCCGGTGTCTATATAAAGCGGAGGGTTTTAGTCCGTAGGATCTAACAACAATCATACCATAGGCTAGCTCCTAGGGTTTAGCCTCTTTGATCTCGTGGTAGATCCACTCTTGTAACACACATCATCAATATTAATCTAGCAAGACGTAGGGTTTTACCTCCATCAAGAGGGCCCAAACCTGGGTAAAACATCGTGTCCCTTGTCTCCTATTACCATCCGCCTAGACGCACAGTTCGGGACCCCCTACCCGAGATCCGCCGGTTTTGACACCGACAGTCCCCGTTGGAATTGAAGGGCTGGAATTCCATGTTTCCCCATTGTTTTGAAGTCGTCCAATACCGACCTCATTCTGGGAATGGAATGGTTGAAAACACATACCATTTCGATCATTCGCGACACAAAAACCGTCCATCTACTACATCCTTCGAGTGAGATAGTAAGCTACCATGCTCATCTTGTTCGTAAGGCTGAAGCACATATTTATTCCTTAAACGCATAAGCGCTTATCCTCTTGTGAGAATCGAAAACACTCTAGTCGTTTGTGAATTTCGAGATGCCCTTCCATAAACTACCCAGTCAATGGCCTCGAACTTGATGCAGTCAAATTTTGCACTAAAGTTGTGGTGGCATTTCCTTCTGGTACTCGTTGCGAGATCTTCACTGATCATCAAAGTCTGAAGTATCCGTTACTCAGCTAGATCTGGATCTCTGCCAGCGGCGATGTATTTAAACAATAATAGCCAATGACTACGGTATTTCTTATACCACCTTGACAAGGCTAATGACATGGCCAATGCCCCGAGCCACAAGTCTTATTGCAACAACCCTATGGCTTATAAAGCTCAACCCTTGCAAGATGATCTCACTTACAGAGAGCATCCGGTCCGCGTTCACGGTCAAACTGAACGTCGCACCGTCAGGGGGTTTTCAAACATCTAAAGGGTTCAGTGGTCAAATCATTCTGAAGATGAAGCCACTTGGGAACTCGAGGATCGTCTTTGAGATGAATACCCCATTTTGTTTCCTTCTACCGCCTAAAATCTTGGGACGAGAATTCTCGTAGTGGAGGAGAATTGTGACGCCCAAATAATTAAGCTACAGGAATCCCTTGGTAATGATGCCAGGTCATCACATTACTGTTGCTAATCCTCGCTTGATCCGAATCACAATCCAAATTCAAGTTCAAACAAAAGTCCAAAATTCAAATTTCTTGACCATGCAAAATAAAATGTTCAAAGTGTGGAAGATATTCCATAACTAATTATGGTGGTGATCCAACACTTTTTGTAAAGTATTTAAATGCCCTTTTGTGAATATAATAGTGACTAAAAAGAATTATTAAATGCCTTTCCTAATTTATAAAATGTTAAACTATTTTTATTATGTGTGAAACTTTTGTGGCTGTGGGTTATTTTGTAACTCAATTTATAGAGCCAGTCGTATGTTTTAGTAAAACTGTTTTTGCCTACTAATACCTAACTAAATGGTAGTGGTCTAGGGAGCGCAATTGCTAGAGCACGGGCGAATGAAGAAGCATAGTGTAATAAAAAGAAAAACCAAAACTTAACAAAAAAATACAAAGAACTGACCTCCTCCTCGGGCCTTGGCCCACTAAGCCATCAGGCCGGCCCACCATCATCGAACCCTCCTCTCTCCCCTGTACATGCGATCGGGTCGCTACAGGAGCTTAGTCGCCGCCGCACCCTCTGGCCCGGCAGCCTTGAGAGGGATAAGGGCGCCACGCCCCGACCCCTCGATCCCATCCCCCCACTCGCTCACCACTTCCCTCGCTCTCTCCGCCTCTCGCCTAGGCGCTCGTTCCCCTTCTCCAGATCCGTCGACGAGCGCGGCCATCGTCGCCCGGCTCACTCTGCTGTGGCCACCGACCACCTCTCGCCTTGCCATGGCGACCACGAAGACCGTCGTCGTCCGGTGCGTCCACTATGGAGATGAAAACGAGCTGGAACCCCCTCCTTCGCCGGATCCGCGTCGCCCTCGTCTGCTTCGGTCGCCGGCCATCTCCGTCAACTCCGACCGCCCTGCAGCTACTAAGCCGTCACCGGGCCCTCTTGCCCTCCCCGGTGAGCTTCTCCTGCCTTCCCCTTTTCTTCTTCACCTTGCCGCGCGTGTAGCCGCCGTCCTTGCCATGGCCGAACCTGCAGCCGCCGACAAGCTCTCCGCCGTGGCCTCATTCGTGGTCACGTGCGCCCGATGCTCACTGTCGAGCTCCTGGGGTTCCCAGGAGCCCGACGCGCGCACGCACGCAGCCCCACGACCCTGCCTTACCCCATGTGCTCGACCTCACCGCTTCTTGCTCCGGCCGCCGCAGCTCCCCTCGCTGGCGCGCGTGCCCCGCCCTGCTCCCCTTGCATGCCTTCCACATCCCGCACCAGCCCCTCGTGCCTCGCTGCATTGCCGTGAGCGCAGCCCCACCCAGCGCCGTGCCCCGCTCTCCCCTGCCGCGCTACCGCCGCCGCATTTCCCCCTCCATTGGTCCATCCGGTGGCTCCCCTCGTCGCTGATACGTCTCCGTCGTATCTACTTTTCCAAACACTTTTGCCCTTGTTTTGGACTCTAACTTGTATGATTTGAGTGGAACTAACCCGGACTGACGCTATTTTCAGCAGAATTGCCATGATGTTGTTTTATGTGCAGAAAACAAAAGTTCTCGGAATGACCTGAAACTCCACGGAATATCTTAGAATAAATAATAAAAAAATCCTCGCCAAAGATGAAGACCAGGGGGCCCACACTGTCCCACGAGGCTGGGCGCCCCTCGGGCGCGCCTCTACCTCGTGGGCCCCCTGGACACCCTCCGACGCCAACTCCAACTCTATTTATTGGCTTTCGAGGAGAAAAAAAATAGAGAGAAGAAATCATCGCGTTTTACGATATGGAGCCGCCGCCAAGCCCTAATCTCTCTCGGGAGGGCTGATCTGGAGTCCGTTCGGGGCTCCGGAGAGGGGGATTCGTCGCCGTCGTCATCATCAACCATCCTCCATCACCAATTTCATGATGCTCACTGAGGGAGTTTCGAACTAGGGGGTATCCGGATAGCCGAACTATCATCATCGGCCAGACTCCAAGACTATGAAGATACAAGATTGAATACTTCGTCCCGTGTCCGGATGGGACTTTCCTTGGCGTGGAAGGCAAGCTTGGCGATACGGATATGTAGATCTCCTACCAGTGTAACCGACTCAGGTAACCCTAACCCTATCCGGTGTCTATATAAACCGGAGGGTTTTAGTCCAGAGGGACGAACAACAATCATACCATAGGCTAGCTTCTAGGGTTTAGCCTCTTTGATCTCGTGGTAGATCCACTCTTGTAACACACATCATCAATATTAATCAAGCAGGACATAGGGTTTTACCTCCATCAAGAGGACCCGAACCTGGGTAAAACATCGTGTCCCTTGTCTCCTGTTACCATCCGCCTAGACGCACAGTTCGGGACCCCCTACCCGAGATCCGCCGGTTTTGACACCGACATTGGTGCTTTCATTCAGAGTTCCTCTGTGTCGTCACCGATAGGCCCGATGGCTCCTTCGATCATCAACAACGACGCGGTCCAGGGTGAGACTTTTCTCCCCGGACAGATCTTCGTGTTCGGCGGCTTTGCACTGCGGGCCAATTCGCTTGGCCATCTGGAGCAGATCGAAAGCTACGCCCCTGGCCATCAGGTCAGATTTGGAAGCTTAAACTATACTGCCGATATCCGCGGAGACTTGATCTTCGACGGATTTGAGCCGCAGCCAAGCATGCCGCACTGTCTCGATGGGCATGATCTAGCTCTGCAGCCAAACAAAGGCCTCGGAGGCCGCATCAAAGATCCGCTCCGACCCTTAATCCGGAGCCGGATTCCCCGATCGAGGACGAGTGGTTGGACACCGCCTCGGGGGCTACAATCTCTACGGCGATCGAGCCGAACTCTATCCCTGTCATTTGCGAAGACCTCGACTCCAGGGTGCCGGACTCCTCTCCGGACTCCGAACCCTCCGCGCCCTTGCCAATCGAATCCGATTGGGCGCCCGTCATGGAGATCACGGCCGCGGACATCTTTCAGCACTCGCCTTTTAGCGACATCCTGAATTCACTAACGTCTCTCTCTTTATCCGGAGAGCCCTGGCCGGACTATGGTCAGGAAGGTTGGGATGCGGACGACGAAGAAATTCAACGCCCACCCACCACCCACTTGGTAGTCATTGCCGATGATCTAACCGACATGCTAGACTACGACTCAAGACATCGACGGTATGGACGGCGATGCCGGAGACGACCAAGACCCAGCGCCCATCTTGGGCGCCGGAAGGCCACCTCGTCATACGACATATACATGGTGGACATCCCAAAAGATGGGAACGGCGATGGAACAACGGAGGACGACCCCTCCAAGAAGCAACCGAAGCGCCGACGTCAGCGGTGCCGCTCTAAATCCGGCCACAGCAAGAATGAAGATTCCGGCACCAGAGACAACAATACACCGGACAATGCCGAAAACAATCCACTCCAGCAAGATCCAAATAGCAGAAGATGGAGACGCCACCCTCACGAGAGAGCGGCAGGAGAAGAGGTAGAGGACTATATGCCTCCCTCCGAAGACGAAGCAAGCCTCGACGACAATGAATTCGCCGTGCCTGAGGATCCCGTCGAACAAGAGCGTTTTAGACGCAGGCTTATGGCCACGGCAAACAACCTCAAGAAAAAGCAGCAACAGCTTCGAGCTGATCAGGATCTGCTAGCCGACAGATGGACTCAAGTCCTCGCAGCCGAAGAGCATGAGCTCGAACGCCCCTTCAAAAGCTACCCTAAACGCAAGCTGCTCCCCCGATTAGAGGAGGAGGCTTATGAACCCGCATCACCAGGAGACAATACGGCTGATCGACCACCCCGCGGTCGCGACAGAGAGGCCTCTAGGCCCTTCACTAGAACCGCACCCGGCATCGCTCAAAAGCACACGGCCAAAGGGGAACGCCCGGACCTGCAAGATATATTGGAGGACAAGGCAAGACAATCAAGATCAATCTATGGATCGTGGGCGCCCACGATGCGTGGCGACAACCGTCGCGCCGGACACGGTAAGTCCCGCCGGGCGAACAAAATGTACCAAGCTCTTTTGAGCTCCGTCGTGATATCGCCCAAGATCATGTAGGCGCCAAGACACCCCCTATGCTTCACAGATGAAGTAATGGATCATCAAATCCCCGAAGGGTTTAAACCCGTCAATATTGAATCCTATGATGGCACAACAGACCCCGCGGTTTGGATCGAAGACTATCTTCTTCACATCCACATGGCCCGCGGTTTGGATCTTCACGCCATCAAATACCTCCCCCTCAAGCTTAAAGGACCAGCCCGACATTGGCTCAACAGCTTGCCAGCAGAGTCAATTGGGAGCTGGGAGGACCTGGAAGCCGCATTCCTCGATAACTTCCAGGGCACTTATGTGCGACCACCGACGCCGATGACCTAAGCCACATAATTCAGCAGACAGACGAATCGCCAGACAATTACGGACACGGTTCTTAACCAAGAAAACCAAATCGCCGACCGTCCGGATGTGGAGGCCCTCGCGCCTTCAAGCATAACATCCATGACGAGTGGCTTGCGCCTGACACCTAGGACAGGAAAAGCCGAAATCCATGGCAGCCCTCACATCACTCATGACCCGCTTCACAGTGAGGACAGCTGGCTAGCACGCAGCAACAACCTCAAAGAAAATGTCGGCAGTCCGGACTTCAAGGACCGAAATGGCAGGCTGCGTCGTAACAAAACAAACGCCGTTAACGGCGACAATATTGAGGATACGGCGGTCAATGCCGGATTCGAGGCTCTAAACCGGTCAACGGAAAAAGCCATTCAAAAGAACTACTCGGTCCGTCCAATTTGGACCGAATACTCGACCGCTTGTGCGGATACACGGCACCCCGAAAAGCCAGCTAACCACACCAACAAGGACTGTTGGGTATTCAAGCGAGCAGGCAAGTTAATTGCCGAAAACAATGACAAGGCTGCATAGCGATGACGAGGACGAGACCCAACTGCCGAACAATAGAGGATGAAGGGTTTCACAAAAGTGCGGACGGTGAACATGATATACGCAACGCACATACCCAAAAGGGAGCGGAAGCGTGCACTCGAGGATGTCTACGCGATGGAGCGGTTGCCTCAAGTTCAACCCATGGTCCTCCGCCCGATCACTTTCGACCAAGGGACCACCCCACCAACATCCGCCACGGCGGATTCGGCCGCGACCGGTCTTAGACCCAATCGTCGATGGATTTCACCTAACCGAGTCCCGATGGACGGCGGCGGCAGCTGAACCTGCTTTACCAGGATACGGCGCCAAAATGGGCATAGACCCTCAAGGATTAAACCTACCAAACGACCTTTAAAGGCGTCATACCAGGTGTAGAAGCCAATTATGTGCTCAATTACACCGAAGTGGTCTTCGGATCCCGGATAACTTCCGAAGCGAGGAGTTAATCTTCGACATAGTCCCGCTCCGCGAACGGCTATCACGCCTTGCTCGGACGCATCGGCGCTTGCAAAGTTCAACGCGGTGCCGCACCACGCATACCTCAAGCTCAAGATGCCAGGCCCTCGAGGAGTCATCACGGTCAACGGAAACACCGAACGTTCTCTCCGCACGGAGGAACATATGACTCTCGCGGCAGAAGTGCAATGCAGCCTCTTAAGGCAATTCTTGAGTCCGACCGTTGCGGCCGGACACAGCCAAGCGCGCCGGAGTAACTTACAACAAGACCACCTGGCACGCCCGAGCACGCCAGAAAAGGCGGCCCCAACCCCAGCCCCCGTGAAACGTCAAAGCAGGTCCTTCGCGTACACCATTACGCTCTGAGGATACCATGGGCATGGGGAGAGGGGCACGACCACGATAAACCCAGACTGCGGCTCAACCACACCAGGGGCTCTCAAGTGTGTCGTTCCTTTTTCTTTTCTTTTTACCCTTTACTTTTTACCCATAGGACTCCGTTTGTCAGAAGCCCTGTCCGGCAGCAGACCTGCCGAACTCACGATGCAACTCGCCAGGGAAGGATAAAAGCTACAACGAATACACAGGTGGTCTCCATTACGAGCATTTTTATACACCAATCTGCAGCCTACCCCTGGAGGGGGACATGTTTAACAGTTCCATACCTTGCTTATTGCACTATTTGTATCGTTCTGCATTCGTAGCAGCACTCATTGAATAAAACAATGCAGCACCTTTTTGCTTATAATTGCATTTCTTTTTCATACATATGTTCATTCACGACATGTTGCATCCGTACACTTTGGTACGGCTAATATACACCAGGGGCTTATGTTCCCCGCATTATGGTGTGATGAGTCCGAACACTTTCACAAGTGCGGCACCCCGAACTTATAGCACTATATGCATCGGCTCCGAATCATGTCTTGGGTCAATAGTTGGGTTTGCCTGCCCCGTGTTTTGGTACCTTACGTTCCATTATATCGGCTAAGGTAGCACCGGGAGAACCACTGCGATTCCGCCCCAGTTCGGCTAGGTTAACGCCTCAGTGGAGAAAGCTAAAACTGATCGTCATGATGAGGCGAGAGACTGGTCGCTGTTCGAGAGGTTTTTTGCGAGTCCTTAAAGACTTATGCCGCTTAGAGCGAGGAGCCGGATACTGTCCGGCCAAGGCGTGGATAGCGCTCCAAATTCGGCCTTCCGAAGACTAGGGGCTTCGCCGAAATTTAAAATTATAGAATTCTATGGCCAAGTGAGAGTGTTCAAGCATTATAAGTCCGGTTGCCTTGTCCGTTGTGTTGAGCGCCTCCCTAGATGGACCCAAAAATGGGAACAAGAGCGCTCAAGTTTATCCCGAACACCCCTGCACTCGTGGCTTGGGGGCTGAAGCAGACGACTTGCCATCTCTCAGATTTTATAAACAGCCGCACTTAAGGTAATATTTTAAATTAACAATCGTTGCTTTGCGCATATGAACTAAGTTTTCAGCAAGACAGGATAACAAAATGCGAGTCTACTCAAATATTACATCTTTGGAGCACTCACCCGCAATAGTGCGGGCGCCTTCAAAGACACTCTTATAATACATCTCGGGCATGCGATGCTCCTTGCCCTACGGTGGCGGGTCCGTCCACGAGCTTACAGGCATCCATCTTGCCCCAGTGCACCTTTGCACGGGAAAGGGTCCGACGGGCACCCTCAATACAAGAAGAATGCTTGATGACTTCTACCCACGGGCACGCATCCATCAGCCGCCGCACCAGGCCGAAGTAGCTCCCAGGCATGGCCTCCTTCGCCACACCAACTATGAGGTCCTTCATGGCCTGTTCGGCCGCCTTTGTGGAGCTCGACCAGCTGCTTCAGCTAGTCGCTAAGGGCACTGGATGTCCGCCTCAAAGATACCGAGACAGAAGACCTTCTCCGTCGAGCTCCCTCCTCGGCCCGGTAGAATGCGGCAAGATCGGACACGCTGCGAGGAAGATCTACGAACGCCTCTGGAGAGCTCCGAATTCGGGTAAGCAATGTAATTAACACTCACATGCTTACTTTGCATGAAATATGCCTTACCCGCTGCTATTTTCCTCACTGCCTCAATCTCCTGGAGGGCCTTGTAGGCTTCGGCCTTAGCGGCTTTGGCACTCTCAAGAGCCGTTGCAAGCTCAGACTCTCGAGTCTTCGAGTCACGCTCCAAGCTCTCATGTTTTTTCACGAGATCCTGGAGCTCTTGCTGCACCTCCGCCACCCGCGCCTCCTGCTTCTCTCGCTCGGTGCGCTCCGCGGCCGCATTGCGTTCGGCCGTAGCCACCGCCTCCTTCAGGGTCGCCACCTCGTTAGTGGCCCCTGCAATACCCATGTTGTCCTTGTCATTTTTCTTGCAACCAAATCCTTTTCTCAGAAGGTACAATTTTCATAAGGTATTACTCACCTTCTTTTCCTCGAGCTGCTTCTTGGCATGGCCGAGCTCGTTCTCGGACCGCTCGAGGTTTTCCTTCAAAGTATTGACCTCCAAGATATGGCGGAGGTCAAGAAGACACCGCAATCCCATATTGACATATTTTTTATGACTCCTGCGTTTATCTTTCTAAAGATCCTCAGTCCGGCTTTTCTTTCCCAACACCAAACCGAGCGTCAGGGGCTACTGTCTATGTGGTACCATTTTACATATATTAAAATTCTTACCTCAAAGCCTGTTAGAAGGCTGCTGCAGGCTTTGGCCACCGCTCTTGGCGAAGCTGAACCTTTCGAATCACCGCACTCATAACGAGTGCGGTGTTCCTCTTTGATGGAGGCGCCCGTTGAGCGCCTCAAAGAATTATCCGGCACCTCGGTTGGACGGAGGCAGCCGGGCGTCACGCGATCTTGCCCTTCTTATGAAGGGGTCGCCCGCCGGACTCGGAGCCACTTTGTGGCCTCCGGCCGAGTCCGTGCAAAGTCCGGAAGGGTGTCCTGTGACACCTTCGGGCCTCCTCCTCTGGTGGGTCCTTTCTTGGGATCTCACCTTGGCATCGTCATGCTGCACGGGGGGTGGAGGCAGTCGGAAGGGAATCCATATCCGACGCACCCAAGGACCCGCTCGACGAAACGGGAAGATCATCCTTGGGCAGACTGCAGGGTTGTATGCGGCATTAGAAATACATTATGTGGCGAAAGAGAAAAAACCTTAAAGTTATTCGGGAGTCCGGATACTTACGATCTCGCCACGGGCTTGGCCCTTGGAGGCCGATCCTCGCTGCCACATCGGGCGCTAAGGCGAGCAGTCCGGGAGAAGAGTTTTTCCTTCTTGGACCCTTCGCCTCCCTTGTTGGGGAAGCCTTCCTTTTCTTCCCTCCTTCACCGGGAGAGGCTTTCTTCTTCTCCTCCTCGCCTTGGTGGGAGGAGTCGGCCTCGGATTCATCATCCAATAGCACTTGAAAACGGAACTCTTCCGAGTCCCGTGGCCGTCTTCTTGGCCTTCTTCTCGGCACCACGTGGGGTGCCGGAGCCAAGAGTCTAACCCGTTAGGCGGGCATCCGCTGGTCCTTCGGCAATGGGGCGGACAGATAAACCGCTCGCCTTCGCCAGCCATTCTGTTAAAGGTAAAGGGAGTTTAGATCCGCATAGAGCCAAACTATGGAAAACAAGTGGTGAAATCACTTACCTCGTCACCTGGACGCCGCGAGTTGAATCATGATCTTGGTAGCGGATGCAGGAGCTTCGGCACCTTTGAATAGCACCTTCCGACATCTTCGCACGTAGTGTCGAAGAGCCCGCCAGGTCCGGTGTCATACCGATCAAACTACCACATGTTTAAGCCCGTCGCCGCAGACGGGAGAATCCGCGGATGAGCATGACACAGACTACGTTGACAAGCTTGAGCTTCTTGTCCACCACTTACGGATACTGGCTTGGAGTCGGTCAGCTCCTCGAATTCCCCAAATCCGGCCACTCTCTCCGGGAGGTGAGCCGTGTAGGGATGCCGGATCTGAATTCAGGGCCGCTGCCCAATCAGGGTCACGCTGCTCGGTGATGTAAAACCACCCGATTGCCACCCCTTGATGGTTTCCACGAAAGTGCCCTCCACCACGTAACGTGGGACATCCTGCCCACCATGGCGCCTCAAGACTCCGCTTGGCTGCCCTTCACAACCTTCGGCTTGACATCAAGGTCTTGAGCCACAAGTCAAGTGGGGCTGGATGCAGAGGAAGGTTTCGCACACCCATTTATAAACGCCGAGATGTTGAGGATGAAATTCGGGGCCAGATCATGGAAATCTAGTCCGTAGTAGAACATGAGCCCCCGGACAAAGGGATGAAGCGGAAAGCCCAGTCCGCGGAGGAAATGGGGAAGAAACACTACCCTCTCATGGGGCCTGGGGTTGGGAATGAGCTCTCCCTCGTCAGGGAGCCGATGCGCGATGTTGCTGGACAAGTATCCGGCGTCGCGCAGCTTCTGGATCTGCCCCTCCATGACGGAGGAGGCCATCCACTTGCCTCCCGCTCCGGACATAGTTGGAGAAGGTTGAGGTGAGAAGTGCGGACTTGGGCGCCTGGAGCTCGAGTTCATGGAGATGGCTAAGCCAAGGAGGAAGAAGGCGCAGGTAAAAGGGTTGGATCTTTATCCCCTTATATGGGCGGACAGAAACATGTGTCCCCACCGGTCTGGTAAAACTCGCTTATCCCCCAAGCGCCACAATCAATGGCGCGGTTGGGTTACCCACGTCCGTATTGATGGGAATCCCGGAATAAGGGAACACGATCTACGCTCGACAAGACGTGCCAAGGAAACCGCTTCGCTAAACGCGCCGAGGTGGAACAATAAAAACAATTTGAATAAAGGCTTGGTAGTGGTGCGACGTCACGCCAGAAAATACGTCAGCAGATTGATCTTGTGTAATATTATTCTCTCTACGGTGGTATGTGGAATTTATTTTTGCAGAGCGGACACTATCCTGGTGTTCACAATCTTCTATAAATTATTAGGAGGAGAACCCGCCTTGCAATGCCGAAGACAACATGCGCGCCGGACTCATCATCATTGAAGCCTGGTTCAGGGGCTCTTGAGGAGTTCCGGACTAGGGGTGTCCGGATAGCGAACTATCATCATCGGCGGACTCCAAGACTATGAAGATACAAGATTGAAGACTTCGTCCCATGTCCGGATGGGACTTTCCTTGGCGTGGAAGGCAAGCTTGGCGATACGGATATGTAGACCTCCTACCATTGTAACAGACTCTTGTAACCCTAACCCTATCCGGTGTCTATATAAACCGGAGGGTTTTAGTCCGTAGGACGAACAACAATCATACCATAGGCTAGCTTCTAGGGTTTAGCCTCTTTGATCTCGTGGTAGATCCACTCTTGTAACACACATCATCAATATTAATCAAGCAGGACGTAGGGTTTTACCTCCATCAAGAGGGCCCGAACCTGGGTAAAACATCGTGTCCCTTGTCTCCTGTTACCATCCGCCTAGACGCACAGTTCGGGACCCCCTACCTGAGATCCGCCGGTTTTGACACCGACATTCACCGCCGTGCGTGAGTAATTCCATCGTAGGCTTGCTGGACGGTGATGGGTTGGATGAGATTTATCGTGTAATCGAGTTAGTTTTGTTAGGGTTTGATCCCTAGTATCCACTATGTTCTGAGATTGATGTTGCTATGACTTTGTTATGCTTAATGCTTGTCACTAGGGCCCGAGTGCCATGATTTCAGATCTGAACCTATTATGTTTTCATGAATATATGTGTGTTCTTGATCCTATCTTGCAAGTCTATAGTCACCTATTATGTGTTATGATCCGACAACCCCGAAGTGACAATAATCGTGATACTTCTCGGTGATGACCATAGTTTGAGGAGTTCATGTATTCACTATGTGCTAATGCTTTGTTCCGGTCCTCTATTAAAAGGAGGCCTTTAAATCCCTTAGTTTCCAATAGGACCCCGCTGCCACGGGAGGGTAGGACAAAAGATGTCATGCAAGTTCTTTTCCATAAGCACGTATGACTATATTCGGAATACATGCCTATCTTTGCTACTTACAGATGTGATTGGTGTCGGGAATCCTACCCAAACTTGGAAAAGAACTATTCTATTTGGACTTGAGAAACCGATATCGGATTTAGGTCCATTCTCAATAAATGAGGAAGGAGGGGTGAGGTCCTCACTTGCGAGTGAGGCAAGGCTTTCTTTTATAATACATCCTACCCGATTTTGGTTG